>JADQAV010000028.1:323346-1046495 GCA_019775845.1 Myrmaecium sp. VS I D KN 1
TTTTTTTTTTTTTTTTTTTTTTTTTTGTTGTTGTTTTTCGAATGACGTGTGTGACTTTCCTTTCGTCTTCCTTTTTCTTTTCTTACCCGTGATTGCTGGGGGTGGAACGCTCCCACGTATCGACTATATTGAGCGATGATGATGGAAGCCGAGGAGAACATACTTTAGCATGGTGAGGTGCCTCGGGAGAGATGGAGAATCCGAGAAAGGCGTTGTTCTCTGTTGATCAATTCCATAGGTATCAAAAGTGAGTGAGTCCCATGAGCTACAACCTACATAATCTTCCTTCTTTCCGGCGTACTCATCTTCAATCGATCATGCATACATACTGTAGTAACTAATCGCCTCTCGGGCTACAGGCCCTCCTTGACCATAACCCCCCTCAACCACTCCTCCAACCCGTTCTCCGCGCCGGTCCGCCCGACCGCCCGCGCGAACCGCATCCACACCTCCAACTGCCGCCCCGGCAGGCGCACGATCTGCGTCCAGTCCGGCATCACGCACACCCGCACCTCCCGCAACCCCGTCACCCGACTCAGCTCCGCCACCCAGCGCATGTCCAGATCGCCGCACAGGTCCGCCGCCGCCAGACCCGCCAACACGCCCTGCTCCGCCCACCGCTCCCACTCCGCCAGCCCCAACGGCTCCGCCGCCTCGTCCACCGCCACGATCGTCCCGTTCACGGGGACTTTCACCCCGACCTCCAGCCGGCGCAGGCTGCCGCCCTTCCCCTCCGCCAGCCCCGCCAGCACGCCACACGCCTGCCGCCACGCCTGCCGCTCGAACAAGTCGCTGCGCTTGCGCAGCTCCACGCCCTCCTCCTTGCCCCGCGGCGGCAGCCCGTACCACTCCCCGACGCGCATCCGCCGCACCATCCGCACCGCCCGCACGCGGGCCCGCACCCACGGCGTCAGGTCGGCCAGGAACGGGCCGACCGCCTCGGCCGCCGCGGAGAAGTCCAGCGCGACCCGGCCGTAGAACAGCTCCGTCGCCTCGTCGTGCACCTGCCGACAGACCCGCGCCAGCGGCGCCAGGTGCGCGTAGCTCCATTCCTTGCCGTCGTCGTCGTCCCCCGCTCCCGGCGCGTGACAGCTGCAGCGGCAGCAGCCGCGGCGGCTGGGCCGGAGGACGGTGTAGGTGGTCGGGGCGTAGGCGGGGAAGACGCCGGTGCGGGAGTGGGCCGGCCGGATCGGGGTGAGGTACGTCGTGCGCCGGACGGGATGCGTGGATGGCGGCGGGGAGAGGAGCGGGTCGAGGGTGCGGATTTGCAGGGTGGGCGGCGGGCTGGAGGCGGAGGACGTGGTCGTGGTGCAGGAGGAGGAGGGGAAGAGCAGGTGCGTGTAGATTTGAAGACGTAGCTCCGCGGGCAGGGAGAGGAAGGAGAAGCCGCTCGTGGGTGGCGCTTGCTGCTGCTGCTGCTGCTGTTGCTCTTGCGTCGTAGCGATGGAGGTCGGCGTGTTAGGTGAGTGTGCATGGTTGTGGATCAAAAGGTGACCCGGGACAGCGACCGTATCTCTGGCGGTGGTGGTGGTGGTCGTCATCGTTGTCACAGTCGCAGACGACATCGTGACAGATGTTTCGACGAGCTGTCTGAAGAGTTCGGTCTCGATTCTTCCGCTCAATGCTGTCTTACTCCGACACGTACACGACCTGTTAATCTGCCGTAAACACTCGATCGTATAGGTACTAGGTACCGGCTATTCGTCGTGTCGTGCCGTTATTGTAAAGCCTCGCAAACCCGTAACTATCAGAAGAAGAGCAAGGAGACGGAAAGCAAAAGGGAAGAGACCAGCACCGGGCCGCGGCCCTCCATCTTATATAACCCCCTCCCCATCAAGGTAAATACAGTAAGGCAGGTACGACCCCGCGATGCACCGTTGGACATCAAGGTGTGAACGCGCTAAACCCGTTTCGGACCAAAAGCAGGCCACCCAATCAGGCTTCCGGACAAGTGTTTATTTATGTAAGGGAGTTACATAGGTACTCTGCTGGCTAGGTAACTAGTACCTAGGTACTAAGGTACGTACGCGGCGGACCAAGCCTTTTCCTTGGCATGGGAGCTTTGGTACGGTGTAGGTAGGTGGGTAGGTTATGGGAGGCACTGTATTGATTTTACACGTCCCGGATGTACGATTCGCCCGGATGGATGCCATATAAATTTGACGGATGTAGGCTGGCGCACGAGCGAGCGGGTGAGCGGCACGGGGGAAGACGGAAGTAAGGAAGAAAGTGAGAAAGAAAGAAAGTGAGAAAGAAAGAAAGAAAAGCAAAAACGAAAGATAACATGAACATCGATCCAACCACCAACCCACCATCCTCAGCACGCCCACGTCCAGCAAGCAATATCTCTCTCCAAATCCCTCAGGCAGGTAGAAGCCACGAATAAACTCAATGGAGAGTGGAATGATGCAGATGGGAAGATAATTGTAGTAGTACCATTACTAGCGGTAGTAGTAGTAGCAAAATGAGAGCGAAAAAAAAAGGGGAGGAGAAAAGCAAACCACAACCAGACTGAACCGAACAACGATGACGGTCACAGCGACGAGAAATACCTAACTACCCTTATGGTTGGAACGTAGCGACGCCTGTGCCGTTCTCCACAAACAGTTTACCTCCTCGCATCATTCTGCCTCCTGCGAGTCATTCACCACAAACCAAACGCGAGAACGCCTGTAACCACCAGTCCACGCCGCTCCTCACTTCCTCTTCCCCATCCCCTTACTCCTCGTAACCCTCCCAGCCATCTCCGTCTCCGCCACCGGCGCCTCCTGCTCGCCCACCTCACCACCAACCCCCTCACTCACCTCACCGCTCTCCTCCCCATCCTCAACATCCATCCCACTTCCATCCCCAACCCCAGCATCCACATCCACAGAGCCCCCCTTCTCCACACCCATCACCTCCTCCACCAGCCTCCGGCTCTCCGCCTCCTGCCCGTTCCAGCCACCGCAGCTGAAGCAGCGCCAGCGCCCCACATCCTCCAAGCTCTTCGTGCCCGGCGGCGCCTGGCCGTTGACGAGCCGGCAGTGCGTGCAGATCAGCGCGAGCCGATTCTTCGGCTGCGTCTCGTCCTCGCCCAGGAGCACGTCCAGGATGCGATCGTACCACTGCCCGCCCCCGCCGCCCTGGCTCGAGTTTGGGGCCGAGGTGGAGTAGGCCGGTGCCGGGGCGGGATGCACGTCCGGACCGAAGGCGTTGGGGGCGAATTCGGCGGTGGGCATGATGTCCTGAGCGGGGTAAGGGGGGTTTGACTGGGGAGGAGAGGATGGAGGGTACGTGGAGGGCTGCTGGGGGAGAGGTGGTGGTGGAGCGGCACCTCCGGGATAGGACGGGGTATGTTGGTTGCGCGGGATGTTGGCGGTGGGCGGAGGCGCGATGTTGGTGCGTCCCGCTGCTGGCTGAGGTTGAGATGTCTTGCGTCCGCCAGTCGACCGGCGCTTGAGCTCGGGGGATGGCGGTTTGGAGGATCCGGCGGGTTGGCTAACGGAGCCATATTTCTCGAGCAGCTGCTGCGTGGAGTTGTACTTGGTCGCGGCCTTGAGCCGCTCGATGGTCTCGTCACGCTCCTTGTACAGGCTCTCGAGGTAGCGCTGCGTGTTCGAGATCCGGTAGTCGTAGTATGCCGCGAGCCCGCGTCGGACGGCGTAGATCCTAGGCGTCGGTTGGTTAGCCCCCCGACAACATTGCTTGCACCGCTCTCCTGCGAAGGCCTTACACCAACGGTCCCCCGGCGACGGCGGTATACTCCACCGGCCCCCAGTTCTGGTACCCCGTCACCAGGGTGAGGATGATGGCCGCGAGGATGTACGCGAAGACGGTGTACAGCGTCCACATGACCTTGATCCGCCGCGAGCGCTGTCGCAAGCCATCATTCTTGGCCGCGGTCTTGGAGATCTTCGTCGCGAGCGCGGAGAGCGCCTTCTCGAAGGTTTCGGCGGAGGTGTCGCCCTGTCAGACGAAAGCAGATGGTGATTAGCGGACACGCGTCGCTGTAGAGGGTAAGGGAGGCGGGGGGAAGGAGGCCAGCTGGCGCAATGGCTGGTCGAATTGGTACCTTCCATGGCCACAGGGAGACCATTCTCACGTTCCCACCGTGTCTTCGGGATCGGAGTGTGCAAGTGTATCTGTGAATTGCGTATGATGTGCGTGTCTACGTGCGTGGTGGCCGTGTGCGTCTGTCACATCGCCAGTCGAAAGGAGAAGAGCGAAGAGGTGGAGATGTAGTAGTTTGCAGGTAAGGGTGCGCTGGCAGCTGTGGTGGCAGGAACGGGGCAGGTGAAACGGTTAGGTTTGGTGTAGGTAAGGTAAGGTAGTCAGGCAGGAGGTGTTAGGTACCCAGCTCCGGCCGACGTCAGTCGGTAATTCCAGCTGTCTGCTGCTATTCTCGTACAGGGGGGCGCAGGCTGCAGAATGACAACCCGACCGCCCCGCCCCACCCCGCTCCGCCCCGCCGCTCGCTGTGCACCGCCAAGAAAGATCCACCCGCCGTCCCCGGGACCAAGGACCCGTCCGATTCCCCGGGCATAGAATCCTCATGGAATGATCGCCCATCTTTCCCATTCCTTCACATCCCAATCCCAACGACATCCACCAACCAACCCTACAATCCCCCTCCACCACTCCCATACCACCCCAAAAACAAACCAAAAGCAAAGAGCCAAAGCACCAAACAATGGCCCTAGCCGCCTACCGCCACACCCTGCGCGCCGCCCGTCTCGCCTTCGAAGGTGCGCAAGACCCCCCCAAAAAGTCCCCCCAAAGAATAATCCCCCCCAAACCCCCTAACTAACCCTTCCCCAAAAAAAAGGCGACATCCCCCGCCTGCACGCCGCCCGCCACGCCCTCCGCACCGGCTTCGAGCACGACCGACACCTGGCCCCGGCGAGCGAGGCCGCGCGCGCCCGCATCGCCCACGCCGAAGGCGTCGCCCAGGTGCTGCGGGAGAACGTGGTGCAGGGGCGTGCCGTTGCCATCGCTGCCGCTGAGAAGGAACACCAGGAGGAGAAGGAGGAGGGGTTGCGGTATCGTATGTTATCCTTTTCGCTTTGAACCTATGGTGGGAGAGGGATGGATGGAGGCTAATCTTTTTTTCTGTGTAGAGCTGAGGATCCATGAGTACACCGAGCGCGGGGATAACGAGAGCGTGAAGAAGGCCGGGTGGCAGAGGAATACGTTGGTTGCGGGTGGGGTCGGCGGCGGGGGGTGTTGTTCGGCGTGAGGGGATGACCGGGGAGGAGATGATGTCAGAGGAGGAGGACCTTTCCTCTTTTCTCGAGAACCGCACCGGAGCCTGGGGAGCGCGCATACGGATACGTACGTAGGGGTAGGCGATATACGTGATACCCCTCGGCTTCACATACGCACCCCACTCCAGACGAACGGCAGAACGGCAAACGGAGGGCGAGCGAGCGGGACGATAGAGCGAGAGCATAGAGCGAGAGGGAAAGAGAGGGTGGAAGCAAGGGGGGGAGTAGCTTGCTGGGCATGAAAACGGGGAGTATCCAGGAGGCCGAAGCGCGGACGCTATTCATATAGCCGCAATGTAACAACGCTCTGATTTATACTCCGCTCCATTCAATCGATCGAGAATCCTCTTTCCCCTATAATGTATATATATGTAGTATACAAGACAGATAGAAGCAAAATCGGGCGTAATGAAAACTCTCTTCCATCCGAGATCCCAACCAACGCTCGACGCTGAAGGGAAGAGAAGAGCTAAGAGACAGAGCCGACCGGGATACGAGACTACACTATACATATCATGGATGGAAGGCGGGAGAGCGGAGGGAGAAGGAAAGGGAGAGGGATAGGAGGTAAAAGGTACAGTATGTAGGTACACGAAGTATTATATACCGAGGAGTACTGTATGTAGGTATGTAGTAGTGTAGAGTCGCCGCTCCGTGATGAAGGAAGAGAGACACGCTCCCTAGCATGAATCTCCCTCCTTCCTCATACGTCCATCTTTTCATCCATCCATCCATCCGCTTCAACCGACACTCCGCGAAAAGACAGAGAAGACCGCTTTTCCTCTCCCACATAAGGATGATAAGAACCGGAGAACAAGACGTGAAGAAGAAAGAGAGAAAGAAAAAGAGAACAATCCGATTCCCACTAAAGCCAAGTCTCTTCCGGAAAACGCCAGGGTGGAAAATGAAAAACTGCCTCTCTTTAATATTATGATTAAAAGGGAAAGGAAAAAACAGAGAACGCATTTTTCTCCGTTCCCATTAAGCCCTCACACCCCGTCCGTGCCGGTGTCCGCCATTTGGTCGTGGTCGTGACGGGTTTCTGCACTCCGCCGGAGAAGACAAATCCATGGATAGCGACGGAAAAGCTAGCCAGAGGCAGAACGATTTCCGATCTTCCAAATTGTTGACCCGGTCAGAAACAGGTTCGTCGGCGCGCCGGGTATAATCCTCATTGAACTCGCACGTGGTGGAAAGAAAGTGTGCAACCACCATTTACAAGTTCTTCTTCGCCTTCGCCAACTTGCGCTCGCGACGACGCTTCGCAGCCTCAGGACCCGCCTCGGTATCAAGGCAGAAATCCCACCAGCGGAAGGAGCTGGCGTAGTTGCCGATGAAGCGCTCGTGGTGGACGTCGTGGTGCTCGGCGCCGGCCCAGAAGGGGAGGAAGTGGTGCAGGCTCCAGGGGAACTCGTAGCCGCTGTGGGCGTCGATCGCCTGGAAGAGCCGGAGCACGATCCAGACGTACATGGTGAGGATGTGGAGGTCCTTGGTGATGGCGCACCAGAGGATCGGCGAGCCGACCGTGCCGAGCCCGAGCACCATCACCTCGATCGGGGACGCGTACTCGGCCGCGAGCCCGAACGGGGCCGAGTACTTGTGGTGGATCTTGTGGATGTACTTGTACAGCGCGCCGACGTGCATCGCCCGGTGCGTCCAGTAGTGCCAGGTGTCCTCGAGGACGAAGAAGATGGCGATCTGGTAGGCCATCTTCCAGATGGAGGGGAAAGGCACGCCGGTTTCGAGGCCGAAGTACTGGGCCATCGGGTGGAAGAACCAGATCTGGGGGAGCTCGACGGTGAAGTGGCTGAAGAGGACGAGCGCGGCGCATTGCCATTGCTCCTTGGCCGTAGGGATTTTTTGCTGTTGGAGGAGAAAGTCAGTACCACAGGAAGATAAAAATGAGAATTGTGCCTGGGGCGCGTGAGTGTAGGCTTACCTGCTGAATCTTGTACCGGCGGAACCAGGGGATGGCGTCGATGATGATCCAGGGCAGGGAGCGGCCGAAGTAGACGAGCTCGTGCATGACAAAGGACATGATGCCGGTGGCGAGCACGTCGTTCTGCATGTACGTGTACCAGGCCAGCCAGAGCTTCTCGAAGTAGTTCAGGTGGATGTTGTACTTGGACACCTCCTCGAACGAGGCCCAGTACGTGTCCTGGGGCACGACGGCGGGCGCGAAGGCGGCCGTGGTTGCGTTCCTGCAGCGAAAGCGTGTTGAGTTAGCGATATGTATGAGACGTTGCGATGAGCAGGATTGGCAGCTGGCAGCTGGCAGCTGGCGCGTACATGATGGCGGCAAGGGAAGTTCTCTTCTCTGTTTCCTGCTTCTCGGGTTCGGATGGAGTGGGAAGATGGACGGTTGAAGTTGTCGAGGCCGTAAGGAAAAGGAGTGCGGACGGCGCTTGATGAGAGAAAGAGGGTCGGGGAGGGAGGACAATCCGTGGGGGAGGTCCAGGACAGGGACTCGGGAGGCGGCGGCGGAGTTTTATCGTCGACGAGGCGAGAGAGGCCAGAAGCGAATGACAAGCAGACCACTTTTTGGTTGTTTTCAGGAGGGTCAAGGAGGGTCTTGCCGGTTGAATGAGAAGGAGATTAGGTAGATTCGCCTAGGGCTGGACTGCAGGAAGCTCCAATACGGTAGGTAGGTAAAGCAATGACTTTCCAAGTAGAATTAAATACCCAATCCACCAAACCACTCTCTAAAAAACCAACCCTCAGAAAGAAAGGAAAAAAGGGGGTGGGCCAAAGCGGAACCTTCACTTCCAGAAAGAAGGTGGGTGGGCAAAAAAGAAAGAAAAACATCAGCCAATGGCGTGAGCGAGAGCCGATGCAGGAACTGGCAGATTTGGGGGGAGCCCTGGCCTCCCCGCCGTCGTCGCGCGACTTTTCCACCTCGGAAAGCGGTCCATCCGCCGCGGACCCTAGGTTTGTACCTGCCTTACATAACCTGACTGACAGACTGACCTATGACAGCACCCGCAACGCGCAACACTCTCGCTCTCGCCTCTCGCCTCTCTCTTCCCTTTGGCGGTGACGATGATGATGATGTTAACATCATCCATTCCATTCACAGTGGTCCCGGAAGGAAGACTTTCCGGGCGCCCTCATATGTACACACTCCCGTCACGTCCACATCTCCAGCTTCCAAAGTGAATGGAACAATGGATGGAATGTCCCCTGAAAGCCCCCGGAAACTCATCCATCCGAGCAGATCGATCATCGCGCCACCCTCCCGCCCGCCCATGCCAAGCAAGCACAGTCCAGGGCGCTCGCGCGCGCAACGGGTCCTTCCGTCGCCATCGCACATCCATCGTGCATCCGTCCAGATGTCTACCATCTATAAATGGGGAGAAAAACTACGGGTGATAGTAAATAAGTAAGGGTTTACCTTCGTGAAATACAATTCATTCCCATCGGGTCCCACGTGCGATTTTGCTGCTGACATCCACGGGGCCCTGGTCGGTGTCAGTGAAGATGAATGCTGTGAGAGATGCCAGCAGAGGAGGATCTGATAAGCGAGGGCTATATATACTAGTAATGTACATACGATAGGGTGACCGACCGACTGGAGGGAGAGTCAATTCTCCAATTCCAGACGATCACGACAAAGAAGAAGATGTGGAAAAGAAGGTAGGCCGGAGATGGCGGCGGAATTGACTATACATCATCATCCACAGCACGAGAAGCTGGTGATGACCAGTCTAGTATTCACATTGGCATCTTTTTCTCTCTCGCATCTCCTCCGTTCTCCGTCTGATATGACAATAACACCACAGACAACAATACACATATGGGCCCTTTCATCACCGAGAGTGAGAAGAAGAAAACAAATAAACAGGCCCAGGAGTACCGAAACCACGCTACACCACTCCACTCCCACACTACATACCTACCCCGGGGGGGTTGCAGACCCCACCCCAGCCAACGTGATCCGCGGATCGAACGTCCAGGCGGTGAAATGACCGCGGGCCATGTACACCAAAAAGCGATCGCTAGCAAACAATTCTTCGCTCTCTCGTCGTGCTTCCACGGCGGGCACATCAGCCTGCCCTTGCAGACCATCATCCTCCCCCCCCTCCTCCGCCGCCACCGCCGTGCGCGGTATCCACGCTTCTCCAAAAGGCGATCCGGGGCTAATAGAACGTGTAAGCAACGCTGCTCGGGGACGAAGATGAAGAAGGGCAGTTAAAGTAATGCACGCATGTCCCACATCGACACACGCTGCGCTGCGATCCCACTCACCGCGTCACCACATCATAGATTCTGACCCGGACGGTCGAGCCCGGCTGGACGTCGAACGCGGTGTCTTTCCACACGGCCCTAGGGCTTGCCCACGAACGCCGCAGGCGTATCGACGGTCTGGCGGCGACGCGGTCGTCTTTTTCGTGATACCGAAGGGGAGGGAAGGTGCCCGGCTCATCGCGGGCCGGCCAGATGATGTACTGATGCTTTTCCACCCGCTCCAGACGACACGGTCGATGATCTTCGGATGGTGGTTCGGCCCAGACTGGACGACGGCCCACGCGATCCCCTGCGAACGTGTAACGCTCGCAGTAAGCTCCGATGAACAGGATGATGGTACTCCTCTCCGGTACGAGAATCATGGCATAGGGCTTGGTGTTCCTGCTCGCCCCCCAAAACCAGATTAGTGTCCGGAGGATTGATGGTATGGAGTCGGTGAGCCCTACGGTTCATATTCGACGCGGAACGATCGACATCGCCCGTCGTCGAAGTTCCAAAAGAAGACGGTACCGGTTACAGGCACCGTGGCGCTGGGGCGGCCTTCCGCAGCACACACCCCCGCCACCCATCTGTCCCTGCAGGTCCAGAGCAATGGAGGAGAGGGAAGTCGGAACAGTCGCCGAGACCCGGAGTGGGTGTCAAAGACGTTGAAGGTCTGGTTGTACGTCCAGCACGCGACGACGTCCTCCGTCACCTTCATGTCTTGGATTCTGACCACGCCCTCCGTCCGCGCGTGCGTCGTGCGTCCGGTACGGAGGGAATGGATGACGACTTGCGCGGGCGTGTGCTCAGGGACCCAGGCCACTACCTCACCGCAGCAGCCCCGCAGGATGGTGTCCGAGTAGTCGTGCGTCAGGACGCTGCAGTAGTTCCCTGCCTCGCGACGAGTCAGCGTCTCGATTTCATGTCGAGCAAGTTGGTGGAGAGCGTCGTTGGTCGTCTCCTCGGAGGGTGGCTCCCATCCCATCCGCAGCAGGCTTGCGCGAAGCACCTCGGGTGCTGACAAAATAGCCCGCCAACGCTTCGAGACCTGGGACGGACGTGTGGTCTAGTCAGCGGGCGCTGCATCAGACAGATATATTCAGGTTTCCAGTCATTTCGCGCGTATGAAAAGTTCAGGATGATGGTAAGGCTGATGGGAGTGTACTATGTACCTGTCGAAGCCGGAACACGTCCCGGGGAGGCAAGTACTCGAGCACGATCAGGCTGAGCTCGAAGGGCAGTCCGCCCAGGAGGTCGCATCGGAAGTCTCGCTCGTTGAGCCGGTCACGGAGGGTCATCCATTCGCAGGAGGTGAGATGGGGGATGAGCTGGGCTAGGATGGCTTTGCGGGCGGCGGGGTTGGAGACGTCTAGGGATAGGGTTTCGGCTCCCATGGCGCAAGGACGGTGGATTGTGTCTCGCAAAGTGGCCGATCATCACTCAGTCACCGGTTTGGAGGAAGGCAGAAGCACATGAGAAGACCGTTGGGCTGCGTTGCGGGGAGATTGATGTTCTTCAGTTGATGCGAGTAAGGTACTGTAGCACGGTAGGTACCGTCACAGGCTGAGCGAAGTGGTGGGTTATGTACTGTACCGTAGACCTAAAGCAGATAGCTTGCAGTTACCAAATGGCAGGAGTAGAAGAGGTGGTGGTGGTGGTAGATGTCACAATATTGTCTTCAGTCGAATGGTCGAGTGAAGAGTGAGGTTCCCCAAGGCTCCAGCATTTATGATGAAGTGAGGTTGTAGCTGTACGGCGAGTGACAGGGACCACGCCCGGCCGATGTGGAGTGGGAAAGAAAGGGAGAAAGGGAGTGGAAGACCCTGAGCAAACCGCATGGCATGGCAGACGACGCGCATCCAACCCGATCTGCCGCAAATCCGCAAGTCCGCGAGTCCGCCCGCTGATAAACCAGAAGTCCCCAAGGCAGCGATCTCTCATCGAGCACGGGAGGACGGCATTGCCCTGGAGGCGTTGCGATTATTGCCGAGTAGCCAGCCAGCCAGCCAGCCATTCATCGAACTCCTATTGTACAATACCATTCCTTACCTACCTATTTCTCACTGGACCCTAGGAATCCACCTGGAGTTGCCGGCAGCAGAATACCGAGTCCTTGTCATTCGGTGCACGTTACTAGGTTAGTAATTCGTGGCTTGTATTCTAATCTCGACAGCAGCTGGACCGAGCTCGCCCGCTTGATGCTTGCCCTGCTTGCTTGCTTGCTACCCCAGCTTGCTCCGACTGTACCCTTAAGTCCTTTTTCTTCTGCACGCCTCCAGAAAGGTACGGATGAAGATGCGCTCCCCCGATCAAATCCAAACCCTCACCGATTCACACTCGCAATTACTAGTAGCTGACCGTCTCCGTTGCAGCCCTCCGCCCGGTGCGTGCGCAACCCGCCCCTCCAGGAGCTTCCGCCATCCCTCCCACCCTCGACCCTTGACTCCCTGGACGCTCCTGTCCCGCATCCGAAGTTCCCCCCCCTACCTACCCCGTCCCACCGCCGCAAAAGAGGAAGCAATTCGATGTCCCAAGGGCGCTGAGCAAACCGCGCTCGAGTAGATGGACTGCTCTGCCGGCTAGTGGCATGACCGGAAATAATCGCGCTGTCGTCCATTGGCCGTGCATCTGAAGGGGGAAAAACCGTCTCCGAACCCACTTCACATTCATTCGGACGAGAGACCTCGCCGTACCGGCACGTTGCGCGAACCTGGAGGGCACTCGGAGTAGAATCCATACCCCAGTAATCCTCGAGTTGACCTGCGAACCGATCGCCGCCGCAAGACTGCCGCATAGCGCAGCAGAAATCGATCGTACAGATGGCCTCCGCGGAGCAAGCACGGCGAAGCCCGTTCTCGGACCATCGTCACCCCGGCGGTCCCAAGACCCTTCCGATTTTGACTTCTTCAGCGGCCTCGTCGTCCGCTCCTCCGGCTGCGGATCCGATGGAGGTGACGCCGTCGAGTTCGGCGCAGATGGCGCCGCCCGGAAACAACAGCCCCGGCGGAGATCGCAATGGCGCAAACCGGGGAACCACGGGAGAGTCGGAGCCTGCGCCCAATGGAAATGCGGCTCCCGCCATCGGCGCTGCGGCCGCAGCGCAGCAGCCCAAGGTTGTTCAAACAGCGTTTATTCATAAGTTGTATAAGTATGTGGCACCGTTCAATGGAACTCGAAGGGATGGGCTAACAGTTTCCGACAGTATGTTAGAAGATCAGAGCATCCAGCACTTGATCTCGTGGTCATCTTCCAATGAGAGTTTCGTCATGTCGCCGTCTAATGAGTTCTCTAAAGTCTTATCGTGAGTTTCCTGAATCCAGACATCCTGCTCATGCTGACGCGCGCAGCTCCTATTTCAAACATACCAACATCTCCTCCTTTGTCCGGCAACTCAATATGTACGGCTTTCATAAAGGTTAGTGACCCACTGACAGTCGGTGGGCTTGGTATCTCACCCTGTCATAGTCAGCGATGTGTTCCACACCGGCTCTCCGGATTCTCCTTTATGGGAGTTCAAACACGGCAACGGAAACTTCAAAAGAGGCGACCTTGTCGGTCTGAGGGAGATCAAACGGCGCGCTTCTCGCCATGCCTTGATCCATCGCGATTCTTTTTCAACCGGGCCTAAAACAAATGCTCCTCCGACCGGAGCGCCCGTAGAGCCTATGCCGGACCCCATCGAAAACCGCTTGAGTATACTGGAATACAATTTTCATGATCTACACGCTAGGCTTGCGCGATCTGAAGATAGCTATGCATACGTAAATCAGAGGTGCCAAGCACTCTCTGATGGACTTGCTCGGTGTCACCAGGTTCGTTCGGTTCACAGAATCCCTTACTGTTTCTTCCTCACTGACCGACCATAGTGGAACATCGAGTTAACGAACTACCTATTGGCGATGATTCCAGATCCAGAGAATCCCATACACAAAGATGGTAAGCCTACAGACGCGCATTTGGATGACAAGCTCCTAACTGTGCACCAGTCGCCGCGATGCGCAACGAAGTGATAAGGCAGTCGGAGATACTCCGATCTATGGACTCCCCGGAGGAGCCCATGTCGGCGCGGCAACCCTACTTTGGAATGCTCACGGAGAACGGGCCGCCGCTATCTCCCCGGCAGCTTGCCCAGGATGGAAGCCGGCGGCCTTCGATGGTCTCCAATTCACGGGGCCCAGCCACCTTGCGGCCACCAGTCGCATCGCATCTGGCTGCATCACCACGCAGATACGGCTCGATAGGAACGGGGGGTTATTCGCCTTCCTCAGCCAGAGCACCTGCGCCGCCGCCTCCGCCGCCTCCAGTGCCTACGATTCAACATCCCCACTCATCATCCGTCCTGCCGCCCGCCAACCTGTCGCGCCGCCACACGTCGGCTGATATCCGGCTCCACGGATGGCAGTCGCAGCCGCCCGCCCCGTCGCCGTACGGCTCCGGTCATAACTCGACGCAGTGGCCCTCGTCTCCGCACCGGGGGCCGATCGGGGAGAACCAGCAGCTGCGGGAGGCCTTGGCCCAATACGAATTGCCGCGCGGTCCGAGGCAGCAGGGGTCGCGGCAAGCCACGCCGCCCATGGGGCATGATCCCGGGTCGACTCTGGCGCCCGACAGCGGCTGGACGCTGCCGGGCGCTCGGTACCCGTTCAGAGGCGTGGACACGCCGGGGCCGCCCACGCGGCGGTCGAGCATGGCCTCGAACGTCCACTCGCTGCTCAATCCCGCTGAGACGGCCGAACGGGCCGATGAGGACGAGCAAAACCCCGACGACCGGAAGCGAAAACGGCTAACATGACGCGATTCGCTAGGCCGTCGTGCGGCTGTAGCATCTTGTTCAGTTCTCCCTTTTTTTTTTTTTTCTCTTTTTCACCTTTTTCTCTTCGTCTATTCGTGCACAGCCCCGTGCGCCTTCTCCAAAAGCTCATCATTTGATCCGACGTGTGTGCACACCATTTTCCTTTCTGTCTACGTCTTCTGTTCATTCTATCTTGTACGTTAGCTGTGTGCCAACCCCGTTTGCATATTGTGAGATTCCCTCCACCCGTGTTATTTCCTTTTTTTTTTTTTCGCTTCGTCATCTGAGCTGCAGCATCATTCCGCAGCACGTTGGTTAAAGGAGAGGTCACAGCTATGGACTCCAAGGTTTTATTATGCCCGCGCTTTTGGAGGGTATATATGTAGCAATTTTGTTGTTTTATGGATCAGCTGTCGTCTCTGTCGTCTTCAAAACACCAGCGTTACCTCTCGAAGCTATCCACCGCCATTTGCTGGTGCGCTTTGTGATCGGGTCCTGTTTGCTGAGCAGGAGCGGCACGACAGCTGGCGGAGCAGCCACACAGCATCGCCTGCAGTCAGCGTCGCGCGCCCATTGGCTCCCCGCCTCTTCCCGGTTCGGCCACTGGCAGGGCGGCAGGCAGCCTTGCCAGGATCCGCAATCACTTGGCAAGGCAACCAGCCGGGGCGCGGGTATATAACCGCCCAGAGGCCCCCCTCCCCCATCATTCCGTTTCCGCTGCACGCCCTTCGCAGACAAGTCCGAGCCGGCCGAACTCAGCGCGACGAGCCGACATTTGCTTCCCCCAGGCAAGTGGTGACTCTTCGTAAAGCCCTTCAGAACGTCTCGTCCTGGAAGGCTTCCGGAGCTCAACTTATGAAGCCCGCGTCAGCCTAACCCTTCCACTCTTTTTATCCCCCCCCCTCCCCTCGTCTCTCTCGCACTCGCTCTTCCGTCGCTCGTTACAAACCCAAGGGGCCTTCTCATCGTCACCGGTCAAGATGTTCAAACGTTCTTTTGCCTCCAAGGATCGCGCAGGCAAAGCCACCAAGCAGACGAAGAGATCGTTCCGCGACAACGCGGCCAAGCAGAAGCAGATGCTCGAGAGCCTCGACAGTCCACCGATGATGGGGAGGTACGGCGGCGCGACTCGGTCGCCCGAGTACCGGACGGCAGCTCCGGCCGTGAGTCCGAGCGAGTCCCCCAAGCTCACCAGCGCCATCGTCACCGTCGTCATCGGACCGGACCAGCGACTGTTCGCGGCCCACGAGGACGTCCTGTGCCACTCGCCGTTCTTCGCGGCCGTGATCCGGGAGCAGTTTTTCGCGTCGCACTCCCGCCGCATCGTCCTGCCCGACGAAGAAGCCGAAGTGTTCGCCTGCATCCTCGAGTACCTCTACAAAGGCGACTACTACCCCCGCCTGCTGCACGACAAACGCCGGGACGCCTGGCTGCTCGAGGGGGGGATCGCCCCCCTCGAGTCGCCCGACCCGAACGCCCGCCCCGGCGCCCCCCGCGGCAGCGGCAGCGTCGAGCCCACCCTCTACCACGCCGGCGTCCAGGACGTGATCCTCCGCGACACGGCCGTGTACTGCGCGGCGGAGCGGTACGGGCTCGAGGAGCTGAAGCGGCTGGCCCTGCGCAAGCAGGGCCTGCAGAGCGGCATCGAGGTCGGCACCATCCTCCGCAGCGCCCGGTACGCGTACGCGCACACCCCCGACTCGGACGCCCGCCTCCGGGCCCACTACCTCACGCTCATCATCCGCAGCCGCCGCGTGTTCAAGCGCAGCGGCACGATGCAGATGGAGATGGAGATGGGCGGCCGGCTGTTTTTCGATCTGTTCGTCGCGATGTGCAATCATATTGATGACATCGTTGATATGACGTGAGTGATTTCCTTTTCCACTTTCGTTTTACTTTACTCACACAAAACTCAGTAACAGCACATCCCCCAAAACCATCTAAGTAAGCCAACTAGTTCCTCGCCCGGAATCGAAAGAAAAGGGGGAAAGGAATGGGGGAACCATCACAATCCACATCAATCCCAATTTGCACACCCCAATCGCCCCAGAATGGAAAAAAAAGAACCACAAGAAACAAACGCATCTAGGTCAGCGTCAGGCGATTATGGTCCCCCCTTCCTCCCTTTCCCCCTTAATCAAACCCACCCCTCTCCTCTTCTCTCCTCTCCGCTTCCCCTCGCGGCTGGTCTTTACACCCTCCACTCTCAACCCCGAAAAAAAACCAGGCTGTTCCACTCCCCTCGCACCGGCGTTTCTCTAGGCGTTCCAACAACATCGGCCGTGCCTTTTTTCTCCTTGGAAACAAAAAATTGCGAAACCCTTCTACCCCGGCCGGCCTCCTTTTTACTTCTTCCCTTTTTCCTACTGCCTCCCGCCCGGCCCCCCGCGGCCCCTGACCGACTGATCGACCGACCGACTGTAAACCTCTCTCCGACCTGTTTTCGGCCAGGGGGGGGGGGGGGGGGGGGGGAGGGGAGACGTCTGGCTTGATGCTGATTGACATCTTCCCCTCCCCCCGCTGGTGTTACAGACAGCGGGAGAGTTGGTTTGGTTGCGTTTGGTTTGGTTGGTGGGTTGGGTAGTGGGGTTTGGTGGTGAATGGAGGGAAGGGAGAGGAGGGGGACAAGGTTGGGATGGGGATGTGATGGGTATTCTCGGGTGGGGAAAGGGAGGTGGTGGTAAGGCGCGTGCTGATGCTGATGTTGGGTTGGGTTGGGTTGGGTGGATATGACTGGGGAAGGAGGAATGGGGTTTAATGCGGGATGGGGTAGGGGTAAGTGAGGTGTAGGTGTGTAGGGACTGAGGTAGATTGAATCTGATTCGAGTGCGGTGGCGTGGGGTTATCGCCTTTACTTTGCGCTGCGCTGTGACATGTGCTGTGTATGTGAACGTCCTTCTCATGCGCCGAATCGAATTGAGCCGGTGGGCGTAGAGCATAGGAGCGGAGTATGGAGATGCATAGCTACTGCCCTGCCCTTGCTTCAACACATTGTCTCTGATCCGACATGTAGACAGTGAAAACCGCTGACTTTGCACTATCAATAAATAGACGTTACGACGTCCAGAGAACGGGGGAGTATCATTCCAACCAGCTCCCCTCCTCCTTCCAACCTCTCACGCACCGCCCTGAGGAAAAAGCAAACCCACCACCGCCCTAACACTCTCAAACACGCCGCGCTCGCGCACCAGCCCATCAAACGCCGCGGGGATCTTCGCCAGCGAGCGACGGCGCGCATCCGCTTCCTGCCCTATCGAAAAAAAATGTCAGCAAAAGTTCATCCAACAGCGAGCGAAGAATCTTCTTCCTCGGGTTCAGGAGGAAAGAAAAAAAAAAAAGGCAAAAACTCACACGCCCCCGGAAACGCCGTCTGCACGCCCACCCGCGAAGCCGCCTCGCCCGTCCAGTCGCAGTCGATGCGCCAGCGCACGCGCAGGACGACGTCGCGGTCGCGGAAGACGAGCGCGTCGCGCCCGAGCTGGCGGTGGATGGCATGGCGGCTGAGCGGGGCTTCCGTGCTGCCGCTGGCGTTGGCGCTGGGCTGTTGGCCGGCGAAGGAAATTTCTTCTTCTTCTTCTTCTTCTTCGTCATCGTCGTCGTTGTCTGCCTGTGAGGCCGCGCTGCGTTTCCGCTTCCCCTTCCCCGCGGCCCCTTCACCTTCCTCCCTAGTGCCGGCATCACCACCATCTCCCCCCTCACCACCACCACCACCCCCCAACAACCTCGGCCACGCCCGCTCGCACCGCGCCCAGCACTCCGCGCGGCGCGCGCAGACCTCCCAATACGAGCCGAGGGCCCAGGTCAAGTTTCCCAGATCGCGATGGCGCGCGCGGTCGCGGAGCCAGGGGCCGAGTTCGCGGTCGGCCCAGGGGGTGAGGTGGGCGATGGTGAGGGAGAGGACCCGGTGGGTGGTTGGGTCGAGGGTGAGGGTGAGGGAGGCGGTGAGGAGGCTGTGGGGGCTTTGGAGGGTGAGGGTGTGGGTTGTTTGGTGGGTGGAGGAGGAGGCGGGGAGGATGGTGGAGCTGCAGGTTAAAGGGGTGAAGAGGGTGAGGTAGGGGAGCGGGTTGGTGAGGGGGAGGGGGGTGTGGGAGGGGATTGGGGATGTGGGGGGTGAGGTTTGAGGGGATGGGGGAGGGCGGGAGAAGGGGAGGAAGGAGGAGAGGAGGTTGGAGATGGGTTGTTTGGGTGCCGCTTCGGAGGGTGCGATGGGGGCGGCTTTGGTGATGAGTGTTCTGCGCGGTCATGTTAGCTGGATGCTTTTGAGTGACTGGGGGCGTTGAAAGTGGACATACATCAACTCCTTGAGTTTCGCTGGGTCATCGTCGTCCTCCCCCTCGGCGTGATACGCTTCTTGTACCGCCTGTTCGTACTGCTCGACCTCGGCCTTCAGCTCGTCCAACTCCCGCAACAGGTCCGCTCTCTCTTGTCGCTTCCGCGCCTCCTCAGGATCTCGGACCGGAGCTTCTTCAGTCAGCGCAGTCTGGGTCTCTGTATCCCCTTCCAACCTTCCTCCTTTCCCCTCCCTCGCCCGCGCATTCCCCGTCCCCAGCTCATGACCCTCTCCCTCCAGCTCTTCAGTCCCCGAACCCATCATATCCTCCCGCTCATCCGCGCCATCAAACCCAGAAGCTTGCACCAGCGACTCCTCCGCCGCGTCCCCAGACCCATCCAACCTCCCCGCTTCCCCCTCCGGCGACCCCTGCACCCCAAACGACCTCGCCAGGTCCCGCTCCAGCTGCGCGTCGATAGCGCGCTGCACCTCTTCCAGCGTGGTCTCCACTCCCGTCTCCTCCTCTTCCTCCTCCTCGGTCTCTTCCTCCGCCTCTGCAACCTGCGCCGCCTGCACCATCGGCGGAGCGCTAGGCTCTCGACTCCGCGGGCGCGACGCGGCGCGGGGTCTGCGCGCGGGCGATCGGAGGGGGGAGGGTATGAGGTCGGGGTTGAAGCGGGAGAGCGTGGCGCGCGTGGGGGACATGAAGGACGGGCGGCGTGGCGGCTGGCGGAGGGCGCTGGGGGGCGGATCGACTTGTGGGAGGTCGGCGGCGGGTGTGCCGGGCGAGAGTCGTCGCCGTTTGGGTGAGGGGGTGGTCATGGGTGGTGGGTTTGGATGGTGTTTGTAGGTTGTGGAATTGCGCTGTTCGGGGGGAGGTTGTGATGTAGCCAGCGGACGGGGTGGGTTGGTTGTGCCTTTCAGATATTATCGTGGACTGATTGCTTTCCGTGGAACCAGGACGCGTCGCGAATCCAGGGTTCCAAGTTGTGGTGTTGACCGGACGGATTGGCGGAGCGGGAGAGCAGGGGGCGGACCCTGGACCGAGGCGCTCCGAAATGACGTTGGGTCCGAAAGATTATCACCACCCGCCTCCCTCGAGTGCTAAATAAGCTGCCTTTATACCCACCTATACCTACCCTCCCCTACCAGGCATGACCTGCTAACAAACAACCAAACAATCCTCACACCTACACACACACACCCGCTGTGCCAATTCACAACCCATCGTTCATAGAACTAACCGCCCTCTTATGGTAGCACTCCTCGCGGGAGCGCAATGCCAAGCGCTCCGAAGCCGCCTTTGCAAACAATGCATTGGTCGGATCTCCACGGCGCGCAGCGGCGTCTCGCCGCATAGCATAGGCCTTCAGGGCAGCGACACAATACAACGCCGCTCCCGGTGGCACATCGCAAAGGAAGGCGAACAAGCCCACTCCGTCGAAGGATTCTACGGCCGTACGCATCACCCTCTTCATTCAATCCCCCCTGCCTCTCGAATCCCAACTAACATCCCCCGCAGTCCTCTCACAGCAACCCCACGCCGAGCCGGGGACGCGGACGGCGCCCGCGCCGCCACCGCCAGAAGAGCTGCCCAAGACGGAGAAAGAGAAGACGCTGCAGCGAGCGCGGATCGTGTTCGGATCGCGGCTGGCGGGACCCGCGGAGCGGAAGGAGGAGCGACGCAAGGCGTCGACGAACATCGCGGGCGTGTTGGTGCCGCCCAAGCCGGAGGAGCCGGACAACTGCTGCATGTCCGGCTGCGTGAACTGCGTGTGGGACATCTACCGCGACGACCTGGAGGAGTGGGCGCAGAAGAACGCCGAGGCGCAGCGGCGGTTGCAGGAGCTGCGGTTGAAGGGCGAGGCGACGGGGACGATGGTCGCGCGGCCGGGCACGCCGGCGCATGTGGCGACGAGTATGGATGATGATGGTGGGGGGAGCGAGACGAATTGGCCGACGACGCTGGCGGCGGCGGATGTGGATACGGAGCATTTGTTTGATAATATTCCGGTGGGTATTAGGGAGTTTATGCGGACGGAGAAGAAGTTGAAGTTGAAGCATATGAAGGAGGAGGGGAAAGGAGTTGACGCGAATGTTTAGCTTTGGGATTGGGGAATATGAGGGGGAATGTGCTCGTGGGTTGGTTACGAAGAGCTGGACAGGGGAGGCGCATGCATACGGCTGCTTGCTTGACCTGGGAAGAACGGAGATGGAATTGGCAGCGATAGATGCACTTGGGGAGAATTGTACATAAAGAACTCGAGAGTACCCATTAGCATAGAGGTATATTGTTCCACACACTCCATATTCCCTATTCTTATCCCGAAAGACTCCCTATCCTCATTTTCCCCTCACTCCAACCAATATCAGCAGGACCACCTGCCACTATTCTCCCTGCCAGCAACCCCCTTAATCAACATCCACCCCCTTCACCCTCAACTCCCTCCGCGCCTCATCAATCTGGCCCATCAACTCCTTATGCGCCTCCGGCACATCGTTGAACGTGAACACGCCGTAGCCCAGCTTGAACAGGAGATACGCGCCAAAGGAGACGATCGCCCAGAAGGGGAGCTGGTGCAGGGCGCGCGCGCGCGCTGTCTTAGCGCAAAGTCGGAGAAAGAGAGAGGATATGTATGGGGGAAGGGGACGACGCGAGGGTAGGGAAGACGTACCACGGGAATGACGTCGTCCTGCACTTTCTGGGAGATGGGGATGAGGCCGAGGAATAAGGCGAGGTAGATCTGTGGTGTGCGGAGGGAGGTGACGTTAGCTGTGCTGTTTGGTGTGGGTGGTGGTGGCTAGGGGGTGGGTTTATGGAGAAGTGCGTACGGAGGAGACGAGGAGGCCGAGGGAGATGGTTTGCTGGGCGCGCGTCATGGTTGCGGTGGTTTTCTTTTGACGGTCGGGGTCAATTCTGTGGACGAGGGATCGTAGAGAAAGTGCTGCGACGGGGCGTTCTGGGATATCAAGTGGTGTTGGTCGTGTCCCGTTGTTGCTTGCCCGCGGTGGGAAGCCAGATGGCCGAATTGGGCATACCCGCGAGTTTGGAGATCACGTGATAGGCTTCTCCCAGCTTTTGGGAGCGCAGCCGCGCGCGTGGATGGATTTCTACTTGACTTCTTGGATTCAACTTTGGAAATTCGGAAGGCTGTTCGCTGGAGGAGCTGTTGATCGAGCTCTTTCATGGCGTAGTCCCCCAGAGTTACCTCCTGACCTCTAGGTAGTAACTCTCACTCATGGCGTGCCCTGATGGCAGCAACCCTAAAACCTTCCTCCAGGATCTTGAGGACTTCCTCGAGAACGATGTGCAAGCCGCCAGGCCCGCTTTGGCAAGCCTCCCTGAGGCGCTGAGCAAGATCCAGGCGGTGGATGTGAATTTGCTGCAAGACGCGGTCAAGGCGCTTGGGAACGCTGTCGGTCGTCAAGGTCAGTCACAATTTCCCTAAGTGAACCCGATCTCTCTTCGCTTATCGCTAACGAGGCTGCAGAGGAATGGAGAGAGCCTTTTGGACAATCCGGTGTGCTTCAGTACATATGTGAACAGCTTGATCCGGCCGCCGGTCAACCTGCACTTGCAAAGCAGTGTCTGCGTGTCATCGGGAACTCCATTGCGGACACAGGCATGTCAATCTTCCACTCGACATGGACGTCGTCTGACATTGAGTAGAGCCTAATAGGCGACTCATCATTCCATGGCTGGAGAAGCTGGTGCGGTGTCTCGAAGTGCCTGATCTGTCACCGATAGCTCATATAGTGCTGTTCAACTTCTGCAATGACTTTGGTGTGTCCACCTACCGTTCACATGATTCACCAGCTAATGCAGTATCAGAGGAGGGCCAAGAGCATATGGCGAGGCTGAGAGTCGACAAAGTTATTGTCACGTTGCTTGAAAGCAAATCGCTTCTAGACAGCATTCTTATATCGACTACGGAGCTTCTCTTCTGGGCTACACAGAAGCTGAGCTCTGCTGAACTGACCTCGGAAGTCTATCTCCGCGTGCTGGAGTTGGCACTAAATGAGACCTCCATTGTGAATCATCAGCCGTACGTCACCATCTGCCTTCTTTATTTGCAAGACCAAACTTTTCAGGCAAAAGCAACCAAAGTTCAGGTCTTGGAACGGTCACTGGATCTATTCCAGGACGCACTAAACCGTCAGGCCGTGCTCAACCAAGCAAACAGCGAGGAGGAGGACGAAGAAAGAAAGTTGCAAGAGCAGTTGACGCAACAGCTAGCAGATGCCCTATGCGCAGTATCGGCATGCGATCAATACGCTTCGGAAATCCAGTTCGATAGCTCTGTCGTTGCGAGGCTAAGAGGCTTCCTCTTAAGCGATGTCCCGGTACAGCGGACGTGTGGTTGTATCATGTTGGGCAACCTGGCTGTGTCGGATGCAGCAGCTTTACATCTGGTCAACGATCTCCAGCTACATCTGCCTCTCATCCACATTCTACAAACGAGCTCGCAGAAAGATCTTGTTTTTGCTGCGGCAGGATTCGTTCGACACCTTGCTTTCCCTCCGGATAACAGAGACATCCTCATTCGCGCAGGAGTTATCGATGCTGCCTTCCACCTTCTTGGTTCAGACGAACACCGCGTCACACGCGAGGCTCTTGGAATCATCCGGAAGGCTGTCACCGATAACATGAACGGCATCCAAGCCATCCTCAACAACGAGGCCGAGCAAGACGGCCAAGGAACCCGTTTCTCGCAACTGTTACAGCTCGCCGAAAAAGACACATTGGGCCTTGGGATGGGTATCGAGGTCGGCCGCACGGTCGTGGTGATACTACGCTTCCTTCATCGTGCTCTCGCGCCGGCGGAGGCAGAAACATGGCTCGAGAGGATGTACGCCTACGACAAGGTCGCGATGCCGCTATTCGGCCTGGCCAAACAGGACGATGCTATTCTGCGCTCTGAAGGTCTTCTTGGGCTTGGTCTGATGGCTCAACGGAAAGCGGGCACGTCTCGGATTCTCAATGCTATCGCGACTGATCGTACCTTGGTGGAGATCTTTGAGAAAGTAGCGCAGCATGAGAAGAAGCCTGATGAGTCGGAAGCGGAACGCAGCCTGGATCGGAGGAATACGGTTGTGATGATTCAGGGGCTGTTGACGAATATGGTAAGTACAACGATGTGTGAATTGAAATTTGTGGGACTGATGAAGACGCAGGAGGAGAGCTTCGACCCGGAGATCCGCGAGAGGCTGAGGACGGTACAGGGCACTTTATCTGAAGAGGTTATGAAAGATGCGGCTTGAAGTGATGAACGCCTGTTAAATCAAGCTCGAGGAGCCAGCCAGAGAAACTCATAGCCCAAGGGGTCCCACATGGCGGAGGCCTAAGATATCCAAGGCTGCCGCCTATTACCATCTCAGTACGACAGGCAGTGGCACAGTCTCTCTGAATCGATTAGCGGCCAATAGAGATCTGGTTATACGAAGTTGCCACGGCCGAGCTGGCAATGTGCAAGTTCTTAGAAGGCTTTTGGATATATATGGATATAGATAAAAAGTAGTTGGAGTCATTATTTATAGAAAAAATTCGGCTCGCCCAAGTGTTGAGACTGCTTACAACCAAGTAAATAGACTATCCACGGATATTTGGCGCACTTGGTGGACAAGTACATTCGAGGAACCCCCGAGAACTCAAATATAAAAGCGCTAGAACGAGTTTGTAAGATTCACAAACGTCTATGCTGTGGTGGCGCATGGCAGCCTCGTGGCCTAGCGGCCTTGCCACAAGTGCCACACCAGACGTCTACCCTGCGGGCTGCCCTCGCAGACCCCGCATTCTTCTTCACTCCTCCCATTCTTTTTTCTTCTTCAGCCACCCGTACTCCTCCAAGATGGCGCAAACCACTCCTGAAACCCTGCCTCCGATACGGATCGGTACGCGGCGGTCGAACCTGGCCGTGGTCCAGGCCGAAGGCGTTCGTGAGAGCCTGCGGAAGGTTGCTCCGGACCGATCCTTCGAAATTGAAGCCCTCCGCACGCTGGGCGACAAGGACCAGGCCACGGCCCTGTATAATTTCGGCGCGAAGAGCCTGTGGACGACGGAACTGGAGGAGAAGCTGAACGCGGGCGAATTGGATGTCATCGTGCATTGCCTGAAGGGTATATGGATCTCCATCTGCAGTGCTGGTGGCGAACAAATTTGCTAATTGTCGACCGGATCAGATATGCCAACCACTCTTCCCGACTCGTGCGAGCTCGCAGCCATCCCTCTTCGCGACGACCCGCGCGATGCCTTGATCGTCAAGGCAGGCTTGCCTTATACCAGTTTGCAGACGCTCCCCGAGGGTGCGGTCGTGGGTACTTCGTCGGTGCGACGCTCGGCGCAGCTGCGCCGTTTGTACCCCCACTTGCGCTTTGCCAACCTTCGGGGTAATGTGGAAACCCGCCTGGCCAAAGTCGATAACCCGGAGGGCGAGTACACGTGTATGATCATGTCGGCTTGTGGTCTGGAACGAATTGGACTTAAGCACCGCATCAACCAGTACCTCGGCTCTAAAGATGGCGGTATCTTCCATGCGGTTGGCCAGGGAGCGTTGGGTTTGGAGATCCGCAAGGGCGACACCAAGATGCAGGAACTCTTGAACAAGTTGGCCGATCAGAAATCCACCCTTGCCGGGCTTGCGGAGCGGGCTCTCATGCGGACCCTGGAAGGAGGTTGCAGCGTCCCCATTGGCGTTGAGACAGAGTGGCTCGAGGAGTCTGAAGGTCTCCTCAGAATAAGCGCGATAGTCGTCAGTTTGGACGGCTCCAAGAGCGTCCAGGACACTATTGATGCAACGGTGAAGACTCCCGAGGAAGCGACAACGCTTGGAAAAGAGTTGGCGGCAAAGCTGGTTGAAGCTGGCGCCGATGCGATCCTGAAGGATATCAATGCCAACCGGCCCGCGAAAAATTGATTCAACACGATTGTCATGCGCCCATGTATGAATACCCCTTTCCAGCGATAACGGTGTCGAAAAAAATATGAAGCTGGACTTCTTTGTGGCTCATGGATCTCAAAAAGCCCGCATCTAGCCGGGCTTTTGAATTTAAACAAGCCTCTGTTATTATCTAGTATCCAGGTATCAACGCATTTTTAGGGTCCGATATATTAGACGGCGCGAGAAATCCTTTCTATCGATTCTAGGCATCCTCTTCGGTTTGATGAGTTCGAAGCGTGCGCTGAGTTGACCATTTTTCAAGTTTAGCTCCCGCTCATAGCAATCGATCCAACTTCTTCGAACCGTTTTGCAAATGCACGACCTCATGCACGGCTAATCTCGATTTTGCATCTCTACCATACCAGCATATACCCCTCCTTTCCTCATGAGCTCCCTATGGCTTCCCATCTCTACCATCTTTCCCGCATCTAAAACACAGATCACGTCCGCGTGCTGGATTGTACTCAGCCTGTGCGCCACAGCAATCGTGGTCCTCTTCTCGGAAGCTTTGTTCAGCGCTTCTTGCACCATCGCTTCTGATTTCGAATCCAGTGCTGCTGTCGCCTCATCCAGCAGGAGAATCTTGGTGTTGCGGAGGAGCGCGCGCGCAATCGCTATCCGCTGCTTTTGCCCCCCGCTAAGCATCACGCCTTTGGCACCGAGATCCGTAGAGAAACCGTTACTTTGGGGCTCATTGTTAGCCAGCAATCCGGAAGAACTGAAGGAAGAGAAAAGACTTACGGTAATGAGGAGATGACGTCGTAAATGTTCGCTTTTATACAGGCCTGGATGAGCTCCTCATCAGAAACGTCATCCATCGTGCCTAGCAGCAGATTTTCGCGTATGGTTCCCGAAAACAACGTCGATTCCTGGCCGACGAGGGAGATGGCACTGCGATAGCTGGCCACATTCAGGGTCGAGATGTCCTGGTCGTCGACAAAAATGCTTCCCGACGTCGGGTCGAAGAACCGTTCGACTAACGCGATCAGCGTACTCTTTCCACAGCCGCTCGCTCCAACCAAGGCTACAAACTGGCCGGGGCGGATGGTCAGATTGAAGTTGTCGACGACAACGCGCTCTTTTCGCAATGGATAGCTGAAGCTGACGTTTCGGAACTCAATCCGGCCGCTGCAGGCTTCCTTGTCGAACGGTTTGCCGGAGGTGTCCCAGCTGTCGATGGTGGGACAGCGGTCGAAAAGGCTTTTCAAGTTTCGAGCGGCGCCCATGGCCTTGCTCATGCCGGGCGCGTAAGAGAAGATGACGCCGGCGGTTTGGGCGCCTGAGATGAGTGCGGCAAAGCAGATGAAGAATTGCAAGACGGTATATTCGTGCCTCGAAAGCAGAGTCCCGCCGTACCAAAAAGCCAGTGCTGCGCATAAGAACGTGACGGACTGCGAGGCGGCGTACAACGCCGAGGCTTGCAAGATGGAACGGATCGATTCCTTGGATTTGCTGAAAATGATGCTGTCGTAGTGTCGCAGAACTCGCCCCTCCATACTCAGGGAAGCCACTGTGCGGATCGCCGAGACGGCTTCGCTGGCATACGAGGCGGAATCTTGGTGCGTCTTCTTCATCTTCTCTGCGAAGAGGTGCAGCATGACGAGCCGCACCCAGCCAAAGCCGGCCACGATGGGAATCGTCGCGGTGCAGACAAGAGCAAGTTTCCATCCGATGATCAATGACAGCACGATGCCGCCTATGATGGTGGCAAGGAACGTCAGAATGGCTCCTAAGACTGGGCCGCTCAGTCCTTTAAGATCACTCGGTGCTGAAGATAGGAGCGATGTCAGAGCTCCTATCGAATTCTGCTCTTGGTGGAAGAAAGCTACGTCCTGTCGGAGGATGTGTCTCAAACACTGCTCTCGCGCACGATGAACAAGCTTCTCCGTGGTGTAGGCGAATATAATACCGTGTCCTAGCCAAACTACTAGGATTCCGAGTCCTGTTGCCAGGTACATCAGCGCCCAGAAGTCGACCCTATTGCGTAGGTGGCTAGGGGGTTTCAGAGACAGAGCATCGATCAACTTGGCAAAGATGATTGACTGGCTGTGGTCTATGTTAGTAACGATACGGGATGTCTGGATGGGGTTCTTATCACATACGCGGGGACGCTCAAACCCGCTATGATGGCCAGGGCAGTGCCAACGAAAATCAGAAGTGCTTCCTGCCGACTCAGTTTCCCAATGACCTTCATGGCACTCGCCAGACCGTTCCAAGAGGATGTCGCTTCGTCCGACTTCGCGGATTTTGTCTGAGCGACGCTTTGTGTGCTGGCTGACTGCTCAGGAGGCATTTCCTTCGTTTCATGATAGGATAGACGGTGCTCATCAAGAGCAGCCTCTTTGTCTAACAGCTGCTCGGTTCCGGAGTCCAAGCTACTGATATCCTGTGCATCAAGGGCGGTCAGATCCGAGTCGCTCGGAATCTGTTGTTTATGCACAAGCTCGGCGTAATGTCCGCCCCTGGCCATAAGTTCGTCATGCGTCCCTTGTTCGACGATGCCCCCATTCGCCATCACAACGATATTGTCTGCATCCCGAACGGTGGATAGCCTGTGCGCGATGACGATCGTCGTACGGCCCTCCGAGGCTGCCGATAGAGCCTTCTGAACGGACCGCTCCGCTCGCACGTCCAGGGCCGACGTGGCTTCGTCGAGTAGTAAGATTTGGGGATCTTTGATAATCGCACGGGCGATGCAAATGCGTTGTTTTTGCCCTCCGGAGAGCTGGGTGCCCTTTTCTCCGACTACTGTTTGGTAACCTCGGGGCAAGCTCGAGATGAAATCATGAGCATTCGCTTTGATTGCTGCTTCCTCCACCAGAGACCGCAGTTCGTTGGCCGGGAGAGAATCAGCACGTTCATCAAGCCCGAAGACAATGTTTTCGAATATGGTGGTGTTGAATAGCGTGGGCTCTTGTCCTACAAGGGATATTTGACGACGCAACCAGTTGAGGTTCAGCGACTGGATGTTATGGTCACCGAGTACTAGAGGTACCCTGCGTTAGCTGGAAACGGAGCTCAACCTTCGAGTCGGGGAAAATGGGAGGAAGAAGGCGTACATATCTCTCCTCTCGTGGGTGTGTAAAATCGCTCAAGCAGTCCTATGATGGTGCTTTTCCCGCAGCCAGATGCTCCAACAATCGCCGTGGTCTTTGATGCTGGAACAACTAGATTCACCCTCTCGAGAACAGTAACCTCGCGGCGTGACGGATAGATGAACTGGACGTCCCGGAATGTGATGTCGAGCCTACCACTCTCAAGGCATTCCCCCTTGTCTGAGAAGGGATCCTGCGGGGATATCCGTGCCATGGCTTCCAGAAGTGCGCTTGCACTGGCTATACTCGACACGAAGGATTTTGCATTGGGAGCTACCCTCCCGACAGCCCAGGCTCCGATCACGATGGCCAGAGTTGAAGTGGTCACCCCAGTGACGCTCATTTCTCCCCGCACAAGCAGCCTTGATCCCTCCCAAAACGAGAGACCGTAACTGAGATAGGGCACCGCGTTCGACATGCCAATCATCAGAGCGGTGATTGAACCAGCCTTGAGCCCAGGCCGCTCCGCTTGTCTCAGGTAGTAGTCATACCGCTGGATCAGTTTCTCCTGAACTCCGAACGCAGTCACGTAGGAAATGGAGCTGATGGCTTCCTCTGCAACCGTTGCTCCGCTGCTCTCTAACGCCATAGACTGCTTCGTCCATCTGACCGGAAACGCAACGCCTACTGCGCCTGTCAGAGTTATAACGACAACGGTCGAGGTGAGGATTAACGCCAGTTTCCAGTATTCGACGAAGGCGATTACATAGGCGGAAACGAACGTGGCGGCGGCCGTCAAGCTGACTGAGAGGTTGTTTGTGATAGCCTCCTGGATGAGAGTGATATCGGAAGTGATACGCGTCGTCAATTCGCCAGTCCCCAAGGTGTCGAAGAAGGCCATGTTCTGTCCGACGATGGTGCGGAGGTACGTTCTCCTCAACGTCCTGGTGATGCGCTCGCCCGTGTAATAGAAGCCGACGGTCGTGATATACACGGACACGAACATGCCGATGGCGAGGTATACGAAGAACAGGGAGAACGTCGAGATGTCCGACCTGAGGGTCGAACCGGAGACGGTCCCGTTTTGGAAGCCATCGAAGGAGCCTACAAGTTTACCATAGAGGACCTGGATCTGTCAGTCATTCGCTGTGCCTCAGCAGCATCGATAGGGTGTACTTGCCGTCAAGAGAGGATTGAGGCCACCTGCGACAATAGCCGCAAAGCAGCTGACAACGATGATTGCTACATCCAGCGGCGTCGCAAAACTGAACACGGTCGAAGCTCCTTTTCCACTCCCTGGGAGACCGTTCAACTGATGCTCCAGAATCTCGAGCTCCTTTTCAGCTGCCTCCGCCATCTTCTCCTGGGTCATTGGCAACTCAGCCATCTTGCGGCCGCTGGAGTGAATGTTCGATGCGCCTGAGACGGGAGTTGCCAATTGTAGAACTCGACTCTGCGGGGCCGGTTCTTTGCGATGCTTCTACGTAGAGGGGATTACCCATGTCGTCTATCGCATGGTCAGATCGAAACCCCTGGCTCCTCTGGCCTCTGATCCTTCCGCACTAGTTTGGATTGCACTACACTGCTACGAAATTCTCAGGGCAAAAGAAATATGTGCGGTGTTCTGCTTTGAATGATTCAGCAGCCTTACCGACATGTGTGTGCCAGAGGGAAGCATCCTACGCTGACTGTGCATCTTTGCTGACTGCTTGCGGACCAGAGGGACAATACCCCTGTTGCGAGCGGCTCGGAGAGTCCGAGACGTGAACTCGGAGTCTCCGGCCCCCACACAACACAGCCGCAGCCGCGCGGGAGCCTCAACAAGCCTACCGTTAGCTCCCGGGAACGGACCCCTACTAGCCATCCGCTGTGGCGCTACGAGGCCGCTGGTGAAGAGGTGGCTGTTTCCTCCAACTCACATGCTATCATGAGCTTCAGCCTGATCGTTGCTTGAGGCCGACTGGTACATCAAGCATGGACGGTCATAGATGATCGCTGGAACAGCCATGTCCTTTATATGAAGAATTGCTTGACGGTGTTTGATCCATGCGACAGATAAGCTTCTGTGGGGGTTCTACCTAGATGCTGCCTCGGGTACTGTCAACGACGGGTGTCTGAGGAACCTCAGCAATGATGTTTCCGTTGGCTAGTGAACCTTGCTGTGGTTGCTTTCTCCTCGAGAGCTTCCTCGAGAGCTTGTGGAACACAACTAAACTTCCGGACGTGTGTTTCAACTCACCGCAGCGCAGAGAGGCGAGGGTTCACCAAATCAAAGACGACATCCCTATACCGATGTTCAGGATAGGGGACAAGCAGCTACGGATCCTATCCGCCATGATGCCCGGCATAGCCCTACGAGGAATTCCACAGGCACGTTAAGTCATATAGATTTCGCTTCATTATCTCCTATGCCGAGGAACCCAAACAATCCTCGCGCAAGGCTGTCCCTCGCTTAACAAGTCCGCCCTTTCCAGTCGCCTATAGAACGCCGTGATTTCATTCCCTCGTTAGGAAAACTCCAAGACCCAACAATGATATCTATCCTGAACAAAAAAGTCTGAAAGCCCTGTCTACAAGGTGGGCCTTACACTCGAAGCGGTAGTTGCTTCAACTGGCTCCTGCGACAGTATCGACAATGAACCTGCGTCCGAGTTTGAAGGCGGGACTGCCAAAGCCGACCTTCTCAGAGGAATCAATCCTACAACATGGTATCTTCGAGGCGTGGCCGCATCGTTATAGGCAACTCACGGAGCGGGTAACCAAGGCTGCCTATGGCGGCTTCGACCTTGGTCAAGCCCAGTTGCTCGTCGGTCCACAGTTGTTGGACCGCCGCTTCCTCTGCGGTCCAAACTCCCGCGCGCTGCCAGTCGGAAGCCTTGCGCAGGCCCAGCCGATCCCAGATCTCCACCAATGCCGCGACCAGGGCGTCCTGCTGCGTGGGCCCATGGGCGCCGGTAGGCGAGATGCGGACGCGCTCCATGCTCGTGGCCACGGTGGGGGCATTGATGGCCTGGACGTAGATGTCGTATTCGTCGAACAGGATGTCGGTCACGCGCCGGGTGAGCTCGGCATCGCCGATCATGATGGGTAACAGGTGCGAGCGATTCGGCAGCACGGGCAGGTCGAACGCGGCCATCTTGCGCTTCAAGGCGGCAACGTTGCGTTGCAGGGCAATGCGGCCGTTGGGGTTGCGGAGCTGGTATTGGATGGCGGCGCGCGCGCCCGCCATGATGGCGGGGGATTGGGTCGTGGTGAATATGAAGCCGCGCGAAACTGAGCGGATCATGTCGACTAAGGACGATGAGCCGGTTATGTAGCCGCCCATGGTGCCGAGACCTTTGCTGGTCGAACCGGAGATGACGTCCACTCTCTCCAAGGCAGATCGCCCGTTGGTTCGGCCGGACTGGTGGGCGGCGAAGTCCATGTGCTCTGCGACTCCGGCCCCGTGGGGTCCATAGAGACCGATTGCATGAGCCTCATCCATGAAGGTGATCGCGCCATATTCTTCCGCGAGGTCGCAGATTGCGGAGATAGGGGCGATGGTGCCTGTATCATACCTGGGTTAGTACAGGATGCTCGCATCCACGAAGCCAGAGCGATGGTGTACTGACCACACATGGAATAGACCGACTCGAAGGCGATCACCTTCGGCACCTCCTTCGGATACGATGCCAGCAGAGCCTCCAAGCTTTCCAGGTCGTTATGTTTCCAAACGTGCCGCTTCGCCTTAGCATGCCGGATGCCGTCGATCATCGAAGCGTGGTTCAGTTCGTCAGAAAAGATGATACAGCCCGGGAGTTGAGTCCCAAGGGTGATTAGAGCAGCCTCGTTCGCCGCGAAGCCGGAGCTGAAGTACAGCGCCGCCGGCTTCCTGTGCAGCTCCGCGATGTTTGCTTCCAACTCCTCCACCAGAGGACTGTGCCCGGCGATATTCCGTGACCCGCCGGAGTTGGCGCCGTAGGTCCGCAGAGCGTCTTCCATTGCAGCTATCACTGCGGGATTACTGCCCATGGCCAGCTGTTGTCCACATCAGCGTGCTGCTTCACTTATTTTCCTTCCCCACTTCCTAGGGGGTTACTCACATAGTCATTGGAGCACCACACATCGACCTTCTTGCCTGTTCGCGAGCATTGCGCCAAGGGGAACTGGTCCTGCAGCCGGGTGATGCTGCGAAAATAACGATACGTCTGGTCGCGCTTCTTCTTTTCGATGACAGAGGCGTACAGGCGCTCGTACGGGAACGATTCGCGCTTGTGCTCCGGCGCGCCGCTGCGCGGGACGGCGATGCTGAAGGCCCCGCCGCCGACGTCGAGTTGCGCAGCCAAAGCGGGCTCGGATCGTGATGCTGTCGTGTTGTAGCAGGCTCGCTGCACATGGAGAGCACCTCGTGCACGCTGGAGGTAACGGACCCGCGTGGCCATGCTGGGCGATCTCCCTATCTTCCGGTGTCCACAGACAATGAGAGAAGACGGCCTTAACCTTCTGTTCGTCTCTGAGCCGCTGCTGTGGGAAGACAGGAAAAGGGAGAGGCAGAGGGAGAAAAGCGTGACTTGCACCAGGATGGACTCTGGACGAAGGCCTACACGGCAGGCATATTGCCTTTTTCTTTCCTCGATTCATGACCGCCACCAAGGAATAGTCGCCGGCTGTCAGACATTCTGTCAGCACGCGATAACGGTTCAGCGACAGCAAGCCGGGTGGATGCGGACGTACGGGTACGGGGCTGCCATGCCCACTCACGGTGGACGGGTAGGAAATCCTCTCCGGGTTGAAGTCCAGATGGTCTGTGGTACCTATCTCAAGCGGCACGGGCCTAGACGGAGCGATGAAGTGCGCCCATGGGTGGGACCCCCGGACCCAACCGCCCGGTGCTTATCCGAGCGCGGAGGGGCCGGAGAAAAAAGAGGAGACGCGGACGATCCGGTTTGCCCCCCGCCATCCCCCCGCTGCCTGCGCTGGGAACGGGCCGAGGAGACGGGCGGTTGCTCCGATATCGCGGCTTTGGTTTTGCTTCCCTGCGGTTTCTGTGGAGAAAGCAACCGCCGCTCCGTAATTCGGGTTGGGTACTTTGAGGTTTTGCGGATATGGCAAGTGGCAGGGGAAGCGTATCGGTGCGGATTGACATCAGGCCTTCTGTTGCTGGTATTCACTCGTTTAACACGAGGGAGCTGGCATGCCAGGCAGGTTTGCCTTCGAACATGGAAAGACAGGGAGTGACAAGTTATGGAACACACAGCAGTCAACAATCGCAAACTTTTCGAATTCGTTCATACATATTGCTCGTTTGAGGCGACACCCGGTGTCTAAACCCTCTTCCGACACATACACGTTTTTCCATACGCCACCTTCTGCCCCCAATGGTGAAAGGAAAAGTCAAACCCCGGAAAAAGAACACAAACGCTACTCGCTTCCAAACCCCTCTTCCCCTTCACAGCCAATCCAAAAAATCCGGCGTGAAATAGCTCAGGACGGCATCAGCGCCGGAGCGAACGATAACCTGGGTCGCCTCGAAGGCCGCCTCCTTGAGGTCGAACACGCCAGCGCGGGCGGCGGCGTGGATCATCGCGAACTCGCCCGAGACCTGCATGGCGGTGACGGGAACGTTAGCGAGGGTGCGGGCGTCGCTGATGATGTCCGGGTACGCGGGCTTGACCATGATCATGTCGGCGCCCTCCTGGAGGTCGCGGAGCATGGCCTTGCGGGCGAGGGCGCGGGCGGGAGGCGGGAGGAGGTAGCGCTTGCGGTCGCCGAAGGCGGGCGCGGAGGCCGCCGCCTCCCGAAAGGGCCCGTAGAGGCAGCTCGCGTACTTGGCCGAGTAGGACATGACGGCGACCTTGCTCTCGAGGCGGTGGGCGATCAGCTTGAGCTTGATGGCGCGGACCCGGCCGTCGCTCATGTCGGAGGGGGCGACGCAGTGCACGCCCGCGCGGGCGAAGGCGAGGGCGATGTCGGAGATGCGCGCGACCGAGGCTTCGTTGTCGACCGCGCCGTCCTCCGGGAAGACGATGGCGCAGTGGCCGTGGTTGGTGTACTCGCACAGGCTCACGTCCGCGATCACGTATAGATCTGGGAAGGCCTCGCGCAGGCGCGGGATGGCGGGCATGATGGGGCCGTCTGGGCTGTCGGCCATGGAGCCGCGGGCGTCTTTGCGGTCGTTGCTCGGCGGCGAGCCGAACAGGATGACCGAGTGCAGGCCTTTCGCGACGAGAGGCGCGAGGAAGGGCAGGAGCTTGTTGATGCCTCGACGGTACTGGTTGGGCAGGCTGGTGATGGGCTCTTCCAAGTCGGGGTCGGCGGAGAGGAAGACGGGATAGATGAACATGGACTGACGTCGGAGCGACTTTGATCAGCATGCTTGCTGCAGTTTTCCAGGAAACAAATCGCAACGGCAGAGACTCACCTTGTGCAGCTGCCGCTCAGCCTGCCACATGGCCGACACGGCGTGGTTGTAACCGCTCTTGAGCTGGCTCGCGATGCTGGCGGTGCCATCCCGCGGCCACTCGGATGTTTCTGCCGCAAAGGGCGTTGCAACCTGTGCGGTTGAGGGGAGAGCGTCTATCGCGGTCATGGTGTCGATGTCTGGGTGTCCGGCGACGTGGTGTGTGAGCGGGTATGAAAGAGAGGGCAGACCAGAAGGCTTTGTATGATGAGGCTGAGTCCTGAGCTTCTCGATAGAAAGGGGGTTTCCGATTCCTCTCCGGTCACAATGTCGCCGCGGTCTCTCTGAGGAAGGCTTATCGGAAAATGGCAGTGGGTAAAGCTGTTGCCCTTCAGTTGGAATTGGAGCTACGTCTGTTTGGCAAACTCAAGATCAACCGGGTGGTGATCATACAATCCTGAATAGCGAGGGATGGGAGTATAGCTCCCAAGGGGGTGTTTTCACCGGCGCAGCATAAGACAGACGGCTTGAAGCAGTGCTTACTGCTATCTCCGTAGGAGCGGTAGCCTGCTGATGACTTCCATGCGACAGAAGATACCCGCGTCCGTTCTTCGCTCCAAAGCGTCAGCCAGTCAGTTGTTTCATGCTATCGTCGACCATCCCCCGTCCTTCGGACAGTCCGAAGGTCTCGAGGATCTAGTGGCGACATCAGACGGATCTTCCGGCTTGGCGAGCAGAGGCCCCCACTCACTCTTAGACCGAGCAAAGAATCAAATGCTCCCATTGCGTTGCATCCGGAGGCGAGAAAAGATTCTCCATCGCACAGCGGACCTGATCGTCAACATGTTGTGAACCGATAGACTGACAGCCGCCGCATCGCCGCTCGTCGGTCGGTACCGCAAGCGCTCCGCTCCTCGCTTAGGACTAGGCAGAACGTCAGCCTCATCAAACGTCCCGCCGCTTGCCTCCATCCGTTAGTACTAGTGAATAGCTTCATGATATCCCCGCCCCCACCAGCTCACTCTGCTCACTCTGACTTCTTGCGTCCTTTCCACTAGTTAGCACATCGTTCAGTTACTATGACAAACACTAGAGCCAGAACGTCCCAAGGCTGACTGTTCAGGACGAACCTAAGCAACACCACCGCGGCGGCTAGGGAGCATCACAGTAACTAATTGTCCTCTCCATTACAGAAGGCATTTATGTTCACTCCGAACGCCCTCACCCCTCACGCAGAAAAAGCATGCGTAAGAGCCTGTGGGACGGCCTGCGAGAAGGCCTACGTGTGTCAGCACCACAAAGAGAGATCAAACAAGTTCCTCCGTGAGCCTCAGCTGCCTGCTAAGGAAAAGGCAGGCCCACAGTCATGCGCCCTAGCCGCAGATGTGGTGTTCCTTAGGTTCGTCATGCTTGACAAGGGGAATCCCCGGCAGGAACGCGACCTTTCGTCCCCGGAGTGGTGCTCCAAAAAAGCGGAGTAACCTGGTCGTGGTTGCATGATCGAACGGTAGTCAGGAGAAGAGATGACCGACCACTGATATATCGAAGGGAAGAAGGAGGGGTCTCTTCTTCGTGGATTGTAGCCTTTTGACTGTCTCCCCTTGCAGTATATCGTGTTTATTTTGGGTGGTTTCTTCGTTCACGCGCCTTTTGCCTCTCTTCACCTCTCTCTCAGTATTGCCTTGCCCTCTAGTTCTATGAGATTAGCGACTATGGGCGGCCATCCAACGTCATCATCCTCCTCCTCCACATCGTCCGCCGACGTCATCATCCTAGGCGCAGGGCTCTCCGGCCTGCAAGCCGCCCGCACATTGCAGGACGCCGGCCTCACGAGCATCATTCTTGAAGCGCGCTCACGCGTGGGCGGCAAAACATGGACTCAGACGAACGGCGAGACTGGAGCGGTCTCGGACCTCGGCGCTGAATGGCTCAATGACACAACGCAGCCCCACGTGTATGGACGAGCGAGGGAACTCAGACTCGAGTTCCGCGAGGTGGTGGTCAAGGGAGATGCTGTGCTGCAGGACCTGGATGGTGGGATTGTGCGGCATGAGTATGGTGTGCAGGCGCCGGTGAGCTTACTTTGTTCTTTCCACCTTCTCCAAATTCCGGGTTCCAGCATGAAAAGGAGGTGCCTGAGGGAAAAGGGGAGATCTGAGCGGGAAATGGCTGATTTCCGTCGTCGCAGCTGCCAAATCACGAGGATGAGACCGTCGCGCGGGTGCGGGACTCGCTCGAGGAAGCGTACAATGGGATCGACCTGGCCAAATGGTACAAGAGCCCGCACGACGACGTGACGCTGGAGGACTTCGTGCGCAACCGCGGAGGTGGACCGGCGACCCTGGCGACGGTCGCGGTGTGGACGCGGGTCATGCTGGGCTGTGAGCCGGCCGAGCTCAGCGCGGCGTACTTCCTCGTCTACTGCCGCAGCCAGGGCGGCCTGATGAAGATGCGGTCGGGCAAGGTGCAGGGGAGGTATCTTACTGTGGTGACAGGTTCGTGAAGGCGCTGTGTCCGTTGACGTCTCTCTTCGTAATGGGGCTGATGGTGGCATCTTTTTCAGGCACACAGTCCATTTCTCAAGGCCTCGCGGCCTCGTTGACGCCCGGCAGCATCAAGCTGGGCACCGCCGCAGAATCCATCGTACAGACATCCGAGGGTGTCGAGGTGCGCAGCTCTGCCGGCCACGTCTTCCGCGCTCGGAAAGCCATCGTTGCCTTTTCCACCCCGCTCTACGAAAAAATCCGCTTCGAGCCCCCACTGCCGGCGGAACACGCTCTGCTGGCGCGCTCGACGCGGATTGGGTACTATACCAAAGTGATGGCGTCGTACTCGCGGCCGTGGTGGAGGGACACGGGGCTCTGCGGCGCCTCCCAAGCCTTCCTCGGTCCCGCGGCCGCGACGCGCGACACGAGCGTTGATGCTCTTAACCGATACCGTCTGACAAGCTTCATCGCGGGAGCGCCGGGGCGGGAGTGGTCGCGACTACCGCCAGCAGAACGGCGGAGAGCTGCGTTGGCACAGTTGGCGTGCCTGTTTGGCGGGAAGGATGAGGAGGTTCAGGAACCGACGGAGTATGTAGAGCAGCAATGGTCGGAGGAGGAGTGGAGCTTAGGCTGTCCGTGCCCGTACACGCTGCCGGGTGTGCTCTCGAAGGTTGGCGAGCATCTTACGGCGTCGCATGGCCATGTTCATTTTGCTGGTGCGGAGACGGCGGAGAAGTGGAAGGGATATATGGAGGGAGCGTTGACTGCGGGGATCAGGGGGGCGGAGGAGGTGGTGAAGGCTCTTCGAGGTTGAGTCTGCTGAGCTCGTAAGAAACTGGTCCTGAGAAGCATCCAAGAAGACTATCCTATGACGTCTGGCACTTATGTCGTGGTGCCAGCAGTTTGCAATTGTATACAAATGGGTTCTTGGCATGGTGTTGAGTTGGAAAGACCTCGCGGACCCTGTGACGTCTTTAACCGGGGTTCTCCCGCCCAGGCTTTGACTACAGACGGATGATTTGTGGACATCAAGAAGTCTCAAAGCCTCAACTGGTTCAACCCAAGTCGAGCTATCTACCATGATCAAATGTCCCCACAGCTGATGTGAATGGATCCCTCAACGGTGGCTGTTCAGGCAAACGCGAGTGAAGAGATTTGTTCTGGCATGTTTAGCTCTGGAATATCCAAATACAATCGACGAAAAGCTTCAGAACGAGGGAAATCAAATTCATTCTGCTCAAAGATCCAGCATGATCAAAACCAACCAGTCTATGCGGCGGCCGCCGCTACAGCTCCTGACGCCTGCTCCACCTCGACCACAGTCCTGAATGCCCCATCCACCTTCGCAGCGGCAGCATCACCGTCCAGCGACCCCTCCGAAACCCCCAACTGCTCATCCGTCCACAGTGGCGCATCACCACGGCGCTGCGGCTGACCAACACCCAAAAAGCCACCCTGAGCTGCCCAATCACTCGTCCTTCGAATCCCCAGCTCAGTCCATACCGCGTCCAGCGCGGCGACCAGGTGCTCACGATGCTCGCAGCCATGGCCGGGGGTCGGGGTGATGCGCAGACGCTCCTCGCCCACGGGCACGGTGGGGTAGTTGATCGCCTGGACGTAGATGCCCCAATCCTCCAGGAGGGCGTCGGAGGCGCGCTTGGCGAGTGCCGCGTCGCCGACCAGGACGGGGATGATGTGGGATGGGTTCGGGATGACGGGGATGTTGACCGCGCCGAGGGCCTTCTTGACCGCGCGCGTGTTGAGCTGCTGCTGCCGTCGCTGGGCGTTGGTCGCCATCTGCACCTCGACGGAGGCCTGGGCGCCGGCCATGACGGCGGGCGGGAGGGTGGTGGTGAAGATGAAGCCCGGGGCCAGGGATCGGATGGTGTCGACCATTTTGGCGGAGCCGGCGATGTAGCCACCTACGCAGCCGTAGGCTTTGCCGAGAGTGCCGGTGATGATGTCGACGCGGTCCATGACGGTCTTGTAAAGCCCGGAACTGTGCGTCTGAGAGCTCGCATGGCGGTCATAGTCGAGGTGCTCGGCTACACCGGCACCGTGCGGTCCGTACAGGCCGACAGCGTGCACTTCATCGAGGAAGGTGATTGCCCCGTACTTGTCGGCGAGGTCGCATATCTGCTCAATCGGGCTGATCGAGCCGCACATGCTATAGACGCTTTCGAAGGCAATGATCTTAGGGACGTCGAGGGGCAACGAAGCCAGCTTGGCCTCAAGATCAGCCATATCGTTATGCCGGAAAATCATCTTTCGAGCGCCTGAATGGCGGATGCCCTGAATCATGGAAGCATGATTACTGCTATCTGACAGGATTACGCAGTTGGGAAACTTGCTGCCGAGAGTGGCCAACGTCGCGTCGTTTGCGACGTAGCACGAGGAGAAGACCAGCGCGGCCTCCTTCTTGTGGAGCCGAGCCAGAGTCTCTTCAAGACCAACAGCGTGTTGATTGTGGCCGGAAATATTGCGAGTCCCTCCTGCGCCTGCACCGTATGTGTCGAGCGTCTGGTGCATCTTCTGTAACACTTGAGGGTTCTTGCTCATCCCCAGGTAGTCGTTGGAGCACCAGACGGTCACTTTCCGATGCTCAGGGGCAGCCATGTGGGCACGCGGGAAGTCGCGTGCCAGCCGATTGATGTTGTTGAAGTAGCGATAGGACTTGTCCTTGTGCTTCTTGTCCAGCTCATTCTGATAGAAAGCAGCATAGTCGAAAGCTCCTGAACTTGGAGGGCTCGTTGGGGAGACAGCATCGCTCAAGCCAGCAGAGGAGCGAGCAGTCGAGTGCAGGAGACGGGAGCTGTGAGGCCCTCGAATATGTGAAGCTCGGGAGTTCAATCTGCCGGCGACTTTTGCACTCTGCACCGCCATCGCCTTGTGCATGACAGGGCAGCAGTGGGCCTTGGCCTGGAGCTTCGATAAGGAACCATGGTCTACTGAGGCACTGGTTGACAGCGACTTCAGAGTGGCAGGCGTGGTCTTGCGCAAGAATGGGCAGGCGTTGTGCGAGACGCGCAACAGAGCCTCCATGACGAATGCTGGATATGGACGGTGGAAACTGAAGGACAGATCGGAAGGGAAATTGATCAATCGAATCGTGATGAGCGCGACTGGAGAGAAAAGTGGTCATATGTAAAGAGTGGCCTTCGATTCGACATGCTCTGCTCCCCGGTCCTGCTCTTGCGTCCCTGCACCATACAATCCATCAGCCAAATGGTGCCAATCTCATCAGTTGTCCAGACCGGCGGCGAGGGATCCGGGCAATGCAACATTGGCGCCTAGCGAAGCTAACGTGTGAACTCGGGAGAGGAGAAGGAGACCGTGACTGTTGATGAGAGGAGACTCCGCACGTTGAAAGCGTTCGGCTTGTGCTGACAGCATGAGATGCTCGGCAGTCGGTATCTCTCAGTCTCGGACTCTCCAGTTCACCTCTGCTACCCCACCACAACCCCCGAGGCTTAGGGCTGAAACATCGGCCGGCCCGTGCCTGGACGGTGCGCGACGCTAAGGCAGCGACCGCCGTTGGGGCGGTGGGATCCTGGCCGAAGGAGCACAGGGGCCACATCGAGGACGCTCCATCCTCCGTGCTCCCGCCCCCACGGAGAGCGTCTTGTTGGCGGGACGGGTCGGACAGCAATCCTGTATCTCCTGATTCAGACTTGAGTGGAGAAAGGTCCCCGCCTTCCTTCGACAGGAGGATTTGGAGCACCGTCCATTGACAGCCAGATATAAAAGGTACGGAACCGGTGGTATCTTCCTCATCAAGCTGCCTGGTAAGGAGTACAGCCATGTCCCTCCCAATGGCCGTCCAATTAACATGGACTGTGACACTGATGAGGTTCTTCTCTATGTGATCTCACTGCCATACTACAGAAGAGCTTTCTAGCCGCAGCCGCTGTCAACGTCAGCCACTAGCAACGGTCGTGGTGGGAGGAGCTTGCCTTTCCAATAAAGCGAGATAGGAGTATTGGTCAGCTTGGAGTGGTGGTCTAGACAGGGGTTTTGATCCTCCCGCCAGCAAAAGCAAACAGAACACCAACCAGCAGGTCTGATAGCAGGGTAGATGTGGGGAAAGGAGAAACATCCGCCTCTCATCGGCAATCCCACGAATCCTCCCCTTAAGGATATGTTCCCCTTCGGCATTTCAAATTGCGGGAAGGATACGGAACAGGCGCTCACACTGGCAGTCAAACGGCTTTCCGGTGTACGATGCCGTGACGTTGTTCGAACACGTAATCCACTGGTGCGTACCGCTTCCTATCTCGTATCTAAGCAGGACTTGGAACAAGATAGGCACGGCGGTTCACGAGGCGGAAATATGGGCCTAGAAGGCCGCTGCAATGGCATGGAGCAATTCAGCTCCTTGCTCTCATCCTCCATGATGATCTGCTGGGTGCCTGGCAATCCTGCCGGTCCAATCATCATCACTCGTGCAACTACAGGGGCTCATCACGCACCGAACGTAGGAAAATACACATCCTCAACCCTTTCACTTGCAACATCACGTCCAACTTCAAGGATCTCCCGCGGCTGATTTACCGGGTGAGAAGCTCTTGTGCGCCCATTGGCCGGCCTCGCGTCGAGCATCTTCTTCTAAGATCACGCCAATTGTCGGCGGTCTGATGAAAGTCCGTACGGACTCACTCGCCCAAATCACTAATGTCTGACCCCATAGGGGTCGTTGTTGCGAAGCCCTGCTGCTTCCACCGGCGACGGCGGCGTGTTCAATAGTAACGCTAGGGTCTTTCCACTATGGCTCCTGCCGCCACCGTCCATCCGATACATGTCGGCCCTTAACTTCCCAGCAACTAGTCAGCCCGGGTTACATAGTGCCGTCAGGGGCCGCTTTCCAAGGAACACCCTTTGCCAGCTTACGCAAGGATGGGGGACACGGGTTGCTTGACATCCAAGAGATGGCGAATGTTGATGGCGGAGGGGACTTTATCGACCGGCTCTCCACATCCGTTCTCACCCAAAAGCAGACGGCACCATGCACATCGGCGGCTTCTAGAGAGCGAACTCCGTGGCAGATCCACCGTTCTCCAAAGATGGAAAGATCACCATCCGTATGCTCCACCCAAAACAGGGGACCATTGAATCCGCTAGGTCAGGTTCTGGACGGGCGGTTGCCCACCATGGATATACAATGTCTAGATTTCTAGACTGATTCACTATAGGTGCAGTGTTGCCCCGCCATTGGCTTCCCATGCGCCTAAGCACCGTCGTTTCCTTTGTACTACCGCCCCTCAAAGCGAAGGATTCACTAATTGTCCTTCCGTGCTAAGCCACCCCGCTCCCGTAGGTACGAGGGAGGCAAGAAAGGAAGAACGACAGCTGTTGCACAATAACGACTGTCTACCCGTCCCCTTTCTTTTTTACTTCCCAGGATAGTCTGAATGGCATCGGATGGTCCGAAAGAGGTCCTCCTTCCTCCTCTCATCACCCTCTTCTTGCCGCTTGTATCGTGCCCTTCATGACCGCACTTCACGCCGGACCGCCGCTTGCAAATGGCCTCCAGCCTCTTTCCTGTTTACGCTGTGCCTACCGCAAGGTGCGCTGTGACCGGCTGGCGCCATGCTCCAACTGCACCAAACATGGTGTCCTCTGCGAGTTCCCCCAGCCGAAGACGGAGCGGCGACAGCGGAGAAAAGTGGTCTCGTCCTCGTCCTCGACGTCGAAGTCCTCGACGTTGCCGCAATCCTCGCGGAACAAGCTGCGTGCACGCCTCGACCATTATCGAGAGGTGCTGAAGGATATGGGTGTCGATGTTGAGGCCATGCCGGACTCGCCGCGGCAAACTGCTGCCGATCCCCCTTCCATGCGCGATAGTACCCCTCCCCCGGAAACGGTCGACTCCACTGATGTTGGTGCTGGCGTTGCTGCTGTGCCCGGGGGCGGCCGCCTGATCGTGGCGGGGAATCGGAGTCGATATATTGAGGGGAACCTGTGGAGCAGGACAGGGGAAGATGTGAGATATTTTGGTAACGCAATACCGGTCATGAGAGCCGAAGGCTGATGAAGGATTTAGTTGCATGGCAGTGCCATCCTCCCAGACTCTTCTTCAGACGAAGAAGAGGATGACGATGAGGCGATGACGGACTCCACAACCGGGCACAAGGCTGGCGGTCTGACTCTGGGCCTTTCGCCAGGAACTCCTCCTTCTCTGACGGAAAATCACTTTCCCACGCAACAGGACTTCCGCCAGCTATGGCAGATCTATCTTGCAAACGTCCATCCCGTTACCATGATTCTCCACCCGCCGTCCGTCAGCGAGGCTCTGTCGAATGCGGCCAAAAACCCCGCCAACGCTTCTAAGGATGTCAAGGCATTGCTTCTGGCCGTTATGGCTTGTGCCCTCATCTCCATCAACGACGCTGAAAGCGTACGGTCACTGGGCGAGAAGCGGGCAGTGCTCTTCAGTAGGTACCGGATCGGCTGCGAGATTGCCTTGAACAAGGCGAACTTCCTCCAGTCCTCCAATCTTTGCGTACTCCAGGCTTACGCCATCTACCTGGTAGGTTCCCCTCACACGTTCTGAGAGGAAGTGGTCATTCATCTCTGAGACTCATCGATTAGGTGGCGATCAGTCCGCACGTGGACACTTCGGAGCTGTGGAATCTGACCGGCATAGCCAAGAGGAATGCACAGCGGCTAGGGCTGCACCAGGAGCTGTCGACCGCGGGCTTGACCCCGTTCGAAGTGGAGATGCGTCGGAGGCTGTGGTCCCAGATCCTTATGCTGGATGCCATGGCCGCTCAGAGCGCAAACCTGTACCGGCCGGACCCCAGCTATGATATCACCACCGCAACGAGCAATGTAAACGACTCCGACCTATCGCCAGGCATGAAGAGCCCGCCGAAGGAGCGTGCGGGCGCTACGGACATGATCTTCTGCAACCTTCGCCACAAGGTGATGAAATTCATGGGCACGGTCAATGGTGGAAAGAGACCATGGGCTCTCGCAGCGGGTGAGGCATGGACAGCAGCTGTGGAGCAAATCTACCATGCGGAGCGTGAGAAAGCGGTGGCGGAGATGGAGGAGGAGCTAGAGCTGGAGCTCCTCCGCTACTGCGACATGCTCAATCCGGTGCATTTCTTGACCGTCATCGAGGCTCGCCTGACGCTATGCAAGCTGCGCTACACCATGCTGCCCCAGCCATACCGCCATGACAAAAGTAGCAATCAAGGGGGCAGCGCCTCCAAGGATCAGAATAGGGACCTCCTCTTCTCTCGAGCGCTGAAAGTACTCGAGTACGAAAACAATGCCAACAGCCAGCCATCCATCCAGGGGTTCCTATGGCACACGCATCAGCACTTCCAGTGGTCCTGTCTCCGCCAGCTCCTAGAGGACCTGAAGACAAGACCTTCCAGCGAACGAGCGGACCGAGCGTGGGAGCACATCCGCCTGTTCTATGAGTCCCGCCCACACCTGTACGAGAGCACAAAGCGAAAGCTAACCCCGCTGCACCGTGGCATCAACAAAGCCACCTTGGAAGCGTGGCACAAGCGCGAGTCGGAAGCCGCGGAGAGGTCCCAGAGCCTCGCCCTGCCCACGTATATTACGGCACTGCGGGAGCAGGAGCACTCGGAAAGGTCGAAGGGGCGAAAGGCCTCGAGGTTCCAAGATCTCTCCAGAGTAAATGTATCTCAGCCGCCCAGGGACCGGGGAGCGCACACGACTGCCTCCTCGACAAGCAGCAATGTTGTGACTTCAGCGGCCATGTGGCCGGGCTGGGCCGAGTTCCATCTTGAGCCGTTCGGTGCGTCGGGCCATGAGATGGACTTTGTGGATCCTGCGCTCGATCAGCAGATGGCCATCTCGGTAGTGCAGAACCACGACTCCCATCGGTACGCGCCGCACCAGGACTTCCTGGCGCCACTGGATCAGTATGTGCACGTTGGAGAGCGGTGGTGAGCGGCAGCCAAACTTCCTGTGCCGTACGGCTGCGGCGGTTGAATCAACAGGAGCCCCTGCAATCCATCTGGTCTTGAATATTCGTACCAAGCACGGAGACCTGTCAGCTCTTGGCCATAGAAGAAACCATGGGTACAGTTAAAAAGAGATGTTTTCATACATACGTTACTACCCACATATATCGGAGACTGTGGTTGTAAAACGGTGCGCCTGGGATTCTTGTAGGTGTAGATTAGACACTCGCAAATATCAATACTGCTTCGTCCTTCAATCGTTCCGGCCCCTGCCTACTGTGAAGAAGTCTGTACATACTGAGTAAACAAGATCTTCATCAATTTTCAGAACTCGCTATAATATGACTAGTATTGCGGTAGGGCTCCATATCCCATTCTTTATTTCTCGCAACTGTACCCTATTACCTTCTTGCCCTCTTGAACACTGCGTAGTAGGTCTGTCTGTCATTGTTCAGTCTGGTAATCCTGCAACTTGGAAAGGGAACGAGTGTGGGGGCTTCTCCATCCGGTTTGTATCTTGACTTCCGATTTTCCTTAGGATTTGAGAGAAGTCAGTTCGAAGTGCGCTAAGAACCATTTGCTCCTTCTCTTTTGCACACTGGCTTTAGCTGGAGGCCGGCACGAGAAACTGGCGCTCCTCGTCCGTTACCCGCGGTATTGTCACCGGTGCATCTGGAACAGACGCCAGAGCGTTGAATGCATCGCAATACAGCGTGGCGATGCGTTCGATGGCGCTGGTTTGGTAGACGCGGGTGCTGTATCTGAAGTAGAGCTCCAACGTCTTCTGCGTGCCCTTCGTAGCCGCAGCATGTCGATCCCATGCCAGATGGCCGGGCAAGCACAGCAGCCACAGGTCTGTCTTGTCATGCTGTTGCTCTTCGTAAAGAGATCGGACCGTCAGCCTACTGCTGCTCTCGTCTTCGCCCGAATCCTCTGTCCAGGTATCCGTGCCCTCGGCGCCCGCGTCGACATTGACGAAGTTGACGATACTCGAGAAGCGCGCATGCGCACCCCACTCCGTGCAGCGTTGGATGATATGCTTGAAGCCCAGAGACTCGTGCGGAATGGAGGCAACCAGGTCGGTCTGTATGGCTCGAAGCAGTTGAATGTTGGTTAAATCTTCGGATACCTTGACACGGACCGGCATGAAGTTCACGCAGGGGCCAACAACGGTTTCGATATGCGGAATGGGGAGCTGGCGTCCGGCAATGAAGTCACCGAAGACAACGTCGCTTGACTGGGACAACGCGGCGATCGTGAGAGCCCACGCCGCCTTGACTATGGCCGCGGTGCTAGTACCATGGCGGCGCAGGTTCGGTTCAACGACTGACTTTTTGAATTCACCATCCAGAGTGTTGTTGTAAGGCGGTCCCGACCGATCTCGCCGCACGAGATTGGGCATCTGACTACCCCGAAGTCGATCTCGCCAGTACGTCTCAGCATTGTGTATGAGACGTGGATCTTGTATTGCTTTTGCGTACTCGTGGAATGGCAGCATGCGAGATATAGGTTGTGAAAGATAAAGGAGCCGAAGGTGCTCGCCGATAACATGAGCGCAGAATCCATCGTACTGGGCGTGTGAGAGGCGCATAATGAGCCTATGACGGGTCGAAGATGCTTTTACGAGGTCGAAGCGCACTATCTGGACGCCTAAAGGTGTGATCCTGCGAGCTGCGTATATCTGGTTACTTCTAATTGCCAAGTCCTCGAGTGTGGTCTCATGGACCTCGAACGGGACATGTTTCTCAGGAGAGATCTCCATGTAGACCCGGTCATTGATAAGTCTAAAAATTGTTCTGAAGATGGGGTGCGACTCAACAAGCGATTTGCAACTCTTCTTCAGCTGTTTCACGTCAAGGTGGCCATGGAAGTCGTACACCAGATGGTCGATCCATCCCCCATTGAGTGCCCCTACGAGCACAGCCCATTCTTGGAAATCCGTCGCTTGTACCGTAGTGGTGCCGTCCGAGGTGGATTCGAATGAATTAGTATCCATGGCGATACCTGGAGAACTCTCTGCAACTTCTAGAACCGTTGCAAGAGCAGCCATGTCTTCCAGGACAGAGCACGTGAGGATGTTCTGTGTCGTCAATCCAAGGTTTTCCGAGCGGGCTGCTGAGACAAGTCGTATGGCTGCCAGCGAGTCGCCTCCTGAAGCAAGGAAGTCGCTCTTTCTGCCTATGCTTTGAACATCTTGGCCCAAGAGCGTTGCCCACAGCTTAGCAAGAGTTCGCTCTTTTGCGGTCGCGGGAGGCTCCACGATCTTCTCGCCTACACCTAGCGAGGCTGCAAGCAGGCTCCTGTAACCTAGGTTACCTGCTTCTGTCCGCAGCTTCTTACGATCCGTCTTGTAACTCTGCGGTAGCTCCTTTGCAAAGATGAAAACCCTAGGGATCATGTGCCGAGGAAGCAGTTTTTCGAGACGTTTTCGGGCGTCTGATAAAATTGTTCGAGCTTCAGAGTCAGGATCTGAGTCTCCATTGGTAGCAATTTGCAAAGGCAAGCGGCAGAAAGCTGTCAAAAGGGGCCGTTCAGGGGCATCGAACGGCTTCACCAGCTCCACGATAGCTTCAGATCTTGGCGGAAGGATCTGCCGAAGATTGGATTCAATATCTCCCAGTTCGACGCGCTGTCCATTGATCTATCATCAACTGTTAACGGGGATGTCCCAATGTATCATTGTCAGACGCCGCCACATACCTTGACCTGAGTATCTGCACGGCCGTAAATCGAGACACTGCCGTCAATCTCATACCGGCCCAGATCGCCCATTCGTAAATATCGACACCCTGTAGCAGCTGCGCGTTCCTTCGCCCACATAGGAGGGTTGATGAATGTTTTTGCGGTTTTTTCAGGGTCATTCAGATATCCAGTCGCCAGTTCATGGCTTTCGAAGACGATTTCGCCGACTGCGCCTATAGGGACCAGTTTATTCACGTCAAGTGGATCGACAATCCATGAGAGTCCGCCAACAGGGAACAGGCCTTTGCCGTAGTACTGTGGATTGGTTTTCTCCTTGATCAAGAAGCCACCTTCGCTGGCTGGATTGAATGTGTCAGACACACCGGAGAGAACTCGAGTCCTTGGTTACTTACCACCGTATATCTGGATAAAATTGACTCGACCACCCCATTGGTCCTCGAGATTGCGATCTAAAGCCTCGCCGCCCACGCACACATTCTGCAGGCTTGGTACAGCTGCAGGGTCGAGTGTCCTAATGATTGAGGGGGTCAAATAACATCGAGTTGCTCGTGACCGATTGATGAACTCGGCTAGGTTCGACGTCCGTTCTGATTCAGAGGGCACGCAGAGTGTTGCGCCGTGGAGGAACGTGCGGGCGTTTTCTCTGACAACGCTCAGCGGATGAACGACATGTTAACAGGATCTAGGCACTTACCCAACTCCTGCAATGTAAGCATAAGAGCCAAATTGCAAGATTCTTGCGCCCCCGTTATACTCGACGTTCCAGATGTAAGACTGGTGCTCTGACGTCAATCGGTTGTGAGTGTGCATTACACCTTTAGGCCTGCCAGTGCTGCCACTAGTAAAAGCCACGAAGAGGAGATCGTCAGGCTTCACGTCCGCCATACGCCATGCATCGTGTCGAGCAACTGGAACCCCCGAAGTCTCATGGAGACGAGGAAGTTCTTCCAGGTCGGATATTATATGGACGCCATCTTTCTGGAACCTTGCTGCATGGGTTGTATCGCTAATGACAATGCTGGCTTTCACTTCTTCCATGATTGCGAACAACCGATCGTCCGGGTATGACGGATCCATGGTAGTGACCGCACCACCTGCTTTCCATACTGCGGCCATTGCACACGTAACCCATCTACTCTTATTCATGAAGATAGGCACGATCATGTTCCGCTTGAGGCCAAGTTTCAGCAGACGCACTGCTAGGATGGTACTTAGGTCATCAAGTTCGCCATAGGTGAAACATCCATCCGTGGTATATACCACTTCCTTATCCACGTTGTCTTGGAAGGTCTTCGCGGAATGTTCATTGAGTGTCTGTCGAGCAGGCGGTGGCAACCTTGCATTCCAGTTACGGATAATCTGCTCATCGTAAGCAGAGAAGAGGCTAACGTCTTGCAGCGAGCTATTCATGTTAATGGCGATACTCTTCAAGATGCTCTCGAATGTGAATAGAACATTCCGCGCACACCACTTATCCAACAAGCTTGTGCGATAGTGCAAAATGGCCTGGAGTCCGTCTTCAGACGTGTTGTCCTGTGATGTGTCCAGTTCCACGCGGAGGATCAAGTCGCTGTCCAGAGGATTTTCAGGGGTTTGTTCGTCCACACCGCGGCATGTAAGTTGTAGAGTTGTATTGAAGAGACTACAGCCTTCCTTGAAGGCATGTTTGCGAAAATGATCACTGACTATCTCGCCGTCAGCTCCAGCTAACGGAATAGACGTCAGTTTTCGCAAGTTCTGCGAGGGGGAAGTGGCCATATCAAGATCAGTCTTGACATAATAGGCTTTTGGCCACTTATAGCCAGTTTCCGTGACCGGTTCTCGATGCGATAGAAGGCCATACGAGGCATTGTCGCTTCGGGTGTATGCCTTTAGTAGCAAGGCAAATGCGATTTTGCACAAATCTGCTACTTCTGATCGGTCGGGGGGTACATCCTCCGATGCACTTAGTTTAGGCAAGGACAGCCTTGAGAAAAGTGTTTCGTCCACTGGTGAAGAGATGCGCTCGAAGACTAAACGGGGGAAATGGCAAGCATCCCGATCCGAAAGTACGCTAACTAGTTTCTCCAGGGAAGGCATTGCGAAGGAGGTTTGGTCCGCTTCAGTTATTCAGTCTTGGATTATACTCATCCACAGGTGACCGCTATTGACCACAGGTTGATGCAAATGCTTTTAAGCAGCCGTTGCGCACTTTAGCGATCTGTTGCACTAATAAGTATATTTTCTCGTGAGATGTAGAGATCCAGCTTTCCTAGGTTACGATCCGTTTCTTGCTATGTCTATAGATGACATACAGTAGCAGGCGACTCGACGTGCTTGTGCATAAGGGGTGTTCCGAATAATAGGTCCAGATCACCGGGAAAACACACAAGCGCAACAGGAACCAGGTTGACGATAACTCACCTGGGCAAAGGAATGGAGAAGAGAGAACAATGGAATTTGAGAAAGGAGGGAGGATTGAAAACGAATGCATAGTTGAGCCAGAGCTCGGCTGGCTTCCGTACATTATCTCGGAGAAGATGAGAAAAACAATAAGTTTGCAGATAAAGCGATAATGCAAGCGACATTGGAAATGAGAATATGTTGTCAAACATGAGCAGCCATGTTGGAAAACTGAAGTCGGGTTGTTCATGCATCTATTCACCGGACGGTCCGATCGAACATGCGAAGCTGGGCTGGCGATCGGAATCCCATCATTTTTAGCGGAACACGCCGCAATGCATCCAATTGTCCCATGTAAGCATCGCTGACTCTAGGTAATGGCAGGAAACATGCTAGTCGCCTTGAAAGGCTTCGAAACCTCTGTAAGTCGTGTTCATGGAGAGGCTCGGACATTCCGAGACATTCGGAGGGACCGCGAAGTTCGGCTTTTTCCATGGGGAATTAAGAAACTCCCAAATCGGTCTTCTATATAGGCGCGCAAGCCTTGCTACATAGAGAGAACACTCACCGTATGAATTTGGCAATCCCTTTGCGCCTAGGGGTTTCCCTTTTGTAGTATTTGATTATCAGAGCATCTGGGCGAAGCGATAGGACTTAAGTTAGGAGTGTTGCACAGTGTCGGAACGCAGTGATGTCTGATACAATTGTTGGGAGAATTGGAGAACAGCAGGAGGGTGAGTGTTCAAGTACGGCGTTTTGAGTGTTATCGTTACGTTCCTCGCATCTTCAAAGCCATTGCCTGACTGACGCGAAATGACTCTACAGTCCGATTCAGCTGCAGATGGCATGCCAATCCCACCTACACGAATGCCACAGGAGCTGTTTCGTGGCAATCAATAGACATCTTTCTCAAGGAACTTTCTCGGACGCCTTCGTTTTCGTGGCCTAAGGACGTGGAGGAGATCCAATTGTCCTTTGAGATCCCCCCCAACGGGAGGCATCAAATCAACCCGCAGAATTTCGGTTCCTTGGCAGCTGTCCAGTTTTTCAAAGACTCCCTCGCTGCGACTGGAGCTGAGCATGAAACTGTTGTAAGACTGGTGATACCACATACCCGCGGATATATCGTACGGTCTGATATCATCCCGTTACGCTTGATAGATTGCCCGCTTGCCAGTAAGGTTGTGGCTTTTGCAAAGGTCCACCAATTCTTCGAAGCAAAGCCCCTCCGTAACGAGACGCTACAACAGATCCGGGATGCATTTTCAGCAGCTGCCGGGGGCATTCTCATGAAAGATGTTGGTTCGACCGATCCGGAGTCAATCAACTTGCAATTGTCAAAGCTCGATGTTGAATTGCGTAACCGGCTGTCATTTCCTTGGCTTTCGATGGAAGAGCCCAAGCGGAAAACGCTCGCTTTGGTGGAGGGCGGTCGTCGCAGCCCAGACTTTGGAGGGAATGGTGAGACCGTCTTCACGGCGGCGCAAGCTCTAGGAATCGATATGGTCGTACTCGACAATCCCGGACATTGGCTAGAAGGTCCCCGTTGGGCCCACTGGCGCAAAGCGTTCCTTCCCATTGAAGCTGGACTTCAGTCTGACGAGGTTTTCACGCGTCGCGTTGTCAACGCAATCCGCTCGTACAAGGGGCATATTGATGGTCTCGTGACGTTCTGCGACCACTACAAGGAGGCAGTCGCTGCAGCAGCCGTAGAGCTCTCATTACCAACACTACCTCCAGATGTATTCGCTCTTGCCACGGATAAATACAGGCTGAGACGCTTTGAGGGCCACGAAGCTTTTCGGGCGTCTAGTGTGGAGGAGGCTACAAGCATTGTACAGGAGCACAATCTCGACTTCCCTCTGATCATGAAGCCGTGCACAGGCTATCTCTCAGAAGGTGTTTTCAGAGTGGAGAATCTCGAGGAGCTTCAGGCCGGTATACGATCCATCAATCTCGAGCGGCACGGCGCGGCTTTCGCCATTGAAAAGTATTGCGAGGGTCCAGAAGTGGATGCAAACTTCGTTCTCTGTGACGGAGAATTGTTGTTCTTCGAAGCATCCGACGAATTTCCCAAAGGGGCGGACGTGAATAGCTATGGGACTGTCAATAGCTTCATTGAGCTAGGAAACATCCTCCCATCAAATCTTCCGGGCGACGAGCTTGCTCTCCTTCGCGACTCCTTGCACCAGAGCCTACTTCGATTGGGTTTTCGGGACGGGGTATTCCATCTCGAAGCGCGAATCGCGAACTCAAGCGTGGAATATGCGACGAAGGGAAACGTGTTCGACTTGAATGAACGCTCCGTGAGTGCCAAGGGAGCACCATTTGCATGGTTGATCGAAATCAACCCACGGCCTGCTGGAATCCAGGCCTCAGACGCGTCAAAGCACACATACGGAATCGACTACTGGGGCCTTGGACTACTCTTTGGTTTAGAGGATAGGCGACGCGCCAGGCAACTCTCGCATCCGTTCGCGCAGGGTCCGCAGTACTGGTGCGAGATGGTTTTCATCCCGGTTGAGAAAGGCGGAGTATTTGACTCAGAGGATGTGTGCACAGAACTTTTCAGTAGACATCCTGATCTTGCGGACTCTGTTTCTTGGTGTCATTGCTTTTGGACCAAGGGGGACCGTTTACCGGATCCCCACACTGAAGGAGTGAACACCTGGGTGGCGCATTTCAACGTCTTTTCCCGGTCATCCCGAGAACACGTACTGCAGCTCGCGGAATTTGTGAGAAAAGAGGTTAGAATTTCCATTCTTTAGATAGTAAAAAGGTTAGGTAGCGATTCTAGACGAGTATTCAGGTCCAGAGGAGCAGTTGCTGTCATGATCTTGGATCTTGCTGATACCTGTCGCTTGGCCATCTTATCAGAAAGCAGGGATAGTCACCACGAGCTAAAATTGCAAAACGAGACTATATGCAGGCTGAGGACCCGTCTAGATGATTGATTTGAAGAGAAAAAGAAAGTTATGGATGGAGAAAGGGGAACAGCAGCCAATGCTGGCTCGCCTTATTGTCAAAACTGTCGGGCCGTTTTGACATCTTACAAATACGCGCGCTCTCATTGGCTGAACGCTACATCAGCTCAGCCTTGGATATCTGATGTTCGGCATCAGATACTCGACCTTACTGGATATATAAACCTGGCCTGACCTGAACAGAATCCTGACTTCCTTTCTTCTCTCATCAGTTTATCTGCTTGACCAAATCTTCACGAACTTCAAAGCCCCAGCACTTCCGAGACACCTTCCTCATCCATCTGTTATCTATCATCCTCACACTTCCAGCCTTGCCATCGTCAGCAACAAAACACTTCCACAATGTCGGCTCCTACCTCCGCAATTCCTTCCACCTGCTGCCGCCGCTCTGGCGAGACCTGTGCTTGCGCTGCTGAGGCCAAATGCTCATGTGGCAAGCAGCCTGCCCTTCACTGCACCTGTGAGAAGGCCGCCGTCGAGAACACCATCACCGGTGCCCGTTGCTCTTGCAGTAAGTTGCCTTGCTCAATAATGAAGTCTCAACGCTAAATCAATACACAGACCAGCGTGCTCAAGGCCAGTGCACATGTGGCCGCGCTGCTCAAGAGAACAGCGTTACGGGCGCAACTTGCGCTTGCGGCAAGCGTCCTAGCAGTAAGTCCTCCATGAGCTCAGCCTTCTATCATAGCTGAACCGAACTAATACCATAAACCAGACTCCTGCACCTGCTCTGGTACTGAGCTCGGCAGCAGAGCTGAGGAGACCGATTTCACCACCAAGCACTAGAGCTTTGGATCAAGCGTATTACCCTTCATTTCCACTCATGCGGAAGTTTGAGAGCACGTTTAAATTGCAATTATTTGGTGTTGCTGGAGTTGATGTCCTTGCTGAAAAAGGCGCAGGACGGGACAAGGCTGGCTTGGGGATCCCCTGGAAATTGGGGAAGGGATTATCATGCAGTATCTGATCCACCTGCTCAAGTCGATTTATATATACCCACTTGATCTCTGTATAATTAACCATTGAATGCCCTTCATTGTGTTGAATTGTGTGTGCCTGTTCTCCTATTATCCACCAGATGCCTGGCTACATTTCAGCCCTATTTGGGACTGCCGACGGAAACAACGGATCGAAGCCACCGATGACCGAGCATCCACCGGCCGTTATCGTCCTAAGATCGTAGTGGATGCAGATTGATACGACGGAGATCCTTCTGTTCTTCGATTGACGGGCTGTCAGTTGCCAGAACTTGTCCCCGCAGCTGAACGTCGAAAACTTCGATATCGTCGATGCTTCCGAAGGAACCACGGGGGCTGTATCGGGACCGACTCATAGAACAATTCCTCCTCGCAATGTCTTTCCGGAGGCATTTGGCGGCAAAGGTAAAGACGGGACGGTGCGATGCTGTGGAGCGCGCGCACACGTAGCCGCACCGTAGATTCCGAGAGTCTGCCAAGACATGGCACGTGCGTGCCTATCCAGGGCGGTTGTGGCAGCCTCAGGACGTCGGAATTCAGGGACCCCCGGAGTTTGGGTATTCTGGAAAGCGACGGGACCTCTCCATTTCTCGTGTTCTGCGAGCACCATTGCTAGGTCTGACGTTCTCCCCCGATATAGGGCGAGCTCCCCACCTATCCACTAGCCTACAAGCATACCAACACCATTCGCGATCCCCGCCGCCCTCCTGGAGCCACTATCACAACATCACGATTGCCCCCTCGTTCCTTAAGCATCCGGTGAAGCATACGACGGTGCCCCCCCGCTCGCCCGCATATTCCCTGGCGGGGGTATTCCGCCATATACGTCCAGGCAGTCTGAAACCACAGTCAAGATGGCGTCAGGAACCGGATCCGGCGGCATCTTCAGCCGAAACAGCAATAGCAATGTTCCCACCATGCGCGGTACGCACCTCAATGACCATCGGGAACCTAGCATCTACTGACGCGCCGGAAGGTTTGGTATCCTTCATCGCCGATCTGCGCAACGCGAGAGCACGGGAGCTGGAAGAGAAGCGGATCAATAAAGAACTGGCAAACATTCGGTCAGTGGAATATCTCTCGGCTGCCGGGCATACCAGACTGACGGACATCGCAGGCAGAAGTTTAAAGGTATTGTCGAAGCCTTCGTCTTGCGCGCCAGCTAATCTGAATGCATAGACGGCAACCTGAACGGATACTCCAAGAAGAAATACGTTTGCAAGGTATGGCCCTCGCCGGTCATGTCGCGAGGTTGTCACTGATAGCAATAGCTCCTTTACATATATATTCTCGGATGGAACGTCGATTTCGGCCACCTCGAGGCGGTCAACCTCATATCTGCCACCAAATACTCGGAGAAACAGATTGGTTATCTCGCGGTCACGCTGTTCCTCCATGAAGAGCACGAGCTCCTACATTTGGTTGTGAACAGCATAAGGAAAGATCTCCTGGACCACAATGAGTTGTATAATTGCTTAGCATTGCATGCCATCGCCAATGTGGGTGGCAAAGAAATGGGCGAGGCTCTAAGTGCAGATGTGCACAGACTACTGATCTCGCCGTATGTCTGTTCGGAAAACCATTCACTAACGGATGTAGTCGCTGACAAACTCTCAGGGCCTCCAAGTCATTCGTGAAGAAGAAGGCCGCGTTAACACTCTTGCGACTATACCGGAAGTACCCTGACATTGTCCAGCTGGAATGGGCGGAACGTATAGTGGCTTTGATGGATGATCCGGATATGGGCGTTGCGCTCTCAGTGACTTCGTTGGTCATGGCTTTAGTTCAGGATAATCCGGAACAGTACAAGGGAAGTTACGTGAAAGCAGCCCGACGATTGAAGCAGATTGTTGTGGATGGCCAATGTGCTGCCGATTACCTATATTACAAGGTTCCTTGCCCATGGCTACAGGTGAAGCTGCTACGACTATTGCAATACTACCCTCCGGCAGGTGAGTGCAAACATGCAAGCCAGCGGCAATTAAGACAACTAACGTCATTCAGAGGATACGCTCATCCGAAATCTCATTCGGGAATCTCTACAGAAGATACTGGATTCGGCAATGGAGATGCCAAAAAATGTGCAGCAGAATAACGCACAAAACGCGGTGCTATTCGAAGCCATTAATTTGACTATTCATCTCGATACGGAGCACGATCTCATGGTCCAGATCTCCGAGCGACTTGGAAAATTCATACAGTCCCGGGAGACCAATGTTCGCTATCTTGGACTGGAGGCAATGACACATTTGGCCGCCAGATCCGAGACTCTCGATCCCATCAAGAAACATCAGAACATTATCATCGGTTCCCTCCGCGACAGGGACATCAGCGTGCGCCGACAAGGCCTTGATTTGCTCTACAGCATGTGTGATCCCACAAACTCGCAACCTATCGTGAGCGAGCTTCTGAAGTATCTGCAAACGGCCGATTTTGCCATAAGAGAGGAGATGGTCCTTAAGATAGCCATTTTAACTGAAAAGTATGCCACTGATGTGCAGTGGTATGTCGATATCTCACTGCGCTTGATTGCCATGGCAGGGGATCACGTTAGCGATGAAGTATGGCAGCGGGTCATCCAGATTGTCACGAACAACGAAGAGCTTCAGGTCTACGCCGCACAAAACATTCTGCAATATCTGAAGACCGACTGCCATGAAACACTGGTGAAGATAGGAGGCTATCTGCTCGGCGAGTTTGGACATCTGATCGCGGACAATAAGGGTTGCAGTCCAATCGAGCAATTCCTTGCACTGCAATCCAAGATGCGTGGATGCTCTTCAAGCACTCGCGCGATAATACTTTCTTGCTTCATCAAGTTCGTCAATTTGTTTCCAGAGATCAAGCCTCAGCTGCTACAGGTCTTCAAAGCCTATAGCCACACATTGGACCCCGAACTACAACAGCGTGCATGCGAGTATCTCGCTCTGGCAACACTACCTACCGATGACTTGCTTCGGACTGTATGCGATGAGATGCCCCCCTTCCCGGAGAGAGCGTCTGCTCTGCTCTCGCGCCTACACCAGAAGCATGCAAACACTAGCGACAAGCGTACGTGGGTCGTGGGAGGCAAAGACGCAAACTCGGATCCGAAGGAATTCGTATTGGCGCAGTCTACCGGGTTGAAACGGACGTTCACAAATGCAACGAAGAATCCAGCTACCCCAACTTCACCTACCGGTCCCAATGGCAGTACGACAAACGGTTCGTCCGATCTCTTGGCGGGCTTGGATATGAGTGCAGGTGCCGATAAACCTGCCTCGAAGACGCCGAATCTTGCCAGCGCTGCACACCTTAGTCCAGACTGGGAGATTGGATACAATCGTCTCCTGCTCCGCGCCGAAGGCGTGTTGTACGAGGACGTCCAGATCCAAGTGGGCGTGCGCTCCGAATACCGCAGTGAGCTCGGCTGCCTCATTCTCTACTTCACGAACAAATCCTCATTCCCCATGAATTCCGTTACTACTACGCTGGATAATCGGTCTGCCGAGGTCCTGAAGACGGACATCAAAGGCTTGCCTGACACGACGATCCCTCCTGACGGCCAAACGCAGCAAATGATCATGTTCGAGTGCAAGAACATCTTCACGGACCCACCAACAATCCGTATCTCCTACCTTGCCGGCGCGCTCCAAGCCTTGACCCTCCAGCTCCCGGTCGTCCTGCACAAATACATGGATCCCGCCGAGCTCAGCGCGGAGGACTTTTTCAAGCGGTGGAAGCAGATCGGTGGTGCGCCCAGAGAGGCGCAGAGGGTGTTTGCGGTGCGCAAGGGCAGGGGAATGAATGCCCAGTTCACCCGTAAAGTGGTCGAGGGCTTCCGGTGGGGGGTCTTGGATGGCGTCGACCCGAACCAGAAGAACATTGTTGGCGCGACGGTGCTGCATACGAGTGAGGCGGGCAAGTTCGGGTGCTTGATGCGGTTGGAGCCGAACTTCGAGGCTAATGTGAGTACCCCGCATGTAGAGCGAACCGCGCGACATTGACTAACTTGTCCTTTCTTCCACAGATGTATCGTCTCACCATCCGCGCTACTGATGAGAGCGTACCGCCGGTACTGATGAAGCTCATGGAGGACCGGCTTTCGCAAGGCATTGCTCTCGACTAGTTATATATTAATATCTGTTTGAACTTTATTTGGTGTTGAACTGATTGAATAAGGATTTGAGCAAAGCCGTCAGGGTTTGTATTTGTGAAGCACACTTTTTGCTTTCCATTTCCATGACATTTAGCCGTCATGTTTTTTCTTGTCCAACTCTTTACCCTTTTACATCCCAAGCCAGCACTTCGACGCGTAGTTTTAAGTTTTTTTGGAATAGGGAAGGGGGAAAATGGTAGTCTATCTTTTATATCCATCTCAGATGCTCGCGGAGAAATCAGCAGACCTCTCCACCACTCACTGTCTCTCTATTTTCTTCACTTGAAAGAATAGAAAAGGTGCACTTCCGTATTACCTACCCGACGAGGAGGAGAAAGAGGACAAGAAAGAAGACCTCGTCAATGAGCGTTCTCACGCCAGTCAACGAGAACGAGGCCCTACACTCAGTCTCTTCCCCCGGAACCCCACCCCCCAGCAACTCACAGCAAGGCGGAATCTAGGTGACAGAAAGACACAGGAACGCCCTTCCTTTCCCCCATTCCCCACCCCACCCCCATGATTCCGAGATGGTTCATAAGGGTGCGGAGGGGTTGCGTCGCGTCAGAACAGCCGAAACACCCTCCCCGCCTCGCCGCGCCGGGCCTTCTCGCGCTCCCACTCGGCCAGCGCGCCCGCCCAGGCGGCCGGGTCCAACGTGCTCTTGCGGACCCACTGGGTGGAGCCGTAGTGGTGGGCGGGCATGACGAGGAGCTCGACGATGTCGGCGTCGCTCTCGTTATTAGCGGCGGCGGTGGAGGTGGAGGTGGAGGTGGAGGTGGAGGTGGCATTTTTGTTGTCTGCTTCGTGGGAGGAGTAGGCGCGGGCGGGCACGACGCGCTCGTCGAAGATGGCGTTGCGCGGTTGCATGTAGTAGTACGGCTGCTGGTGTTGTTGCTGCTGTGGCTGCTGCTGGTGATCCCGCACATGCTGCTGTGGCTGCAGTTGGTGCTGATGCTCCTCTTCCTCGCGCGCCAGCCGCCGTTGCTCATGCGGGGACGCGTACACGTACGCGCCCCAGGCGGCCCAGGGGCTGGTGTCGAAGCTGCGGCGGCGGGGCGCGTCGGCGGTCCAGCGGACGGAGCGGAACGTGACGGTCCGTGCGGATTTCGGGTGGTCCGGTTCGGGGGAGGTGATGCGTCGTCGTGGGATCGCGGGCCGTTGCCGCCGCGGCGGTCGTTGCTGCTGCTGCTGCTGCTGCTGCTGCTTCCCGTCCTCCTGCTCCTCTGAAGTACCGTCGACGTTGAAGAAGGGGGACCCCGGTTCCGACGTCTCCTCGGGGTCTTTGATGCTGCTGGTGTAGCCGCCGCGCAGCTTGCCGATTAGCCGCTTCACCATACCGCCGCTGCCGCTACTGCTACTGCTGCTATTGTCGTCATCGGCGCGGGACGGACCGACTCCGTGCTCGATACCGCCATTCGGGGAGTGGGGCAGGGTTTCGTGGGAGCTGGCATCGTTAGCAGGGATGCAGTCGTACCCACACAAGGGGTCGGGATCGGACGAGGTGTCCTTTGGGGATAGTTCGTCCGGGTAGTAGTAGTGCATGGCTCCGCCGCTGGGGGAGGACTTCTCGGAGGACGCGGAGGGAGAGGCGGGAGGGTTGCGGGATGCAGGAGGACTTCGGCCGGCGGAGGAGATGCGAACGGTGGTGCTTTTTCCCTTTCCCGTGTCCATTCGTATGCCGTCCCTGCTCGTGCCACGAAGGCCTGACGAGACCGGATAGGGTGAAGGTGGACGCCGTCTCTCGCGTTCGTTTTCCGATGTCTTCGGTGGCCCATCGCTCCTTCCATGATGCAGCCCCCGCAGATGCTGTACCCTGTACAGATAGTGGTGCTTCGGCGGCTCCTTCTCCGCCTTCTTGTGGGATTTTGTCTTGCTGGTGTCAAAGATATGAGAAGAGGGTGTTTTGCCAAGTGGCATCGTCAAGAGAAATGATACTTGAATCGTCATGAGAAAGCATGATGGAAGGAGAGGGGGGAAGAAGGAGCGGCCGCTCCCTCTAGTTATGAGCACTGAGTGGTATCGAAGAGGTATGTACAATGTCGTTTGACAGCGTCGCTGAGAAGGAATCGATTGACATAACAAGCAAGGGGCCGGAGTCGCGTCGTAAGCAAATGGCCACAAAGCAACCAGTTTGATGGAAGGGGGCTGTCAAAGAAGTCTTGTCACCCATCAAAGGCGATATATCAAAGCGTGCCGGACCATAGCACAAGCCCGCTCTTTGTGCCAGGCCGTTTGCCTTTGTCGTGTATACGCATCATCGTAAGAGCGGTCGCCATCCCCCTCAGCGCATCACGAACCGCCGGACTTCATTGGTGCGGGAAGTGGGCCACGGGAAGGAACTGAAGCGGAATGGTGGATCGATGGCCACGGGAGGGACGAATAATTCGTGAATCGTCATGATCCAGCAAGCCACCTGGATGGCACCGAGGAAGCCTAGCGAAAGCCGATAGATGGTTGAACGGAGTAGTAGCATACTCTACAAGGAAGTAGGACGGAACCGAAAAGGGAGAAAAAATCATGAACGACTAGGAGAATCCTCGTTATCGTGACGGCGTGGGCTGGAGGGATAATTTATTGTTTGTCGAACGCTGCGTGGTTTGTCCAGCTCGTGTTGGATTCCCGCATCGGACAGGGGACATATCTGACAAGCTGTCCCCTTTTTTTGGCGAGGCTGAGACAAAGAAGACAGCTGTACCGACCAACGCCACGGCATGTTGTGGGTCATGAGATATTGCGCTGAACAACGAAGAATGAAAGCACGCTGGCAGATAGGCTTCCGGACCTGATTGGAAAGGGGTAAGAATAGAACTCCTAACGAAAAATTGGTGGATATATAGCTGAGCACGCTCGACCTAAGCGTCAGGCCAGTTAGCAATACTTTTAAGAACGTACATCCGCGAGATAGGAGAAACGCTGTAAAGCAAATGCCATGCTCGAGGTAACATTGAGAGGGTTAGAAATGCCGTATGCTCATTCAGTCGTCAAAAGATATCGAATAGCTGTTCCTTGTCTCGTCCTTACCGTAAGCGCCAACACATCCATCCACCTTTACCTCGCCTCACCCGTCTCTTCCAACACCTTCGCATCCTTCCGCGGCGGCCTCTCCCCAAATATCGTGCTCCCCACCCTCACCTCATCACTCCCCATCGCGATCGCGCCCTCAAAATCCGAGCTCATCCCCATACTCAACTCCAGCTCCTCCGTCGGGATGCCCAGCTCCCGCGCCACCCTCTCCCGCGTCTCGACCAACACCCGAAAGTCCTCATTCTCCGTCTCCGCCGTCGTCGCCTTCGACCGGGCAATCGCCCCGATCGTCATGAGGCCCTGCAGATGCAGATGCGGACAGTGATCACGAATATGCCGACACAGCGCCGCCGCGTCGTCCGGCGCGCACCCGCTCTTCTCCGCCTCGCCCGACGTGTTCACCTGCACCTTGACGTGCAAGGGCTCGCGGAAGATCGTCTCTGGGTGTGTTTGTGCCAGCGCGGCCCGCCCCCGCTCGAGCGCGTCGGCTTTCTTGGCCGCGTCGACGCTGGAGACGCACCAGAGGTTGGGGATGTGCTCGGCGAGCGGCTTGCACTTCTTGGTCTGCAGCGTGCCGATGAAGTGCCACTTGATCGAGCGTGGCAGCACGGCGGCTTTTTCTTGCAGCTCTTGGAAGTAGTTCTCGCCGAAGTGGTGTTGCGGGGGGGTCGCGGTGTGCAGGGCGAGGATGTCGGTCGCTGGCTTCAGCTTTGAGACGGCGACGAGGCGGATCTGGAGGAATGAGGATGAGCGTCAGTCATGGAGTTCTGTGAGTCGAGTGCTTGCACCCAGATGCTGCTGCTACTGCCACTGCCACTGCACTGCGCGGCACCAGGACCTGAGCAAATGCGCTAAAGCATGCCGGTTTGTGTAAGACCACCACCCCAACTCACCTCTCTACCCGTCGTATTAACAGCCTGGATCTGCCGAATAACATGGCCGATGTTCTCAATCAGCTGCTTCGCGCGTTCGGGGTTCACTCGCATGTTCTCGTCGGCCATCGTTGTGTTTCCTTTTGTACGTTCTACCGTTGCGCTCACGTTCCGGCGGGGATCGGCGAAAGGGGTTGGTTGGCGGGCACTGCAGGCAGGCGGGGGGGCCGGAGAAAGCGCGGAACGAAAAAAAGATCTTCGTCTGTGGTGGGGTGTCACTTCCCTCCTTTCCCCGCCCTTCTGTTGATCGACAATTTCCCCAGATTCTTCCCTCCCCGTGCCCGGGTATGAGTGGGTCGTGAGGTTTCGAATCGAGTATTGATTGCCCGAGCTTAATTCGAGACTCTGATCGTACCTCGCATCGTCCTCAACTACATAGTGAACTAAATGCATGCTCTAGGTATATCATTTATGGTACTAGGAGACAATTGTGGGTCGATGTCTCCGCTCTCATCTCAGCACTCCGCCAAATTCATGAATTCCTCAGCCTCGGGAAGAGAAAAAGCTAATCGAGTAACTAACAAGTCCCGCCTCTTTCACAGCGTCCTGAATCCCTTCTACGAACCCCTCCACTCAAGAAAGAATCCACGAATCCAATATCAGACCTGACGGCAATGATGACGGGGAGCTGTCGCGCAAGCCATCGCCGGGCAGGCAAGCAGATAGGCAGGCAGGTACCACAGGTAGGTAGACATATCACGAAATCCCATCACGCCCCTCTCAATCCCTATCCCCATCCCTATCCATTCAATCCCGTCCTTAACGGTGATGATTACGTTTCGACCCAAAGCTCTACCCTACGATCCCTCCATGACGCGGGGTATCTAGTAGTGGCAGCGGGGTGACCGACCCAGCGGCACCAAAGGGCATTTCTTCACCCCCACGCTCCCTCTCTCCGGTACAAGGCGTTTTGCACGTTTGGAACGCTATGTATGCAGGCCGACGAGCCGGCATCGTTTGGCGAGAGTGGTTACCATGGGATCATGGGCTTGACCAAAGACAAGTGGTTCGAAGGGGGATTCTAGAAAGGCATGTCAAGTCGGCAGGTAGACACGGAAGGGCGTCTTCGAATGCCGAGCTCGCTACCAGCAACCTAGGCCGTAGGTAAAAGGGACGTATGTATGTTGGCTAGGTTCGAGAGAAAGAGAGATCCAACTAACAACCAAACACCTCCCCCGCAGACGCAACCCCACACCCCACACTCACCGCAGAAAAGAAGAAGAGAAAAAAGAGAAAGAAAGGCTGGAGATCGGGATCTCACGTCGCATCGATCGGATGCACGTCCGTCACCTCTCATGCCGCAGAGAATGACCCGCCTGGGGGGTTATGCGCTAACAACTAGGTAGATCACTTCCCCAGATCCCCAGCTTTTTCTTGCTTGCTTGCGCGCATTCAAGGCAGGGAGAGTGGGAGGGAGAGGGAAGGGAGCAAATGTGGAAGAGTAATACTCTGGCCCGGCGACAACATTGAGGTGGTGAGCGACACCGAGGATGGGGTTAAGGTCAAGGTCAAGATCAAAGTCGAAGCAGGATTTGAGAAAAGAAAAAAGAAAATCAAACCTGGGGTACAGTAGATTTCGACGTCCCAGATCTGCGGAGAGAGTTCTGAAGGATGACATGTCGCGCTTCTTCTCTGCGCAGGGAGAGAGAAATGCTTATTCTGACATGCTCTTGCTCTTCACCGGCTGCGTAAGTATCAGCTCGTCGAATGGTAGGTGGGACGCAGCCTCGCCGGTCAAGCCGGGTTGGGTCCCGATTCGTGAAGCTGACCCTACGATCTCACACCGACACTCGAGGGCGGGGGCGGGGGCACGGGATCGCTCCGCAGATGTTTTGCCATCGTCGTGATGCGATGCGATGCGGACAGATTCCGTCGCGATCTAGAGCATCCAGCAAACGGTTGTCGCGCAGTTCTTTCCACGTCCTCTCTTCCGCCGGTCGCCATGGAAGCGCATTCCTGTGAGGGAGAGAGGAAGAAAAAGCGGATCCCATAACCTCCCAGCTTCTCGACCGCCTGCTCACCTCTCCCGCCGGAAGTATCAACGTCGGTCATGTGCTCTCGCGCGCGACGATTTCCCTTCTCACCAATGATGTCTGCGGCTGATTGGGTGAAGAGAGGAGGGGAGCGGGGCTCCCTCCTTTCCTTTGTTGTGCCCCCCACACGTGATGAATAGTACCCTAAGTTAGGTTTAGGGTTGGTGCCGCCGCCGCTTGAAGCCTTTCCGGTTAGGTAGTGACTAGGTCACTCACTAGTCGTTGCTTGGACACGGGATCCGTTTGGACGGAGGCGTGAAGGATTTCTATCCCTCCCCTCCTCTCTCACGCACTTCTCCATGGGGTACGGAGGGGTGGAGCGGTGGCGGGGTGGAGATGATGCGGTTTTTTGTGCGGAGTGGGGATATTGGAGAAGTTCCCAACTACTCCAACTTCACCACACGGCTGGGCTAAGTTAGCGGAATCAGAAGCCAAGGTGACATCGGCGCGCTGCACTGTGGGGTCGGAGAGCACGATGCGCAATCTTCTTTTCGAGGACGAGATGCCATGTCAATTCGTGTCATCTAGTAGTCAAGACGTGGTGTGGTGATGAGTCTCCCTGGAGATAGGAGCCTGAGGTGAGGTCCAGAGGCTCACCGGTCATCTGTAGAAGCGAGGCCTGCAGAATCGCCGTGCTCCCCTGCCGAAAATCCGCAAGGTGTTGCGACGCTTCGGTTGGGGGCCTGCGCCGCATCGTCAAGGCGTCCTCGCTGCCCGATCTGACGATGCCGAAAGGTCGACCAAGTCGAGGAGGAGAGCAGTGGCAAGGGCGCGGGGGGGGCAAAGAGGGCAAGGGGGCGCACGGGCGGGATTGGTCCACTGGTCGCCCACCGGCGGCGTCGGAGATCCCGGGGGGCGGGGGAGGTTTGGGGGATTTTTCCCACGGGGAAATCCCCGCATCCAACCAAAACCCCCCGGCTGGGCTAGTCAGGCAGCCAAGGCCAGAGGCGCCACACGCCAGCCAGAGGAGGCGCTAGCCTCGTTGAGCGGTCTCAATCCTGCCTTGAGGCTTTCAGGCAAGGCGACGAGAGATGGACGGGGGCGGACAGGCGGAGAGCTGTCTTTGTAGGTATACCCCCCCCCCGCTTCCAGCCATGCTCCTTCATCATTTATTTGTCGCGACCCCCCCAGCTCTTCCGCTTCTTGTTTCTCCTCCTTCACCCCGGCTTTGTTCCTCCGTTTGCGCGCACCATCTGAAAGACAAGACGAATTCGCGCGATCTCCCGAGTTCAGTGGAGCATCCCTCAGCCTTTCACCATGGACCAGATCGAGGACGTGTGAGACATCCCCCATGCCCATTCACGTGTCTGACAGGAAGCTGACTGAAGGAATTGCGCAGCCATGTCCACCACCATCATCATGATCGGAAACAGATCATTGAGGAGTTGAACAGAAACACAGAGGGAGAGTGAGTGCCTTGACATCGTCGGGCGTTTGCTCGTGCTAGACCCACGTCGTGCTGACCGCAACAGGATTCGAAACCCCTTGGCCGAGCTCAGCAGAGAAGAGCTCCTCGCGGACGTCCACACCTTCTGTCAGGAGAAGGGCTTGCCGGATATCGAGCCGCTGGTCCGTAAGGGCGCATTGGTTGCTCAGAACCCCGCTGGCTTCGAGCAGCTGGACGAGCTCGATGAGGGCGAGAAGCAGGCCCTGCGCGAGGAGGTCACCCATCGGTGGAAGCATCCCCGAGCCCTCTACTTCACCATCTTCCTCAACTCCATCGCCGCAGCAATCCAAGGATGGGACCAGACCGGTATGCGCCCCGTCCTCGTCTGTCATAAGTCCAAAGTACTGATCGTCCGATAGGTTCCAACGGTGCCAACCTCTCCTTTCCCGCGGAGTTCGGTATCCCGGATAGCGGTGCGGTATGCGAGGCTGCCGGTACCTGCGAAAAGAACAGCTGGATCGTCGGTCTCGTCAACTCGATGCCGTATATCGCAATCTGGCTTTGCGCTGGCTGGATCTCTGATCCTCTGAACAACTGGCTTGGCCGCCGGAGTGTCATCTTCATCGCCGCCATCTTTTCGCTGCTGGCCCCCATTGGTTCTGCTTTCACCCAGCACTGGGGGCAGCTGGTCGCTACACGGTGAGTCGCTCGCTCCTACTCTTTTATGGTCAGGATTCTGATGGTGTCAGTGTCTTGCTCGGTATCGGTATGGGTCTCAAGGAGGTTACCGTCCCCGTGTATTCGGCAGAGAATTCCCCGGCCAGCATTCGAGGCGGTTTAGTCATGTCATGGCAGATCTGGACTGGTAAGTCGTGCTCGGTCCTCACTCGTGGACGCGCCTTACTAACCTCAACAAGCATTCGGTATCTTCCTTGGAACATGCGCGAACCTGGCCGTGGGCAAAGTCGGTAAAATTGCCTGGCGCCTCCAGCTCGGCTCCGCCTTCATCCCCGCCGTCCCTCTGCTCCTCGGCATTTACTTCTGCCCCGAGTCACCCCGTTGGTACCTCAAGAAGAAGAAGTACGCCAAGGCATACAAATCGCTGCTCCGTCTCCGGAACACTCCGCTGCAGGCTGCGCGCGACCTGTACTACATCAACGTCTTGCTCGAGCAGGAGGAGCTCCTTGTCCAGGAGTCCGGTTTGGGCGCGGGCAACTTCTTCACGCGCTTCTACGAACTCTTCACCATCCCGCGCGTGTACCGAGCGACCATCGCATCCGGCATCGCCATGATCGCGCAGCAGATGTGCGGTATCAACATCATCTCCTTCTATTCCTCGACCGTCTTCGTCGCCGGTGGTGCCACGGCATACACCGCGCTGTGGGCCTCCTTCGGCTTCGGTCTGATCAACTTCATCTTCGCCTGGCCCGCGGTGTGGACGATCGACACGTTCGGCCGGCGCGCCCTCCTGCTCTTCACCTTCCCGAACATGTTCTGGACGCTGCTGACCGCCGGTCTCTGCTTCCTCATCCCGACCTCGAGCAACGCCCACCTGGGCCTCGTCGCCCTGTTCATCTACCTCTTCGACGCCTTCTACTCGCCCGGCGAAGGGCCCGTGCCGTTCATGTACAGCGCCGAGGTCTTCCCGCTCTCCCACCGCGAGGTCGGCATGTCCTGGGCCGTGGCGACCAACAACTTCTGGGCCTCCGTCCTCTCCATCACGTTTCCCCGGATGCTGCAGGTGATGACGGCCACGGGCGCGTTCGCCTTCTACGCCGGCCTCAACCTCGTCGCCTTCGCCCTCATCTTCCTCTTCATGCCTGAGACCAAGCAGCGCACGCTGGAGGAGCTGGATTACGTCTTCGCCGTGCCTACGCGCACGCACGCGAAATATCAGGTACGTCCCATTTCCGCCTCTTGATACATAATGCCGAAGAGAAAGCTAACGAATTCCGCACAGCTCACGAAAGTCCTGCCCTGGTGGTGGCAGCGCTGGATCCGACGCGACAAGACGGCCGTCTGCCCAGAGCTGTACCACTTCGATAGCCCGACCGACCCGTACGAGCGCGCGGCGGCGGCGTACGATATCAAGTCCGACACTCGTGCCGAGAAGGTGTAGGGTCTCGTCCGATGGTGGAGTTGGGAAAACGGGATGGGTTTGCTTCCGTCGCGGAAGATTTGGATGATTTGGATGGATGACGGTGGTGGAAATGTCGTGTGGTGTCGTAGATAGATTATCAATCAATCAATACCCCCCTTTTGAATGGATTCAGCAGTTGACCATGTCGCGTTTACTTGTTTCTTTCGTTCCTTCCGAAGACCATTCCCGAGGGCATCTCCCAATCGTGAGCACGGATATGTGGCAGGCAGAACTCATGTCGAAGATGTTGTACAGTACATATGAAGTGAGGATGAAGTTGGGACGGTTAAGCTTTGCCCCTCTACGGCCCCACACCTAGCGCCCGAGCCGTTCGTCGATCGCGACGGGAGTTGAAAATGTGGGGTAGAAGAGCCTCATATACTTAAAATCCATCTATGTCTTTACAGGTGCTCATGTTTCTCAAGACGCATATCAAACTAAGGTCGAGGTACACCCGTACCTCGAGCCACACAAAACCTACACTGCATGCTAGAGCGCACGTGCGCCACGCAGCCCAGCCCCGAGGGGCAGGGCTGAAGATGTTTCATTGCTCCACGGAACTCTTTGTTCCTGGAAGCGCCAAAGCTAAGTAAGGCAGTCCTGTTACGATTGTTCCCACTCGCTGAAGAAAAAGCTGGAGGGGGTCCTTGGCTACGCAGACTGAAACGGTGAAACACCCCTCCTCCACCCCCTCCGTTGGGATTCGAGGAACAAAAATATGGAGCTGCGCAACACGGATCCGGCGCGGATCGACAGAGGGGACAATGGCCATTGGACCTGGAGAATTACCGCTGATGGGGGTGTCTCCGTGGAGGTGACGGTCAAAGAGCCGTAAGGTATGTTGCTGGGCTGAGCTACTACTTGAAATGAGTGACCACAAGGCGGGTTGACAAACGCCCGCTGCCAACCACGTAGTCACACCGTGACAAAGAAACCACCGCACCTTTATAAGAAAAACATTTTCTCGCCTGACCACAATGGTCCTTGATCCTTAGATCTTTCAACAACACACTCTTTTGCTTTGCGCAGTCGCCATGTTGCTCAACCGCTACCTGTCCGTCTTCGGACTGCTGCTACCATCCACGTTCGCCGTCAAGCTTTACGTCTCCCATTACAATGGCTCGGTGTATACGTTGGACCTGGCAGGATCAGGCAACAATTACTCCCTCACACAAACCTCCGCGATCCAGGCTGGCGGAGTCATGCCATCGTGGCTCACCTACGATGCAAGCAACGGCACTCTGTACTCGGTCGATGAATCAAACCCCGGCTCCCTGACCAGCTTCGCTGCGCCGGCGTCCGGGAAGCTGGTTGAGATCGCGAAAGCGACGGCGCCGGGTGGAGGAGTCGCAGCCGTGCTGCACGGCGGCAGCAGTGGGAGGGGAAACATCGCCGTTGCCAACTAGTCAGTACCATCTCCCCCATCCGCGCGTGCGCAATGTGCTAACTTATCTCGACAGCGGAACGGCGGCCATCTCCACCTTCAAACTCCCTCTCTCCTCCTCCTCGCAGGCGCAGCAAACGCTGCAGTACGACGCAACCTCTCACCCACATCAAGTAACAACGGACCCCACGGGGATGTTCCTTCTCGCGCCCGACCTAGGCGCCGACGCCATCCGCGTCTTCAAGATCGACCAAGCAACCGGCCAACTCACCTCCTGCCCCAACCTGAACGTGACCACCGGCACGGGCCCGCGCCACGCGGTGTTCTGGCAATCCGACTCCGCCTCGCGGCTCCGGCGTCGGTCCGCGACCAACATGCTGTACGTGGCGAACGAGCTGTCGAACGACGTCAAGGCGTTCTCCGTCGAGTACGGGGCCTGTCTCTCCTTCGTCGAGACGCAGACCACCAAGACGTTTGGGCCGAACGTGACGATTCCGGCCAAGGCGGCGGTGGGCGAGATCCGTGTGAAGGGGAACTTCCTTTACGTCTCTAATCGTGGCGATCAGACGTTCAGCCCGGATGACTCGATTTCGATCTTTGCTATTCGGCCTTGTGGTAAGTTGGTGTATATTGAGAGTAGGTCGTCTCATGGCAAGTACCCTCGCACGTTCGTCATCAATGACGCGGGCGACCTTGCTGCGATTGGGAATCAGTTCAGCTCCAACGTCGCCATCGTGAAGAGGAATACCACGACGGGTAATCTGGGTCCGGAAGTAGCCAACTTAGCGGTCGGTCCTGAGGGTGATCCGAGCCGCGGCGATGGGTTGAGCTCCGTTGTTTGGGCGGAATCGATGTGTTAGGGATCAAGTCGTGAGATTTTTGCTCCAAAATCAAATCCTGGCCCGCTGGAAAGGGACATGGGTTAAATAGCGTATGTGATTGCCTACAAGGCCTAGAATACATTCAGTTTCCTTCATGTAGATATCACATCAACCGGAGCTTGGCGTACGAAGTACTTAGTGATTCGATCACCCTTTAAAGGGTCCAGACGCTCGGACCATGTCTGACGGAGATTCATAAATCCGCCGCAGCAAGCCCCCGGCCCCGGCCGTTGCAACCGACCAAGCTCTCCATCTCCAGCCGGATTGCTGAACTTCCCCGCGTACGCAGCTTCCAGTCGTGACGACTCAGCGCATGCTGTTTCCCAACCACATGTGCGCTCGGCCCGCCTCACACCCACCCCGCGACCCATCATGAACGACCACTCGAACATCAAGGAGTTCCCCAACATCTCTGACAAGCTCGCCGCCGCGCCGGCCAAGAAGTCCCAGCTCGAGCGCGAGCGCGCGATCGCGGAGGAGAAGCGCAAGCGCGACCAGGAGGAAACCAAGAAGGCGCTCGAGGAGTTCGCCAAGTCGTTCGATTACGACGAGGAGGATGCGCCGGCCCCGTCGTCGGGAAATAATGCAAGGGCGGGTGGTGGTGGTGGAGGACCGCCGACGGCGAGAGGTGCGCTGGGGAGCGGTCCGCCAAAGCGTCATTTCACGGGAAATAGAGCGTTGAGCGGCCCGGGTACGCTGGGACCGCCTCCCTCGCGCAAAAGGCCCTTTCCTGGCGCTGCACCTCGTGCGAATGAGCCGGCGAGCTTGTTCCAGACGTCGGACGAAGAAGAAGATCACACCTCGACACCGAAGGAGGAGGAAGCCATACCTAAGCCGACGATTCGACTGGCTTCGATGCCCCCCGGCACTTCTCAGGCGACGATCAAGAGCCTCATCCCTAATAACCTCACGGTGGAAGATATCAGGGTGCTCCCGGCGGCGTCGTCGGGTCCAAACCAACGCAAGTCCATGACTGCGATTGCTACGCTTGCTAGCGAAACACCAGCGAACGACATTGATGCAGCAGTCAACGCTCTTCAGAACAAATACTTAGGATGGGGGTATTATCTAAACATCTCGCGTCACCTTTCATCAACCGCTCTAGGCTCACTCAACCAACTGCCGAACGTGTCGCTCAATGAATCTCAGCCTTTTGGTGCTCGACAGATGCAGCCTACGGGTCCGACATTGAACAGAGCGCCTCCGCCGGGCCCTCACCGAGGTGGTATTGCACCTCCTGGGTCATATGCGCCAAACTCCCAGCGGCAGTTGTCATCTATGCAGGTCAAGGTCCAGGCACCATCAGACCTCACCCAGCTCCGCATGATCCACAAGACCGTGGAGAAAGTCATCACGCATGGTGTGGAGTTCGAGGCTCTCCTCATGAGCCGTCGAGAAGTTCAGCGAGAGGAGAAGTGGGCATGGATATGGGATGCCCGCAGCGTGGGCGGAGCATGGTACCGGTGGCGGCTATGGCAGTTCCAGACCGGTGGGACCAGCAAGGAAATCGGATACAATAACATGGGCGGCGCACATCTGTTGTTCAAGGACAACGCGCCCTGGATGGCGCCGGAGAAACCGCCGCCGTTCGAATTCACCACCAACTTTGAAGAGTTCGTGTCGGATCAAGAATATGACTCCTCGGATGATGACTCGGACGATGAACGCAAACGGCGGTTCAACAACAGCGGCGCGCCGCAAGGCGACACGGCGACTGAGCAGAAACCTGGGAAAGCGTTCTTGGGGCCGTTGAAAAAAGCCAAGTTGACGCATATGCTCGCACGACTACCGACGTCGACAGCCAAGCTGCGGGTTTCCGACCTCGCCCGCATCACCGCGTTCGCCATCAACTACTCCGAAGAGGGCGCCCAGGAGATTGTCGAGATGATCGTCTCGAACGTGGATCAACCTCTAGCCTGGACGAACGCCAACCCGGCTCGCCGGAGCGAGAAGGAAGAATCGGAGAACGCCGACAAGGAAAAGGACGATCCAAGCTCCAGCAAACTAATCGGCCTGCACGTGATCAGCGACATCCTGGCCAACGCCGCCGTGTCGGGGGCCTGGAAGTACCGCAGTCTGTTCGAGAAGGCGCTGACGAAGCACCAGATCTTCGAGAAGCTGGGCCGGCTGGACAAGGACCTCCGATGGGGCCGGATGCGGGCGGAGAAGTGGAAGCGCTCCGTGGGCAACGTCCTGCACCTGTGGGAGGGCATCAACACCTTCAGCACCGAGACGCACGAGCACATCCGCAACGTCTTCCACAACCCCCCGCTCACGGAGAAGGAGCGGAGGGAGAAGGAGGAGCTGGAAAGGACGGAGCGGGAGGAGAAGCGTAAGGCGGCGACCTCGGCGAGCGCGGTGGCGAAGAAGAACAATTGGAGGGCTGCGGAAGCGGAGGCGAAACCGTTCGATCCGTCGGCTGAACCTGTCTCTGCCGCTGCAGTGGCTGAGGTGGACGAGGACCTGGATGGCCAGCCCATGGAGGATTTGGACGGAGAACCGATGGACGAGGATATCGATGGTGTGCCTATAGATGAAGATATCGACGGCGTGCCCATGGACGAAGACATCGACGGGGAGCCCATGGACGACGAAGTCCCGGAGGCTGAGCCGGCGCCGGGTCCGCACGCATCGGAGAAGCAAGACCCCGCGGCCGAGCAACCGACGAACACCACCGCTGCGCAACCGCCGGAGCCGGCCCCGCTGACGACGTCAAAACCGCTGAGCTTTGGCTTCGGCGTGAAGAAAGCGGCGACGGCGACGGCGACGGCGACGACGGCGGGCGCGGCGGAACTCGCGGCGGCGAAGGCGAAGAAGCGACGGCCGCGGGCGGAGGATATGTTTGCGGATTCGGATTAGGATTGGGGTGGGGGGGGGGGGGGGGGGGGTNNNNGTGTCATTCTGTACGGAAGGCTGCGAGGAGAACGTCGGAGGAAAGAGAGAGGGAGAGAGAAAATCCAGCGTTAAGTTGTTGTTTATGTCAGGTGTATGTACGATGATCATGCAGTCTGATGATGATGATGAAGCGGGTGCTATTGGCATAGCGTGGCGGGACTTGTCTGAATAGCTTATGCACTAAATCACATCGACTTCAACCTACCATTTACTCACATAGACATTGACCTTTGTCAAGGAGAAGCACCCAGCTATTCATTCCCGTGAATCAGTGTGCCGTGAACAAACATCCCTTACCCGTTAGGGACGGTCGTTTTGCGCGCTCGTCGAACCGCGGAGCAGCACTCCTCGCCTTCCATCTTCACGCACCACGACAATACCAACGCCACGAAACACAACAGCGTCCATCACTTCCCTGGCCTTTCATCTCTTTCTCCTTTTGTTCCAACAACCATGTGACGTTTCCAACGGCGCTGAACGAAAGGAAGAGAAGGGGGGAAAAAAAGGAGGCCAAGTAGGGTATTCATTGTCTTAAACCAATCAATCAAGTAAAGAAGAAGAAGAAGAAGTAAAATAAAAAAACACAAAACACCTGCCCGCTCGCCCCTCCCCGCTCCCCGTTACACACGCCTCATTTTCATTGCAATGCAAACCCCAATCGGACCACGCCACACATGCACCCGTACCCGCACCTGCACCGCACTGTTCCCACTTCACACAGATGAACAACAAGAGAGAAAAAGAACAAAAGAAAGGAAGAGAACAGAGAGAAAGAGAGAGAGACCGGGATACAGTGAGGGAGAAGAAAAGAAGACACACAACGCAAAACACAAACCGGGAATGTTTCGGATTGGAGGGAACCGTGTCGCTTGCGCTGTACAGTTGTAAGAAAGAGAAATAAACACACACCTCAATCCATGGGACAACGACAAGGGAAAAAAGGAAAAGAGGGCAGCCACAAAGGCGCGGTCGAAAGTGACAAGAAGAAGAAAAAGGAAAAGGAGAAAATCGTTCAGTCCACCTCCCCTCCCCTTACTTCTCCCAGTCCAACCTCCTTCCAACAAAAGCCACCAACCAACCAACCCACCCTTTTTTGTTTTCCGTCCGTAGTATTGAGGAAAGCCAAGATGGAAAGAGAGAGAGAGAGAGAGAGAGAGAGAGAAAGAGGAAAGCAGAGTGACAAACGACGTGGAACAATGGCTTAACATTGGACCGGCCAGACAAAAAAGCCGACGACACCCTGCCCCGATCCAGCGTATGACATCGATACCACAAGGTGATTCCCAATCATTCCCTCAAGAGGTCGGTCCGTCCGTCCATCGACACCCGCAGCGTGCGCGGCGGATATAGACAAACACCATCGAGTCAAAAGGCCACACTGTATACAACAGCGCCACCGCCAACACTCACACATCTCACAACTCCTCATCCTCATCCATCGCCTCCTTCTTGACATCCTCCTGCGTGGGCGGCGCGGTGGAAGTGATAGCGCTGGTCAAATCACCATCGCTCTTGCTCGCCGGCGTGCTGACGGCCGACGCACCCATCAGCTGTTCGTTGAGGGATTTCTTGACCCCTTCCTCGAAGCCAGGTACGCTCGCCCGCTGCTTTTTGAAGGGACTGCCCACGAATTTGTCGGCGGCGCTCTCGGAGACCAAGTTGGACAATGCAGTGTTGTTGGCCGTCGCCGCTCCGTTGAGCGATGGGGCACCCGGTGCTGGCGTGCCAGAATTGGGACTGTTGGTGCTTGAGGTTTGGCGAGTCGCCGGGGACGGAGAGGTGACGGCCTCCGCGGAATGTTGCCGTTTGAGCTGTGATTCTCGTTAATTCCGCCTTGAGGATCAATACTAGAGGGATAATATATTGCACTGACCTTGATCTTGCGCACGCCTTCTTCAAGCTCGCCTTCTTTCTTGACTTCCTCGGGAGAGAGCTCCGTTCTTCCCAGCTTGTCATCCTCATCGTCTGCATCTTCGACGATCTTGCTCTCTTCTTCATCGTCCGCATCGCTGTCCATAGCATCGACATCAGCAGCCTTGCCGTTTTTCCGCCGTGCAGGAGTGGCAGCAGCGGGATCACGATAGCCCGCGAAGTTCTTGGTCCCAGTCAATTTGAGAGGTTTCAAGTTGCCGAAGTCCAATCCGGACTTTCGCTTTACACTTGCGGGCGTCTTTTCTTGAGGAACCGAAGGTAGGATGCCCATTTTCCGAAGTTGGCCTGGTGGAACGTTAGCAGGGGATAGCACACGAGTGCCAAAACACTTACGCTCTGACCGATACAGGAAGGTGAACACGGCAAAAGGCTTGTCAGGCGGGTCGATTCCTGTCACGGTCTGTGTACTGATCGTCTTCGGGTCCAGCGTTTTCGGCTTTGCAAAGCTCGTGGTGTGGTCAACCTCATCCGTGGCAGCGGCGTCCCCAGGCACATCGTCATCATCGTGAGCATCAAACTGGGGGGAATATTCGCCCTTCTTGATTTCACCAGACGCAAGAACACGGAATAGTGCGACCTTGATTTGACCAGCTGCTTCTGGCTGGGGGGGCTCATCCTCCGAGTCGGAATCGGACGTGAAGAGGCCCTCGTCAGCGGAAAGGCTTTCCACAGGGGCGTTCTTGTTGTCGCCGTAGCGGAGCACGCTGCTGGTTGTACCATGCTTCTTTCTGCGGTCCATGTCAGAGTCGTCGCTGTCATCCATGGCCTTGGCTTCCTCCTTCTTCCTCCGTTTCTTCTCCAGACGCTGCCGTCTACGTTCAATCCTTTCCGCAACATCTTTATCCTTCCCTTCAAGATCCAGCCCGTTCAACCAGCGCTCCAGTCCGACTTCACGGAACAGGAACTCCCGTTCTGCAAGGCCTCCGCCTTCGGATTCGGGAACGCTGACCCATCGAGAGTTCACCCAGGTCTCTTCACCGCGACGGAGTAGCGTCGCAACCTCCTCCTTGGCTCGGCCGTCGAAGTAAATGTATGCGGCGATGGTCTCGTTCGGCGACTGGGTGAGGGGAACATAGGGTGCTATGGAATGGCTGTATTTGCCACGTTCCGGACCGGTCCCAGGGAGGTTGCTCACGATCTTCGGACGTGGATTGGGGTCCTCCGGCGTCGGCTTGGGTGTGGAGTACGGCACATTGAGGCCGGGAGTCAACAGCGTGATTGATATGGCGAAGGTGGACTGCTCCAACTTTCCGGATGCGTTGGGTTTCGCTGGAGGGACAGGGATATAGGTCGTGATACGGTGAAGCCTCACCTGCCGTTGGATCGAATACTCAGGCAGCGGACCCTCCGGTGTGTGAATGCTAACCGCGAGACCGTTGAAGCACGGCATCGTCGGAGGAGGGGCTCGAACGGAGCTAAACGGTGGTGGGTGCGAAGTCTACGGTGCGCTGCGTCAGTATTGCTGCAGTGGTCGAAGAAGCTCACGCAGAGCAGAGAGAGCGCTGTGCCTAGAGACCTCGAGGCGTTGCGAAGCGCGTGTGGCGTGCGGAGCGTTCGGGAAGCATTCGCTGGTGTCGGTGGATTGTGCGGTGTGGGGAGGGGGAGAAGCACGATGAGGGTCCAAAAGATAGCGGAGGGACAACAGTAGTAGCCGGGGCGAAGGGGTTGACGCCAACACTGAACCGGGCGATATGCAAAAGGTGAGGCGGGTAGAGGAGAGGCGCGATGGCAGGTTGACAGGATGGCAGTCTCGCGCAGGGGTACGTGTTTGGTGATGCGCAAAGCCGGACTGAGGCAGCAGTTCGCTCGCAGCTCTGTGGCCTGAATTATCTGCTGGTGGTTGTGATGCGTCGGCTCTCGCAGAGCTCATGCGCCTCCTCGGGTGCAGCTGGCATGGCATGCGGGCAAGGTCCTGCGCCTAACCCGATTCGTTTTAGCTTAGACCACAACCACAATATTATATAGTGGTTTACGTACCTCTATTCACAACAAGAGCAAGGGGCGCGGTGGCGGAGTGGTTATCGCGCAAGACTAGAAATCTTGTTCCTTCGGGAGCGTCTGTTCGAATCAGGCCCGCGTCGTCCAATGCGAGCTGCTCTCAAGCAGCTGTTGATTCACTTTTTATCCAATTTTTTGCGATTTTTCCTGCTCATTTGAGGCCCGAAACGCATCTGATATCAGATCGGATGGCAAGGCTGGACGAAATGTACAGCAAAGTTGTGATTTCTCAGGGGCAGAAGGGACTTGGGCAGACGGATGTGGAAGCTGCGCTCTCGGGAGGCCGGTCTTTTTGGGCAACGACGCCTGCACGAGTTCACTAAATAATCCATCACAAAAGGTCACAACACCTGGTCAGACGGTTTTTGACAGCCATTGGCTTCGATATAAAACAATTGCATTCGGATCTGAGATCTTTATGGGACGTGAAGAGAAAGATCTCTTTGCAGGCCGATTCTCCTGTTGTGAAAAGATCTCTTGGCAGAGTCTGCCAGTGGTGTTGAGATCTCGCTAAGAGCTATACTCACGTCCACCTGTGATACCAGTACAGCTCTTCTCGATCAAGTATTATACACAACCTGCCAGAGCCAGAAATTTCTTTTTTTTTTCTGCTGGAGTATACACCATAAGCACGATAACACCAAGTTAACATTTCGCCAAAGGGGTCACTTGGGACTGGTCTGTTGGTACAGCAATCGCCGGCCGGGGGCGTTTGACACGAGGCCACAAGACATTCTCCAGCAAGCTGTCTTAGCAGCATCATTACTTCCCACCGTCCAGTCAATACCTATGTGAAAGCCACTTGTGAGGCCGTGAGGTACCTGATATCTAGCTTCGTAGACCTGCTTTGATCCAAGTACAACCAAGTATACAGTATGTCACTCATCCATCTATTCGTTTCCAACCCTCGTTCCCGCCATCCACAACATGCAAGCACCAAAAGCCATATAAGAGATACACCTCATCCCTACGTCCCATTTTCCCTTCCTCTGCAGCTATAGCACCCCTTACCCCTGACCCAAGATTAGCTAACCCCCCCAGCCAGTAAACCACCAACTCCCCCCCCGCTACCACACCATGCAGCGAACCACCCTCAAAGCCCAAAAACCCAACCTCCTCCTCGCCTTCGACGCCTTTGGCACGCTCTTCCACCCCTCACGGCCGATCGCCGTCCAATACGGCGAGCTAGGTCGCAAGCACGGCCTCTCCGGCTTCACCGACGAAGAGTTGTCGCACTCATTCAAGCAAGGTACCTCACCTCCCTCCCTCATCACTCCTCCACCATAGGAACACCACAGCTAAACGCACCCACCCACTCCCTCCAGCATTCAAAACCGAATCAAAGAAACATCCCAACTACGGCAAATCAGCCGGTCTCAACCCGCAAACATGGTGGAGCAACGTGCGTGCCCCCCTCTCCATCCCCCCTCCCATCACTCACCCACTTACCCACCGCAAACAGGTAATCCACAAAACCTTCCACCCCTTCCTCCTCCCCCACCAACAGATCAGTCCCACCCTCACCTACGACCTCCTCACCCACTTCAGCAGCAAAGCAGCATACACCATCTACCCAGACGTTCTGCCTTTCTTCCACGCCCTGCGCCACCATCGCAAACCCTCCCCCTCCTCCGTCTGGCCCTGGCAGCACACCCACATCGCCATCCTCTCCAACTCCGACGACCGCGTCGCGTCCATCCTGCGCTCCCTGGGTCTGCGCGTCAGCGCAGGCCCAGACCCACACACAAACCCAGACGACCCAGACCCAGACGACCCAGACATCCACACCCTCACCCTCAGCCACGCCGTCGGCGCCGAAAAGCCGGATCGACGCATCTTCGACGCCGCGCGGCGGGAAGCCCTCGCTTCTGCCCTTGCCTCCCCGCACGCCATCGAGGATTACGAGCTCCTGTACGTGGGCGATGAGGTGGAGAAGGATTTCTTGGGGGCCCGGGCGGCGGGGTGGGAGGCGCTTGTGGTGGATCGCGGGGGTGTGTTGTTGCGGGGTGGAGAGGGGGAGCGGGAGGGGGAGGGGGTGGTGAGGGTGAGGGTGGGGGTGGATGGGGGAGATGGGAGGAGGTTGGTGGGTGGGGAGGAGGAGGAGCAGCGGGGGGGAGGGGAGGTGGAGGTGGAGGTGGATGTGGATGTAATTCGGGATTTGGGGGCGTTGTGGGGGTGGAGGCCTCGGGGGAGGTGAAGTGCGGTTGTATGTTTCTCTTGATCTTTGATGTACTGTATGTTCTGTTACACTTCCCCCTCAAGGATTCCGTCCCATGGCGTCCCAAATAGGAAGGGCCTGATAGGGTTCCTCTCGCTCCTTCCTACTGCTACAGAACGTCTCGGCACCACAAAACTCGAGGAAGGTCATCACGAGCAAACTCAGCGCAGCGAATGGTTGGCCTGTCGGGCATGTTGGATCGAGCAGATCGGAGGGAGGAAAGAGATGTGCAGCCGTACGTAGTATGTTTCTTTCCTATCATGCACACACGAGCAACCGAACGAGAAGCACGAAGAACGATAGCCGTTCATATAAAAAGAGAAGAGTTTTAGAAAGGTGAAAAAGCAGATCATCACGTATCATACATATCCAGCAGCGCATATAACCGAACATATCGTACATGGCACGCGCGTCCCGCCGAGCGAGTGAAGCGAGCGGGAGCGAGCAAGCGGAGGATTCTCTTCCTATTCCCCCTTCCCCCCCATTCTTCCTCTGAGATTCATCAGACTCCATACTTCCTCTGACAAAGTCATCTGTGCAAGTCCTGTAGGTGACAGACCACGAAGCAAGAAAACCCCCTCTCCCACTCCCGCATAAAGTGGTGTAACAGCAAAGAGCCTCTCCCCATTCTAAATCAGTTCGAAACACCCCGTACGCACACGCTGCAAGGAGAAAAGAAATAATGAAAGTATGCAAGGGCCATGGAAGACCGTAGGAAGAGGGAAAAAAAGATATACAGAACAGTTAAGTGAAAGAAATATTGCAGAGAAGGAAAAGATAAAGAAGAATAAGGGTATTGTTGTTGTTGCCATGGTCGTCGTCCGCCCGTCCATCCGTCGGTTAGTAACCGCCAAACAGGTCATCCAGCTCATCCAGCTCCACGTGCTCGGGACTTTTCAGCTCCGAGAATCCCCAGCCGGACAGATCCGCGTAGTCCGTCCGGTCGGCGGCGAGGCCGATGGAGAGCGGTTTTGCCGGCGAGAAGAGTTGCGCGGACGGATGGGCTTTGATGACAGGACTGCTCGTCAAATGATGCGACTGCCCCACGACGTGACCAAACAGGGCGGCGGCGGCTTCAGAATTCCGGAGCGCCGCGTTCTCGTCGTTCTCATCAACCTCCTGCGAGAGCATTGGTACGTCCATCGCATCCATCTCGGTGGGGGACGAGTCCCCCATGGGCTCCGGGGGCGCCATCTCCATGCTCTGGCTGCGACGCTGCTGCAACGAGCTGGCGGTCTGCGTGAACTCGCGCTCGTCGCGCTCCAGCGGGGGTGACTGCGCGCGTCGATTGTGCGCGATGTTGGAAGTGGTGGGCGGGTGATCCCGGCTCGAGAAGGGATCATTCTCGTCCTCCCACTCCGGCGAGGAGAGGTCGACCTCTGGCGAGGGAGAAAGCTGGATACGGTCGCGCATGTCCGCGGCGTCATCTTCGTCCTCGTCAGCGGCCGACGAAAGCGACGGAGATATGATCCGGTTGGGCGCCATTAACGGATAAGCGGCTTCGGAAGGAAAGCGTTGATGAGGCTGAGTGGTGAGGTAGTAGAAAACGCGCTTGGGCTGAGTGCCAACCAGCTCCTTAGCAAGAGGACAGGGTGCCAACGCGGTCCAAGGTCGTTTCAGGTACATGGCCAGACGCGAGGATATGATGGCGGACGGGTTTGCGGAGCTGTCAAGAGGGTGAGCGAGGGCCTGGAAATAACTACGGAAACAAACGTACCTTTCAACAATAGGAAGAGTGGTAGAGAGAGCAGCGGCGAGGCTGCGCAGCGACTGGGGCCGGTTGCCCGTCTTCTCGAGCTGGCGGATCACGCCCACGACGATGTCGTCGTTGATACCATCGATGTCGATCTTGCTGCGCTCGAGCGGACCGCCGGGCGACGGTGGCGGGGTGTTTTCGACGACTCGACCGGCCGTCTTCCGCGCATCGTCTTCGACCTTGATTGGGGCGGTGGCGAGCGGCGTGGAGGGTCCGGACGAGGTGGAGGAGTTGGAGTGCGACCGCTTGATTTTTTTGGTCGGGGGCTGCTCGCTGGGGGTCGCGGTAGGCGGTGAGCGATGCGCGGCTCGGGAAGTACTCGGGAGATGGATGCCGAGCGAGGGCAGCGACAAGGACTTGCGCCGGGTGTTGTAAGGCATCTTCTCGAGCGACGACGACGTTGAGGTTGTCGGTGGAGAGCGAGGCTTCGAGCGTGGATGAGGATGCAGGGTGCGAGAAGGTTTGCCGGACGGTCGCGCGCGACGTGTGGAAAACGGAGTCTGGCGGGGAGTGGTGGTGGTGGTGGTGGTGGTAGCAGGGAGCAACGGAGTTAAAAGCCGGCGTTCCTATTGGTCGGCGGCGGGCCGGGTCGGAATGCAGACGGTGAGCGAGGGCACGACCGTGGGTGGGACAGCCCGTCTGGTGGCCGGAGCAGGGAGGCGAGGTATGCGCTGCGGGTGGACGAGCGACGCTGCAAGGAAAGTCGCCTGCCGGGATCAACAAGGCAGCCGTGAGCTGGAGGTTGGGATCTCTGGAGGGTGAGAAAGTTGCGTCTGCGTGTCCGTGTGCGTGTCCGTGTTTCGTGTGTGCAGGGTGCGTGAGAGGTGAGAGGCGACAGGCGAGAGGCGAGAGTGCAAGCTGGGGTTCCTGGGGAGGAGCGCAGGGAAGGAGAGTCGCGGTGTGAAACTCGAGTGTCGACCTGCAACCCAAGAGCTCGAGAGGAGAGCGACGGACGGGATAAACAAAGGGTGATGGAGAGGCGATAATATTACACGAAAAGGAAGGTCTGGTTACAGGCGATTTGCAGGTAACGGGACAGTTGATGGAAGGAGAAGTGAAAGGGGAGAGGTTGTCGAGGTTGTCGATGAGTGTCGTGTGGGTGATGGTGATGGTTGATGAGGGAAGAAAGGGGGCGAGGGCGAGGGAGTGAGGGAGGGAAAGCGAGGGGGGGCAAAGGAGGACGAGACGAGGTGAGGGAATGAGTGAGGGCTGACGGCGATGGTGAATGGGTGCAAGGTGGGTGGTGGATGGATCGCTAAGGGCAAACTACGAGTACCGTAAGGAAAAGGTCACTAGGTACTATCCACCTATCGTAGCCGATGGGCAAAGAAGTTGGTAATGGCGGACAAAGGAATGGACCACACAAGAGGAAAGGAAACCTGAGCAGCAGTAGCAGCAGCAACCGCAGCAACTTCCCACACGTCTCTCTCTCTCACACAGATCCTTCCTTTTTCCCAACTCTGGGCCTTTTTTAAGACCCGCTCCGGTGGCTTTCCGGCTTTGCTTGCCATCAAAACGGCCGTGAATTCCCTAGGTACCTACTAATCCCCTCTGGTTAGCCCCCGCCGACGATGATGGCTTGAGGTAACACACACCCTAAGGCCATCAGCTTACCCAACTCCAGGCAAGCGCAGGCACCAAGTCAGGTAGCGAGGTGGGGAGCCGAGGTGCGTCGCGCAAACGCCAGGCAGCAGAAAACTCGGACCCAGGCAGCAACGCCGGCAGCATACGACTGGACCAGCCAGCCAGAAGCCAATGGAACACAAGCCACCAAAAGCAGGAACGGGTAGCCGAGGCGTTTGGTGGGGCCGGGGGGGTGGCAGGGGTGTGTGGATGATGGATGGGTGAGGTGGGCATTTTGTGGGCCGGAAGACACGAGACCCCGGCGGCGGACCCAGAGTTCGAAGGTCAACCTAATCAATCCTTCCGGGCCGTCTGCTGGCCTGGCCAATCGTGAGAAGGGTAAAAGGAAAGAAGAAAAATATCTTTCCCTCAGCGTGCGACTGCACAGAGAAGCAAAAAGAAAGGGAAAATATATGAGGGAAGCGTGTGAGTGAGCCACGGGAGCTCCGGAAGGAAGAGCTCTGTTTTTCTCTCTTTCTTTCTCTAACTCTCGCGCGTCGTCGTCATAGATGCTTTTTTCTTTTGTCCTTTTCCCTTGGCGTGGCAGACAAATTTCCGTGCTTTTTTTCTTTTTTTTTTCCTCGTCCGGGTCCGCCGCATCCCGGGCGGTCTGGTCTGCCTTGCCGCGCCGTCGTTGCCCCGGCAGTTATCGACATGCAGGTGCCGCTATCAATCATGATCTCGACTTTTTTTCGTTGATATAGCTACCTACTGTATCTCATGTACTTCATGAAGGCATACTGTACAACCAATTCAAATACCAATGATGAGAAGATGTAAATGAACATATAGATGAATGGAAACAGTGGTATTGATGAGAACGCAGAAAGGTAGAAAGAGGTCATTACCGGACTGACGTGAGCCGAGAGCTCTAAAACACCTACCTTCTTTAGACCGTGAAGATCACTGACATCAACGTCTCTCCCACCGGTGTTTGAACAAAAGTTAAACTGAAACTGAAAAGGTCTGAGAGGCGTCAGAATTATGTGTAAGATCTTCGCCATGATTATTACATAGAAAAAGCGAGGTGACCGCGAACGCCAGAATGATTGCACAGAAATATAGTAAAAGTAAGAAATAGAGAATTAATATTTGTATATACCGTAATACTCACAGTACCCAGTCCTCACCCCGACCTCACAACTTCCATACCAGCAGAAAGGCAACGCGACGCAAACACGTCCCTTCACACTTCCTTCTCACTCTGACGATCCTTCCTCGGACATTGAAGTCGAGACCACAGGTGAAACGAATGCGAAGCCGAAAAAGACGCAGCAAGCGAGAAAGCGGATGATGATCATCGACGTCAAGTCAGGTATGTAGGTTGGTGAATAGGTCACGGTGTGCCCCTTCCAGATCGACGAACGGACTGCGGGCGACGATCGTGATGATGGGAAATTCCTCCTGCTCAATGGAGTACCGGTAGGTGCCTGCGTGCCTGCGTGCCTGAGTGTTTGTATGCCCGTATGCCTGTATGCCTGTATGCCTGTATGCCTGTATGCCTGTATGCCTGTATGCCTGTATGCCTGTATGCCTGTATGCCTTACCTACTCCTACCTCTAGTGACGTCCTCCAGCATCTTGAATAAAAGTACATACAGTATATACAAATATAATTCCTCGTGATCCTCTCACTAAGTATATCTCCCAGACTATCAAAAGTGAGGAAGATGGAGACGAGATTAGATATGAAAACCAAAATGGATCTAGAATACTTAGAATATATAAATTATTAGTCGCGAGATGATCTATCGGGATCTCCATTTTCCTTATTTTCAACGAGGGTTTATTTATTCAATAACAGGGTGCATCGAGACAGAGATAAAACAAAGACGAAGGGCTCGTGATTGGATGGAGAGAGATATATATTTACTGAGTGTCAGCGAAGGCCTACATCGATCTGCTCTGACTCTTTTCATTTCCTAAACGTGGATCATACGGTGTGGGGAAGGAAATATACTTATATATACAAATAGATAGAACACCCTGTGGATGAACATCCATCCTACAATCATGCAACCAGTGAGTTGTACAGACCACCATCCCAACATCACCATCTCCCTCCTAAGAGGCGTTCACGCCCCGACCAACCAGTCATCTACCTGCGTACCATGTAGATATTCGACGCTTCCCTCTCCCTCACTAGCAAAGCATATACGGTATTCATGCCCTCGAATATCGCCGCGAACTTTGGTCGAACCACTCCTCGCTGGTTTTTGAACGCTCATCCACGCCGCGGCGGACTGAACCGCGGAGGGGTATACGTGAAAATCCCTCTCCTTCTTCAAAATCTCGAGTCGAATGCGCGTAGTGGAATCACACCTCCCAACCCCTCCCCGCCCTCGAAATGGCGCAAACGCACACTGCCGCGTCCTCCATGGAGTGACGTCCCTTCATATCTGGTCCAGGCCCCGGACCTGTGAGGAAAATGAGTGGTGCCTTGATTGATGATCCGTCGTCCGTGTAGGGGGTAAAGAAGGGGAGGAAGATGATCCTGACCGAGGTCGATCGATGTAAGACGAGGCAGCCGATTCCCTCCCCTCTCATGGGAGGGCTAGAGGGGGATGAACAGGAAAACATCCCATGGCCCTTTCTTGCTCGTTCAGACTAGGACCGGTGCTCATCGTGCCTTATCCTCCACCCTCTCCTTTCCCTCCTTTTCACCCTCCGAATCCGTCTTCTTCGGAGGCCGCAGCTCAATACGCCACGTCGTACCCAAATGATACCGCTTAATGCGCACAACCTCCAGCCCACTCTCCCGCACCAACTGACCAATATCCTTATTCCACCAGCAACCAAAGCGGTCAGCGTGCGCAGGAGCGGCGCGGTCAAGAATCCGATTAAGCCAATCGTAATAGCTCCGACCATGCTCAAGCAGGAGAATCACACCATCCTCCTTCGTCACCCGTCCCAAGTTGCGGAGCAAACCGACAGGATCCGGCGTCGAGCAAAGACCCATCGTCTGCACAACCGTATCGAACCCGTCCGCGCCCGGCGGCGGCGCGATCGGATCCAGTGCGCTCTGCACCCGCCACTCCGTCGGCACGACCCGATGCGGCGGGCTGCGCATCCACTTCTGCCTCGCGATCTCCATCATCGGCGCGCTCTGCTCCACCATCGTGATGCGGTCGCAGCGGGAGAGCGGGTAGTAATCCATGTTCCGCCCCGTGCCGACGGAGACCTCGAGCACCTCGCCCCGCGCCTGCCGGACCAGCTGCCGTCGCCGCCAGTTCAGGCCCATCCAGAACTCCATCGCGCCCACGTCCCGGTCGAAGTCGGCGGCGATGCGGTCGTAGCGGTCGGAGACGTCGAGTGGGACGGTGGACGAGGTGTGCGTGGCGTCGTCGTCGCGGAGTTCTCGGCGCAGGTTGATGGCAACGACTGTTGCGTAGGCGCCGAAGATGGCCCAGGGAAGGCCGAAGATGATGAGCACGCGGATCTGCCGTGGGGACAGGCCGCGTCCGTTCTGCTGCTGCTTCGGCGGCTTCGGCGGTGGTGTATTGGGCTTCTCCGCATGACGCACTCGTGGACGGAATTTGAGCGGCGGAGGCGGAGTTGTTTTCGCGCTTCGTTTGGCGGCGGTGCTGGCGAACCGGACGGCGGCTCGGGGGGATCGTAGCGGTATCATGGGCAGGGAAGGCATGCGGCGTCGTATGTAGGAGTAAGTTAAAACAATTGGGAGAAGCGGTAGGTACTCGTCCGGGGAGGTGAACAGGGGAGAAGGGAAAAAGCTCCTTGGACCCTGCATGTTGTCCTTGCTTATCGGATGGGCCGAAAAGCGGAGGGGTTGGACGCCCGACTCTCTGCCGATGCTGGCCGGCAGCTTCTCTTCCGGCCCCTTGTCGTGCGTAGGGCGCGCGCAAGGCTGTCATACTTATAGAGTACTCCCTCCCCAACTCTCACACTCACACTCCCTGATATCTCCCCCAATTCTCCCGTCATGTCCGCCTCGACCGCCCCCACCGAGTCCGCGGACTCCACCGTCCCCTCCTCCATCCTCATCATTGGCTCCGGCGTCTTCGGCCTCTCGACCGCCTACCATCTCTGCACCGATCCGGCGTACAAGGACACGGCCATCACCGTCGTGGACCGGCAGCCCTTCCCGACTCCAGACGGTTCAAGTGTACGACCACTCCTCCAGAAAGAACAAGCCAGATAGCGAGCTCATCAGCTCCCACAATCCACCACCTGCATCCCTCGCTCACCACCCCCTCCTTTCCCCCTCACAGATCGACACCTCCCGCATCATCCGCCCCGACTACGCCGATCCAGCCTACGCCGCCCTCGCCAACGAAGCGCAAGAGCTCTGGCGCCGCGAATGGGGCGCCGACGGACGCTACCATCAAACCGGCCTCTGCCTCACCGCCGAAGCCGGCGAAGAAGCGTACGTGACCGCCTCGCTGCAAAACGTGCGGGCCCTCCTCCCGGGTGCCACGGACGCGGAGAAAGGGCTGAAGGTGCTCCGGAGCGCCGACGAGATCGCCGAAGCGATGCGGACGGACGGCGGCCGCAGCGGCTCGACCGGCTATGTGAACTGGACCTCCGGCTGGGCGGACGCGGAGGCGGCGATGCGGCACCTGCACGCCAAAGTCGTCGCCTGTAACCGCGTCCGCTTCGTGACCGCGACCGTGCAACGGCTGCTGCTGGACCGGGAGAGCGGGACGGCTAAGGGCGCCCTGCTCGCCGACGGCCGCCGCCTCGAAGCCGCCCTCACCGTCGTCGCGGCAGGCGCGTGGACGCCCTCGCTCGTGGACCTGCGCGGCGTCGCCGCCGCGACCGGCCAGGTGCTCGCCTACCTGCCCATCACCGCCGAGGAGCAGCGCCGGTACGGCGACCGACCCGTCCTGCTCAACCTGTCGAACGGCATGTTCGCCATCCCCCCCGCCCGCCAGCTCCTCAAGATCGCCCGGCACGGGTACGGGTACAGCAACCCGGTCCGCATCCCGCACCCGGAGGACCCGGATGCCGGGCCCATCACCGTTTCCCTGCCGTACACCCACCTCTCGAACCCTAACCCAACCACAACCACCACCACCACCAAACCAACCTTCCGCATCCCCAACGAAGGCCACCGCGCCTGCCTCGCCTTCCTCCACACCTCCCACCCCACCATCGCCGCCCGGTGCGGCCTCTCCCCTTCCAACCCCAACGACCTCACCACCTCCCCCTTCACCGCCTTCCGCATCTGCTGGTACACCGACACGCCGCAGGGGGACTTCCTCATCGACCACCACCCCCGCTGGCGCGGGCTCTTCCTCGCCACCGGCGGGTCCGGCCACGCCTTCAAGTTCCTCCCCGTCATCGGCCGGGACATCGTCCGCATCCTCGAGCGTCGGCCCCGCGATCCCGTCTTGGCGGCGAAGTGGGCGTGGCCCGCGGCGGGGCTGGTGGGTGGTGGTGGGGAGGGAGGGGAGGGGGAGGGGGTGGGGGAGGCTGGAGAGGGCTTCACCGGGGATGGGAGTCGTGGGGGTGCGCGTGGGATGGTGTTGGAGAGGGAGTTTGCGAGGGATGCTCGGGAATTGGGGAAGTTGTAGGGTTGAGAGGGGGGAGAGAGAGGAGGTAAGGGAGGGTGGGAAGGGAGGGATGAGACCGGTGCTGGTGGATTCCCGCTGTCTCCCAGGAACTCGTGCATCGAGACGACACAAGAGGTTCAAGCGTGTATATACTGTAGATAGATGTATGTGCGTGCATAGAAAAGAACAGAGAGGTGAGCGTGGTGCTGTCCGCAATCAACGAAACGCACATCGTTGGACCATAAAGGCCAATGCCTTTGAGTTCACTCGCGCCTTAGACTTGGTAGAACGCAAGTAAGATTGGCGTATATGCAGCGGCAGCACTCATCACAGGTAGGGTGACCATGACTTAAAGAAGCAGCGAAAGCAGTTTGTCTGGGAACATTTGGTATTTGATCATCTAGGTGACCTTCCCAGTGATCTATGGACGAATTGGATGCTCTCCATATCCGAGACCTTATCATGCACTGAAGCATTCGTAACTTTGATCCGTCTGATCCACTTACCTCATTGCCTTTCTTTTTTTGCTCGTGAGTTCAATCTCGTAGCCTCTGGCTCAGGCCCACACCTTGAAAGGAACCTCCCGACCACCTTCCGTCGCAGACAAACAAATTATGGACGGGACGCAAACCGACCATCCCGACATCACCGCCGGTCTAGACCAGCGCATGCCCTTTTCTAGAGTATGTGTGAAATAGAAAGTTTTTGAGTGCCTAGAAGTAGTCTCCCGTAGAGCCGACCACCATCATCCCAAACGCCTCGCAATGCACGCAAAGGGAGAAAAAAATCAGAAAAAGAATTTCTGTGTTCCAGCCAACCGCAGAGACGGGTCGGTTTACGACTGAGAACGAGCAGAACAGGCCGAGACGAAATCGACACCGAGAAATCGTGTTCGGCCTTTGCAATGTATTAATACAATGGTCGTGCTGTACACGGTGTCAAAGATTGACCACACCTGTGTGCAATGACTTTGCGCTCTTGAAGAACTCAAGACTTGCGGAAGTCTGCCGATATGATTAGTAAAGATCTACAAATCACGGCCGTGGATTGCTTACCAGACAACACGGGGTAGATCAGCTCAAAAGCTTGGTAGATCTCTTCGCGAACCTTGGCACCGGTCAAGACGATCTTGCCAGAGACGAAGATGAGAAGGACGATCTTTGGCTTCATCATGCGGTAGATCAGACCGGGGAAGAGCTCAGGTTCGTAGGAGCTGAAGTGGTAGTGGCGAGAAGCAAGACCCTCGAGACGGATGGGGAACTTGATGTCGCACGAGCCAACGATGTTCTGAATCTTGAAATCCGTGAACTTGGCATTGAAGCCGAGCTTTTGGATAATGCGAGCGTACTTGCGTGACGCAAGCTTGGAGTCATCTTCGGACTTCGCACCCGTGACCACCATCTTTCCTGACGCGAAGATCAGAGCGGTTGTCTTGGGTTCGCGAATACGCATGATGACAGCCGCGAAACGCTAGATTCAACTGGTGTTTAGCAAATCGCGAAGCAAGGTCTAGATGACAGATGTTAGTACCTTTGGATTGTACTCCGCATTACGAGCATGCAGCGCGATGGTCTTCAGGTCCAAGCGGCAATCCAAGTTGACGGTTGCGACGATGTTCCTTCGCGATGCAGATTAGGCATTTGTTTGAGAAATGCGAAAGCGTGCTATACTTACTGCAGAGTTGGGACAATGCCGCTGACGCTCTGGGTGTTACCCGGCGTCGCTGCGGGAGTGGCGGGAGTGCCGTTGGGTCCGTTCTGCTGGCCGTCATTCTTCTCCGACGACGGAGGTGTGAGGTCGCCGGCGCCACCAGGGAAGGAGAGCGAGGCAGGCGAAGTGAACGCCTTGGCTTGCTGGGCCGTAGAGGGATGAGTGTTGAGAGAATCCATGATGAAGTGGAGGAAGTGAAAGCGCTCTTGTGATTTAAGCAGCGGATGGACTTGAGACTGCCAAGAGATTCGACGTTAGCTCGAGTTTGCGATGATGTATCAGTCGAGCCGACAGCGGTAGGATGAACGAGTGAAGCAACCAAGTCGCAAAGTAGAAGATGCTACCTGGAAAGCGTTGCGCACTCTTCTGAGCAAATGCTCGTGGAGAAATAGGTGCTTTTACGGTTGTCGTTATCGAGTCGACGGGGAGCGTACCGTCAGTGGGAGATGAACAACTCAATGTCTCCCTCACAAGCGTCGTCAAGGTGAATGATCAAGGTGAACGCTGACAGTGGACCGTCACCGGAGGTGTGAAGATGGAGGGCCAAAGACGAAACCAGCTGGCCTTTGGTGAGGAAGAAATGTGAAGTGGTGAGGCAGATCGCGATCGGGTCGGTCGCAAGTCAGTTATTCCCGATCGGTCTTATCCAGACGTATCTCGAGTGTGACTCTTCCGAGCGGTGAACAGCAGCGGCGAGGATACCAGCGAATGGCACGTTTCAGCAGACGGATACGGTGGAGAGGTATGAGGTGAAGCAGGCAGACGGTCGGCGATCAAATCCGATTCTGCGACGGTGGAGGTGGGTGGGGGTTGTTGTTTGTTAGCTAAACGACAACCGTGCGGCCAAAACGAGTGAAATCTTGGGGGGGCGCAGGCGGTTCTTTATATACCCAGAGCCCGAATGACGCCAAGACTGCAGGCGTCGCGCTAGTACGCGCAGGGGCCCCCCACCTTGACCTTGATTTGCTCCTGCCTTGCCGCTTTTGCGCTCTCGCCGACCAATCACCGCTTCGCCCCGGCCGCCACCCTCGCCCCCCTTTCTGCTTTTCTGAGGCGGCCACGCATACCGCCGACTCTCCCGCTTCACCAGCGACGCCGCCGCGCCCACCGCTTCACCCGGGGCCTCCTCGTCGCCGCGACCTCGATCCATCCGTGCAATCCACCCGCAAAAACCTCCTCAGCGACCTCGACCATCGCCGCCGTTGCGTGCAGTTCATCCGTCCGGAATGCGCATTCGGTATTTCAGGTTGTTACTTCCGACACATGCCTCCCCCATTACCCCGTACTCCCGCGCATCGAACTTGGTCGTTGGGCATTGCCGGCGTCCTCGACATGCTACTCGCCGGCCGTCAGTCCCGCCCGTCGTCGCGCTCACCGGTCGCCCAGACGACTAGATCAGGTAGCCCACCAACCACGACGTCACGATACCACCGATTCCTCGAATACCATCGAACATCGCTGGAACGCTCTCGAAAATGACTGACTCCGGATGCGAAACCGAGCCGGCGACTGTGAATCGCATGGTCGCATAACTCCAGCTGCTGGAACGGCACGCACACAAAAGCAGGCAGTGCACAGCCAAAAGAGCAAGGAATTTGCGTCCGGTCGCGCCAGGCATGACGTGCGCTTAACGGGCGGCGGGCGACGGAACAAAGGTCTGCGCGGGTACGCTTGGTGGAATCCGTCCGCAACGAATCCGCCTCATCGTCCTACGGGGCGACGACATCACTCCCGTTGCTCCTAGGGTGCTCGCAGGTACGTACAATATTAGACCTGCAAATCACACTGTTAGTATTTGGGTAAGCAGCAATACCGATCACAAACCGTGGTGCTTTCAACCTGCACTGCACGCCAGGTCATTTGCCGCATCACGGTTGCTGCCCGATTTCCGGTCACATCCCGCGAAGATACTTTGGAATACATGTTTGCGTTGCGACGCCGTGATCCGTCGCGGGGCGCAAATGAAGTGCCGCATTCTTCGCGTCGCACGCGAACAAAGCCTCCTTGTTCGCTGGGATTAGGTTCTGGTCTGGTACAAGGAACAAAGACGAAAAAGAAGATGAACACGACCAAAAGAAAAAACCGCGATCTTCCATTATCATCGCAAACGGTGCGGTGCACCGTCTAGGTTACCGTCCTGTTTTGCACCCCGTCGAAATCACTTACATGTCGCATCGTGTCCTTACTCAACTGAGTCACTCAGTACTGCACATCCAGCTGCCAGCCGTTTCAGCTTTCATTACAAACCCTCCCTTCAGGGCGCTGGAGAGGAGCGCAGTTTGCATCCAACCGCCCCTATCGATTGACCTAAATCGCTTACAGGAATATTGCATCGGTTCCAGCTTTTGACGCCCCGTGTTTCCCCGAGCCTGGGGTCCTAACAGGTCCCACAACCTCGGGAACGCCAGCGACGAGCATGGATCGCATGTCTAGGTATCGTCTTTGCGCCTGTCAGTTTTCCCCGACCTCCCTTGTTCTGAGACAAGCGACCAGGAGGTCGAACCGACAGGGTTCATATCATCGCTGGTTTATTCGCGGCCAAAGAGAGGATCACTCATCTCATGATAGGCCGTTCAAGTTTCCACCTGGATTCAGAAACACACCGTGAGTAACGTTGCTGCCTTGTCGGCCGAGCAAAGCTCAGGAACAAGTAATCCAACCATCCCATCCTGCACCTCACGGGCCATCATCCTTCCCTCTTCCCGTGGGTAACACAGCAATCTCGGTACCTATCCGTATGCACAGTACATCCGTATATCAGTTACTATTCGACAGGAAGAACCGCGCGTCCTCCCAGCCACCGAACGGAGTAACAAATCAAATCAACATCAAAAGCAAGATGCTGCGCCCCCTTTTCTTGCAAGCTGCCCATTCATTTATTAATCTCCGTCATACCCTCTCTGTCGTCAGCCTTGCCGTTGAAGCACCTTGCTTCTGACGGAAACCAGCTTTTATCGTCTGGACTTATCTCATTGCAGCCCGGGGCACTCAGCTACATATATCCATCCATACATACATACTCCCATATTGTGTATATGAGTCAAGTATCACCGCGCAGCCTGCCTTCCCACCTAACCTGCCACGAGCAGTTTACCAAGGAAGGAAAGGAAAAAGAACAAAATTCCGGCCGGGATAGCAGCCTGTCATACCAAGAAAAGCAGGCGTCCTGGTATATCATATCAAACCGAGCGACCAAAAGAATCGTAAACAAATATCGCAGAACGTATTTCATTGATCCCAATAATATTTCTTCGAAACCTTCAGAGCTTCACATTCCATCATCAGCGACTTGATATATCTGATCAACATCGTATGGTTATTGTTGTGTGGTCGCGTGCCTTTCCTTTTTCTTTCGGTTTGAACCTCTTTTAACCTTACCGCCTTACCAATTGATGTACATACGGCAACCCACAGCCCCCCCTCTATAAAACACCCGAGGCATCACCCTTGCATCGCAGCCGTGAAATCCCGGTTTGTTTGCATGTGCAAATGAAAGAAAGGAAAAGAAAGTTTAGCCCCTTCTCCCGTTCCCCGCGTCTTTATCCTTCATTTTCCACTACCCTTATCAGATTCCGACATCGTTTTTCACCCTGCATACACCCCTCCCCAACCCCACGGGGAAGGCGAGGCTGAGGCGAAACCGGTGTTTTACTACAAGATATACCCCAGACTCTCTCTCTCTCCCCGTCTCCCACGGCCTCGCATACTTACCACAGCCATGATAGACGGAAAGACTGTTTTTCAATAGGTAACTTAGCAGGCTACTCATGCGTTAGTCCTCCTTCTTCCCCCTCAAAAGTCTCGGTTCCATGCTCTCTATTCTTCTCATTCTAATCCAGTATCCATAATTGATATGTATACACATCTTTTCTTGGTGCCTCTTTCTGGATGGCTCGCCAGTCACTTGTTCAGAGAGTGTTTGTTGCGTACACTCGCACACATCGCTATACTTATGATCCCAGTCAAGTCCCTTCCCACATGACTCCTCTACCCCCTCCAAGGATCCGAGGTCTCAGCAGCGGTTCGCCCACTCATCTACGCCGTGCAGGCTCGATACAAGCCCCCTGTGTCTCTGGCGGTATGGTGATTACCCAGGCAGCTAGCCTATCATTCCTCAGCAGTGCGCGAAGCATGAACAAGCACTGAAGTCAATGAGGCAATTGTCGTACTTCTACAAGTCTGTTGTATTACCATGACCGACACGAGAAAGGAGGAAAAGGAAAACAAGAAAAAGAAAGAAAAAGAAGAAACATGGATATTGCTATTCCCCCTTATTCGCCTCTTTTCCCCTTCCTCCTCCTCCTCCTCCTCCTCCTCCTTCTCCAACCATTCCTCCAACCACTCCTCCAACCACTCCTCCAACCATTCCTCCAATTACTCCTCCAACCACTCCTCCAACCACGGCGACGACGATGACCGCGTCCAATCGCAGCAGCTGCCATGTACTCCGCACATATGTATGAAGGGAAAGAGGGAAAAGAAAAGAGAAGAAATCAAAGAAACAGACGAGTCAAAAGGAGCGAGCCAAAAAAGGAGAGAGAGAAAAATATTATTAACATAAGAAAATCCGTCCCATTCCCCTGCCTAGGACATCACGAAACAACACACCCTTCGTATCCGTATCCAAAAACCAACCATACAGTACCTAATCCCATCCCGATACACATACCATCATGCTTCCCCCTTCCTCCCATCACCCCGTCGCCCGTCTGGAAAGCCCATTTCCAACCCCCCCCAAAAGAAACAAGAAAAAACAAGGAAACACAATACCCCACAAACCCCAATGCCACCATATCAAACCAACCCCCCTCCCCCCATCAAACCACTCCACACCTACAAGACTAGTAGTCCACCTCCAACCTACGACCGATGCCGCGCGCTCCTCCGCGGCTCCCCCGTCTCCGTCGCCGCCTTCTTCGGCTCGCGCTTCTTCGTCGCCGGCGACGCCGCAGCAGTCGCACCACCACCACTCTTCTTAGGCCGACCCCGCCCCTTCTTCACCGGCTGCTGCGCCTCGCCCTCGCCCTCGCCGTCGGCGTCGGCGTTGTCGGTTTTCTGCTTCTTAGTGGCCGCGGATTCATCTTTCTCTTCCTCTTCGCCGCTGGCGTCACCGTTCTTCTCGGCGGTCTCGTCGGAGGCTTTGCGCTTGTCGCCTGTTTTGGGTTCGGGCTTGGCTTCGTCTTTCGCTTCTTCCGCCTTCTCGTCCTTCTTTTCCTCCTCGTCGGCGGGCTTGGTCTCGGCGTCGCCGTTGGTGACCGCGCTTTCTTCCTCCTTCTCTTCCTCTTTCCTCTCATCCGTGGCGCCATTGGTAGTCTCAGCCGCAGCCTTCTCCTCCTCATCCTTCTTTTCCTCCGTCGCAGTAGCAGCAGCATCGGCGGAACCATTAGCCTCAGCCTTTTCTCCCTCCTCCTCTTCCTTCTTCTCCTCCTTCTTCTCCTTCTTCTCTTCCTCCTCCTTCTCCTCTTCCCCCTTCTTCTCCTCAGCCTCAACACCATCCCCCTTCATCCCCTCCCCCTTCACCTCGCCCCCCTCCTCCTCCTTCTCCTCCTTCTCCTCCGCCTTCCTCTCCACCTCCAGCTCATGCGCGCGCTTCACCACATCGTTTCCCTCACGCGCCACATGCACCGCCGGATCCTCCGGCTCCGCGTTGCGCGTCACCGTATTTCCCTTATCCGTCGTGATCTCGAGTTTCCCCTCCGTCGCGACCTCGGCGACTTCGCCGCTCGGTCGCGCGCCGGACCATTGCCAGGATACTGTTTGAGTGAGCGGGGATTGTTAGCGCGTTGGGTTTAATAGCGTGGGGGATGCGGGGGGAGCAGGCGCGATGTGAGAAAATGAAAAGGGAAGGGGCGCGGAATGGAAGGGGTGCTTGGGGATAGGAGGGCGCGCGCGATGCTCGATGCAGAGACGATGCGCGCGTGGATGGGAAAGGGGCAGAAGGAGGGCGCGCGGCGCGCGGCGGTGATGGAGGAGAGAGGAAAGAAGCGTTCGAGCGTACCTTCGTCGCCTTCTTTGACTTGTTGGTGGTTGTCGGACATGGTGATGGTGGGTTGTGAAGGGGAGCTTGTGGTGGTGTGAGATCTTGGGTGAGCGTGAGGAGGATTGCGCTTCGGATGAGCTAAGGAACGCGCGGCTGGGGAAAGCTCGTGGAGCTATCGAGTTGTGATTCGTATATATCAATGGCGCGCTGATGGATGCGCGGGATTGCGATTGGGGTATGGAAGGTGTTGGTGATGGGATTGAAGATGGATGTGGATGGGATGGAGGTGTGATGGGATGAGATGGGATGGGATGGAATGGATGGAAGGTGATGGATGGACGGGGGGAGCGGCAGGTGGGACGATGTCGGGGGGGAACGAGGAGGTTGGACATTCACGGCCGTTAATAGCAGCAGCCCGGGAATGGGTTGATGGGTTCAGTAAGCTAGATCGGGGGGTGCGCCAAACGATCGCAGCGACGGTCCCTGATTGGCTGTGCAGCTACGGGGAAGGAGGTTGGTGGAGGGTGGTGGCAGGGGAAGAGGCCGCCAGGGGGGTCTGCACCGCTGGCGTCATTCAGGCCCGCAGCCTCGGGTCTGAGCGCGAGAACGAGAGGTCCGTCCCTCGAGTCGTTTCCCTCGAACATTGGCGACAACAAGGCTCGATATGTTAACAAGAGGCTGAGATGAGATATCAGCAAGAGTTCTATCGCTCCAGTATGCTATATTCATTTTCCCGAGCATTCATCTATGCGTTAGTGTGGTTTTCTATCATCTATTTTCTGTCATCTAAGGTAAGGCTGCTGAAAGCGCAGGTGGCATTTCGCAGCGATCAGTAGCTGTCAGTTTTCAAGTGCTACACTAGGCCGGGAGTTTTATAATGACGGATGTCATGACATCTGTAGGGTTTCATGAAGGTTAGCCGTCTACTGAACCTACAAGGAGATCATGTCTCTCAATCAAAGACCAAGGTACACTGGCCAAGTGCCAACTGGAAGACTACGGCAGATGCTCGCGGTGCTGTATGGTCTTGACAATATTTCAGTGCCAGATAGACGAAAACAGTCGTAAGTGGGTATCTGGCATGCGCTGGGTATGATGGTAATCAAAGGCCTTAGTGATGCCGACGAGGTGCGCAATGGCAGCCAGGACCACAAGGACATGGAAGATTTGATGCGAGCTGCCCCAGATATCAAACCTGCCCGGGCTGAACCGTTCAGGGACTCTGGCCTGGGAAGCCTGGTAAGCGCCCGTTCACGTATGACGGGTTTCAGGATTGGTGAGGGACGTACAGCGTAGATGGCGGCTCCCAGGATGTAGAGACCGCCTTGGAGGACGACCCAGGGAAGACCGATGGTCTGGCACAGCGTCTCGAGCCCGAAGAGCTTCCACCCATGGAGCACTGGGACGACGGCTGACAGCCCCATGGCCACGAACATGGCTGCTCGAAAGGGTCGTAGTTCAGGCGTACGAAACCGTGGTGAAACGGAGGTAACGGCGCATCCTGCGCCGATGGTAGTGATCTGGCACAACCCCGTCAGCACTCGTTCCCATCAACGGAGAGGGGAAAGCAAACAACCATTGCCCAGTACGCCTTGATCAGCGCGAGATCGGACTGGAAGCCATAATAGATGATGGGGATGAAGCTACCCCAGATCAAGAAGACGATGCCCAGGTAATCCAGCTTGTTGCCGAACACGGCGACGGCGTGGGAGTGATTCGAGATGGTGTGGTACGTCGCGGACATGCCCAGGCAGACGGCGGCGCCGAGGAAGAAGCAGCCGAAGACCAGGACGTCGTCCTGCGTGGCCGTCTCGTAGCGCGGGCGGTAGACGGTGTACAGCGTCGCCGCCCCGGCCAGCGCCAGCAAAGCGCCGATCAGGTGCGACCAGATGTTGACGGTCTCGTTGTGGAGGTATGCGATGCTCGCCGCCGACTTGCGATAGGAATTTGAGGCGGGTCGGTAGCCGCTTTGGATGTAATGGTTGTCCTTTTGCCAGTCCTCCAGATCATGCCACAGCACCGTCAGTCTCCCTCCGATCTTCTTTTCCGCCCGGGAGACGCCCTCGGTGGCGGCGTGGAGGGCTCGGTTGATGTTTCCCATGCTTCGGAATCACAGAGGTAATAGGCCAAATACGCAGAGAATGAAATCAAAATCGACTACTTTGAACAACATTGAAGCTTGAAGCTTTCACATTGGATGATAGGCTGATCCAAGTGGCTCCATCGGCATCTTGTCTGCTGAGTCAGCATACGGGCAGCAAGGTGTCTACCGAGCTTTCAATCATCCAAATGTTTAACGATGAAAGCTCACGGCACCGAAGATACCCCAAGTGTAAACAACGACTGCTATGATTGGCTTTTGCGTTAGCCCCTTAGTGAACCTGAGGAGCTGAGGAGCTGTCCATCATCCAAATGTTCGACGATGGCAACTGATATGACCGAAGATACCCCAATCAATCCTGCGGCCGGACTGGTTGGTTAATATCTCGGCTTCCTCATGAGATTCTGAGGACCTAAGGAGCTGTCAATCATCCAAATGTTCAACGACAATGTCTGCATTTGACCGAAGATACCCCAAGTGAAACCTGCAACCGGCCTGATTGGCCGATGTTTTGTACCTCGACGGAGTCTGAGGAACCGAGGAGCTTTCAACCATCCAAATGTTCAACGATGTTAACTGAAGATACCCCAATGAATTCTGCAGCCGCCCTGGTTGGTCAATGTTCCTGAGGATCTGACGAAGCTGTCGATCCTCCAAATGTTCAACGATGGTCACTGACTCACCGAATATACCCCAGGGAAATTCTCCGGCCGCGCTTGAACCTGAGGACTTGTGGAGCGGTCAATCATCCAAATGTTTAACGATAGCAACTGCTTTTGGCCGAAGATACCCCAAGTGAAGGATTCAATTGCCTTGATTGGCTGATGCCTTGGAGCTGAGGAGCTTTCAATCATCCAAATGTTCAACGATGAGAACTGATTTGACCGAAGATACCCACCAATGATCAGTTCTATCGCTGCTCGGCCATGAAGGACCTCTCCACTGGCTCAATGTCGCCGGATTTTTAGACAAGATCTGGATATCCGTATAGATATATTCCAGACCTAGGGTGGAATACCTTAAGCACTTGCGATTCCAATCGCCAGCCGCTTAGAAGATTCTCGGCGCCCATGTTCATATTCAATATATATACGAGTTGTTTGCTTATAAGCATGATACCTCTGCCGTCTGCAGACTGGAATACGCATCTCAAGAGGAAAAATAGGATGTCTCAAGCAGAGTGCCGTGAAATCAGGCGTGGTTGAGGTTCGCAGTTGACGTCTTAACAGCCTTGGGCGTCGGCGGAGTGCGGCATGGACGACCGAGCGGGCGCGCCTTCTCCCCGTCGCTCCACTTCACCCACGCCCATCCGATGATGCTGCGCCGACAGCTACTACAACATGCCCAACCCATCCTCCGTCCTTGAGCGCAGCGCATACCAATCCGATACTACAGCCATACGATGACAGGGCCCTAGGCCAACCCAGCGCCTATTCTGCATCTTACGACTATACTTCACTTCACTCCCTCTCCGCAGGCCGATGTCATCCCAACAACGGCCCATCAACAGGCGGGGCCGAGGGGCATCCGGCGCCTGGAATCGACTGAGGACGGCGTCCGTGGATCCTCTCGAGGAGTACGGGCTGCCTTCCAAGGGCGAGAAGAAGCTCAACGATTTCAAAGCGCAGGAGAACTTCTACAACAAGATCGTCGACCGCTACATGCGTTTCTGTGCCGACTCGGGCGGCGGCAGAGAACTGGACAAGCAGTTCGCGGCGCTCTCCTTAAGCCATAATAGCGGCAGCGGAACAGGAATCGGTTTGAACAGCAATGGCAGTCATGCTACAGGCCGTACTACAGCGCCCATCTCCAAATCACTCTCCGGCTCCCGCTGGGCCACACCAACCCAGCCCTCTGAACGCACCGCCAGCGCCGCCACAAACACAACAACCACCACCACCTCCTCCACCTCCTCCACCACCAAACCCGCACCCCGCGACCCCACCACCGAGCTCACCCTGATCCTCTCCGCCATGCGCAAGCTCCGCGAAGCCATCGTGGCGACCCACCGCCTCGACACCTTCGCCCAACGCGCCTACCTCTTCATCCTGCAAGCCGGCATCCTCGCCAAGCACATGGAGACCTACCACCCAGCGCTCCTGCACCTGCTGCACCACATCCACCCGCACACGCCGCTCTCGGCGCCGGAGCTGCACGACTGCGTCGGCTACCGGCTGCTGGACCTGGCGTGCCGGCAGGGCGACCTGGCGGCCGCGCGCGCGGCCCAGGTCGCCTTCGCCTACCGCGGCCGCCGCGTCGAGCTCGTCCTCCGCGCCCTCGCCCGCGACGACTGGGTGCTGTTTTGGAAGATGCGTCGCGCGGTCGATGGGTATCAGAAGAAGCTGATGGAGTGGGCGGAGGATGGGGTGCGGCTGCAGGCGCTGAAGTGTCTGGGCAAGAGCTATATGCAGGCGGATCGTGCGTATGTGGAGCGCTGCGCGGATGCGACGTGGGAGGCGCTGGTGGCGAGTGGGGTGGGCTGGGAGCTGGAATCGAATGGCGAGGTGGTTGTGATTCGCCGGCCGAAGAGCAGGGTGCCACCGCCCGGGACGGCGGTGACGAAGGATTAGAGGGGAACTGAGGGGGGTGTTTTGGGTTTGCGTGGAGTGGTGGCTTGCGTTATTCTTGGGTGTGGTTTGAGCATCGGATAGGTATGATAGTGTCTCAAATGATTGGGCACGCGGCGACGCGATGCTGATCCGAGCAGATGAGTAGAGAAGATACCCATGGATGACGGGAATTGGATGACGGTGTATGGAATGGAATGTGTTGAAAGGGTGCTATTCTTTCGAAAGTATTTTACGAATGTCTATATATTTCCAAAGCTGGTACAAGCGGCGAAACATAGAGATTGAATGAAGAACTAGATGCTAATATGCATTCGCGGTGGTATCTGACCGTTGATTTTCAATCCATCACCAACTGCAGCTATACAGCGTCACACGGCAAAGTGAGGCGGGAAGCCTTGCCTACGATGACATGGTTATATCACCATATATCTCCCCTTCGTCGACCAACATCGCAACATACAAACCAGAAAACGTCACGATGGACAAACACTATTTTGAAAAGATCCCGAAAACACCATAACTCCCCTTTTGCCTCATCGGACTTCAGCACCCCTCCACTCAACCCTCCTCCGCATCCATATCATCCCTCCCCCTCTTGCCCCCCGCGCCCGGCCGACGCCGCCCCTTCAGCACCGCGCCCTTCTTCCCGCGATTCTCATGCAAATCCTTCATCTCACGCACGGCCAGACGCTGCGCCTCACCCACACGCTCCGCCAGCACCAGCACCTCATCCTTGGGGACGTTAAGCTCGGCAAGCTTGGTGCCGAGGGCATTCTCGATGCGCAGCCAGATCTCGACGTCATACTGGGTGACGAGGGAGATGGCCTTGCCGGCCTTGCCGGCGCGGGCCGTGCGGCCGACGCGGTGGACGTAGGTCTTGGAGTCGGGCGGGAGGTCGTAGTTGACGACGACGTCGACGGAGGGGATGTCGAGGCCGCGGGCGGCGACGTCGGTGGCGACGAGGACGTCGCGGGCGCGGGCGCGGAACTTGGCGAGGGCGCCGAGGCGGGCGGACTGGGAGAGCTGGCCGTGCAGGGGGATGGCGCCGAAGCCGAGGGTGCGGAGCAGGATGGCGAGCCGTTGGGTCTCGTTGACGGTGCGGGCGAAGAGGATGGTCGGGTGGCCGACGGCGTCGTTGAGCAGGTGGACGAGGTAGAGGTCCTTGTGCTTTTGGGGGATGAGCAGGAAGGACTGGAGGAGCGTGCGGACGGTCTGGTGCGAGGACGAGGAGATGGCCACCTTGACCGGGTTGTGCAGGGAGGCCCGCTGCAGCGACTCCACCTTGGACGACATGGTCGCGGAGAAGAGGTAGGTGTGTCGCCCTTCCCGGGGCAGGACTTTCAGGATCTTGTCGAGGATCGGGCCGAAGTCGAGGTCGAGCAGCCGGTCGGCTTCGTCCATGACGAGGTATTTGAGGTTGCGCAGGCTGAAGCCCTTGGTGTTCTCCAGGTGGTCCAGCAGCCGGCCCGGCGTGGCCACGACGATGTGCGGCTTCTTCCCCAGCGCGATCGCTTGCGGGACCATGTCCATCCCGCCCACGAGGACGGCGCACTTCACGTTGATGAGCGAGCCGAGCGCCTCGAACGACTGGGAGATCTGGTATGCCAGCTCGCGGGTGGGCGCGAGCACGAGACCGAAGAGGGACTGCGGCTTGTCCATGAGGGCTATAGCAACCATCGTTAGTCTACCACGACCAGCCAGAGAGAGAGGGAAGGTGTATATGCGGACCTTGCAGGATCGGAAGCGCGAACGCAGCCGTTTTCCCGGAACCCGTCTCCGCCAAACCGATGATATCGCGTCCTTGCAGCGCCTGCGGTATCGCCTCTTGCTGGATGGGCGTCGGATGCTTGTACCCGATGGCCTTGCAAGCTTCGCAGAGCGAGTCGATGATTCCGAGATCCTCGAACGTCTTCTTCGCCACGGCGCCCTTCTCATCATCACGGGGCGCATCCGCTTCTCCCGGCTCTTCCACGTCCGACTCCTCCGATGCGCTCTCCGCCGGCTTGGAAGGAGGCGGAGGAGGCGCTTGCTTCTTGGCTTTGGGCGCCTCAAGCACAGCACCGTCCTGCGTCGCCTTTCTCTTCTTGCCCTTGTGTATCGTCGACGACATCGTGGCGTTTTCGTGGTATGGGATAGGCAGCGATGGGTCGACGGAAAGCGTTGTCCGGGAAAGTTTCGAAGCTCGAAAAGTTTTGGTGGAGAGGCCACCCACCTATTCCCCGGTAGGGCTGAGGGGGGACGAGCGGCGGAGATGGATTAGATAAGATTGCGGTGGCCGATTTTTTCCTCCAAGCAACTACCACGGCAGCGTGTGAGGGCGGAGAAATAACTTCAACCAACATATACCCACTCACACACCATGGCCAAAAGAAGAGTCAAGAAGCGCACGCATGCTGGCGCAAAGGGCCAACCGGCCCCCGGCACCGTCGCCGGCAAAAACATGGATCGCACACCGAAAAGCATGGTGATTCGGATCGGAGCCGGCGAGGTCGGGCCCAGCGTCAGCCAGCTGGTGAAAGACATGCGGAAAGTGATGGAGCCCAACACCGCCGCCAGACTGAAGGTTCGATCTTCCATCCCCAAGAAGCCTCTTTCTGATTCCACGTCCAACTAACTCACCGTTCGCCAGGAACGACGCGCCAACCGCCTCCGCGACTACACCACCATGTGCGGGCCCCTGGGCATCTCCCACCTCCTCCTCTTCTCGCGGTCCAGCTCGGGCAACACGAACTTGCGCCTCGCGCGCACGCCGCGGGGGCCCACGCTCAACTTCCGGGTCGAAAGCTACGCCCTCGCCAAGGACGTGCTGAAAGCGCAGAAGCACCCGCGCAGCGGGAGCTACGAGTTCCTGACCCCGCCGCTGCTGGTGATGAACAACTTCCTTACGAGCACGGCGGGCGAAGGGGCACCGGCGACGGCGGGGGAGGGCGCGGTGCCCAAACACCTCGAGAAGCTGGTCACCGACATGTTCCAATCGCTCTTCCCGCCCATCTCGCCGACGGCCACGCCGCTGACCTCCATCCGCCGCGTCCTCCTGCTGAACCGGGAGCCGCCCCGGCAAGGGGACAACGGCACCTACACCGTCACCCTGCGGCACTACGCCATCACGACGAAGGTCACGGGGTTGCCGAAGAGCGTGCGTCGGCTCAAGAAGGCGGAGGAGGCCATGCTCCGCGATGATAAGAAGCGCCGCGTCAATCTGGGACGCCTCGAGGATGTGGCGGATTATTTGAATGATCCGGCGGCGGCGGGGTATACGAGTGCGAGCGAGACGGAGGTTGATACGGATGCGGAGGTGGAGGTGGTCGCGCCGTCCGCGAAGAAGATCGTGGGCAAGCGCGATAAGCAGCGTGCGGCGGCGGCGAAGGCGGCAGGCGAGCCGGGTGAGGGCCGGACCACGGCGGCGCCGGTGCAGAAGCGCGCTGTGAAGCTGGTTGAGCTGGGCCCGCGGATGCGGCTGCGGCTGACGAAGGTGGAGGAGGATTTGGCGGGCGGCAAGGTGTTGTGGCATGAGTTTGTGACGAAGAGCGCGGAGGAGGTGAGTCGGTTGGAGGCCACGTGGGATCAGCGGAAGAGGGAGAAGGAGGAGAGGAGGAGGGTGCAGAGGGAGAATGTGGAGAGGAAGAAGATGGAGAGGGCGGAGAGGGGGGGGAAGGGTGAGGATGGGGAGGATGAGGGGGATGAGGAGGATGGGGAGTTGGAGGATTATGATATGGATGATGATGAGTGGCATAGTGAGGATGATGTTCATGGGGGTGCGGCGGATCAGGGTGGGGATGAGGATGATGATGAGGAGATGAGTGATGATGAGGAGTAAGGGGGTTTGGTTCACGCTCAGGGTGGGGGAAAGAAAAAGTTGCATTTTGGAGAGGCGTTATATTGTTTTTTTATTTATCAGTTCTACAAATGGCCTACGACCGCACCTTCGAGATGAAGGAAGGGCCCCTTGTGCGTTGCCCGAGTAGGTAGGCAATCTATGATGTGGGGTTTTATCTATGGCGTTAACCGGGAAGAAGAATAAAAGAACAGAGGATATGTAGTGGCCATGAAGACGGGGCGATTCCCGCTCGCCGTGCACAAGTGACACCGCATCGCCTTCCGTCCTCAACTGTTTTCGCGCCCATCAAGTTCGACACCATCCATCTCCCAATCCCCTCCCTCCCTCCGCAAAGAGAAAAAGAAAAAAAAAAGAAAAGCAAAACCCGCTCAAACCCCCATCACCCCATCTCACAGCTTAAAATCCGCCGCCACGCGCTCCCAGCCCGTCTCATCCGGGCCGCGCGCCGCCACCGTTTCCGCCAGCTGCAGCTTGCGGTCGCGCGCCCGCTCGGTGCACAGCTCGTACACGGTCGCGAGGTTGAAGGTCAGGGCGTGGAAGGCGAAGGCGTGGTGGCCGCCGGGCGGCTGGACGAGGGATTCGAGGAGGGCGCGGGCCTGTGGTGGTCAGTGTCAGTCGTTGTCAACTCTACACAGAAGAGAAGAAAGAGGATAGGGGCATGCTTACCTCTGCGATGCGTCCGGTGTAGAGCAGGCATACGGCGCGGTTCTGCTGCACCATGGCGTCGTCTGGGTGCTGCTGGCTTAGGTCGGCCCATGCGGCGGCTGCGCCGTCCAGGTCCCCTTCGGCCATGAGGATGAGGGCTTCTAATGTCTGCTTCTCTTTGCTCTCGTGACTCTCCAACACGGCCTCGGCCTCGGTCTCCTCGCCCTCTCCTCCTCCCATCTCAGCCAGACACCGCCGCGCCGCCCGGACATCACCCAGCCGCAGCCAGACCAGCGCCTCCCAGCCGCGAACCCTTCTTCCCTCTTCCATCCGAGCGACCGGGCCCTCCGCCCGACCCAGCCCTTCCAAGCACCGACCCGCGCCCTCCAGATCGCCCATCTCGACCATCAAACCCGCGGTGCGGACGCCAAGCTCGCGCAGGCGGGCCCGCCAGCGGGCGCGGTCGTCGGGGTTGCGGGCCCGGGCGAGCTCGTCCCGGGCGTCGCGGGCGAGCTCGTAGAAGCCCATGACGCCGCGGCGCCACTCGCCGTAGCCGAGGGCGGTCAGGCGGACGACGAGGACGCGGAGGTCCCAGGGGACGAGGTGGGCGCCGGTGAGGGGGTGGCGGTAGAAGGCGGAGGTCAGGTCGCCGAGCGCCTTGGCCTCGGCGGCGGCGAGGGCGTGCAGGCCCAGGAGGCAGAGGCAGGCGAGTCGGGCGTGGAAGAGGGAGAGTAGACGGCCGGGTGGGGTGGCCGGGGCGGCGGTGGTGAGCTGTCGGGCGGCGGCGACGGCGGCGAGGCGGAAGTGGCCGGTGGAGAGGAGGGTGGGGAGCGGGCTGGTGAGGGTTAGGGTTTGGTCGCGCGGGCGCAGGAAGGGCGCGGGGATGGCGGTGCTGGGGATCGGGTGGTAGACGGTCGGGTCGCGGAGGAAGCTGAGGTCTTTCTGGATGCTGTCCAGGCCGTTGGCGGTGGCGGCGGTGGTTGCGGCGCTGCTGCTTCTGCTGCCGCCCGTGGGTGAGCCGAGGCGGGAGCGCATCGGCAGCGACTGCGGTTGCGGGGAGGAGACGCGGGGGGAGCCGGTCGCGCTGGAAGGTGCTGAGGTCGCTCCGAGGGGACTGTCCGGGGGAGATTTGGTTAGCTGGTGAGGGGAGCTGCGGACTTGGGTATATGGATATTGCACGGGTGGCTGAAGCGGAAAAGGAGAGTCATGATGCAGGTGGAGAGAGAGGCAGGGGGTGAGGTGCATTACTCGTCTATTGTCGGATCATCCAGCGGACCTCTGGTGGAGCGCCGAGGCATGGCTTCATGCCGGTGATGCCCTGTTAGCTAGTACTTGTACGCATTCCCATCGATGGGTTCTTGTATTCACCTCTCCTTCGCTCGTCGGCGGACGTGATGCGCGCATGGCCTCGGAGCCGGCCGGCGGGTGACCCAGCTGAAGGAGAGTCCATCGCAAGGACTGTCCGGCGAGGGAATGCGTGTTGTATATTCTGTACGGAATGACGGAGATGATGCGGTGGGGATGCTGGAGGTGCTGGGACGGGGAGGTGCTGAAGATGCTGGATCTTAGCTGCGGTTAAGTCCGAGACGGATGACCGTCGCATGTTCTTCCGCCTCAGGTTTCCCTTCCAGGCTTCATCCTCGCAGGGGCCACCCGGACTTTTGCAGGCAGGGAACCTTGGAAGGTCCCGTCATCCGTCACACTTTCTGTTCTGCTGCGATATCGGCGAGGGGTCCGGCCCTCCCAGACGCGAGCCACCCACACCTGCACGGTCGCCTCCCAGTGTTCCCCCCAACCGCAAAAGCGGCGAGTGCCTTTCAGCGCCGATGCCGTCAACACATCGCCCCTCATTCGCCGCGACCGCGATTCTCCACACGCCAAGTCGCCGCCGCCTTAACATCGTCCAAGGCTAGCTCCGCGTAGCCCCGGAGCCTGCCACAACCCACACGGCGGGCATCCTCGCCTCCCCTCGGCCCTGCGAGAAAACGGAGAAAATTGGATGCGCATGCCCATGCTGCACTCATCCGAGGGTGACTCAAGCAGCAACCACTCCTCCTCCTCTCACCACATCCTCCCCGTCTTCTTCCTCTCAATTCCCCCTTCTCCTCCTTCTTGAATTTACCGTCCACTTTCTCGCCTCTCCCCTCCCTTCTTTGACTACTTGCCTCGTGGCACGCTTTGCCCGCCAGTGCGTCAATCATGTACAAGGCAAGAAGCTCTCGCGCCGCTCTGCGGTGTCTGAACACCTCTCGCACCTTCTCCACCACACCCGCTCGTCACGGCCTGTCGCCCTACCGATGGAAGCTCGCTCAGAAGAGCAGTGCCGCCCTCAAGGACAGCCCGAAACGGTCCCAGAGCACCGCCGCCACCGCGTCCACGTCCGCACCCACCGAGAGGCCTGTCCCCAGCCCGGCCTTCAACCGGGAAGACTCGCGCTACCACAATGTCCAGCCATTGAAACCCTACAAGCAGCCGGAGATGGACCACTCCTTTGTGGGCATGACCGGTGGTGAAATCTTCCACGAGATGATGTTGAGGCAAGGTGTCAAGCACGTCTGTACGTAGCTCGAGCCGACCACCCCTCCCCTCTCAAAAAGCGCCAGCGTGCAAATGATCACGGAGAACTAACCAAGCCTTTTTCCTGTAGTTGGCTACCCTGGCGGTGCCATTCTCCCCGTGTTCGATGCCATCTACAACTCGAAGCACTTCGAGTTCATCCTTCCCAGACACGAGCAAGGCGCCGGCCATATGGCCGAGGGCTACGCTCGGGCCTCCGGAAAGCCTGGTGTCGTCCTCGTCACGTCTGGACCCGGTGCGACCAACGTGGTGACGCCGTTGCAGGACGCCTTGATGGACGGTACTCCCTTGGTCGTCTTCTGCGGCCAGGTCGTCACCACCGCCATCGGCTCCGACGCTTTCCAGGAAGCCGACATGGTTGGCATCTCCCGTGCGTGCACCAAGTGGAACGTCATGGTCAAGAACATCGCCGAGTTGCCCAGGAGAATCAACGAAGCGTTTGAGATCGCTACTTCCGGACGTCCCGGCCCCGTCCTGGTCGATCTTCCCAAGGATGTCACTGGTGGCGTCCTGAAGAGGCCCATCCCCGTTTCCTCCGCCCTTCCCGTGCACCCCAGCGCTGCGACCCTCGCCGCTCGCGAACTCAGCAGACTCCAGCTCGAGAGCACCATCAAGCGCTCCGCCGATCTCATCAACATCGCGAAGAAGCCTGTCATCTACGCCGGTCAAGGTATCGTGCAGTCTCCGGGCGGTCCCGAGCTCCTGAGGGAGCTTGCCGACAAGGCATGCATTCCCGTCACTACTACCCTCCAGGGTCTGGGAGGTTTCGACGAGACGGACGAGAAGTCTCTTCACATGCTTGGCATGCACGGCTCCGCCTACGCCAACATGGCCATGCAGGAGGCTGACCTCATCCTTGCGCTGGGTGCCCGATTTGACGACCGTATTACCGGCTCCGTCGCACGGTTCGCTCCGGCCGCGAAGGCGGCTGCTGCGGAGGGCCGCGGTGGCATCATCCACTTCGAGATCATGCCGAAGAACATCAACAAGGTCGTACAAGCCACCGAGGCCGTGGAAGGCGATGTTGCGACCAACCTCGGTCTTCTCATTCCTCAAATCAACCCCGTCAAGGAGCGCCCCGAGTGGTTCGCTCAGATCAACGACTGGAAGAAGCGCTTCCCCTGGGCCTTTGAGCGGAAGAGCGAGAACGGCTTGATCAAGCCTCAGATCATCATGGAGAAGCTCTCCGAGCTCACGAAGGACATCAAGGATAAGACCATCATCGCTACCGGTGTCGGCCAGCATCAGATGTGGGCTGCTCAGCACTTCCGCTGGCGGCATCCCCGCACCATGGTCACCTCTGGTGGTGCCGGTACCATGGGATTCGGTCTCCCTGCCGCCATCGGTGCCAAGGTCGCCCGCCCCGACTGCCTCGTCGTCGACGTTGACGGCGACGCTTCCTTCTCCATGACCTTGGCCGAGCTTGCCAGCGCGGCCGAGTTCAACATCGGCGTCAAGGTCATCATCCTCAACAATGAAGAGCAGGGTATGGTCACGCAGTGGCAGAGCTTGTTCTTCAACGACCGCTTCGCGCATACCCACCAGCGGAACCCTGATTTCGTTAAGCTTGCCGACGCCATGCGCGTGAAGGGTGACCGCTGCGTCAAGCCCGAGGACCTGGAGTCTAAGTTGAAGTGGCTGTTGTTCGAGAGCGGTGACGGTCCCGCTCTGTTGGAAGTTGTCACCGACCAGAAGGTTCCCGTCCTGCCTATGGTCCCTGCCGGTAGCGCTCTCCATGAGTTCTTGGTATATGATGAGGGTAAGTTCGCCTATACAACGCATCTGTCACAATGAAACAGTTTTGCTAATGCATTCAACAGTCAAGGAAAAGGAGCGAAGAGCCCGCACCCGTGAACGCACTGGCAGGTAAATAGAACCTCAGTCGCACCACGGTTTTTTCCTTTTCCTCTTCGTGTGTACAAAATACCTCATGTCCGTCTCCGGGTTTTTCGGCAAGCCTGAAAGTTTCATTTTCCATCTGGAGGGCGTTCGTTTTTGTTTTCTTCTCTACGTTTGGGAGGTTGCAAAAAGTCATTTCTTCCCTATTTTGACTTGGGTTCCTTGTTACCGGTGGAGTTGACCCTCCACTGTCTCTGATTTTTTTTTTTTTTTTTCTTTTCATTCTGCGATTTCTTTTTGGCATTCGCAATCGAGCGAGTATGGCGGGGGGCTTTTGAGATGATTGATATATGGAGTGGTCCCTTTCGGGGCCTTCCTTACGGCAAGCTCGCGTTTCTGGGTAGCTAGTTTAGTATAGGTAGTAGGAGAAGAGAGAGAGAAAGAACATGATACCGACTCAGATATTGGGATCATCAGATCCCCGTGTTTTCAAGGCGTGAAGATGTGGTGAAGGGGAGGAGGTTCTACTGGATGTCTACTGGATGGAAGGATGATGGAGCAAGCTTCAGCATTGTACCGCTCTGGTGGTAGTTGAATGGCTGCACTGAGGCTATTCTAATCTTTATTTTTTATTCTTTACAGGCAGGCGTCCATGGATTGGACCTCACTATTGGATGGTGATGAATATAACGAGAGCTTGGAGGCTGGAAATGCCATCATCGGTTACCTTAGGGTGAGGGGGATCCCGTCAGCCTAGCACGCACGCACTGGAGTGGACCCGCCCGGGCTGGCATGGACTGGACAGGGTTGTTGTTCCGCTCCGACCAGCTGAAGGCCGACCGCCCGTGGACCCGACCGCCGCTCACCTGAACCCGACCTAGCAAGCACATGACGGGCGATGCACTTTCGTGTGTAGTTGGCCGTCGACCGTCGTCGCCATTCCCATAGAAAGCCCCCATATGCTTCTCCCACACGCACCCTGCCACCCCCATCCGACCTCCGAGAAGCTGCTGTCGTGTATGGCAGAGCTTCTCGCGCCCTCCACCACCTGAGCGGGCACCGTTCCACACTCTCACCGACAACCCCTCCTTGTCCACCATGTCCCGCGACGGGATGGACCGCATCTTCCAGGACCTCAAATCCAAGTACGTCGTGCCACCTCTCGCGGTCCGACGGGGCGGCCACGCTGACGGGTTCTGCAGAAATGATGATGTGCGCATCAAAGCCGCGCAGACGCTGCGGCAGACCTTGGAGGTTGCCCATCGAGGTGCGTTCTGCTGAGAGGTCCGGGATGCCGTGCTCCGTACGTCTGCTGATCACCTTCGGAACAGAACTCCCTCCCACCCAGTTCATCGCGCAATACAACGAGGCGAACTCGCGGATATCAGCCTTGATCGTGCAAGGCAACGACACCAACGAACGCATCGGCGGCATCCACGCGCTCAACCAGCTCATCGACTTCAAGGGCGACGATGCGGGCCAGAAGACGACCCGGTTCGCGAGCTACCTGCGGGCCGTCTCGCGCGGGAACGACACGACGGCCATGATCTTCGCCGCCCGCGCCCTCGGCCGGCTGGCGAAGCCGGGCGGCACGCTCACGGCCGAGCTGGTCGAGGCGGAGGTGAAGAGCGCGCTGGAGTGGCTGCAGATGGACCGGCAGGAGAACCGGCGGTTCGCGGCGGTGCTGAACCTGCGCGAGCTGGCCAAGAACTCGCCCACGCTCATGTACCAGTGGGTGCCGCAGATCTTCGAGGTCATCTGGGTGGCGCTGCGGGATCAGAAGGTGCTCATCCGCGAGACGGCCGCGGAGGCGCTCAGCGCCTGCTTCGAGATCATCTCCCCCCGCGACTCCGCCATGCGGCAGCAATGGTTTGGCCGAGTGTACGATGAGGTCCTCCGGGGCTTCTCCCTCAACACCAACGACGCCATTCACGGCTCGCTCCTCACGATGAAGGAGCTGTTGCAGAAAGGAGCGATGTTCATGACCGGTCAGAAATACAAGGACGCCTGCGATATCGTGTTGAAATACAAGGATCACCGGGAAGCGCTCATCCGGCGAGAGGTGGTCATCATCATCCCCATCTTGGCCGCGTACGCCCCGCAGGAGTTCGCCTCGCAGTATCTGCACCAATGCATGCTGCACTTACAAGGGCTGATCAGGAAAGGAAAGGATCAGAGCGCGGCGTTCATCGCGGTGGGAAAAATCGCCAGCGCGGTCGGGAGCAACATCGCTCCGTATCTCGACGGTATTCTACTGTACATCAAGGAAGGCCTCGCGGCCAAGGCACGCAACAAGAACATCAACGAGGCGCCCATCTTCGAGTGTCTCAGCATGATCGCCATCGCGGTCGGCCAGACGCTGAGCAAGAGCATCGAAAGCATGCTCGATCCCATCTTTGCGTGCGGGCTCAGCGATTCCCTCACCCAGGCCCTGGTGGACATGGCACATTATATCCCGCCGTGCAAGCCCATCATCCAAGAACGTCTTCTGGACCTCCTCAGTCAGGTCCTCTGCGGACGGCCCTTCATGCCGCTGGGCAGCCCATACTATACGGCGTCGTCGCCGCAGATCTGGACCAGGGACCACAAGGACCCTCAAACTATTCAACAAAAAGAGGCGGAGATCGCCTTGGCTCTACATACATTAGGGAGTTTTGATTTCGTGGGTCACGTCCTGAACGAATTCGTACGGGACGTGGCGATTCGCTACGTGGATGCGGATAATCCAGATATCCGCAAGGCTGCCGCTTTGACGTGCTGCCAGCTGCTGGTCCGGGACCCGATCGTGCATCAGACCAGCCACCACGCCATCCAGGTGGTTGGCGATGTCATCGAGAAGCTGTTGACCGTCGGCGTGGCCGACCAGGAAGCCGAGATCCGACGGACGGTGCTGCTCTCGTTAGACGTCCGCTTCGACCGTCATCTGGGCAAGGCGGAGAACGTGCGGACGCTCTTCCTCGCGCTCAACGACGAGGTGTTCAGCATCCGCGAGGCGGCGATGTCCATCATCGGTCGATTGGCTAACGTCAACCCGGCCTATGTCTTCCCTTCCCTGCGCAAGGTGCTCATCCAGCTGCTGACGGAAGTGCAATACTCCAACAGCGCGCGCAACAAGGAGGAAAGCGCACGGCTCATCAGTCACCTCGTCGGCGCGTCCTCCAAGCTCATCAAGCCGTACGTCGAGCCTATGGTCAAGGTGCTGCTGCCGAAGGCCTCCGATCCCAATCCCGAAGTCTCCTCCACGACTCTAAAGGCGATCGGCGACCTCTCCACGGTGGGCGGCGAGGATATGCGGCAGTACATCCCGGACCTGATGAAGATCATCATCGAGAACCTCCAGGATCAAGGCTCCGACACGAAGCGCACGGCGGCCCTTCGAGCTCTAGGTCAGCTGGCGACGAATGCGGGATATGTGATCGAGCCCTATACGGATCATCCAGAGCTCCTGAGCATCCTCGTCAACATCGTCCGGACCGAACCGGCCGGGCCTCTGCGCCGAGAGACGGTGAAGCTGATGGGGACCTTGGGCGCCTTGGACCCGGACGAGCATCAGAAGATCCTGGAGAAGTCGCCGGAGAGCAACCTCGTGGCCGAGTCGCAGGCGATCACCGACGTGACGCTGATCATGAACGGCACGACGCCGTCGAACGAGGAATACTACCCCACCATCGTCATTCACACCCTGATGGGCCTGCTGAAAGACACCTCCCTGCAGCAATACCATTCCGCGGTCGTCGAGGCGGTGATGAACATCTACGCGACGATGGGCCTTAAGTGCGTGCCGTTCCTCGGCTCGGTCGTCCCGGGCTTCCTGGAGGTCATCGAGAACGCGCCGTCGGGCCGGACGGAGGGTTACTTCAACCAGCTGAGTCAGCTGGTCCGGATCGTTCGCCAACATATCCGACCGCACTTGAAGGATGTCTTGAAGACCGTCAAGAAATACTGGAGCAGGGGCCCGCAGCTGCAGGCTACCATCCTCTCTCTGATCGAGGCCATCGCGCGTGCCCTCGAGGGCGAGTTCAAGATCTACCTGGCCGACATCCTGCCGCTCATGCTGGGCGTGCTGGATAACGATACGACGCCGAAGCGCCTCCCTTCCGAGCGCGTCCTGCACGCCTTCCTCATCTTCGGCTCCAGCGCCGAGGAGTACATGCACCTCATCATCCCCGTCATCGTGCGCATGTTCGAGAAGCCTGGCCAGCCGCAGAACATCCGCAAACAGGCCATCGAGACCCTGGGACGGCTGTCCCGCCAAGTCAACATTTCGGAGTTCGCGGCCAAGATCATTCACCCGCTGTCGCGCGTGCTTGCTAGCAGTGATAACACGTTGAAGCAGACGGCGCTGGAGACGTTGTGCGCGTTGATTTTCCAGCTAGGGCCTGATTACATCCATTTCGTCCCGACGATCAACAAGATCCTCATCCAACACAAGGTCCCCGCGTCCAACTACGCGCTCATCGTCTCGAAGCTGCAGAAGGGCGAGCCGTTGCCGCAGGATCTGAGTCCGGACGAGCGGTACGGGGACGACGACGACGACAACATCCACGCGGAGATCTCGCAGAAGAAGCTCGCGGTGAATCAGCAGCACCTCAAGAGCGCGTGGGACGCGTCGCAGAAGACGACCCGGGAGGACTGGATCGAGTGGATGCGGCGGTTCAGCGTCGAGTTGCTCCGGGAGTCGCCCCAGCAGGCGCTGCGGGCGTGCACGCCGCTCGCGAGCATCTACAACCCCATCGCGAAAAGCCTGTTCAACTCCGCTTTCGTGTCGTGCTGGACGGAGCTGTACGACCAGTATCAGGAGGAGTTGGTTCGGTCGATTGAGACGGCGCTCACGTCGCCGAATGTGCCGCCGGAGATCCTGCAGATTCTTCTCAACCTGGCGGAGTTTATGGAGCACGATGACAAGGCTCTTCCTATTGACGTCCGCATCTTGGGTCTTTACGCCGCCAAGTGCCATGCTTTCGCCAAGGCACTGCACTACAAGGAGCTCGAGTTCAACGCGGAGCAGAACGCCAGCGCGGTCGAGGCGCTCATCAGCATCAACAACCAGCTCCAGCAGACGGACGCGGCGTTCGGCATCCTGCGCAAGGCGCAGAACTACCAGGACGTGGAGCTGAAGGAGCTGTGGTTCGAGAAGCTGCAGAAGTGGGAGGAGGCCCTGAACTCGTACCAGAAGCGCGAGAAGGAGGAGCCGGACTCGTTCGAGATCACGATGGGCAAGCTGCGCTGCCTGCACGCGCTGGGCGAGTGGGACCTCCTCTCGACGCTGGCGCAGGACAAGTGGATGCACGCCTCGCCCGACCTGCGCCGGACGATCGCGCAGCTGGCGGCGACGGCGGCGTGGGGGATGGGCCAGTGGGAGCTGATGGACAACTACCTCTCGGTCATGAAGCCGACGTCGCCGGACCGGTCCTTCTTCGGCGCCATCCTGGCCATCCACCGCAACCAGTTCGAGGACGCGCAGCACTACATCGAGAAGGCCCGGGACGGGCTCGACACGGAGCTGAGCTCCGTGCTCGGCGAGTCGTACCAGCGCGCGTACCTGCCCATGATCCGGGTGCAGATGCTCGCCGAGCTCGAGGAGATCATCGCGTACAAGCAGAACAGCAACAACCCGGAGAAGCAGGCGAGCATGCGGCAGACGTGGATGAAGCGGCTCAAGGGCTGCCAGCCGAACCCGGAGGTCTGGCAGCGGATGCTCAAGGTCCGGGCCCTGGTGGTGTCCCCCCGCGACGACACGCAGATGTGGATCATGTACACGAACCTCTGCCGGAAGAACCAGCGGCTCGGCTTGGCGGAGAAGTCGCTGCACTCCCTGCTCGGCACGAACGATGACATCTTCACCTACATCCGCGAGCACGGCGAGGAGGTCGACTACTCGATCGCGTACGCCGCGTTCAAGTACCTGTGGGCCTCGTCGAATCACCAGCAGGCGGACGTGCTGGATACGCTGAAGGAGTTCACGGCGCGGGTGGCGGATGACCTGCAGGTGAAGGTGCGGCAGGTCGCGGCGAACCCGATGGCGTCGCCCAACGGCGTGAACGGCGTGAACGGCATGCACGGGCTCAACGCGGCGATGAACGGCCTGAACCTGAACGGGACCAACGGCGTGAACGGCGTGCACGGGACGAGCATGCTGGGGGCCCCGACGTCCAACCAGCTGCCGCCCGACCTCGTCGAGTGCCACAAGCTGCTGTCGAAATACTACCTCAAGCAGGGCGAGTGGCAGACCCAGCTCAACAACGGCGACTGGCAGAACGAGCACGTTCACGACATCCTCTCGGCCTACGCGGCCGCGACGCGCTACAATCAGAACTGGTACAAGGCCTGGCACGCGTGGGCGCTGGCGAATTTTGAGGTGGTTACCTCGACGACTACCGCGGCCGATCGGGAGACGGTGGATGTCCCGCCGAATGTGGTGCACGATCACATCATCCCTGCCATCCAGGGCTTCTTCAAGTCGATCGCGCTGTCGTCGACCAGCTCGCTGCAAGATATGCTGCGACTGCTCACCCTGTGGTTCGCGCACGGCGGGCATCCGGAAGTCAATACCGCCGTCACCGAGGGTGTGGGCACGGTCAGCATCGACACGTGGTTGGAGGTCATCCCGCAGCTGCTGGCGCGCATCAACCAGCCCAACCCGCGCGTCCGGAACTCGGTGCATAACCTGCTGAGCGACATCGGCCGCGCGCACCCGCAGGCGCTGGTGTTCCCGCTGACGGTGTCGATGAAGTCGAACGCGCCGCACCGGTCCAAGTCCGCGAACGCGATCATGGACACGATGCGCCAGCATTCGCCCAAGCTGGTCGAGCAGGCGGATCTCGTCAGCCACGAGCTCATCCGCATTGCGGTGCTCTGGCACGAGCAGTGGCACGAGGGTCTCGAGGAGGCCTCCCGGCTGTACTTTGGTGACCACAACATCGAAGGCATGTTCCAGGTGCTGGCGCCGCTGCACGCCATGCTGGACAAGGGTCCCGAGACGCTGCGGGAGATCTCGTTCATCCAGTCGTTCGGCCGGGAGCTGCAGGAGGCGCGCGACTGGTGCACGACGTTCCGGGCGTCCAACGAGGTGGGCGATCTCAACCAGGCGTGGGATCTGTACTACCAGGTCTTCCGCAAGATCGCCCGGCAGCTGCCGTCGCTGATGACGTTGGAGCTGCAGTATGTCTCGCCGAAGCTGAAGGAGGTGCACGACCTCGACCTGGCGCTGCCGGGCACGTACCGCAGCGGCAAGCCGATCGTCCGGATCATGCACTTTGAGCCGGTTGCGACGGTCATCCAGTCGAAGCAGCGGCCGCGGAAGTTGCATATCAAGGGTAGCGATGGCGTGACGTACACGTATGTTCTGAAGGGTCATGAGGATATCAGGCAGGATGAGCGTGTCATGCAGCTGTTTGGCTTGGTCAACACGCTGCTGGCGAACGATTCGGAGTGCCGCAAGCGCCATCTCAACATCCAACGGTACCCGGCGATCCCGCTCTCGACGCAGTCCGGTTTGCTTGGGTGGGTGCCCAACAGCGACACGCTGCACGTGCTGATCCGCGAGTATCGGGAGAGCCGGAAGATCCTGCTGAACATCGAGCACCGGATCATGCTGCAGATGGCGCCGGACTACGACTGCCTGACGCTGATGCAGAAGGTGGAGGTGTTCGGGTACGCGCTGAATAACACGACGGGCCAGGACCTGTACCGGGTGCTGTGGCTGAAGAGCAAGTCGTCGGAGGCGTGGCTGGACCGGCGGACGAACTACACGCGCTCGCTGGCGGTGATGTCGATGGTGGGCTACATCCTCGGCCTGGGCGACCGGCACCCGAGCAACCTGATGCTGGACAAGGTGACGGGCAAGATCATCCACATCGACTTCGGCGACTGCTTCGAGGTGGCGATGCACCGGGAGAAGTACCCGGAGCGGGTCCCGTTCCGCCTCACGCGCATGCTGACGTACGCGATGGAGGTCAGCAACATCGAGGGCAGCTACCGGACGACGTGCGAGCATGTGATGCGGGTGCTGCGGAGCAATAAGGAGAGCGTTATGGCGGTGTTGGAGGCTGTAAGTTTCTTTTTTTCCTCTTTTCGTTTTCTCTTGCTTCAATTACTAACGAGCGTCACACAGTTCATCCACGACCCGCTCCTCACATGGCGTCTGGGGACCCGCGAGTCCCCGCCCGAGCCGTCCTTCCCGTCGGAGCGACGGGCGTCGATCATCGGCGACGACATCGCGGCGGCGGCCGCGGCAGCCGGGGCGGGGGCGCACCACCGCGACCGACCGGACAACTCGGTCCGACCGCGGCACCGCTCGAGCGTGGCGCCGGAGACGGAGGCGCGGGAGGTGCAGAACGCGCGCGCTCTCCAGGTGCTGGGCCGGGTGAAGGAGAAGCTGACGGGCCGGGACTTCAAGCCGCACGAGGTGCTGAACGTGCCGATGCAGGTCGACCGCCTCATCCGGGAGGCGACGAACATGGAGAATTTGTGTCAGCATTATATTGGGTGGTGTAGTTTTTGGTGAGGGAGCTTTTTTTTTTTTTTTTTTTTTTTTTTTTGCTGCGTCTCGTTTTCGATTTGTGGTGGGTGTGTCGAGGTTTAAGAGGGGGGGTATATATGTTCTGCTTCTTCGCTTCTTTCTTTTTTGCACTCTTCTTCTTTTATCTTTGCCGAAGGGGCTTTTTGCTTGTTGTTAGGGTTTTGCTGGATGCTTTTGTTTTACTGGGATGGCGAGGAGTTTTTCGTTTTCTTCCTTTCTTTATACATGTCTGCATGGCTCTTCTTGCGAGAGATGCTTCTTCCTGTACGGTGAGTGTGCTACATACAGTACGCTTTGCTATACTATGCTTTGCTATGCTATGCAATGGGACGGTGCGGTATGATAGGGTATGCTATGCTATGGGATGGTGTGGAGTGATGTGCAGTGTACTTTCTTCTTTCTTGCTGCACTGCATGGATGAAAATGTAGATGCTATTTATCGCTTCATTCGCTGCATATATTCTTTTGGCTTATGTCCTCTTCGTCCTCCTCATCCCCTTTGGCACCGCCTCGCCTCCGTTCTATCGGAGGAAGGCTGGCGGCGAAAGAGCAGAGGATGAGGGATTGGACTGATGTGATCCCCCAGGTCGCTTATGAATATTGGGAGTGTTGTACAGCTCTCTCCCCCTCCATGCCTCTCTCTCTCTCGCTCTCTCTCTCTCTCTCTCTCTCTCTCTCTCTCTCTCTCTCTCTCTCTCTCTCTCTCTCTCTCCCTCTCTCCTGTTCCTCGATCTAACTCTCTCTTTCTCCGTCTGGGATTTGGTGTTTACTCCGTATATGTACTATACAGTATCATCTCTCCTACCTACCAACCCCCCCCTTCTTCGTGTGTATGTGTGTGTGTATGCTTGTGCTTGAGTGAAAAAGGAATGGGGGGGGGGGGGGGCCGCAGGGTGGCCGGAAGGACGACGGTTGGCATCGGCGTTTTCTTGCGGCTATCTCGGGAGACCTTTACAATAGGTCGGTCAGTACTCTCGTTCTCGGGCTGGCAAGGCAGGCCTTTTTTTTGGGAGACTCCTGCCCTCACAATATTTATTAAGTACCTATCTCATATTGAGAATGAGTGAATGGAGGGTAAATTAGATATAGTAGTGAAATAGTTACTAAGTCATCGTCAGTACGCAATACTAATACTACAAACGATATGGAAAGAGAAGAGAAGTACTTCTTCTGGTACTTTAGGTATGTATCCGGTAGCACGAGCCTTGCAGCACGCTGGTGTCACATACATACATAACATCCTATCTCGGTCAGGCTACTACCTACTCCTATGGATTTTAGTCGCTCGCTCGCTTCCCTCGTCCCGACGCGTCCCGCGGATGTTGGGAGCCGGAAACCAAGGGACCAAGGTCGGCCTTCCTCGTCCGGGTAAGGCATGGGTGGGGGGAAGGGGAGGCGGGCACTGGGGATTCGTCGCGATTGGGCTGCCATGTTCGCCCGTCAATCGTCATCCTACCAACTTCTTGGGTACCTTTGGGTGAGGAGGCACCACCATCTATTTACCTCCTGGTTTACCTACGGAGAGGAGTTTCTCTTCCTCTTCCTCTTCTTCTTCTTCTTCTTCCTCTTCCTCTCTTGATCATGATCAAGAAGACCTTCCCTCTTCTTTTCCTTCCTCTCTCTTCTCCTTCTTCTTCTTCCTCCTCTGGTCCTCACCGTCTCTGTAACTACGCAGACTCACGGTGAAGACTGCGCGCGGACACGTGCTCCCTTTCCGTTTCTTTCACGGTCTAAGTACCGCCTTTTCCTCGCTGTAACCTTTCTCGTTCTGTAGATATACAGTCACATCTTCCTGTCCGGGACTGGCTGGCCCGTCGTTACATGCAGCAGCCGCTGGACCGCCGGAGTTGTGATTGTGACTGCAATTGCGATTGCGATTGCACCTCGATAACCCCACCATGACAAGCGACCGACCTTCGCCCATCGCCGAGGAAGCAGAGTCCCTCTCCTCTTCCAGCGCAACCGCAGAAGACAAGCGACGACGGAAAGATGGGGAGGAAGTAGACGGGATGACGAACCGGCACGGCCTCGAAGCCGCCGAGGACCAACCCGCCAACCCCTTCGACGACTCCTCCGCCTCCTCCTCCTCCTCCTCCGCTCCGCCCAGCGTCCTCTCCGAGCCCCGCCCGGGCACCCGCGGCACCCAGCACTCCTCCACCTCCTGGCCGAACGCGATCAACAACGGCGGGAACCAGCCGGAGAACGATGCAGTGCGGCGGACGGAGTCGGAGAAGCTGGCCCGGGATGAGCGGACGGCCGCCGATGCCAGCGGGAACGGGAACAAGAACGGGTCGGAGGAGGGGAAGGAGGAGCCGGCGGCGGCGGCGGCGGCGGCGGGGCCCACGGGCAGTCTGGATTGGCGGGAGCGGGTTCGTCATTTCACCTGGACGTGGTTCACCATGACCATGGCGACGGGCGGCGTGGCTAATGTGCTCTATACTGGTATGTTTGTTTCGTCCGATGGATTTATCCGTTCCTCGTGTCTCGTGAAAGCCTTCTTGACGTTCTGGCTTCCGAGGCTCTGTCATGCATGATCTTTGTGTCACTGTCGTCTATTCGACCCAATCACATCCCGCACCGCTCCGACATGGGTCCTGACAAGGCTGCAGTGCCCTTCCGCTTCCACGGCCTCTACGCCATCGGCTGCATCTTCTTCATCCTCAACATCGTCCTCTTCCTCTTCAACGTCTTCATGATCAGCCTGCGCTTCTACATCTACCCCTCCACCTTCACCGCCTCCTTCAAGCATCCGACCGAGTCCCTCTTTATCCCGGCCTCCATCATCAGCTTCGGCACCATCCTCATCAACATCAGCCAGTACGGCGTCGGCCCGTACACGGGCGAGTGGCTCGACACCACCATGACCATCCTCTACTGGATCTACTGCGGTCTCGCCATCGTCTTCTCCTGCGGCATCTACCTGATCATGTACGTTTTCCCCCCTTTACTCAACAGCCGTCTAAGCGGAGACTGATGGACTCCGCCCAGGTGGTCCACTCAGACTTTCACCATCTCCCAGATGACGCCCGTCTGGATCTTCCCGGCCTACCCGCTCCTGATCGTGGGCCCGCACGCGGGCCAGCTCGCCACCAAGATCACCAACCCGACCCGCGCGCTCGACATCATCCTGGGCGGCTACATCCTCCAAGGGATCGGCTTCCTGGTCTCGCTGATGATCTACAGCGCCTTCCTGTACCGACTGATGACGCAGAAGCTACCGCAGGAGTCGCTCCGGCCCGGCATGTTCATCTCCGTCGGGCCCTCCGGCTTCACGATCTCAGGCCTGATGACGATGGGCCGGGCGTTCCCGACGGTGGTGCCGACAACGTTCATGGGCGCGCCCGGCGCCCTCGCCGGCGAGGTCACCCGCATCCTCGCCAACTGGGCCGGCCTCTGGCTCTGGGGGCTCGCCTTCTGGTTCTTCTTCGTGTCGGTGGGCGCGCACGCCTCCTGCGCGACCCGCGGCCGCATGGACTTCGCCATGACCTGGTACTCCTTCATCTTCCCCAACACCGCCCTGACCACGGCCACCTTCGCCGTCGGCCACGCCCTCGGCGCCCGCGCCATCCAGCTCGTCGGCTGCGTCCTCGCCGCCGGCCTCGTCGCCCTCTGGGCCGTCGTCTTCGCCCTCATGTGCCGCGCCGTCGCCTGCCGCCAGGTCCTCTGGCCCCAGAAGCAGGAGGACCGCGAGGAGGGCGGCTGGAAGGAGGACGAGGCCGAGCTCCGCCGTCGCCAGCGCGAGCTCGCCTTCCGCCTCCGTCGCTGGCCGCCTCCGCCCCCCACCGCCGGTCCCGCTAGCGTTTACGCCCGCCGTCCCCCGCCGTGGGATGTTGAGAGTCAGCCTGCCACCACGGCTACGACGGCGACGGCGACGACAGGGACCAGCGCGGTTACCGGCCCTCTTGATCGCCCTTCGTCTGCTGTGGCGTGGTGGTCTCGTCGGCGTCGGTGGAGTCGGAGTGGGATGCGTCCGGCCGGCGCTGCGGCTGCTGCGTCTGCTGCCGCTGCGGCCGCGCAGAGGGACGTGTATCGTGTGGCGACGTGTTAGCGGTCGCCTTTGACGTTGTTGATCTAGTTTGTCGAGGAAAATGAGAGAGAGAGTGTGTGTGTGTAGATACCCCCCCCTTCGCGGACGAATTCGTGCTTGTTGCGCATTCTGTCGTTGGTTCTTTTCGTATTCCCCATCCGCATGCATTTATTCTCTTGCTTTTTAGTTTCTTATTCCCTGTTTTGTTCGGTTCAGTTGAAGCGTGCATGAGGGGAGGCGATACCGCCTGTCATTTGCGTCCCTCCTTCTTCCTCCCTCCCGACCATGCATCCTGCGTCCTGTCCTGCGCGCATTCAATGTTCACTGCCACAGAAACGGATAGGGGACGGAAGGAGACCGGGTTGTGATGATGTGACTGCATCTCTGTTTATTCTGTCTGTTCTGCCTGTTTTATATGTATGTCTGTATATATGTATATACCCATCATCGCTACCAATACGAAAACGAAAAATGAACCATCATTGCTCTCGAAACCATCTCTCATGAAGCGGCAAACACATTCATCCCATCCTCTTCGCGTGCCCGTCCAAGCAACAATGCCATGTGTCTAGCTTAACCCAATTAATGTCATACAATCCCAGGTTCATAGGGTAGGAGCAGAAAATGCATATGAAAACGAAAACGAAATATAAACAAAAGGGATACGAGCATCAACGAACACAACCGAACCAATATAACGTGCACAACCCCAATCGATCAACCCAACGCGTGCCCAGCAAGACCGCCCACCAGATCGGCATACTGGCTAAAGAAGACGCCCTTCAAGACGGTCTCGCCCTGCTCGCGCGCCCACTGGCCCGTCCGCACGAGCCGTTCCTTCCACCGCTCCTGCTCCTCCCGCGTCAGCTCCTCCCACCGCTTCGCCTGGGCGTGGCGGCGCACGACCTCGGCCGGGCTGTCGTGGACCTCGGTCGAGAGCTCGAGCTCGTGCTCGTCGTGCGCGCCGCCGTGCACGATCACCGCCTGTCCCTTGCGGTCGGCCTCGGGCGTCTCGAGGAACTCGGCGAGCTTGAGCTTCTGCGTCAGGGCGGTGTAGGGCCGGTCGGCGACGTCGGGGAGGACCGAGTGCACGCGGCGGTCCGCGGCGCGGAGGTGGGCGGCCACGTTCCCGTGGGGGCCGCGGAGGGAGGCGAACGGTTTCGTGAGGCTGTCCGGGAGAAGGGAGATGCGGGTGCTGCCTGCGGAGTTGGCGGTCCAGAGGTCGATGAAGGTCTGTGCGAGTACGAGCGCGACGAGGAGGGCAAAGCCGATTAGCAGGACGGACGCGGACCTATGGACGAGGGTGGATCGAGGATGTGCAAGGACGTAACGGGACTGGCGCTTGCGAGGTTGGAAAGGAGAGAGAGAAAGGGTGTCGACGATGACGGTGTTCCCGAGAGAGGTAGAGGCGAGGCGGATATGCTGAGGCCCTGGCGTGATGGGCTTCCCATCCACGGTCGTGGTCCAGGGCGAGACGAAGGGTTGGAAGACGATCTTTGTCATCTGAACGGGGTGAACATCGCGAAGGGTAGTATATGGATGAAGGCGGCTGAGCGTGCCATTCGCGCGGAAATCTACGGTGAAGATCGAGATGGAGATATCGATGCCAGCGACGGCGACTACAACTTGTTGCTCGCCTTTTTCGTCGGCGTCCAACTGGCACACATCCATATCCACTGCGGCTTTGACATGCCGCGGAAGTTTTTTCCGCTGGGTAATGGTACCAAGTGTAGTATCCGAGAACAATCTCAAAACGCAAAGCTCCACACCGGATCTGTTGGGCAGGTTGAACAGTAATAGCAGGGTATCATCCGACAGCCAACGCAGCGACCGGAGCTTCGGCCGCGTCTTTTTCGCCTCAAAAACGTCCGGATGCGGTTGAGTGTAGATCTTCCGCGGGCGGTCAGAAATTTTGATGGGCTTTTTCGCTTCGAAGTTGTATGTGATGTCGGAGAGCCAGACATCGTAGTCAGTACAGTATGCCACTCTGAACTGCCCATCGCCCGGCTCCGCAATGTCGACATCGTTGGCTTCGGCACCATTTGCAAGAGGCAAGCGCTGCACCACATCAGACTCGGTAGGTGAAGAGGTTGTCGCACTGAAGACAACAACCTCGTTACTCTGGCCCGCCAGACTTGAAGCGATCGCACCGATTCTCTTGTGGCCGGAGGAAGTCTTCTTCGGGCGCGAAAGTCGGATCAGACGCTGGTACCCTTCCTTTCTCTCCAACTCATCCTTCGGAGGTGTGAACAGCGTCGTCTTGCTCAACGGGATTATCTTGCCTTCTTCCTTCTCCGCTTCCGACCCTGCTTTTACCTTCGGCGGATACTCCACCTGGAAGGACCTAAAGTGCGGGTTCTGACCCTTCACGCGTTCCTCCTCCGTGCCGTTCACGCCCGCATACACAATGAGGCCATCCTTGGTGGAGAGGTTCGCCAGACAGGTAACCGAGTCCTCGTCCCGCGACAGTTCGATCTCCGCGGCGGTGGTCAACGCGTGGCGCGAGGAGACATCGAGTACAGTCTAAAGCACATCGATCCAAAGTCAGGCGGGCAGCCCTCCGGCGAGCGTAGGGAGGGTGCTAACTCACGATTTTGTTTCCCACCCCGCTGCGCCCTACGAAGAGAGAAAGGGATCAGCAAAAGCAGCTCAACAAGTCGTCGACGAAGACAGGATATGCGCAGGGAGCGTACCAGCACCGCCACCTCCTCCTACAATCAGGTATCCGCGTGCGTGGTCGAACGAAGCGGCAAAGATGGGGTAGGAGAGCGTGGCTTTCGCGAAGGAGATAGGAGGGGACATGGCCTGTCGCGGATGAGCAGGCGTGCGCCTGGAACGGCTCGAGACGAGAGCGTGGGTGGACAGTTGTCGGTCAGGAGTGGAGTGTGATGACAGAGAGGAGTTGAAGAAGACACAGAATCAACAAGGCGAGTGGATGTGGAGGAACATCGGACGGGTGAGGAGGAGGAAAAGTGGCAGTCGCGATGTTGTCCAGGAACCGGGGGATCAAGGGCGATCTGGCAGTGACGTTGGTGGTCTGTGCGCGAGCTCTCTCGCAGGATCGGGACCTGTTTTCAAGGAGCTTACTAAGCTAATGGTGAGGTCTCACCTGCTTACTTCACTTCTGACTACCTGCTATCGAAGCCGCGGAAACCTTCAATACTCACTCGATGCCCCGGTAAAGAAACATCACAGAGCGATGACACCGTTTCACATGCTTAGCCGCAGCAGCAAAGCTCCCGTGCCTTCCACGGAGAAGATCACGGATCGCTGGCCGGACAGCCTTGCAAGCTAACATTATGCAGGCATCATCACCCGTACAACAGACTGGTATTCATCGACGATCGAACCGTAGTAAAACAAGAGAACCAGAAGAAAAGAGAAAAAAAATATGTTTTTTATGTCCCGAAAAATCCCAACCATCCATCGTATCATCGTCAATGCCAGAACCCGCTGCATGGAAAGACTCGAAACAGAGAGCGAAAACAGAGAGGACCCATACGATCCAAGAGAACCTCCGCGCCGAAAAGAGAAAACAAGACTGGGTCTATTACTAACCATCTCGTACTCCTCCTTCCGACAGCTTGCGCAAGCGGTGATATGAGAACAGTCGAAAACAGGTCCGAGAAAGGAAACACCCCCTCGTACAGGAAAGGGAAAGGAAAAGGAAAACACAACCAAACAAACACAAAGGGGTATCTTCAAACAACCGAAAAGGCCAAAAAGGAAACAGAAGGAAGCAACCGTGGAACGTCCGTACCATCCCATCCCATCCATCCATCCAATCCTGATGAGCCGAGGAAAGTCCACGAGGGAAAAAAAAGTAATGGAAACAGAGAAGAAAACAAATAACCAGTTGGGTCACTTGAACAAGCCCATGCCCAACTTCTTGCTATGCTTCTTCCATGTCCGTCGAAGGGAGCCAGAACGATGCGTACCCTGCATAGCGGAGGCGCGATGGAAGAGCAGAGCAGACGACGGGGGCAGGACGTCCCGCTGCACGCTACCGGAACGCGACGCGTCAGTGGTGGTTGGGCTGGGCGGGTGACTACGGTCGCTGTCGGAGGCGCCGGCTTCCTCGCGGACGGCGGAGGCGGACGAGGGGGTATCGAGGGCGAGGATGCGGTCCGGATTGGTGCTGAGGTAGGCGTCGATGCGGGCGTTGATCGCCTTGTTCTTCTCGCTCGCCGTGAGCATGGTCACGCTGGTGGAGGACTCGGAGCGGGCCAAGCTGCTCCGGCGCGAGTCGCGCCGCGTGCTGCTCAGGGCGGAGGAGGGGGAGCGGGAGAGCCCGCCGACGGAGGGGGTCCGGTCGCTGCCCACGAGCCGGTATTCGGCGTTGTTCAGGTTCCAGCCGGAGCAGTAGGGGCAGAAGTCGCACTTGATCTCCCATCCTTCCAGGGCGAGCTTCGAGCCGCAGTTGGACAGGTTCTTGCTCGGGTCGCAGGTCCGCACGAGGTGATACCACCGGTGCTTGCACGGGAGCAGGGAGACGTTGAGTTCGACGACGCACATGGTGAGGAGTGAACAGAGTTATTTTATGAGCCAGGCAGCAGGGGTCAATTGGCTCAGCAGGTAAGTACGGGCCTGCACAAAGAATAGCGTAGTGGTTCCGGGGTCTCCACGCGCTGACGGCTACGACGTATCCTGGAATGTTCTCAGGGGAGGTGTAGATCACCGTGAATATTTCGTATCTGGAGCTTTACCGACCAGAATAACGGAGGCAACGGCCGCTCTTATAGGGCAAGGCAGTTCCGGTCCAGATGACGTCCGCTGCTTGCGCAAGTAAGAGATAGACTTTGGCGTTTCGTGATGCTAGGCGTTCGCCAAGACGAGCGGAAGGGGGCTTATACGGTAGGTACTCGTTAGGTAGGTGAGTGGCCGGTGGCAGTGCAACCGTCGCGCGAGATGCTCAGCATGTGAAGAAGGTGCGTGTCCGGTGCACAGGGTCTCTGGCTAGTAACTATTCCAGCCGTCGAGGAAACAATCTGGAACGACGCCGAGGGAGGCCGCGGGTATTTGTGTGGGGGAGAGAAGACCAAGGAATGCTGGGGGCGGAACAGCTGGCGGGGAGGGCAGGGGGAATGGAGAGGAGAGACGTTCGATGGTCAGGCCAGGTTCGAGCGACGCGGGGGGGGATTATCGTGATCGTAATGGACCAGGTCAATTCCGGAAGAACAGCGAGGGGGAGCCGGCGGGCAGTCGTGTGGATGTCACGATTATGTGTGTTGTTTGTTGTACGAGGCCGTCTCGAGGAGGTTTGGCTCGGGCGGTATCCTTGGCCGAAGGGCGGGAGGAAAGGGGAATGGAAGGGAATGAATAGCCAGACGGGGCGGATGCGACCGTCGGTGCTACCTGAGTCCTGATGCGCCACTACTTATACGCACCGGCAGCAGCAAATGATGGGAGCAATGATGGGCGCAATTCTCACTCCTGTCACCATGCGAGGGCCTTTTCCGTCGAGGCGGACGAACCTGGCCAGCAACCCAGCCCAGCCCAACCGGCCATCGCTGCTGCTGCGGCCGCTCGCAGTCCCGCCAGCTGACTGGTGCACCGGCGCCCGCAGTGAGCAGTAGCGGCCGTCCGGAGGGGGGCCGGGCGCCCTCCAGCTAGCAGCTAGCACGGCCGGGTAGGGATGGGAAGTGGGACCGACCCGCATGCACCATGCCTTACAATTCTGCTCCACCCGTATTTCATCCACCTTCAGGTTTCCACCCTCCCACCGCCCAATGGGCAGCTTCCCGCCGCGAGCGACCAGGGGGGGTTTCTTTAAGGCTCCTCCATCCTCCTTCCTTGGCCCCCCTTTGTGTGTGCACTTCTCGATCCCACTGCCCCGGGAACCCGAGCCGCCGGGTTCACGAAGCAGGAAGCGTGGCGTGCAGCCTGCGTATCATGTCCTCTCACCGCCAACGAAACGCAACACAACGCTTAGGTACCTGTGCGAGCGGAAAAATGAGAAACAGAGAACGGCCAGGAAATCAAAATTGTTGAACGGAAGAGAGATAAGAGCATTGGCATTCAGCAGGATCATCATCGTCATCAATCTATCCATCCTTCACCCCGAAATATCCCGTTGCCCTGCCCTGTGCCACACACACACACACCCTTCCCGCACGCTCTTCAGCTCTTCATCTCGCTGACTCTCACGCAATCCTGACGAGAGAGCGACGCCAAGAAAAGCCAAGCAACACCGTGACCAAGCACAGAAAGAGAAAGAAAGAAGGTGTGTACCGAACCGGTGCCCATTCGTGATCCGAGCTGGAATGGATGGGGCAGGCGGGCAGTCAACTTTTCCGTTGGGCGAGAATCCAAGGATCGGAGAATAGTCGATGGGATAGGATGGGATGAGCGGAGGAAGGAGAGCTTGCTCAGAGCGGTCGTGGTCGCGAGGATTAGAAGGAAGAGGAAGCAATGCTCCTCCTCCTCATCCTCTATCTCCGCGCCTCCTTGGTCCGCCTATCCAAAAGATACGAATCCTCTTCTTTTTCGTCTCAAGAGGAAGAAAGAGAGGAAGGAAGAAAGAAAAACAAGAAGGACAGTCCACTTCGCGTCCAACAGTGGTGCTACCTACCTGCAGCCTACAGGGTGGGTACGACAAACGCCTTCCCCTTCAGCCTTCCGCTGACCGCCTCATCCACGTGGGTTCTGGAAAGCAGGTAAGTGGGCCCCCTCCGCCAAAAAATTGTCCGAGGATTCACAAGGCAAGGGATGAGAACGCACACACTTGAGATCGAAAAAAAGAAGAAGAAAAAAGAAAGGAGAGAAAGGACAGATAAGCGACTCCTGCCGCTCTTCTTCCTCCTGTCCCCTCCAAAAAATACAAGAAAAAAAAAGAAAAGAAAAGGGACGAAAACACCACCCGGCTCGCGGGAACCCAACTACTAACCAACCAAACAACCCAAACCTAATTTCCACCGCCGTCCTTCGTTCCCATGCTTCCCCGAGCGCCGCCAGCGCCGCCGGACAAGGGAGCGGGAGTCGTCACGATTCCTTCTTAGCGAAGCCTCCCCATGTTGCAGTAAAAATAGAGAGTGAATCGAAAATTAGTGAGTGGATTTGCCTGGGCCAGCGGTTCTACTGCAGTGCTTTTCTGCTGCCCGACACGAATCTCCGACGAAACAAAACGTTTCGTCCTAGGAGGTCCACCAGGGACGGTTGAAAACAAAGAAAGTATGGGAACGGAGGAGCTAAAAGCACAATGCTCAACTCTCGTTTTTAGTAAGAAAAAAAATCCTGCGAGAACTCGTGAGACAGGAGAATACTAGAAAAGAAAAAAGAAGAAAAGGGCATCCAGCGTTTAGAAAGAGTGGATAAGAAAGTTGCGTTACGCGCACGCAAAAACGCGCACGCACGCACGCACGCATGCATGCATGCATGCAGCTCCCGTCGCCGCGCGCATCGTCGATTGCCCTCCCTCTCCCCCCTCCGCCCCGCCTCAGGTCCGGGATGCCAACCTTCTTTTTTCTTTTTTCTTTTTCTCAAACAGAAGTTTCCCCCCTTGCAACGGTGGAGAGGGGAGGGGAGGTGAGGTGCGCGGCGGCGATCAAACGGGTTGTGTGTGAACGGGCATGTTGTGATTCCACCTCTCCCCGCTTTCCTGTGAACGAACCGGTTTCACATGAAAGGACGGGAGGGTGGATGGGGGGTTCGGGGTGGGAGATCGATTGATTGATTAACCCGAGGTATGAAGACGCATCGGGCATATGACATACTACAAATTTGAAGGGGGAAAGACGACGAAGCGATGGACGGATGGAGCAATTCAGTCACAACGAAAAAAGTATAATCTTCCCGCGTGCGCCTCCTTCCACAACGCAAGCAAAAAGCAATCCCCCAAAGCAGCAACAGCAGCAGCAGCAGCAAGCCCATCATCCTCCGCCCGCCCACCGCCGCCGCCGTCGCCAAGAGATCCCGCCAAGCGACCTCCTCTCTTGGCGGAATGGGGGGCCCCCCGTTGCGACGACGACTGGATAAACACCGAAGCCAGCCTCGCTTCGGCGGACGCTAAATAAGATCACAACGGCGCCCCTCCCCCCTCCCCTCTTGCCCAACCAGGCAACAACACCAACCATCACCTATTCTTTGGCAGCGAAACAGAAAGTAGAGTAAAAGAGCTTCTCCTTCCTCGGCGTGGAAAGGACAGTTACAATATCCTTATAAAAAGAAAGTAAACAAGAGAAGCTCAACCAAACATCCAGTCTGGCCTTCAAATCCCCGCCGTGACCGCCGTTCGCCGAGAACGCGTAATCCCCGTCCGTACTCCGCTCTCGTCGTGCTCTTTTTCTCCGTTTCTCGCAGGGGAAACCCTTCCTTCCGTTCAGGTCCTTTGCCTTGACTTCTCACGTGCCTTGCTTGATTGAGTCCGCTTCTGCAGTCTGCAGTCTGCACCTGCACGATTACAGGGGGGTTGCTTGTTGTTGCAGATATGTATGTACAGAATGGAAGTGGGTTTGACTGGACACGTTACACGTTGTACAGTTCATCGATCGATTGATTGATGGATCGGTGTGTACCTCGTGAACGAGAAGAGAGGGAAGAGAAAAGGGAAGTAAGAAATCATGAGGATATCTGCACAACATGACCGTAACTCTATCTCGTCTTCTAGCACGAAGAAAAGGAAGCTTAAAAGGCTGGAAGCGACTACCTGGGTTACCATCCGTATTCTCTGTGAGGAACGGAGACAGCCTCACGACGATGGAGCGAGGGAAAACAAAGAACACGAAAAAGGCGGGCAAAAGAAAGCCTGAAGCTTAAACAGACCGACACCTCTCCGACAGAGGGAGAAATGCATCAAAACCAACTGTGGGGAAGGGGGGAGGGGCAAGGGCAAACAGCGGAGCGGAGCAAGAACACGAACAAAAAACGAAAAACCAAGGCAGCACCCACCAGTCCAGACCACCTGCATGCAAGTAGGTACATATGTACACATGTATTTTCCCTCAAACCACCCAATCCGCTCCACTCTTTTTCTCCCATTTTACCTTCTCCTCGCCTTCATGCGGGGGGGGGGGGGGGGGGGGGGGGGGGNNCCCCCCCCCCCCCCCCCCCCCCTCCGCTCCCACCCTGTTCAGCCCTGATCCTTGGCTCTCTTGGCTCGCTGGTGGGGCCAGCAAGGAAGGACGGAGGGAAGGAAGCGGTGACGCGGAAAAAAAAGAAGGAAAGGAAAATGTCAAACAAGCGAAGCGAAGCGAAGCGGGGTGGAAGATTGGAGTGGAGAGGTAGGGAGAGAGGTGCAGAGAGGTGCGGCGGTGGAACAATTCACGACGGGGGAACAGGGGCAAGCGAGAAGACGAACGAATCGCATTCGTGGAGAGTGGGCGTGGATAATGAGACAGGACAAGGCTGAGTACGACAGCCAACAACCTCACGGTCATCTCACGATAAACATCACATCCTCCAGCGGGATGCAATAAGATGAGAAAAGACCGATAAAGGTATCACTCTCCGCGAAGATCAGTGACACAGTGGCAACCGAAAGGAGACGATATGCGACGACGACCTCTCTTCTCGAACAGCCAACCCACGAAGGCAGCTCACGCATTGATCGATAGTATCCATACTCTATGGATTCATGAAAGTCCAGAGACACATACTACCTCCCCTTCATTGCCGTATATACATACATCAAATCCATCTAGATTTTTTTTTCCGACGGACGATACATCTCTACAACGCATGTCCACTCATCATGCAAGCCTTTTCCATGCAATCCGACAGAACTTTTCCCGTCTGCTTTTCCTTTACATGACAGGAATAGCCTCGCCATACACTCAGTACATGATCTAATGCAGCAACCTCATAACCTTGATAAGATCGCCCGTGACGCCCATAGCCGTCACTTCACCACCGGCACTGCAAAAGAGAAAGATGTGGTGTCAGCATGTCGTGCTTCCTCTGTCATGCAACGTCGCGACCCCGCACGCCGTCCACGCGGATGGACAAGGACTTACCCAGCACCCTGGATGATGAGGGGGTTGTCGCCGTAGCGCTTGGTGTAGAAGCTGATGATGTTGTCGCTGCCCTTCAGCGCGGCGATGGGATGGGAGGCGACGAACCTAATGGGAGAAAGGAAGCACGCGTTAGTCAGTCACGGCATCGTCCCCCTCTCGTCGCCAAGCAAAAGCAAAAATATGAGGTGACAATCGCTTACTTCTCCAAGCCGACCTTGACCTTCTTCGCCGGCACGTCGATGCTGCCCACGAATCGAACCACCTTGCCTTCCTTGGCCGCCTCCTGCTTCAGCTTCTCCATCTGGTCATCGAACTCCGGGAGGCGCGCCAGGAACTCGTCTCCGCTCTTGGCGCTCTCCAGCTCCTTCGGGATCAAGCTCTGAACCGGGAAGCTCGTCGGGCTCTCGACCTCGAGGCCGGCCAGACGCGCCAGGATGGTCAGCTTCCGGGCGACGTCCAACCCGTTCAGGTCGTCACGCGGGTCGGGCTCCGTGTAGCCGAGCTCCTTCGCCTTCTTGACCTCGGCGGAGAAGGAGCCGCCGCCGCCGCCGACGGGCATGAAGCTGTTGAACAGGAAGCTCATCGTGCCCGAGAAGACGCCTTCGACCTTCTGCACCTCATCGCCCGTCTCCACGAGCTCCTTCAGCGTGCTGATGACGGGCAGGCCGGCGCCGACGGAGCTCTCGTGGAAGACGTAGCCGCCGTTGCCGGTGCCGTTGGCGGCCGCGGCGAAGATGTCCTTCCACAGCTGGTAGTCGGAGGAGAAGGCCTTCTTGTTGGGCGTGACGACGCTGATGCCCTTCTTCAGGAAGAGCGGGTAGGCGCTGGCGAACTCCTGGTTCGAGGTGTTGTCGACCAGCACCACCTTGTGCGGCGCCGCGGCGAGGTATTCGGCGATCTCGGCGGGCGACTTGGCCGGGTTCGTGCACGCCTCGAGCTCCTTCTCCCACGTGGGCAGGTGGACGGGCGTGTAGGAGGCGTTGCCGCCGAGGAGCTTCTTGCTGGTCGCGAGCAGGACCACGGAGATGTAGGTGGGCGCGGGGGTTTGGGAAAGGCGAGAGGTGAGGTGGGCGAGTTGGGAGAGGAAGCACTTTCCAACGCCTCCGGCGCCTGCGAGTGGGATGTCATGTTAGACGGCACTGAGCTTGATTACCCCGGAGCAGGAGTAGGTAGGTAGGCGGGTGGGGTTTACCAATGACGGCGACGAAAATCTGTCTCGGAGCGGGCATGGTGGCTATGTGGGAGAGGGTCAAGCGAAGTCGGGATGCTGCGGTGAGGTTGGACGAGGGAGGACCAATTGTCATGCAATCGAGGGAGCAGAATGGGTGGGATGAGGATGGGAACAGGAACGATGTGACTGAAGGGCCCTGCTGTCCCTCACTCGTCGATGGCGCGGCATCTTCCGTGGGCCGTTGTGGTGGTGACGGGAGTGACTTGGCGGGTGGGGTGAATGGAGAATGATTGATTGCCTCAGGCGAACTTTGAGGTCCCTCTCCGTTACCCCGCCCGATGTCGCTGATTCTTACTCCGATACATGCCTAGGTTTTGAGGCATCAACATTAACCTACTCCGTACCTTTTATCTTATCGAGTCCCTTCCAACCGCCTCCGCTGTCGTGCACCGAAACCGTCCTCACTTCCACCCTTACATCACCGCCGCACAATCCCTTCTACGATGCCACCCATCAAAGACGCCCACCTCTACACGCCCGCCGGGGCCGCTGCGCCGCCCAAGAAGAAAACGCCAGCCAACCCGCTCGCCGCCAGCGCCAGCACGCTCAACTTCGCCTCGCACCTCTCCTCCCTCATCAACGCCTCCAAATCATCCTCCTCATCCTCCACAGACGGAAAACCGCGCCCCGGGCGCTCACGAACAGGCAAAGAAGACATCTTCGCGACGCATAACCGAGGAACGCGAAAACGCGCGCTCGCCGACCTGGCCGCAGACGAGGGCAACCCGGCATTCGCGCAGCGGCACGCGACGAGTTCCGAGGCGCTGGACGCGGCGACGCTGAAGCGGCAGCGGTTGCGGATGGAGGAGAAGGCCCGGTTGTACGCGGCGATGCAGCGGGGCGACGTGGAGGACGAGGACGGGCGGTACGCGGTGGATTTCGAGCGGAAGGTGGAGGAGCGCGGGGGTGCTGCCGCCGGGACCGAGACCGAGAGTGACGAGGATGATGACCAGGAGGATAGCGACAACGAGATCGTCGAGTACGTCGACGAATTCGGCCGCGACCGCACGGGCACCAAGGCCGAGGCACGGCGAGAAGAGCGGCGCAAGATGCGCGCGGCGCGGGAGCGCGAGCGGGCGCAGGACGACCGGTACGCCGCGCGGCCCACGATGCCGTCTAACATCATCTACGGCGACACCATCCAGAGCGCCGCCTTCAACCCGGACGCGGCGGTGGCGGAGGCGATGGAGGAGCTGGCCCGCAAGCGCGACGCCGCCCTCACCCCGCCGCCCGACACCCACTTCGACGCCTCCCAGGAGATCCGCGTCAAGGGTACGGGGTTCTACCAGTTTGCTCTTGATGCGGATACGCGTCGTCGTCAGAAGGAGGAGCTGGATCGGTTGCGCAGGGAGACGGAGCGGGCGCGGGAAGAGCGTGCGCGCGGCGTGAAGGAGGAGGAGCGGAGGCGGGTGCTTGAGGAGAGGAAGCGGTTGATTCGGGAGAAGAGGGAGAAGGTGCTGCGGAAGCAGGCGGATAGCTTTTTGGAGTCGTTGCAGGATGAGTTGGGGAAGACGGAAGGGGATGGCGTGGAAGGGGATGGAAAGGGGAAGGGGAAGACGGAGGATGATGCTGTGCACGAAGCGGGCAAGCTGAAGAGGAAGGCGGAGGATGATGTCGTGGATGGGGAGGGCAAACGGAAGGAGACGGGAGAAGAGGAGACCTTGTCCCGGTGAAGCATTGGATCCCTGGTCTTTATCTTGCGAGGGGGGTGCTTGCTGGCTTGCTTCTACCTTATACCGAAGCATACCCCTCCCATCCATCCATCCCTGTGTATGTAGTTCCTGATGATACCCAACACGCGCAGCGGCTGAAATTCCTGTCCGTCTTACGCCGTATGCTTGTACCTCCTCTCTTCCGCAAATCTACTTTCATAACAGATCATAAACAACATTCGACCGTCTCGTTAGATAGACGGAAGCAGCTTTCCATAATATAATCCAACAAGATGACTTAGTCCCGGTCTCTTGAAAGTAGATCAATCGATATATTCGCCACGAGCATAGCCTCATCCTCGATTACGGACGCTCCCGTCCCCTATCTTAAGAGAAAAGAGAGAGACACATACAAAGGTTTTGATCCAAACAGAAAAAAAACAACCCCTATTCTCAACGACGATCAATCCCTCATCCCGATAAACATGCCCCCTCCCCGCCCAAGGTCTTTCGCCGTGGGAACGGAAAAAACGCCCACCCCCCAAATACAAAGCTAAATGAGTGAATGTGCATATATGTATAGATCGTGCACGCCTTTCAAATGAGGGAAGGAAAAAAACAAACAGGCTTTTTCCCCGTTCCATAAATCAGAAAAATCAAAGAAGGAATGTGATGTGATATGACGATCAAAACTACACACAGTGATGAAGAACGAGAGAAAAAAGTTTCCAAAGCAAGAGAAACGCCCGGCCGAATGCAGTGGAACGGAAAGGAAAATCCAAGATGATGATAATAATAATGGTGATGCTGCTGCTGCTGCTGGAAGAGACGAATCTCGTGAGAAAAGGAGCAAAAAGCCTCCCCCTTTTCTCTCTCTCTACAAGACGCCAAAGACATTGCCGGCGAACCAGGTAAAGGAGAGGACGGTGATGGCCGCCATGCCGAAGAGGAAGCTGAGCGTCTGTCGCTCGGCGGACGTCATGCCGCCGCTGCACGTCGGGCAGTTGTACTCTGCAGATCAACCCCCAGCTTCAGTCAGCAAGATCTTTTTTGTGCTTCGAAGGGAAAGGATAAAGGGGTGAAGGGTGGAAATGGGGCAACACATACCGCTGTAAGGGGTATACGGCTTCGGCGTGTACATGCCGAAGTAATACTGGGAGTACGCGCCCAGATGGCCGGCCTCGGCCGTCGCGCTGACCTCGCTGGCCGCGTCGTAGATGATGAGGGTGTAGGACTCGGTGAGGAGGGGGATGGTGGCGGTGGACTGGTAGGCGCCCGTGTCCCAGAGCACCTTGTTCGTCGCGTGGACGGACTGGTTCAGGGCGATGGTGTACGTCGCCGAGTTGAGCGAGCAGCTGGCCAGGACGTTGATCCCCGTCGGCGTCACGCTCAGGGAGGTGTAGTTCCACGCGAACGTCACCCAGTCCCCGATCTTGTAGTATTGGCTCCCGGACAGCGCGTTCGGCGTGATCATCGTCACCCCGCCCGTGAAGCTGTACGAGGTCGTCGCCGCTGCCGTCCCGGTCCCGGTCCCCGTGCCCGTCTGCGTCCCCGTCCCGGTCGTGGTCTTCTTGCTTCCCGTCTTCGTCCCCGTGGCCGTGCCCGTCTTGGAAGCCGTACTGTCCGCGGCGCTCGCGGCGGAGCCGGTGGTCGCTGCAGCCGTGGTCTCCGCCGTCGATTTAGCGGCGGTCGTGGCTGCTGCCGCGGTGGACTCCGCTGCCGTATCTTTCGCGGACTTCGTGGCCGAGGCATCCTTGGTGTCTAAGCGAAGGATTAGATCGGGGAGATCAGGGGGGGGAGGAGACGGCCGGTGCTTGTCACGGCGCCTTACTTGTGCTGTCCGCTCTCCTGAACAGATGCTCTCCCACCAAGCCCACGGCATCGATCCCCTTGAACGACGGCGGCCATGGCCAGGCGGCGGAAAGGGATGAAAGGGTGACGGCGGCGGCGAGGAGCTGTGAGGGCCGCATGGTGATTGGGGAAAAATCGAGCGAGGGTGTACGGGTAGGACGAGACGGTGGAGTGGGATGCGCCCAGCCGGTCAGGCCTGGTGGTTCGAACAGACGGAAATCGAGGTGGTACGGAGGGTGTTTCGAAGATTCCAGGCGTCGCTGATGCTAGAGGGAGGAGAGCTCTGTTGTGAACAGCTCGAGCGCGTTGGAATGCTCTTCCTTTCCCTCCCAGATCAAAACGAGCGACGAGGCGAGCAGGCGATAAGTATAGACAACAAATACACGACACGGTCGGAATCCCAAGCGGACGTTTTCGGTGATGCAAAAAACGGGTGGTGAAGGGGCGTGAGGAGCGGCGGAGGAGAAGCACGATGTTCGGGTTACAATGGGTAACCCCGTTCCCACCGCAGGACGCCCCCGTCAGTCCGTCCGTCCATTCGTTCGTCCATTCGTTTGCGGGCAAACCACCAGCCAAGGGCCAAGGGGTTGTGTGTGTGTGTGAGCGAATGGCTCGTGCCCTGGCAACCACCCTATTTTTAGCAGATCTCGAACCTCAACGAATCAGTGAATCCTTAATGGCCTGAGGCTCCTCAAGATCTCAAGATCTTCTCTTCCCGATCCATCATGTTTGTCGTCCCTGAATTCATGCGTCGAGATCTTTGCTTGTGCAAAAATTGCAAGCATTTCCGCATCCTCCCCATCACGGGCATGTCCTCTCCTCCCCTTGCATGTTCCGATCCGGGCGGCGACGGATAGCGGATGGCGGATGGCCCTGGAACATCCTCCTCGGCACCGTAAGTAGCTCGTATCCGCCACACCACCGCCTTACCCCTTCAGGAGATCTCGCTCTCACAAGGAGGTCGACTCTCCTCGCTTCACACCTCATCGGTTTCCTCTGCCACGAGTTTTCCTTCGTTTTCGTCGTACATGCACCTCCAACCTCTTCCCGATACACGTTGTTGGCGATACCTGCTGTGCTGTAGATATAGGTTGCACTTCACGTCCCCAGTTTACCTACGTCATATGGTGGAACCATTGAACCCATCCCCGGCCGGCACGGGACGAATGAGGGTGAACCGCTGGCGAAGCAACTAAGCTTAACTCTAAGCCAATGCCTAACGGTCATGGCAACAAACAACATCGATTCGTGCTCATCATCCCTCCCTATAAAGAAAAGGCAGGAGAGAGTGATGCTGTTTGATAGAGATAAGGTGAGTGAAAACACTTGTCGATCCCAGATGAGCTCGTCACGGCACGACAAACCGGGAGTGAAATCACCAGACTGGGGTTGCCACTACAACCGTTTGTCACTAGATGCTGGATATGTTTGTTTAGAAGGGAAAATGTAAGTTCAAAGGGGTATCATAACTATTCATCATCGCCCGCCAGATCGAAACACAGTCATCCAGCACTGCTTCGCCTGTTTTCCCCATATAATATATAAACCCATCTAGTCCCGCGGTGGTTCCTGAAACTCCGGTTTGAGCGTCCACCGGCCTCGGCCAGAGCCCGCACGTGAACCGGGAGGATACCGCAAGGTAGCCACCCGCTTCACCGTAGCGTTGAAGGCCTCCGACTGCTCCGGACCCCCATCCAGGAAGTGAAAATGCTCGATCAGCATCTGAGAAACAACGCTACCTCCATGGGTGCGCATGAATCGAAGGACCATATCCATCAGCTCCTTTCCCTGGACCACCCGCTTGCGAGGATTTCTGACGTTGCCACCTTGTCGGGTGGAGAGATTGGCCAGCACAGAGGCAGACGAAGGGCCACGGCGACTACTTGAGCCAAGCCCACCTCCTCCAAGACGGCGGCCTGCCAAACCGGAAGATCCTGTCCATGTTGGGGTTCCAATAGGGACCTGATCGGCGTTCTTCGACGCTTCCTTCAGCTCACGGGCAGCTTTGTCGGCAGCCTTCTTGGCCAACTCTCGGATGTAACGAACTTCGGTTGCGGAAGCCTTCTTCGCACTGTTGCTTAGCAGGATGTTGTCATGCTCAAATGTAGAGTGGACGCCGGAATTGGCGAATACTGTGGCAAGGATTGCGCTGTCGCCCTGTCGAAGTTCGCCCTTTGGGTCATCGTCCGTCTGGAGCTCTTCCACACGATTGACTCCGCTTAGCTTGGAGATGTCATCGGGAACGTCTTGAGCCGGTGCGGATGGATTCTGCGACTTCTTGATTCTTGTCTCCGCGTTCTTGAACATCCGCGCGGTTTCTGTTTCGCCTGAATCGTCGCCAAGAGAGAAGAGATCCTTGAGGTCTTTTGGGGAGAATGTCTGGCGCTGGGTGGGGTCCTGTAACACTTTCGTCGACAAGAACTGCTTAAACAGTTGACGGTGATATATCTTCTCTTCGATAGTACCACTGATCATCAAACGATATATCTCAACGTCGCGTTGTTGCCCCAGTCGCCACGCCCGCTCTCGAGCCTGTGAGTCAGTAGCCGGGTTCCAGTCCGGGTCGTAAATGATGATACGGTCAGCACCGGTAAGGTTGACCCCAAGACCACCAACCTTGGTCGTCAAGAGGAAAACATCCAGATTCGGATCGGTATTGAACCTATCGACAAGAGCTTGACGGTTCTTGATGGAAGTCTGTCCGTCCATCCGACAGAACCTGATCCCCTCCATGCCTTTCAGAAATTTCTCCAGGATGTCAGCCATGATACGATACTGTGTGAACAGAAGCGTTTTGTGTCCGCCGGACTTGAAATGGCGTAACAATGATTCTGTAACGACCATCTTCGATGACAACTTAGGATCACCATAGTTAGGTCCGTGAAGACGATCATGGGCGAGGAGGTCCGGATGATTGCAGATCTTCCTCAGCGCGTCAATGCCAGTGAGCGACCTCTGTTGCCCTGACAAGATCCTCTCGGCATCCTTCGAATTCAGGTATTCCTCATAACGCCTACGCTGAGACGGCAATAGTTTCACGGCAACGACTTTCTCCGTCTTCTTTGGTAAATCAGCAGCGACGTCCTTCTTGTAACGCTGCAGAAGGTAAGGCCCAACAGTCTCCTTCAGAACTGTGGCGCACTGCAGAGCCGTCTCAACGGCGAGGTTGTCTGAGTTAGCATACCCTCCTTGCTTGATAGGGAAGTCGAAGGTATTTTGAAAATCGACCAAGGTTCCCAAGCGCATGGGCGCGACAAAATCGAACAGCGACCACAACTCTGTTAACTTGTTCTGAATAGGGGTCCCAGAAAGGATGATCCTATGGCGAGTCTGGAGCTCCTTGCAAAAGATCGTAATCTGAGCATCGGGGTTCCGAATCTTGTGGCCTTCGTCGAGAATAGCGTAACCCCATTCCGTAGGGATGATATATTCTGCGTAAGTCTGCATGCCGGTATATGTTGTGACAAGCACATGACCTTCTTTAATAACCCGATTCACGATTCGTCTTGCCGCCTTCTTCTGGCTTGTCAGTTTCGTAGAGGCCGTGAAATTGTCCTGCTCAAGGTCGCGCTCCATTCTCTCCTCCGAGCGAACATCCATCATGCCGCTACCGGAGGTGTGAAGGATGGAGACTCGCAACGCTGGCCACCAACTGTGAAACTCATTCACCCACTGGGACATCACAGTAGCGGGGCAGACGACAAGCACAGGCTTGTCAAGCATATTTGAATGATGGAGGGCAGCAAGGAAAGCGATGATTTGGATCGTTTTTCCAAGACCCATTTCATCCGCAATGATTCCGCCGGTTTCTTGCTGGTGCAACTCCCACAGCCATTTCACGCCTGTCTTCTGATAGTCAAATAACGCTGGATATATGTCACCGGGTATCTTAAGACCTCCTTCGTATTCATGGGACGGTACGGTCGGATGGGGTTCATTCCATTCGGCCTTAGCAGTGCTTTCACCATCCGCTTCTTCATCTTCTCGTCGCTCGGAGGAATCGGCGCCTTGACTCTGAGCTTTTTCACGAGCCAGACGCCGCTCACGGCACCATTTCTCCAGGCGAGCTTTGTAGACGCTTTCATCTCCATCGTCGATAGCCGTGATGTCCTCGGCTTCACTCGTGTCTGCTGAAGCTTTGCCTTTGGTCTTGGTTTTTGCTTTTGCTCTAGGCTTTGCGGGTGGAAGATCGGTCATATCATATTCATCCGAATCCTCTTCTACAACGAAGTCATCCTCGAACTCAGACTCATCCGATCCCTTTCGACGCCCTTTTGAAGCCTTCTTGGTAGCTGTGGTTGTTTTACGCTTCTTCTTCTCAGGTGTATAGTCATCGTCTAGATCTTCGCTGGCTTCGTCAGCGCTAGGTGTGGCCGTGGCAGAAGCGATGTCGCGCCGATTCGTTAGCCTGCGACGCTTCTTCGAAGGCTCCGGAGACGATATCGTAGCGGGTGTTGCAGTCGCAGTGGAAGGCGCCGAGACAGGCTTGAAGCCAGGCCTGACCAAGTTCCGATGAGACTTTGGCTGGTCGACCACTTCAGCGACCTCGCTATCCTCTTCCTCCTCGTCCTCCTCGCCACCCTGAGCCTCCGCACCCAGCAACACATCAGCAATGCTATTTGGGAGCTTCGGTTCCTGACGTATTCTTGAGAAGGGTGTGATCTTGCCAGTCCGAATAAGGTAATCGCGTCGGCTTTCGTCGGCTCGTTGTGCAGTCGAAGGGACGGTGGATTCAGCATCTTTAGCCAATGCGGAGATATGCCTCTCCTCGATTCGAGCCTGTATTTGACCGATGTCATCCTCCAACTGGCTGATCCTCTCCTCATTCCTTTGGATATCTGCCCGGATCGGGTTCTTGACGTGGGAGCTTCCCGGCTGCTGCAGTCGCTGGGACAACTGCTTATTCTGCGCGACCAACTTGTCCCTTTCATTCTGTGCCTTCAGCATCCGTTGCTTATCCTTTTCGTCGGCTTGTTGGTTCATCATGGCGCTGGCCTGTCGGCCGATGGCTTGCGCAAGGTCATCCTGGTCCTGAATCGAGGCCATCAAATCCTCCACGTCGACGTTGTCGTCAACCGCTTCGGCGCTATGGTTACCTTCATCGGCTTTGGCCCCGTCATTGTGATCAGGCTCCGCTTCAATCTCAGGCTGCTTTCCTTTCTCACTCGGCGACACTGGGTCGCCCTCAAAGGTGGCGTTCTCACTCATCGTGGATAGTTGACGCGGATTTCGGAGGCCGGATACATGTATATATCATAGGCGCAACGATAATGACGATGAGGTTACTGCGACATTCAGTAATCGGCAGTATATATATTGGACTGTAAGTGCGAGGTTTCACTCGAGAAGGATCACCGGGGAATAAAGTTAGGCTGCAACGGTGAAGGGTCAATGAGTGATATCACCGAGTCCGCCAAGTATCGAGTTAACTCCGATCGCCGACACGCCAACGCCAAAGCACGTGCAGCCCAGCCGCGGCCATTCATATTTATAGGTTTTCATCTCATCTCCAATCCAAACGAGTCCTCATCGATTCCCTATGAACTCTACGTCTTCGGAAAAAAGGTTTAGATCTTGATCAAGGCCGTAGTAGCGGTATCTTCCTCAGACGCTCTCATTTTGTCCTATTTCATTGATCATGACCCAAAGAAGGGAGAATGACAACCTAAATTCTTTTTTCACATTTCAAAGTTGTTTTCCGTCGCATTCGTCCTTCTATATCACAACTCACTGCACCTTCGTTCCAGACCACTCCGAGCAGTCCACCTTCTCAGCCGTGCCAACAGCCAGCCCAACACCGGAGTTCCCAAAGAGCGCCGAAGAAGCGCCCGAGTCGATGCAGAGGTCGAAGTTCACGTTGGCCCCGTATTGGTTGGTGCCGGTGAGCCCGTTCTGAGCGCAGAGGGTGTTGCCAGAAGCTATCGTACAGGCACGAGGGAGTCAGTCACTCGCTCTTGAAGTGAAAGAGACGGCAAAGGGACATAAAGAGGGGCTTTCAGCCTACCGGGACACAAGTTGTTCACCATGACCACGATGCTGGTGCCGGCGTTGCTCAGCGCGTTGCCGGAGCTGTCCGTCTGCGCGGTCAGCTTCCAGCAGGTGCCGCAAGCAGGACCGGCGCCCTCGCCAGGCCCAGCCCCGTACAGGTTCTGAGAGACGGCGGCGGAGTAACCGGGCTGGTCGATGTCGATGTCAGCGCTGCTGAAGCCTTCATCGACGTGTTTCGAAGAGTAGCTTCACTTACATCGGTGTAAAATCCGCAAGCGGCAGTGTCCACATTGCAGTTACCAGAGCCCCAGGTATCGGTGCTGCCATACTCGGTGAAGGAGGCCGTATAAGTCTGCGCATTCGCCGCGGTGGCGGCAGCGGCAGCGAGGAGAAGAGCCTTGGCAATCATGATTCTGGCGGTTCCTTATGCGTTTCTCTTGAGGATAGGACTGGTGCTAGTGGAAGAGGTAGAGCCGGCTTCTCACAGTACTTGCAACCCCTTTTATACACATCCTCTCCCCTACGCACGCTCAGATCATGTCGTCAAGACCATGCCCATTGAGAAGAATTCCAAGGAGACAGCGCCGTGTCACCGTCAAGCCTCCTGCAGATCCCCCAAGAACAGGGCCATCTTCCCCACAATAAACAATTAATCCCTAACGTATTAATGACCCCGGTGGGAATAGACAAGCTTTCCCGCAAAGGAACCCCTCGCTCGGCAACGTCGTGGCGCCACGGGAACTCGGGAAGCGGATCGCCAGCGCGTTTCGGCCCCTCCATGCACGGCTCCGGATCGGAACCTCCCCCCTGTCTTGCCTCCCCAGCCGATGAGCGGTGTATGGCATCCAGCAAGGTAGGCCTAACCTCCTTCAGATTGTCGTGTGGACCCATCCTCTGGGGGATTCTTCCAGATGTCAGGCTGTATCGGACAGATTGATTCGCTTTCTTCAGCCTGTGATCGTAAGGACAGAATGACGACTAAAATGCAACATGACCGATAAATCATAACAAGACTATAAACAAGATGATATTCGTGCTTCCATAGTAAATAGCCGACATACGGGGGTATTAAATACTGAACAATTAGATTAAAAAATATGCTTTACGCCACATATATTCCCAAACGCCGTGCCTTGCCTTAATCCTTGGATTTTCCCCTTTCGACGCTGAGGTCGAACTGGAAGAGCGAATCAAAGATGCCACTCCTCGCCCGTCTGTTTGTCGTGGGCGATGCGGAAGCGGTCCGGGGCACGATCGAACCTGTTGGCGAGACGACCGAGGATCGGGTAGGTGAAAGAGGAGAAGCTCTTCCTTGGTCAGCCTGCATGCAATATGTCAGCCCCAGGACGCGGGATGGGTGAAGCCCAATGAGCATCATCATCAAGGCCCCCAAAGAAGATCTCTTCTAACCTCATCCCCATTCCCTCCAGGCCCCTCGGTCGTTTCGGAAGGGCGAAGACTCGCCGCTCCGCTGCTAGAACGAAGATGACTCGGGCCCGCACCAGCGCCACGAGCCATCTGACCTTCTGCCGCCTCGAAAGTGATTCCTTCCGGCGAGCCGGCTTTGTTCAAAAGCCCTCCCGGCACACCTTTGCGAGAGTTTCCGCTGTTACGCCTGCTATCCAAGCTTTTGTTCAGCGTCTTACTCGCGTCACTGCCACTGGACTTCTTCATCCGAACGCTGCCTTTGGCATCCACGTGGGCGCTGGCAACAGTGGTCTTACCCAAGGTTGGAGTAAAGGGGGCGCCGGGCTTCTCCTCGTTAGCTTCGAGAAGGTACCAGCGTAGACCATCTGACAGCCCGAATGGATTATCATCCTCGAATGAGATACCACCTTCGCTTTCGGCGATGGAACGGCCATCGCTGGCGCGCGTCGAGTTCATAGCCTTCGAGAGGTCGACCACTCGTTCATCGACCTTGGTTATCCGTGCAACAAGCCACTCCCTCCCCCCGAGCTTATGGGCTTCCTGCTCCCGCAGGAAATAGTGAGGGGCTCCAACGTTGAAAGCAGCCCATGGTCGAGTTGCTTGGTTACGTGTTGGTAGGAACAAGGCGAGATCACCTTCCTTGAATGATTTGAAGGCGATCTTGTCGTGTGCTTCAGCCTGCGCCTTGTGGCACTTGTCGCGGTAGGCGCGAGCTTCTTTCTGCCATTTTCGTGCCGTGTGCTCGATATCCCGCATCCGCTTGGCAATGACCTCGCTGAAGGTGTCATGGTCAAACCTATTGATGATACTGATGAACTCGTTGTACTTCGCAACCTCCTCCGCTTCATCTTCGCTGTCCATCCATTGCAAAGAACTTAAGTCGGACGTCTCTTCTGTACTTTTCCTAACGGGGAATGACCCGTTAAGACTGCGGTTCAAGGCAGAGGTGGACGCATTGGGGTTGTTCGAATCCCAGAGCAGACTCGCATTTGCTTTGGAAGCTCGCTGAATGACCATGTTGCCATCTTGGTGGGAAACCGCGAATCCCAACGATTCCAGGAGCCGGAACAAGCGATCCGTTCGGGTGAAAAGCCTGTGCGTCAGGTCCCGAGCATGTTCAGCTTGTCGCCGGAGTTTCGCGGACTCTGCCTCCTTGCTCTTCAGTAAGCCATCAAACTTCCGCTGAAGATGATACAGCTGCACATCAAGCTCATTGCTGTGTGACTTGGCCTCTGTGAGATCCAAGGACAGCTGAACTGCTCTAGCCTCCTCCTCGGCAGCTCTCTGCCGCAGAGCTTCTGAACCGGTCTCACCATCCGCAAACTTTTGCCGGAGACCCTCAAGATGTTTCCGCTCTTCGGAGAGCTCGTGTGACAAAGCGTCTACCTTGTCCTTTTGAGTCCGAAGCTCTTCGCGCACATGGGCAACTTCATTTTCCCTGTTCTCAAGCTGGGAACGGAGGTCGCGTTCGCACTTCTCCGACGCGGACCGTAGGCTATCCCGCTCAGCAGTCACCAGGTCAACTGCTGTCTTGAGATCCTTCAGACAACTCATCGAACGTAGAGCGAGATTTTCCAAAGAGTTAATCAACTCTTCATGATCCGCTGGGACAGTATCCTCTGGGGACAAATGTCGATGTGCAACAGAGAGTTTCTCGTATTGCTCTTGCCGGACTTTGGTATTCTCCCTGCTTGTCGCTTCAAGCTTGCGTAACTGAGACTGTGCTCTGTGGACCTCTTCTGCGGCCTCTTTCCGGGCCCGTTCAAGGTCGGCATGGGCTTTGTTAAGCTCTTCGGCAGCTTCTGCGCGAGTTTGATCCAGCTCCGCATACAGATCTTGCAACTTCGTGTCTATTCCAGTCCGTTCGTGGTCGCGGCTTCCTATGACTTTCTCGAGTTCCTCTTCATAGCTGCGTAAGTCATCCTTCAAGCTCTTTCGCTCGTTCGTATGCTCCTTTTCCTTGGCCTCCATGTTTTCCATGAGGTCCTTTTTCGTAGCATTTGCCTCCTCGAGCTGCCGCATCAGGTCCTCGCGAGCTGCATCTCTGGCACGTATATCTCTTTCTAAGCTTGCGCGGACATCCTTCTCCGATGCCAACTCTGCTTCAAGTTGTGCTATACGAGTAGTGAGTGCCTTGTCTTCGACGGCCTGATTTGCTGAGAATCGACGTGAGTCAATGGAGGAACGGCGAGAGGCTGTTTCCTGTGGACGAGCAGACTGAGAGTTTCCATTGGGATCCGGTGTCGGAGGCTCAGGGGTTAGAGGACTCTGTGGGGGAAAACCGCTACCAATAGACAGACGGCTGATGTGGCTTTGCCGATGCAGCAAATCTTCAAGTTTGCGAACCCGGCTTTTGGCAGCTCTAAGTTCGTCCTCCATTTTCGAGTTGGCATCACGGAGCACCCGTAGCTCATCCTCCCCACGGAGCAGAAGACTTCCCTTCCCAAAGGCGGCTTCATGTACGCTACCTAGCTTAAAGGTCTTTGCGTATTTGATCTGCCGCTTAGTCGGTGTATCCATGTCCCTGATCATCTGCAAGAGTGGCTCTAGCGATGGCTCTTGGCCTTTGAGGCTCTTCAATACCTTCATATAATCTTGCAAGTCTTGCCTCGTCACGCTCGGCCATTGCCGCGGGCCCTCCTGTACGTTGATTTCGAAGCTAGGCGCGCTGCCTTGTAGCAGATCAAGGTTGATGAAATCGCTCATGGTCTTCATCCATTTTTTCCGCCGGCGTTCTTCCTCTTCTCGAAAGCTTGCCATTTCTTCGGTCAGCGTAGACGAGTCCCGCTTCATCTTGTCCGCAAATTCTTGCCGGCGGACACCTTCCACCAAAAGGGAGCCATAAACGAAGGGGAGTCTCGAGACGAGTGCCAGCAACTCGAAGGCTTCGAGGCCTTCAGAAGGGATCTCAAGGGAGGCTACTTCCGAGCCGACGCGAGATAAGCTAGACTCGATGGATGCGATTGCCTGTAGACTATCCATGGCAGTTGCAACGGAATGATTCTTCTGCTCGACAGAATGTCGGAGCACCTCGCTCATCTCCGTGCTGTACCTGACGATCGCAGGTAGGAAATTCCGGGTATGCAGCAAAGCCATTTTCGAGACCGAAGCTGCTGTCTTTGTATTGTTCGGCAGACCGAGAACATGCGCGTAATCAGACGAGACCTTGTTCACAAACGCCTCGATTTCAGAGTACAGCCTCAGCGGGTCCTCGACATCATCGACGGTGGAATGGCTTTGGCCTTGGTCTACCGCCCCTAGCAGATCATTATAGTCTGACGCGATTTGTTCTATGCTCGAACCCAATTCCTCGATACGCTGACCGAAGGCCTGTATGATATCCTTGCTCAGATGGACTGCTTCCTGAACTTCTCCTTGATCCACATAGTCCTGAAGTGTAACAGTTCGAGAAGCGGTTCTACCCTGCTTCTGGGGGTCACTTGAGCCTTTGAGGACGAAAGGGACGAACTCGGGTTTAGCAGGTACGGCAGCGAACTGTGAGAGGTTCGTCTCCCACGACTGGACATTCTCCTGCTGCTCTTTAGCAACAGCCTCGAACCAGGCCTTCGCCTCGGCATGCTTCTTCCGCAAGCTCTGTATGTGACCGTCGTGGTTTCCTGTCGCTACCCGTAGACCCTTCTCAATGACAGCCTGCTCGTCCAAGACCTTCTGTAAGGCAGCTGACATGGGCTTGCATTTCTCGAGGACGTCCAGAGCCCACTCGCGCCGGGCCTTGAACAGGGCCTTCCAAGCTTTGACATCGGTAGTGTTCGACAGAGTTGCCGGAGGTTTGCTCGGAGAGTATAGCTCCGGTAGAACTTCCGGAGGGATCAAGGCGGAGGCATCTTGGGAGGGCGTAAACAATGCTCGGTCAAAGACGTATATCTCTTGCTGTAACCATGTGAGTTGGTTGTCTGAAGAAAGGGAGTGGACGACCAACCTCAGTTAGCAGCGCCTGCAGCTTCACATGCTTTCCGCGGGTTGTCAACAGGATCTGGTCCTGTGTCGGAATACCCGTAGCCTTCGAGATCCAACTCCTCAGGGCCTCCAGAGAGCTGAACGAGACCGGGTCGGCATCGAGCCGAGAGCCCGTATGGAAGACGAAGACCGGAAGCGACATCCGCAACGCATCTCCTAGTACCTATAGAACGACAGTTGCCGCATGGCCCAGGGGCATGAAAGGACGAGGAACTCAAATCCGGATGGCGCAAGTCGTAGCTACGGTTGCCAGGTGCGAGCTGGCTGGTCACAGTGATCGTCAAGGTGTCTTGGCAGACGGCGAGCTCGGTTTGGGGTCGGATCAGATGGGCGTCCCTGCAGGCAGGCCAACGGCGCCCCAGGCCCCAGGCCCCCAGCTCCATCACGCGTCCATTGGCGTCACAAGCATCTGCAAGGGCTAGACCCTCGCGAGCATTCACGCGAAGCAGAGCTTCAAGCTGCTGAAGAATGCCGGCTTGATATCGATCTGATACCTGGAGCTTTCCTCAGACATGGCAAGCGATGTCAAACAAAGCCTGCCAGGCAACGCAGTCGAGGGAGATACCGCGATTGCCGAGCTCCTTCACACGCCATATGCGGATGCCTTGGTGCTGTCGCGCACCGAGAAGCGCGTGTTGGAGCTCTGCGATGAGCACGAAGAACAGAGCCTCGAGCGCAGCCTGCTCGAAGCACAGTCGTCCCGTTAGTTTTCTATGTCAGAAGCAGGTGGAAGTTTTACACGCCTAATGCTCCAATGCAGTAAATCCGCGAGAAATCGAACGGCTGTCAGATGAAGCCGTTCAAGAGCAGCTGCTTGTCGCAGAGCGCGAAGCTGCTGAGTCCAGAGCACGATACATGTTGCGAAACAGCATTGTCCGCTCCGCGCTCACCACCGATCCCGTGTTGAAGGCGGTTCACAGTGGACGAGACAGTGCGCCTCACATCAGGTGTGTGATGCAACTAGATTGTCCGCAGGGGCGCATGTCACCCTACATACTTACACACTCACAGGAAGCTATCACCTTTAGTCAATGAACGGGATACCATCTCCATGCTTCATAATACGTTGACAAAGCAGTCAAACAAAGTCACTGCGGATTTGGAGTCAACAGAGCAAAGCATAACAGCAGCCAACAGAGTAAACAAAGATCTAGCAAAACGCCTGCTGGATCTGACCGACCAAGTGAAGGAGCAGGAGATTGAAGATGTAGAGGACCCGGGCATCCGCGCTCAACTTGTTCAGCTTCAGCGAGACATCAGGAATGCCCGCCGACAATGGCGAATCGTGGAGAGCGTGCTGTCAGGCACCATCGTGGGAAGCGGCGTTGACTGGGCCCGCGATCCGGACCTACGAGACCTCGTCCTGGATGACGAGGATGAATTGGAATCATGAAGGGCTGGAGAGATCCGAAAGCCCGAATAGCGAACGACTCTCCTGTGAATAAATACTTACCTCATGGCTCGTCGGTACAGCAGGACAAGGCTGAGGTGAAGCATCCGCAAAGGATTCACAGGTACCTAGTGGATTGTAGGTCATGGCCACCCGGGTGGTTGGTCCTACGTCAGACGGGGTCGTGTCGTGTGAGCTTTCAGGCCGCTTCGGACTTGCAAGCTGCTGAGCACCGATGTATCCTGAAAGAGGCATGGTTCAGGGCAACACACGGGGGCTACTTCACCGTGCCTCGGTGATGACAGGACCCGTCACTTCCAGGTTCAACTGGTGTCGGGCATCCACGCCTCCACCTGAACGGACGTCTCGAAGGAGAGCAGGGACTTGTGCGACAGTTTTTCATCATCATTAATAGATCTATGCCCAGAAGACGGAGAACCTCGTGCGCAGTGTTCCTGAATCCATCACGTGGAAGGCTCGCGAGGCTGCACGCAGACAAGTGGACGTGGGCCTCAGGTTGTGTTGTGCTGCAATCGCGGGGTCGAGGATTGGGCGCGCCCGCGCGGCTGCCCGCACGCGTTGCTCACGAAAAACAGCAGGACCAGCTGGATGATGATATTGCTGACCGGGACTGGAGGGGGGGAAGTTGGCAACCTTACCGGGTCGCGGTGGGTACACACTGGCAGTCATAGGTGGGTGTCATATGGAGTCGATTTGTGGGCGGGCGGGTTTGCGGGCGGGCGAAAAACCGCTCGTACTGAGAACTTCACCCTTCCTTTTTCACCTTCAGCTTCTGGCGATCGGCTACAAAAGATAGTAGGTGGCTTTAGGGTCCAAGTGCGACCACGAAGATACCTTTCTTACATCACCATACTAATTTTAGTCATTCGTCTTTCCGTACGGCGCGGCCCTCTCCCCCTCTCACCGTCACGTCTCACGTCTCACCCTCTCACTTCGCTGCGCCTGCAAGAGGGCCGCGCTGAACATGGGTCAAGAGTCGAGGCACGGCCAAATAGCGTGTGAGAGTCGTGTGCGAGGGTGAAATGAAGTGCTCTTGGGGCTCAGGATGTAGGTAGTAGCTTGCCTGCAAGCGGACATCCCCTCTCACACCTCTTTCCTCCCTGGTCCCCGCGATCCTACTGGAGTCCTTTGCCCACCCCCCCGCCCCCTCCGCCCACCCCTCTCTCCCCCCCCATCCCCCCTCCATCCCATGCCACAACAACCGGAGCCAACCTTTGGTAGGCAGGCCGGAATTCTAATGAAAATGGGTGTGGGCTGCCGCTTTTAAGGAACTGACCACTGTTGCTACTACCTCCACCCGGCGGCTGCTCATCACACGGGCACGCACACACGCACGCTTGCTCGCATACCACACACCACCGCTGATTAGAAGGGGCGGTAGTTACACATCTTGCAAGAACTTCGCGCGGGAAGCCACCACCACCACTGCTCGCTCTAGAGAGTACCACCACCATTCAAATGATGCTGCCAACCATATCTCCAAGTAGGTAGCTTACCGTCAATAGCCTACCAAAAGACCATCCTCCACTACTGGCAGGAACCGCCTACCTACTGTACCTGCAACCAGCAAACCGAAAAGGTCACCGCTTGATGATTGATTGCTCACAGCCGCCGCGAGGTGAGGTGATACATACAGTACTGTACATCGAAACAAAGCGACTTGCAGGCGCACGCACTCGAAGTTAGATTGATGATTGCATTTGATTCATTCATGAAAGAACATTGCATGTATCAATGAAGAATATCCAAACATACATACATGTTTGGCGGTTTGCACTGCAATGCGCAGGGCGTGTGTGGAAGTACCTTACTCTTTGTTCTTGACGTGATGGGTCATTGGGATGGACGGGATGGTGCTGGGGAGGCAGGGAAGGAGGGAGATGTGTGTGTGGTCTTGTCTTTGATCGGAGGGAGGAGCGGTCTCGGGCATCCCACCAGTGAACGGAGGAAGGTGAGGTTAGAGGTAGTTTATCACTAGCTGGGCAAGGTGGTAGTAAGGTGCTGTGATGACGGACAGGAAGTGACTTGACCAGAGCGAATGGATCAACTCTCAATACCTAGTATCTCGCTACCTGACGAAGTGACTTGTTGACTGACCGACTGACCAACCTGAGGTATCTACATGGTAGTAAAGGTAAGGTAGGTACAGTCACAGCAGCCCGCAGGTCGCAGGTCGCAGGTCGCAGCCCGGCGCAAAAGAAGGAAGAAGGGACGGCACCACCACCCACCACCACGACCACCATCATCCACCCACCGCGTAAGGGCGAGAGGAATGGGAATGCGCAGCGCGCCACCGTATACATCATCACGCTCGCCCGCTTAGGGCCGGGCCCAGATGTACGCGGACGGGTTTGCTTGGGGTTGTTGTGATGGTCCAAGCGCCCCTCCCCTTTACTTACAGTTCGTCGCCCGCCCGCCCACGGCCGTCTGCGCTCGCACTCTGTCTGTCTTGCCCTCACACACTCTGACTGCCACTCTGCGACTGCGACTGCTACACTCTACCTCTCCCATCGCCATACAAATCCGCCCTGCGCTGCGTCCAGGTGAGTTTCGCTTCAGCCTCGAGCTGTCACGGCCAAGCACCACTCCACGCACCACCCAACCTGCCTTTTTTCCCGCCCGAAATCGCCTCCTTCCCTCTCCCGCCCTTTCTTTCTCTCTCATTCTCTCGTTCATTCTGACTTCGGACTGACGTCGCCCGTCGTCGCAATCCCTCTCCTCTCCCCTCTCTTCCTTCCAACGCCCCGTACCATACTGACCACCACTGCCCAGCTCTATTTGGTCCGCCGCACCGCATCACCATCACTTCATTTTCCCAAGTAAGTCGATTGCCTTTTTGCCCTCGTTCTCCGCGTCTTCTTACACCCAACCCGACCATGTTTTGCTTGGGTCTCGTTCGGGCTGCGCGCGCGCCTCCGCTCTCGCTCTGGCTCAGCACTCGCCGCACCGACCGCGCGCTCTTCACCACCACCATTCAATGGTATTCTGTTTTCACCGTTGATTCCCGTGGTCGCGCGTTGTCGTCCGTCGCTGCCGTGTCCTGTCGTTCCATCCTTTTTTTTTTTTTTTTTTTTTTTTGTTTTCGTCGCCGTGTGACTGTGTTCGCGCGTGCGACGCGTCCCTTCCCACCTGCGCTCGGGCGATTGCATCATTTTAGGTGACAGCCTTACTAACTTCCGCACCCAGCCACCAAGCAAGAAAGTCCATCATGCCTAAGGAGAAGACCACCCGCAAGACCAGAGGCAAGGCCGACGGCGGCAAGAAGAAGAAGGGTATGCTCACTGTTTTCTGACCCTCGACGAACTAACCTGCTGACCTTCATCCTGCAGACCCCAACGCTCCCAAGCGCGGTCTTTCTGCCTATATGTTCTTTGCCAACGAGCAGCGTGACAAGGTTCGCGAGGACAACCCCGGCATCAAGTTCGGTATGTCTCGATGAACTCATTTTCACGTCGTTTCCTCTACTAACGTGATGCAGGTGACGTCGGCAAGATCCTCGGTGAGCGCTGGAAGGCCCTTACCGACAAGCAGCGTGCCCCCTACGAGGCCAAGGCTGCTGCCGACAAGAAGCGCTACGAGGAACAGAAGGCCGCCTATGCTGCTGTAAGTTCTCCGTCCACGTTTGATCGCCGCATCACCACTAACCAGTCCTCCAGGGTGCCGAGGAAGAAGATGAGGGCTCCGAGTAAACCTCGCACGCCTCGCTCTTCTACCACACTGTGCAGTACCACAACATTTTTCTCTCCCGTATGTGTGTAAGGCGCTTCTAATCACTTGTTTTTTCCCTGTCGGTTTTTGCCATGGAGGGACTGTATTGTTCTGGGCGAGTTATGACGTTCGAGGAGGGTTGCTCCAGGGCTCAGGCTTCACGGTTCTTCTGCGGGGGGTTTTTTTGGCTTGCTTTCCTTGCTCCTTTTTTTTCTCCCTCCTCCCCGCTTGCCGGCGGTTTGGTTCGCACCGGAAATCATGAAGGGGGGTTCGTTCCATCTTCCATGACCGTCAACCACTGCACTACTATCATCGTCAAGCAACGTAACGTAACGGGAACGTAACGAAGGGGGCCGGCATCTCCGGTTTGATTTTCTCTTCTTTTTTTTTTTTTTCTCTCTCTGTGACGTGACGAGATCATTTATCCGCGACATCGACGTCGACGTCGACGAAACTCCTCCCTCTCTTCTTCTCTCTCTTTCAATGCAGGGCAGTTCTCCTTTCGCTCTTGCACTTGCCATGCCCAACCTCACGCACGACGTGTCGGATGGTCCCTTCTACCCTGACTTCTTTCTTCTTTCACATACAGAGGCAATCATGATATGAACCTTCACTTGCATTGCTAGATATAGGGAAGAAAGAAAGAAGAAAAGGAAAGGTTTCTTTTTCTTCTCGTTCGATCTCGGCGGGTGTGGCTGCCAAGATTGGGGTAACAGAATGATAGAACGCTACGCATGGCCGACGAAGAACAAGAAGAATAAATTTGGTATCGTGACAACCCCTCTAAGCAGAAGAGGAGTGATTGAATGAATCCCCATCCGCCCCGCCCACTCCATTCGCCCAAGCATCTTACTTCACTTCAAAACGCCCCCCGTTCCCGTTGCGCGCCCCTCAACTCGACTCCACTCCACTCAACTCCGAACTCATTCCCGCTGCAACATGACGGTCAAGCCCATGAGGCCAAGCATGGCCGTCTTCAGCCAGGGGTACTCGCTCAGGAGGATGGTGACGTAGCCGACGGCGGGGACGTAGCCGACGACGCTGCCGATGACGTCCCGGTCGCGGTCGAGGAAGCGCTGGCCGTGCGCGTACAGCTCCGTGTCCTCGGCCATGTTGTTGTCGCCTTTGGTGAGGAGCTCGAGGGGTTTGTCTCTGTTGTTTGGATTGCAAGCCTGCTGTTAGCAAAACGCTTCCCGGCAGCATCTCTCCCAGCTCATAGGCAGGGGGGGAAACAAGAAAGCACTCACCCGCCCCCGAACCGCCGCACGACCCGGTGCACGATGGGGATGTCCTTGCCGCGGACGTTGTAGACGACGACCTCGCCGATGCGGGTGTCGCGGCCGCGGTTCCAGAGGAAGAGCAGGTCGCCCCGCTGGAAGGCCGGCTCCATGCTGCCGGAGAGCACCACCACGATCGGCGACGGGCTGTCCGTCGCCACGCTCAGCCCCTTCCACAGCATGAACGCCGTCGATAGGACCAGTGCGAAGTTGAGCACCTGCGCGGCCAGCTGCCGCGGCTGCAGCCCGGCGAGCCCGAGCATTTGGGTTGCTGGATCGGTACTGTACTTAAGGGAGGCAGCTTGCGCTTGGTGGTGTGGTGCGGTGTGGTGTGGACCGTGGGGTGCGGGACCGGGGGGCTTCCGTATTGATCGAAGCTAGAGATGGCGCAGATTGAACCGGCTCTCGTGCTCGTAGTGAATTGACAGGGCGGTTCCGCTGTCTTGTTGCTCGGAAGCGCAGCTGGTACGGTGTTGGTGAGGCCAGCTGTTTTCCCGCAATGGAGAAGGTCCGGAGGAGGAGCAGGACCCTAGTCTGATGAGCTCCGGCTGACCCCGAGGTTTTACCGACGGGATTTATATGTACATACTCTGGTCTCGGTTCCTGTTCAGTAACTTCTCGTCTCTCCAGATATCTTTCTCGGTCTGAACGAGTTTGTTTTCATCATGGGTGCCTCATCTTTGCAGAGGCCTGCTGTACTCACCGCCTATCATGGTTACTGGCAGAAAGGACCATCACCTCCACCATTAAGAAGGAGAAATTGTCAGCTTCATCACTTCATATCTGTTGCTTAACTTTCGGATACTTCCTCTTTTCTATCTTCTCCTGCTTCTCGAAGTGGTTCCTTTATCTCTCTCTTACTCTCGCGTAACTCAGTCGATAATAAAAACAACGTTTTCAGTCTTTTTCCGCATTCTCATATATGTTCCTATGACCAGTCAAAGTGTGCTCCCCTTCCAAAGGATATCGTGGTCATTTGACACCTTACCAGATACAGAAGCAGTATGTCTGAGCGTTCCCTCTGCAGTCATACTAGGGTTCTGGTATCACGATGTGCGGTCTTTAGCGAATTCTTTAGAAGTCGAAACCCTGCACGGCTGGCTGAAACTGCTAACCATATACCTCGCCACTTCTTTTCTACCACAGAGGCCTCCCAACTCAGATCAGAGCATGTCATTCCACTTCACGCCGGTATCCTACTGCCTAGTGCCTTCACCAACGGGACGAGCATGGCCAGCCATCGTTGTAACGGACGACATGGCGCCGGAGTACAGTCTGGCTGGGAAGCCGACTGACTGCACAACAGTCCTGCTTATGCAGAAATATGAGTTGTACGGCAGCAGTACAAGTTCTCCACCATGCTGCACCCTTGCTAACATCTGTTGCCAGCCAATGTCATCCAGAAGTCGAACTGAGCGACTTCTTCCTAGAAGATCTTGATAAGCTGCGCAAATCGGGAGCTCCCAGAGATCTTGTTGGGGCATACCGTTGTGTGCAGGGCGATGATTCCAGGGAAGGCTTCTTTGGCTTGGACCATTGGAGGGCCAAGCTTGAATCGAAGAAAGGGGCATTTTTGGAGCCAGTCTTGATATGCGAAAGAGCGAAAAGAGAACTTACAGAGGCGACTTACCAGAATGCGAAGAAGGCAAAATATACGGTCAAGTCAAGTGCCAACCAGGGCGTACCGATAAGAAGACAAAATGTCCCAGGAAATCCAGGCAGCGACGCAACGACGTTCAGATCAGATTACGCGGAGGTCGGGCCCTCAGAAGCGAAAGAAGATATGAAGGGTTCGGCCAGAAGCCTGGTACACGACAACTATGAAGCCGGAGCTGCAGTTAATGTGCCTGGTCTGAAAAGGGATCCTGGAGAATTTGACGACTTTTCAAGTGGAAGCTCGGAGTCGGAGGAGTCGGAGGGTTGGGATGAATCAGCGGAATTAGCGGAGCCAGCATGGGAGAATGGAGACGAGGCGGGTTCTGCTCGTACAATCCATTCCGCTCCAAACGTGCCAGCCATCAAAGAGCGCGTCAGCGAGGCCGATTCCTCCGAACTGGGAACCACTGAGCCGTCAGGTCCGGAAGCTTCGTGAGTTTCCAGTACCGATACTTGTTTGAAGGTGTTCTTCTGACTCTTCTAGCAGTGATCCGAACTATGTCGCTCTCCTTGTCGGCGACCCCGAACAAACCATCTGGCTGCAATTGGCAAGCCTCGACGGCCGCGAACATCTGACCGTGTTGATCACTGACGAACCGGAGCTGGGGAAGTGCATCCGAAGCGATGAGTACAAAGACCTGCGCGCGCGCTGCCCATTTCCCTCCCGTCGTGGAATTCCTGACGACCGGCGATCTCCGCCCGCGGCTCCGGCACGGGTCCGGATCGACGAGGCTGGAGGGCATCGTGACCATGGGCGACCGCAAAAGGGAGCTGGGCCAATGGGGCCGGACCTGGTGTGTGGCCTCGCAGCTTGGGCTGGAGGATCTGATGGACCTGCTCGTCCGGAAGCTCGGGATGCTGCGACACTGGCCCCCTAAGGAGATGGGCTTCGAAGCCCTGGTCACTGCCCGGTACGTCTTCCGAGAGAAACCGGCGGGAGATGTGTCGGTGGCGGACGGCCACGCCAGGGAGATCCTGATCGACTACTTCGCCCGCAACTTCTGGGCCCTCGTCGACCAACACCTGGCAAACCTGAAGAGCGTGTTCGAGAAGTGCCCTGGACTGGCGGGCTCGGTCCATCAAGCCATCGCGAATGATATCGCAATCGAAGCGTGTGGAAAGGAAGAATGAAGGAGAAGAGGGCGATGATGACAACAGATATATTGGTATTACTGAGCGTCACCGAGACGAGAAGACTGAAGGCCATTGAGTCAGGAGGCTAGATTGGGGAAGATCATGATAATAATGATGATGTTATGCCTTTAGAGCTATTTGGTTCAAGCCGCGTGGGGATACCTTGGGGTTTTAGTCATGAACAATCCAGTTCCTTTTTAATTTCAGAACCAAGCCCATGTGACCCCCCTCACCACGGCTCGATATCAAACTCGACCAGCCGATCCCCTTTGCCCTTCTCCACCGGCCTACCCTCCTCGTCGAACAACGAGCGCTCCATGAAAGTGACGTGACCGCGCCAATTAACCAGAACGACGCTCTGCTTCTGCGTCCCATACACGCCGCTCGTCGCATCCGCAGGGACAGGCTGAGCCTCCATGCTCCGAGCAGCGGCAAGCTCGTCCGCCGGCCGAGCGGCCTCGGTAGCCGCGTCGCCGATGGGCGGGATGAAGATGCTGTGGCGCAGCTGGCGGAGGTAGACCTCCCAGGACTCGCCCGCGCGCTGGCGGGGCATCGTGTCGGCGCTGAGGACGGCGAGGAGGCGGTCGAGCAGAGCGGCACGCGGCTCGGGCCCCGCCGCCACGCTCGCCGCCACCGCCGCCGCCGTCGCCGCTTCCCCCGCGCTCACCTTCGGCCACGATCGGTCCCCGAATCGGGCGTTGCTCAGCGCGACCGTTGAGCCTGGTCGCTGCGCCAGCCAGGCCAGGCCTGCGGCGTCGGGGGTCCGGTTTGAGAGCACGGCTAGGCCTTTCGCTTCTGCTTCCGCTGCGTCTGCTTCCTCGGCCGGGGCCTCGCCGTTCGGCATCGAGCAGTGGCAGCTGCACGGCTCCTCCTTCTCCGCCTCCGCCTCCGCCTTCTGCCCACGCCGCTGCTGCTTCTGCCGCGGCGAAATCACATCCTGCACCCGCCCATACACCACAGTAAAACCTCCAATATCCCGGACACCCTCACGCAGCAAGCGAGCCGCAAACGCCTCCGGACTCTCACCCACAGCGCCATCCTTCTTCCCCTCCCCGCCATCCGCGGACGCTCCCGAAGACGGCGGCGGCGGCGTAAGCCACCCATTCACGATAGCGCCGCGACTGCGCGCCCCTTGGACCAGCGCGCCCGGCTCGGCGGCCTCCTCGCGGAAGTTGGTCAGCACGGCGAGCCGGCCGTCCCGGGTGAGGCCGAGCCAGGTGCCGTGCGCGGGCCGGTGGAGGTCGTAGCCGCCCAGGACGTGGGCGTGCGCCGGCTCGGGCCACCATTGCAGCGGCGCGGTTGGGCGGCGGAGGTATTCCTGTGGGGTGTGTTGTGTTAGCTTGTTTCTGCTGGAGGTTCTTTTTTCTTCAGTTTATTTTTCTTGTGTTATGGGGATGGAGTTGCGGGAGAGTGGGGAGGAGGGACGGCGGGGGAGGGACTCACATCGCGGTTGTTCAGGAGGATGAAGGGGTAGTCCGGGTGGGCGGTGGTGATGATGGCTATGCACATGGCTGCTGCTCTCTCGTTTCTTCGTCTATCCTCGTCGTTCTTCTTCTCCTCGGGATCTAGGGAATCCCCTCAATAGCTATGTCGCTCGGCTGGTCGTGTCACAGACGCAGAGGGAGGAGGAAGAGAGTATGGCCACGAAACAGCGGTCCCAGGAAATCGAAGCTTTTATAGTTCTTCCCCGCCTGCTTCTTCTTCGTCTTCTTCGTCTTCTTCCGCCGTCCGTTCCACAACGTCGTTTGTTCCTGCGCCCTGATCGGGTGACCGTTCCCTGTTTCTTCGTGGGAGATCGCAACAGCGCCTCTTACTTGAATTGCTTGCCTGGGGGCGAAAAGGCGGAGGTCTTATGTAAGAATGTAAGATCAAGGAAAGAAAACTTTGGAAGAAAGCTTCTGGAAAGAAAGGAAGAGCAGAGAATGGAATAAGAAAGAGGAAATGAGAGGCCCTGTTATGATTTATCAAGAACCTGGTGGCCTATCTTGCGTGAGGCTCCCCTGGAACGGCCAAAAAGAAACGTGAAAACAGGGGGAAAGAAAATATACAAGAAAAAGAAATAGAAAGAGAAGATGGGGAGGCGTGGAGATGCACCGTTGGCGGGGGTAGCCTCCGCGTTCTTACTGCTGCTGGTGCTCTGTGGTATGCTATGTACCGGCCTGTGTGTGTACGGGTATGTGATGGATGTGCTGGCAGCCACCGGGAGGAACCGGAGAGGGGAAGGGGGCCGGCAGAACAAGGGATAACTTAAGGCGACAGGCAAGGCAGCCTACCCCTGGGTATGTACCCCTGGCCTATCCTCCTTTCTTTTTTTTTTCCCGAGTTCTCCTCTTCTTTCCTCTTCTCTCTTTTTCCGAGTAAAAAGAAAAGACAAAGAGTAGATAGATACTAGTGTTGTGAATATGAGGATCGAAAGCAAGTATAAGACGAAGTAGCCGTGGAGTTGCAGGAGGAAAAATAGTATCGGATCACTGGAAGAAAGATAATCTGAAAAGTCACTTGACTTGTCCGTTTAGTGAACTTAATGATCGGGTGAGATGCGGGGAGGACAAGGCGGGCTGGAGAAGCGGAGGGGAAGGGGCGTGTGGAGAGGCTGGGGAAGTGGCTGTGGAGGCTGTCTTCACATGAACGGAGTACTGTACATCCCATATACTCTGTATACTCCCAATTTTCCCAAAGCCGACCATCTATTCCAGAACGTATCTATGAACGCTGTACCTTACATCATCAATGCTTCTATAGCGGTCTATCAAAAAAGAGGAACCAAGAAAGGCCGCACGTGGAGAGTGATATACGTGAATCGTGTAGCATGTCGTATGATACAGTATACATGCAAGAAAATAAAAAGAAGCTGAGCCGCCCATGCACAGAGAACTAAGAAAAAGAAGAAATAACCCCACCCCAAACCCATCAAATCGCAATATCCTCCACACGCACGCATCCATCGCCCATACCAGCCGCCGCCCAGCCAGCGCGAGCCCGGTTCGGGTTCCAGCGCACACGAGTGACGGCGCACTCGCGATCATAGATGGTCGTGAACACGGTGCCCTCATGGATATGGCCGGGGACACGCTGGTAGTTAGTCGCCAGCGAGGGGTTCACCAGGCGGTAGCCATCCGTGAAGCGGACGAGCGGGTTTTGCAGGACGTCCGGGGGCGTCGTGCGCGCCGCTTCCGGGGGGAGACGGGCGATGGGGTACGGTGCCTCGGCTGGGTCGTTGGCTTCGTCGTTGTCGTGCTGGATGATGGGCCCGCGCCACTCGTGGCAGAACCAGATCTGCTGCCAGGGCTCGACCTTGGTCTCGAGCAGGCGGCGGAGCGGGTTCACGGCGAAGACCTTGCCGTCCGTCGTCGCCATCAGGGTGGCCGGGTGGAAGAGCGAAGTGGCGAGGGAGAGGATGGGCGCGTCGGTCCGGGCGGTGCTGTTGAGCGAATAGAAGCGCCGGGCCGGGTACATGCGCACGAGGTGGGAGTCGTCCGCGCCGATGAAGGACTGCGTGATGTCGTTCCAGACGATGTCCGGGATCCCGACCCGCACCCGCGGCGCGACGACCGTGTCGGTGGATGGCGCGCGGATGTCCGTCATGCGGGAGTAGCCGTCCATGCTGGTGCTGGCGATGTAGTTGGGCCGCGAAGGGTATCCGGAGGTGAGGGAGAGGATGTATGAGTCGTGTACCTGGTGGAAGAACCAAGGGCGTGGGGGTGGATGCGGACCTTGCGACGCCGTTGGGGACGGTGACAGGATCGCCTTTGACAGAGACCAGATGGCGATGGTTCCATCAGCACAGCCGGCTGCTATGTGGTTGTCCGACAACCAACATAAACACGTGATGACGGTTCCCGGAGGTCGGACTTCGAACACTACTGAGTCAACATAGATATAAGTAGGAGGTCCCCAGGAGGGGTCCGGGCTGTCAACGTCGAGGATCCGGAGGACTCCGTCGCTGCAGATGATTGCTAAAAGGCCCAGCTTGCGAGCTCTGTCGTCCATTCGGACCTTACCATCCGGTCTGGGGACGGGACACCACTTATGGGCCCTGATGTAACCCCAATCCGCGCAGATGACCAGCTTCAGGCATGGCTTTCGTTCTGCGTCTATCCTCGAGAGGTCGGTACCGTCATCGGCACTGTGAATCTCCCATATCTGCAGGGAGACTGGATAGGTAGGAGAAGGATGGAAAGCTGGAGCCTTAGGGTTTCGGAACGGTTTTCGATTTTCCTTGTCTGAGCCATCGAGATCTCCTTGCTTCACAGATAATGAGAGATATTGGATGCCATCCTGATGGGGTACCCATTCCATACTTTGGATCTCGCCGCCAGCATTGATGACCCAGCCCTCACGGCTCCTGCGCTTCCCCGAGGCCGGAGGCTTGGTATCGTTAGGGACCCATCCTTCGTTGAGGTCGATACTATCACCAGTCGTGATGCTGAGGAGCTTCTGCTGCTTGTACGGGCCTAAGAGGACGTTCAGCGATTTACCCCAGTCCTTTGGTAGGTACGCCGTGCCATCCGCAAGCTCGTGGATCTTCTGCTTCAGCTGAAAGGCTTCTCTACCCGCTTGGGAGAAAAACCAGGCCCAGCTGATCTCGGCTTCCCGTCGCCGCATTTCCTCGGTGTAAAAGTAACTGTAAGCCATGCCGCCTATGCCCTGCGCGTTTGCCTTCCGGGTCGGCAGCGTCGTGATATCGAACCATCTCTGCTGCGTCTTCACCAACGGCTGAAGGTCCTCCTTGCCCGTCCCAAACGCGGATATCACTCTTTGGTCCTTTGGGCCCTTGTTCTTATGGGGATCTATGACACCGCGCGACCGCCAGTGCTCCGCCTGCTGTTTGCGCAATGCCGGTTTCGTGTACTGCTTTGCGCTCAAGGGAACCATCCCAGCATGGTGGACGTCCGACATATCCACCATGGATCCGGCCTCGTCGTCCATCCCCGCGTCCTCCTCCTCCTCCTCCTCGGCGGAAGCGTTCCGGTCCGACCCTTCGTCCAGGGAAAGCTCATCCTCGACTTCGTCCGCTTCCTCGTTGGCTTGATACTCGTCCGCGCTGTCATCGTCTTGGTAGGTCTCCCGCTCGTTATCCGAGTCCCCTAAATCCAGACCGTGGAATGCATCGGTGGTGTAGGCAGACTTCCGTCGCTCCCTGGTGGATCGGCGCGGTGCGGACATTGCGATTTCCAGTGATTTGCGAAAAGCGCTCCAATCTTTATGTTGTTGTTTCATGCGGATGGTTTCTCTTTAAATTTCCGAAGATTTTTTGCTGCCTGCGAAGATGCGCAACCATGACCGCTGCATGTCAGAAGCTGCTAGCATATACATCTATACAAGCTTGAATCTCTCGTTGCGCACAGTCTCAGAATGCGGCGACCCATCATTGCGGCTCCCGAAGTGAGGGCGTTGAAACGCCGGAGGAGTAATAGTTAAGTGAACTGTGGCTGAAAGCTGGGGAAATGCGGCGCCTCGCGTCATCAGCCACATTCGCCGCATCATCAGCTCGTCCCTCTCCGGTTCAACTTCCGCCTCATTTGCCCGCTCCGCTCCGCAGCATTGTGACTTTTGCGACGCCGCTGGCGCTGACTACCGGAGTCTCTAACCCGAATCTCTATCCTTATCTCCTCAGACGGAGAAGCACTCCTGCTATCACATCTCCCAGCTCAACGCCTTACAACCATGGAGTCGCTCCCTCCACGCCAGGGCTCGCAGCGGAGGTCATCCCCACGCGATCACTCCTCCGGCGAGGACCGCAACACCCGCCTGTCCCGGCCCGACAGTGAATCAGTCTCCACCGCCTCGGAAGACTCGCAAACGATCCTTCTGAACTCGCCGCGCGCGCTTCGCTTCGATACCTCCAACTCCACCGAAACAGCTGCCTCAGCGACACCCGCCCCTCCGTCGCAAGAAGACGACGAGCCCCGCAAATGCTGGATCTGCTTCAACGACGAGACCGAAGACACAGCGGACTCCTCCGAATGGCGGAGTCCATGCCCATGCGCGCTCACCGCACACGAGTCATGCTTGCTGGACTGGATAGCGGATATGGAGGCGCCCAACTCGAGACGAAGAGCAGGCGCTCCGGCAAAGGTGCTGTGCCCCCAGTGTAAATCTGAGATCCGTCTCGCCCGGCCTCGGAGTCTGGTCGTGGACGGCGTCAGGATGCTGGAAAAGTTCTCGAACATGATGCTTCTCCCCGGCATCATGGTTGTGGCGGGCTCGACTATCTACTACGCCTGCCTGCAATACGGCATGAGCACCGTCTACCTCATCTTCGGTGTCGAGGACGGCTACCGGATCCTCCGCCCCATCTACGAGTACCCGGAAGCCGCGCGGGGTTCCTCCGTCCTGCTGAGCAGCCTCAGCAGCGTCGCCAACCACTTCAAGCTCACCACCGGCCTCAGCCTCATCCCCGGCGTCCTCATCGCCTCCCGCACCTCCCTCGCCGACCTCGTCCTCCCCGTCATCCCCATGATCTTCTTCGCCTCCTCCAACGCCGACCTCAGCCTCGGCCACTGGCCCCCTTCCGCCGCCCTCTCCGTCTCCCTCCTCCCCTACCTCCGCGGCATCTACAACTCCTACTACGAACACGTCTGGGGTCCCTACGAGCGCAAATGGCTCCGTGAAATCCAGCCGCGCGCGGGTGAAGTGGCAGACGATGCTGCTGCTCCCGCCGCTGCCGCCGCCGATCCTGAAAACCGCGACGACGGCAACTTCAACCTCCTCGACATCGAGCTGAACGTGAACGTAGTCGAAGAGTGGGACGAAGCTGGCGAAGCCGATCACCACCTGCACCTCGACCAGCTCGAGCGGGACGAGCAATTCCCAATCGCCGACGCCGCCCCCGACGCCGCTCTCGACGCCGCTCCGCCAGCCGCCGCCGCCGCCGCCGCTGCCCCCGACGGCGCGCCCGCCGCCCCGCGTCCGCGCATGTACACCCTCTCCCGCCTCCCCGACACGATCCTCGGCGCGCTCGTCTTCCCATCGATCGCGGCGGCGGTCGGGGAGGCGCTGCGGCTCGTGCTGCCGCGGCGGTGGGTGACCCTCCCGGCGACGACGTCGGGGGCCTGGCCGACGATGGCGACGGGCCTGCTGCAGCATCGTTGGGGTCGCTCGCTCGTGGGCGGCTGCCTTTTCGTTGTCGTCAAGGATGCGGTGATGCTTTATGTGCGCTGGATGATGGCGAGGAATCATCGTCGACGGCGGGTGCTGGATTGTGCGACGGGGAAGGGGAGGAAGAGGGGGGTGGGGGTGGTGGGTTGAGCATTGTTTTTTTTGGTTGTTTTGCAGTGTCGTCTCTCGCTCCTGAGGGGGCGGGTTGTTGGGCGTTTGGTGTATTGTTTCTCCTCTTCTTCTCAGGGTACCGTTTACTTTCCCTTCTCCTCCTTGCGTACCCCTTCGCTGTTGGGAACTGCGATGTACCTAGGCTGCTGCATCCTACAAGCACGGAGGGATCGGCGTCGAGATCAGCGAAATCGAGACATCATGCGCCGACTCCATACATGCTTTTCCTCTTCACATCTTTCTTCATTCTGTCAAGCTCGCCACGCCAATTATCCCCAAGACCCTCTTCAAATATTAATAACTGATTGAAGAAAGACGTTTGGGTAATTGTTGATTAGAGACCAATGGGGTTTTCAGGGTCTATGGTGTTTGCTTGTCGATGTAATGACGAAGGATCAGTAGCGGGAGAAATATACAAGATAGGAGTAACCAAATCCCAGTGAAAATACTATCAGAAACGTAGGGCACGGGAAACAGTGATTATTGGATAAAGAAAAGTCGGTGAAAAGAGTCTGTATGTAGGATAACTAAAGTCTTCTCAACATTCACACTATCATGTTCCTCCGCATCACTCAATTGCCGTGATAGGCAAGCATAAAAACGTGTAATGGAACAAAACATATCCAATTTTCCAACCTACACAAAGCACAAAGGGGGGGACCCGCTAACTAGATACTAGATATCGCGAACGAAGAAAGACAAAACAAACACCCTCGGGGGTATACGGTCGTTCCCAGCTTTTCCAACGAATCCTGCAACGTTCGTTCCGTCCCTTACTTGCCGTGGCTCTGCACGACCCGGGCCACGGCGGCGGCGAGGTCCTCGGCCTCGGCCCGGGTGCCCGCTTCGGCGTACACGCGCACCGCATCTTCGGTGCCGCTGGCGCGGGCGAACGCGCGCCCCAGCTTGTACTTGCCGACCAGGGCGTCGATCTCCGCCTGCGCGCCCGGTGGGCTTTCCAGACGGCGTTCGGCATCCGTGGCCTTGAAGATGTTGCGGTCGGCGACCTCCACGCGAACGAGGCGGTTGGGGAGATCGACGTAAGTAGAGTGCCATTCCTTCGGGCTCCATTCCTTGTGGGCCAGGATGACCTCGACCAAAAGCAAGTCAGAGATGGCATCGCCAACCGTCTGGTTGATGAGATCGGTGACAGCCTGGAGAGTCTCCAGAGCGTTTGCCTGAGCAGGTGACTGGGGCTCGTGGCTTGCGATGGTCTTCAGGGCTTGGTGAGAGAAAAGAATGGTACCGTGGCCGTTCGCTTCGAAGTAGACGCCGACATCAAAGCGACTGGCCGCATGGTGCAGGTGCTTGACGCCAGTGGGCGTACAAACAACGGGCAATCTGAGCACTTGCTGAATGTACTGGGTTGAAGCACCATTGGCGTAGGCAGTCTGGACAACGCCAATCTGAAGACTATCAGCAAGACCCGCCTGCCGGGCAAGGTCACCCAGGAAAGACGCTGCAAGAGTAGCAATGCGATCACCGTCGAGAAGACAGAATTTGCCATCGCTGTCGGTGAAATAGTAGACCACACGGTCGGCGTCACCATCTAGAGACGCGCAGCGCTCGAGAGGGCCGACCTTGGAGGACGGAGGGGCCCGTTGTTGAGTCTTCACGAAATCGGCGCCGCACTGTGATCGAAGGTCAATCACCTGCGATGTCCAGATCGCATCGTCCTCTATGTGCTTACCTGGCTGTTCAACGTCTCCGGCCTCAGAACGTCATCATTGACTACCTTGATCTCGACACCACTCTCCTTTCCGGGTAAGTACTTTACGAGTTCGCGAAGCTTAGGACCGCCAACGCCATTGGCGCAATCCACCGTCACTGGACCCTTAGGTTTCTTGTACTTCATCGCCTGCTTGAAAGCATGCGCTAGCTTTTCGTAATAACCTTGTTCGCTCGGCTCGCCGTATTCAAAGGCGGTTCCCTTCGTGTTGACGCAGCGAACAAGATAGTGAAGCTGTGGTGTGGTGAGGATCTTGTAATCAGTGTATGTCGCGCCCACAGCATCCAGCGCGTCGGTGAGGCAGTGGACAAGACGCGATCCGGACGGGCGAGTGTCGCGCGCAAAGATGACATTGGCCTTGACGTCCGATCTGATGTGCAACTTCGTCTCGAATTCCTTGAAGAGATCGCGGACAGCCTCGTTGGTAGCTGCATTAGCCAGTTCGGTCGCATACACTTCCCAGGTGGACTGTCTATCGGTTAGTGGACCGCATTTAGTCCGTACCATCGGGGTTTAGATACCTCGAGCATTTCACCCTGTGATTGCATGTTAGCCTGAGTATTAAGATCTTGACTCATCCTTCAACGCACCATAGGATCCACCAGCTTCACACCGTTATCATCGGCCGGGTTGTGGCTCGCAGTGATCATTACACCAATGACCTGTCCATTGAGCTTGCGGGAGCGAAGGGCGGCGAGTAATCCGACACGGAATACGACTGAGTCAAGGAGATCACTGTCACACCGATGCGTGATTGAGTTAGAGGAGTCGGAAATGCTGGTATGACCACGAGCAAACGTACGCTTTCATACGAAACTGTACGGGATCAGATGAATTCACAATAGCGAAGGGTAATGCGGGTTCGACTTACACCGGCGGTTCCGTACTGGAAGACACGACCAGGCTGGGGATGTTTGGCCGATGCCGTCGCGATGCGGTCATAGTCAAAGGCGGCGGCGGTGGATTGGTCGGCCATTGTTGCACGACTCGAGTCTGTTCCGATGGACCAAGTGAGGTTGAGATAGGGGGAGAGCGCGACGGTGAAGCTACAGGGGAAGGTGGTGTGATGGGGTGGAGATGGTGACGCTCAGGGCGTTGGGGATTGTAGGGCTGATGATGGAAGGTGCCAAAATCCCCCCGAAGCCACCTGAAATGGATCCCCGCACCGCGGCCCTGATTTGCCGATCTCCGCTGAACGGGACGTTCCATTCCTTCAGGACCCTGACGATGGACAGGGGTACGTTGCTCGCCATTCCTTCTTCAACGTCGTCGAGAATAGAGGGAGATTCACTTTTCATGTTCAAAGAGCCGACACCGATTTTCTCATATGCATATTAAAGAACAACATTTGATTAGATGGAGCGATAAATTGCTCGTACGTTCAAAACAACAGACCACACGTCAGATGTTCCTTTCACATCATGGCCGGTTCTCCTCCAGAAGGTAATTGCCGTCTGGTTCGGAAAGCTGACCGGATGTTAGCTTCACATCCCGTGGGCCAGTCACAGATTGCTTTGTAGCTCAGTGACCATCACGTTTATCCCAGCCGCGGAGGCTTTTGGGTCCCGCCTCGGGTCCTACTTTGAAGGCTCTTGGGCAGCGGAGTCGACATCTACAGAGCTGATGAGGGCTGCGCTCCCTCCAACTCCGTCCTGCGCCCGATGTCAAGAGCCCTCGAAGTCCGAGCCGAGGAAGCACCTAAAATTCTCCCCGCTCGCGCTATACGTGAGAGTCCTGACGTGTTGTTAGCAACCCTTGGCGAGTATCTCACTCACAGATCGTTGATTAGTCTCTTGCTCAGCCCTGTAAAAGGTCCAGCCCTTGCATTACGGATAGGACCGCGGCCAGGTTCTGGTTGGAATCAAGCCACACAGCACCAACGATTGCCTGAATTGTGGCGATCATCGTAACAGGGGATACTGCCGTCTGGGCTGGATTCGGATTGATGTATTGCTCGAGACCGAACTCGCGGCCAATGCCGTCGAGATTCGCATTCGACAGGTTATTCTGGATAAGCCTGTCCGCCACAGCTGAGGAAACACATAATGAGTGGATCTGAGGCTCTGGCTTGCTAACCTCGAGGTTCGCCTCCCGGGAACCAGCGCGACACGACCCCCACCTTCATGACAGCATCCCCAAGCAGCGCGAGACGTTTGTTTCCCTGGATCCCGATGACACGTCCATCGATAAAACGAACCGGCGAACCGGCTGCTTGTAAGGCCTCCCAGAGATAACCTGGGGTGATAAAGTGATATCTGGTCAATTTCTCCATTTCCTGGAGGGTAAATGGGGGAATAATCATGGTGATTGTTTTTCTGATGTGTATTGTAGGGCAGAGTTGGATGAGAAGGAAGGATGAGATGAAGGAATGATCATTGCGAGTGGGGAAGCCTTTTTATCTCAATCCGCTTGTGCCATCTGTCATACTGACCGATGCGCGGTGCTTCACACGTGGACCTAGGTCGGTTGCATTTATCTGTAGTGAGATGCTTCGACGAGGCTGGCTTGGAGGTGAACAGGGCAGTTTCCGTGAGGGGTAAGCGGGGGAACAGCGCCTCACAACATAGCTTGGCGTGCCAACCGCATGCGACCATTAATGACAATACGCTGCGGAAAAATTACCGTCAGGCCCTCACAACTTGCACTGAATCCAGCTCGAGAAAGCCGAGCGGACATTGGAATCCCGCGTCGCCAACCAGCTCAAACCAGCACTTCCCCCCACGCACACATTCACACATCCGCCAATGCAGACACGAACAATACTGTCGGCCTTCCGGCCGGGCCTCCGCCTCTCCTCCTCTCGCCATGCCCTCCTCCGGCCCGTCATCGCCGCTCCCACGTCCGCTCCCCTCACCGCACCGTTCACATCCTCCGCACCGCAGCACGCGAAGAAGGAGAAGCGCGAGAACAAACGGGACTCCCGAGTGTGTACGTAGATCCTACCCTCGCATCGAAGCCACCCTTGCCCGCTCGCTAACCTAGCAATCCTTCCCACAGCCGCCATCCGCTACCACCTCCAGCACCCGGCGACGCCGCGACCGCTGCGCTTCTCCCGCCTGCGCGCCCTCCGCCACTGGACCATCCACCGGGCCTGGCAGCTGTTCAAGGCGAAGGAGCGCCGTGCGCAGGAGGTCGACCTGCAGCGCCAGTACAACAGCATGCGGGACGCGTGCGAGCGCCTCCGGCTCATGGACGACCGCGGCATGCCCGGCGCCGAGGGCGACAAGGCCGTCGGCCGCCTCTACCGCCGCGCCATGATGAAGGATGGGGTTTGGGAGGGCGTGCCGATCGAGTACGCTCGCGCCCAGACCGACTTCCCTTCCCGGGACGGGTGGAATTACGGCTGGACTCGATGAAGGGATGAATGGGCGGAAGAGGTTCCGATCTGGGGGAAGGGGGGGAGGATTGGGGCGGATGGGTTGATCTTCTCTACACTGTATATCATTGGAGGCGTAGCGGGTTGTATTGGGCAGTAAATCAATGTCGAAATCAGTTCTTTTGTGGAAGGAAAGGGAGCAAGCAATATGACCGCTGGTGCTGGTGGTCCATGTGAAAGTTATCATCGGATAAGATTCTATCGCCCAGCATCCTCAACTATAAGCAAAGACCAATCCACCCTTTCCAGTAAATAGTACACGTCAAGTAAAAGGAAAGTAAGTGATGACCAATACCGTCATCATCCTGCTGAAGAATTGCGCCAAGAAAAAAAGGTCCGCGCCCGTGATTACACAGTATGCCACTGTTTCAAACAACACGCACGCTTTTGGAGAGGGAACGCCAGAGGTGAAGAAAAGCAAAGGGTCAGTCAGAAAAGAAAAGAAAGAAAACCGGTTTGATACGCCTCCGGAAGAGAGAAAAGACCGCACCCGAAACGCCATGCCATGCAGATAAGAGGATCATGCCGTGTCTCCTATAGGATCACGCAGCATCCGCCCCCCTCACTCTTGTCGACGGCAAGCAACGCCGCACGGGTGGCGGCCTCGAACACATCGTCCACACCATCGCCGGTCAGCGACGAGCATTCGAGATACTTGCGGGCACCAATCTCCTCCTTCATCTCCATGCCGGCCCGAGGGGTGGTGAACTTGAGCGACTTCTTCCGCATCTCCTCTTGCGCAAGCGGGTCATCCCGGAGATCCTTCTTCAAGCCGACCAGGATGATGGGGACGCCTGGGCAACGCTCGCGAGCTTCTTCTGCCCACTTGTGCTTGACGTTCTCCAACGAATCTGGCGAATCAACGGAGAAGCCGATCAGGATGACGTGCGCTTTTGAGTATGCGAGAGGTCGAAGTCTTTCGTAGTCTTCTTGACCGGCTGTGTCCCATAGTGCCAGCTGGACAGACTTGCCGTCTACACGACAGTCGGTGACATAGTTCTCAAAGACGGTTGGCACGTATCGCTGAACTGCTGTTAGCGCGCTGTAGTTCCGAGAGATGCAGTCCCACCACGTACAGTAGGAAAGTAACCAAGCGTGAATACGCTCAACAAACTCGTCTTCCCGCATGCACCATCACCGATGATCACCAATTTCCTGTCAGGAGGCGAAAAGGTTAGCTGATTGAAGATGAAAGGAGGAAGAATGACAGAGAAACGATCGCAAAGAATAGCAAAAGCAGCAGCTCAACATTCGAGATACGGAATTGCCGTAACTGGAAAGACACCCGCAGGATTCCGACATGGGTAGCCATGCTCCATTTCTATTTTTGGTGGCTCGGAGACGCCGCCTGCAGTGCACGCGAAACAGTCATTCCTTTTGCGTGCAAATGCAAGAAACAGGCAATGTGCGGCTCCCAGCTCGGAAACCCAATGTGGAACACGCGGCCGCCCCGCCATCTGCGAACTCAAAGTACAGGGGTCCGCGCCTGCATCAATGGCAGAGAAAGTGCAATTGAGACGACGTCGAACGGTGGGGACGCGGATAGGGATGAGGACGATCAATGCCGACTCACCTTCGCATAACGCCATCTTGCGCCGTAGACATGTTGCCTGTAGATGCAAGTAGGGCGTCCGAGTCTCGTGCGAGGATGGCAGAGTGTAGATAGATGCACCGAAAGGACAGTCCTCGGTGCGGTCTCTTCCACCGGCCGCTTCAGCGACCTGACTTCGGTTGATCGATTGTGTGTTGTCGTGGAGGTGAAAAGGGCGGTGCCGAATGTAGGATCGACAGACGCTCCGACGGAGTCTCGTATTGCAATGGCGCGGCGGAAGGAGAGGTTCGGGGGGAGAGATCTCGGATGGGCAGGAGGCAGGAGGAAAGACGGACAGAACCGAACAGAACGGATGACGGAGTGCAGAGGATCGCTTTGGCGGAGAAAAGGTTTGGAAGAGTTGCGTGGGAGAGTCGAGCAGGAGTCCAGGAGCACTCGGGCGTGCTGGCGATGAGCGGAGAGATCTCCTGCGACAAGGGCGTTGGCACTCGACGTGGCAGTCGCAACAAGGAACAATTCGAGGGGTTGAGATTGGAGATGACAGGCGAGCTGTTCGGGGGTGGAGGGTGTGTTGTAGCGAGAGAGGTTGACAGCGGGCAGGGCTGATTGCGCGGGAAGGTAAGGGATGGTGGAGTCGCGGAGAGAGCGCACGCAGAAGGGGACGGGGAGTTCACCTGGGCTGGGCACGCAGGTGGGCGGGTGGGTGAGGTGAGGTTTCGGAAAGGCTGGGGACGCTACAGCTCAGGTCGGGTAAGAGTAGGCGGGGGGGAATTTAAAAAGGGCGGAGGGCCCAGGCAGGATAAATACACCGGCGACACCAGCGACACCCGACGCACCCAGCCAGCAAACGAAGAATGCTCGCCCGAGCGCCGACTCGTGCGGCTGAAGGCGCTGATGGAAATGAAAAAGGAGCATTCGGTCATACAACGTGACAATGACACTCTGACGGGAGGGAGGATTGAGGAGGGAATCGCGAGGGGTGGTGAGCTGGGTGCATCTCGTATTCTTCCCTTAAGTACCCTAACGAAAGTCAATAATGTAAGGTACTTGGTACATATTATAGTACATATCACTGGTACCTACAGTAGACCGTAACCATTCATGTATCCTCAAGTACTGAGTTTACTTGCATTCCTCGTTTGTCTGTCACAGCTGCACGGCTGTGATCTCGTGCTCCGTCTAGCTACTGGTAAGTACCTACAGTAGTAGTACGCCAGTCCGTCGATCCCTAAGGTACCATCTACCTGTGATATTACTGCTTCATTTGTAAATGTATGTATTGTGAAGTACTGCCTTCTAGTACAGTGCAATACAGAACAGGATCTGGTACTGCCGAAAACTGCCTTTGAGCAGAGGAGTGAACCCAACCCGTCATCCATTCCAGCTCGCTGAAGGCGAAGGAACAAGCTTACTGTGCTTATGTACCTTACAGTCCGTACAAGTACTACTTCCTACTAGTATAGTAGGTACGTCAATTGTATAGAAATGTATGTCATAGGCACATACAGTAGGTAGTAAGGGATACAGTAGTATCACGTACCTCCCATTACCTGACAGACTCAGGTATGATTAGTCATCATGCCACCAACCACTCATGTAGGCTCGTCCACCCCATGTGCCGGAGTGTCAGCGTTCGCCCCGAAACCTCCCTAATCCCTGTATCGTTTAGCTTCAGTTTCACCCAAGACCTCACGGGCCGGGCACGAACCCTCCATACTACTAGTTAGTGCTGCTTTCACAACGCTGTACTTCGATACTGCACCGCTAATCCTACTTGCGCGGCCTCTCTACCGCACGCTCGACTTTGCCTGCCGCTGCCCTCCGCTCGCAACGACCGCCTACGTCGCGCAGGGCAGGTCTGCTACCCACACACGCCAAGTACGACCCTCCACATTGCCATTCGCATCCAGCCCGTCCCGATTCTTCACCTTGACTTTCCCCGCCACGCCTCACCCACCAGAGCCTAGTTCACGGTGTACACGACCTTCCGCCGAGAGAGCTGCGCCTGACTGACCTCTTCACCTCATAGCCTTGACCGACCAATCCGCCGTCGTCCTGCTCCCATGGCTCAAGGCACGAAGGCACCCGCGGCCGCAAACACCACACCCACCAACGGCGTGCTCACCGGAGGAGGCTCGCCTGCGGTGGTGGCGGTGAATCGCAAGAAGCAGAAGAGAAGAGCGAAGCAGGCCGCGCGACAAGCTGCCGAACAAGGCCAGACACCGTCTGCTAATTTGAAGAACGGACATGTGCCGCAGGACTACAACCCGTCCGGCTCGAAGAAGAGCTCGGGATCTTCACAGCAGGCAGGCGATTCTGACGACCACGACTATGACTCCCCCGACCACGTCGAGCATGTGAACGGAGAAGATATGTACGATTTCGACGATGACGACCATATCTACGAGCAATCCAACGGCGCAACCGTGACTGCGAATGGGCAATCCCAAGGTGGTTATCAAGAATCAAATAAAAAGTCCAGGAAGAAGAAAAAGAAGGGCAAAGGCTCTGCCCCGGATGCACATGACAGCACACCGAGCCGAACGTCTCAAGCGCCGCCGCCACCTCCGCCGCCTCCCCCGATATCCGAGAGTCAGTCGCGCCCGGCCGTTCGGACCAGCAGCTCGAAAGATCGCATATGGAACACTTCCACACAGGAGGAGAGGGAAAGGATCAAGGAATTCTGGCTTTCGTTGGGCGAAGAAGAGCGCAAATCTCTCGTGAAAATCGAGAAGGAGGCTGTTCTCCGGAAGATGAAAGAGCAACAGAAGCATTCCTGCAGTTGTACGGTATGTGGACGGAAGCGGACCGCCATCGAAGAGGAATTGGAGGTGCTATATGATGCGTATTATGAGGAACTGGAACAGTATGCCCACCACCAGCAAGGCCCGGGAAATGGTGCTCTTATGCTCCCTCCTCCGGAACGTATTGCTCATACTGTGAGTAGGATGCCTCCGGATCGCATGCCACCCCTTATGCATGCCCACCCTACCCCTCGAAACCGTATACGCGAGATAGCCGACGAGGACGAAGAAGAGGAGGAAGAAGAGGAGGACGAGGACGAGGACGAGGAAGACGAGGATGAGGAGGAAGGTGACGAAGAAGAAGGCGAGGATGAAGAGTATAGCGAGGAAGAGGATGAGGATGAAGACTACAGCGACGACGAACCCGAGGAACTGCCCCGCGGTCCAGCCGCTGAATTTTTCAATTTTGGCAACAGTCTCACTGTAAAAGGTAAGACTCAAGGCCACATGACGAGTATGGTGCAGTTAACGTGTAGGGTGATTTTAGGGGGAATCCTTACTGTGGCGGATGATCTGCTCAAGAATGATGGGAAAAAGTTCATTGAAATGATGGAGCAACTGGCAGAGCGGCGGATGCAACGAGAAGAAGAGGCCCAGTACGCTGCGGCAGGATTATCGAACCCGATGCAACATGCCCACGCTGGTCACAGTCACGGCGGCCCCCCTGATGATGATGAGTATGACGAGGAAGACGAGGAAGAGTACGACAGCCAAGACGAGGAGTATGAGGAAGACGAAGAAGCGGTACGATCAAGGCTTGCTCTCAGAGTGGACCGCACTAATGCATCACAGGATACCATGACCGAAGAGCAGCGGATGGAGGAAGGCCGCCGGATGTTCCAGATCTTCGCAGCACGGATGTTTGAGCAGCGAGTACTGACCGCCTACCGGGAAAAGGTTGCTCGAGAACGCCAGCAGAAGCTTCTGGAAGAGCTGGAAGAAGAATCTCGTCTTGACGTGGAGCGGGAAGAGAAGAAGGCTAGGGATGCGCAAAAGAGGAAGGAGAAGAAAGCGCTCCAGAAGCAACGGCAAGCGGAGGAAAAGGCGCGCAAAGAAGCAGAGAAAGCCGCTCAGGAGGCTGCTGCAAAAGCCGCCGAGCAAAAGAGGCAAGAGGAGCAACGGCGTAAGAAGGAAGAGCAACGGAAGAAGAAGGAGGCGGAACGCAAGGCTCAGGAGGAGGAGCGCCAGAGAAGAGAGGTGGAGAAGCAAAGACGGTTGCAAGAGGAGCGCGAGCGTCAGCAGGAGGCCGAAAGGAAGGCTCGTGAGCAGAGGGCGCAAGAAAAGAAAGCTCGGGAGGAAGCCAAGAAAAAGGAGCGCGAAGAACGCGAGGCTCGAGAGAAGGAGGCACGAGAGGAGAAGGAGCGCAAGGAACGTGAAGCCAAATCCAAGGCCGAAAAGGAGACCAAGGAGCGCGCTTCCAAAGAGCCATCCGCTCCGCAAGCGTCTCAGCAAGCTACACCGCTCGTCAAAAGGCCTTCGCAGGTCGCGGTAGCATTACCTCCTGGGCTCACTAAGCAAACTTCCGGCGGCTCCCCATCCCCTCACGTACCGGTCGCGACGCCTGCTGTATGCAAAGCTCCCACCCCAGTAAAACCACGCCAAACGTCACAGCAAGGCTCGCACGCTTCCTCTCCCCGCACTCCACAGGCTGCCCTCGGTCCCAGCAAATCCGTGTCCCCAAGCAGTACCGGCCTGCATCCACCGCATCCGTTGGCTACAGGTATGAACAAGCCTCAAATTCAGCAATCCGCCTCTCTGCAACATCCTCAGCCTTCCTCGCCCATGCATCCGCTTGCACCTCCAGGAATGCAGGGGTTTGCGGGAGCGGGCTTCGGAGGTATTCCCCCTGGACTGAACAGTTTTCCGCAAAGTCAAGGCCCGTTACCGGGTATAGGGCCGCGTCCGTCACTGGGTCATAATGCGCCAATGTTTCATCAGCCGCCGCCGCCGATAGGCTCTCAGTTCCGGTCTTATGGTGGCCCTGGCATACTGCCTCCGCCCGGAATGGGTGTTCCGCCACTGATCCCTCATGGGCGTGGATTTCCTATGGACATCGGTCCAGGGTTTCCTCAGCCTATTCCCGGAATCGGAGCAAGCCAGGTCCCCGGCCACGGCAGCCCATTGCCGTCGCACACTCGGCAGTTGTCATCGTCTTTGGATCCAGTTATCGGAATGTCTCAAGCACAGCCTATCTCTAGGCCGGCACCAATCCAACGCCCGTCGAGCGTCAAGCCTCAGGAGTCGAGCCAAGAGAACAAGAAGCCCGGTGGGGCGGATGCGGATGACACCAGCAATCACTTGGGCAGCAGCGCCCTGTTAGATGATTCTGCGGAGCCTTTGCCGTCGAGTGAGGCTGAACGTCGGGCGAGCATACAAACAAGCATGCCTCGACCTATCCACAGGGTCTTTGGTGGATCTCCGATCTTTCCAGACATAACAGCGCAGTCTCGTCTGGATTCTTTCGGTCTCGCTGGATCGGCTGGAGCACCGAGTACATGGGGAACCCCGCCTGCGACGTTTCCCTCAATGGCTGGCTCAAACATTTGGGGCTCGCCGACGAGCGGTATCTACGGCAACAGCTTCAACCTGTCAAGCAACCATCATCGGCCGAGCCTGGCGGGTCCGATTCTGGTGAGGCGCACGGTGTGCCACGCGTGCCGAGAGCTGACGTCCACGAAAACCGGTACGGATGGATACCACGATGCGAAGGAAGTACTGCAGCAGGTGAATCTCTACCGCCAGCCGCCGGATCCGCCGCTGCAGCTGAAGGAACTGCTTGACATCTGCGAGACAGAGGGTGACTCCGTCAACGGAGGCGGTCTGTTCTCGGTCAAGCGGGAGGAGCCTGATCGGATCCTCATCAAGTTCGAGGAGGAGGATCCCGTCAAGGCGCCGATAGGACTGGGGGAGATTGGCAGTCCCCGACCATCGCAGAGTATACCCAGCGTCCACAACGGGCCGCGGCCGTTTGGAGGCACACCGTCGTCGCATTTCTAAGGGGAGCGGCTGTCGTTTTCCTCGGCGTCTTTCTCCCTTGCTTGCTTGTTATGCTCTTTTCTCGGACGCTGACTGAGAAGCGTTGTTCATCATCCTCTTCATCTTCTTTCGTCTGTTTCTGGACTGACATCGCGCTCACGGAAGTGGGTGCGCACGGGCAATTTTATCTTGTTGCTTTTGCGCGTGGCGTCCTGCTACCTTTTATGCACATGCTATCTTGTTAGTCGATGGCATAGTTTTCTTCCGCTTCCTCCTCTAGTTTGCGTGCTGCGAACAACTCCCGTGCTTGTTCGTCTCCCCCCATCTTCCCTCGCCTTCGGCAGATGTTTATTGCTCCGGCTTGCTATTTACTGTTCCCTCCTCGCCTCCAATCGGCGTGCACTGTTCGCTATCCTTTTGGCAGCCATCATCATGATCATCACCTCTTCCCCTGCCGTACATTATAGTCTGGGGAGGAACAGGAGAAAGGGGAGGGAAGAGGGTGGAGGAGAGAGGTGGGGGAAAAGATATTGAGATTTTCTCCTGATAGCATGTTCTTCATTGCCAATATCTGTTGGGCAAATATTTTTGCGTGTGAGGGGGGAGTGGAAGTGGAAGGGAGACCGGCGGGGAAAGGAGGAGTGAAGAATCATTCGTGTTTTTCAATTGTTCATCCATCTTGCACTTCATCGATCTTCGCCATCTTCACCCATGATCATCCTCGACATTATCATGCGCCATCATACTCCTCTGTTCTTACACCTTACCTTCTTTCTCCTACTCATTTTTGATCATATTCTGCCGATTTTCTGCTCTCGATATTGTTCTGTCACACCTCTATAGCTGAGCGAACTTTTTTAATTAATCGAAGTAACCTGGGCGCCCTGCCGAGAACACCCAGCCTCCGAGAACATCACCCTCTGAGAACACAAGCCTCGATTAATCTCCTATGACCATTCGCGAGACAATTATTCTTTTTTTTTAGCTATATATTCCTGATCTACTCTACATCCTGTGCTGTCCAGCTTCCCACTTATATCTTTATACCTTTCTTTCTAGATTTACTAACAGGAGTATGTGCGTGCGTGTGTATAAATGTGAATCATATTAGTATTACCTTCATATTTTATAATGTCTAACCATACTAGAATACTACTGCAACTGTACCCCCTTCCGCCTCACCCTTATCCTGATCCTTATCCGTCTATGACGGCCTGACGGCCTGAGGATAAAACACCATTCCAGCGGAGTTTTCGGGGATAAGATAAAGCTACGACGACGACGTAGTACCTGTAGAGAAAGTATTGTTTATACTTCAAAGCTGCAAAGACACTTTGACGGCGGTGAGGTGGCTGCTAACGTGGCTCACCATCTACGGACACACATTACCTGCCCGGACTGGCTCCTCACGGTCTCAGGCAGCGAGACAGGCATCCGTAGGCGAGGCGAGGCGAGGCGTCGTGTTTTTGTCTGGTCGGCGGAGGACGAGAACGGAATGGGATGGATCGGCAAAGCCCCGCGGCCCTGGCGATTGGAGGACTGCCCGCCCTGCCTTCCCTTATTACTATGCACCTACGCATATGGCGGCGGATGACCCCTCCCTCTCTCCCTCTCTCCCCTGCGTACGTGCATGCTGCCTTTCTCTGCTGCTTCCTGCACCTTCACCCTCTCACCTTCTCCTGCATCTCCTCCTCTTCCTTTCCCTCCCTTTGAGACGAATTCACACACCCGCCGCTCGTCATGTTCGGCATCATCGCAGATTATCTAGCGTAAGTGCTGCCTGTGCTCTCCGGCGGTGAGGCTGAACCCCGCTTGCCCTTCACAACCGCGGGCGTGAGCAAGCAACCGTCCAGCTCAGTTCACTACTGGGAACAATCCCTTACAACGGAAGAGTGAGAAGGGAGGAGACTGGGGATCAGCAGCGAGAGAACGTTCCTGAAAGCTAACGACCGTCCGCTCGCAGCATCCTCACCACCATCCTCTTCCCCATCTTCGCCTCCTACAAAGCCATTCGCACCTCCGATCCCGCCCAGCTCAAGCCATGGCTCATGTACTGGGTCGTCCTCACCATCCTCCTCCAGGTTGAGGAGCACGTCTACTTCATCCTCGGCTGGGTGCCCTTCTACTCCTGGCTACGCCTCCTCCTGCACCTCTACCTCATCATGCCCGGCCCCTCCGTCGGCGCCACGCAGCTCTACACCACCCACATCCACCCCTTCCTCGAGCACCACGAGGCCGACCTCGACAAGCTCATCGCCTCCTCCCACGACCGCGCCAAGGCCGCCGGACTGCAGTACCTCAAGAAAGCCATCGAGTACGTGCGGGTGCAGGTGCTCGGCCTGCCGCCCTCCCGCCCCACGCCGCCCGCCTCCCGCCACGCCAGCTACGCCCAGCAGCTCATCTCCCGCTTCAACCTGCCCGCCTCGACCGGCTCCGGCACCGGCGCGGCCGACTTCTACAACCTCGTCGCCCACGCCCTCGCCGGCGCCACCACCGGCACCCCGTCCTCCCCCCGCGACGCGGGCGACGCCGCCGACGACCTCGCCGCCTCGGGCACACTGGTCCCGCCCGAGCTCCGCGGCGCGGAGGACCGCATGGCCTACGTGGCCACCCAGCGCGAGCGCCTGCGCGTCCTCCTCCAGGCCTTCGACCGCGAGGCGTACAACCTGGCCAACGACAGTCCGGGGCGTCCGTCGCAGGGTCGCTTGAGCCCCGAGCTCACCAAGAGCCGCAGCGAGGTCGAGTTCGAGCGCGTGGAGGTGGACGAGTACAGCAGCGGGGACGAGCTGCGGAAGGGAGGCACGCCGCCCCTGGGCGGTGGATGGATGCCCTGGAATTGGGGCGCGGGGAAGGAGGCGGGAGGCGGCACCGGCTTGAGTCCGGCGGATCGGCCGGAGGGCGCGCAGAGGAGGAAGAGTGGGCGGAGCGGGGAGGGGGCGGTGGCGGCGGAGAAGGAGGCGGGGGAGCCTGAGGCTGAGGTGGGGAAGGCGAGCGGGGCGGATCATATGGCGTATTAGGGCATTCCTTCTACTTCTTCTTTTTTTTTTTTTTTTTTTTTTTTTTTTTGTCACTTTCATTTTTCCGGTGTAGGTGTGTAGGTGCGTAAGTGCGGTGTTATCTGAAAACCGACGCAGCAGCCGTCCTTTTTCCTATAATTTCTCGGGCTTCTGCCCTTGACACATTCTTTATTTCTCGACGCTTTCTCTCTTATCAAGGCATTACGCGGGTCCTGGTGCTCGATTCCTTCGTCTGTTTCTTTCTTTCCCCCTCTTCTTCTCTTTGTTCCTAGGAAAAAAAAATCTAGACGATGAGGGGTGGAGGAGAGAAGAAGTACCTACCTACCATCCGAGCTGAGCTCCAGGCGGCCCGGAAGTTAGATCGGAGGGAAGGTGCGAAGGAAAGGAGGGAGAGGGACGGAAAAAAAAACGGCGGCGGAAAGAGTCATAGATAGATATGTCTATATACATACTCGCGATAGCACATACGTGATCTTATGATCTTGGTGCAGAGGCCGTGCACACGTCGGTGATGGTCGTGATAGTAAGATTTTTTTTGAGAGAGAAAGGAGGAGAGGGGGAGGGGAAAGAGAAGAGAGAAGAGGAGAGAAGATGGAGAAGACGAATGACAGGGAAATAGAAAGGGGAAAAAAAAAACATGGGACCAAATATCGTACACGGCTTGAAACGAGTTCCCTCACCCCTCCGTTCTTACGCAATCCTGTGTGCACAACCCTCCCGCCCTCCTCTCGCCCCAGCCTCTCCGCACTTCGAAAGCATGATGGAAGGGGTCCATCCCTAGGGCCTGTCGAGCTGAGTCGCAAGCTGGACCTGCCCTCTTCCCCCCATTTCCCTCTTCGTTCTCTATCTCTCGCTCCGTAAATGTCAACAAAGAAAAAAGCGTCAAATCCAGTCCACCACTCAAGAACTAAAGCCCTTCGTCTCCTGATAAGGGTAACGAGGCATATCATCCTTGCGAATCCAAATCTTCCTCTTCTTCTTCGTGACCACATGCTCGACCCAAATCTCCCGGGTCTTCTCCGCAATAAAGCGACGAATGAAGCGCGGATCCCACAGCTCAGAGGCGATGCCGATATCCTTACAGCAGCGCATCAGCGCATTGGACTTGCACCCCTCCGTCGCCGTGGGGATGCCCTCGGGATCGAAATACTGCTGCTCGCCGCGGGCGATGGAGACGAGCCGGCCCGCGACCACGAGGCCGTACTCGCGCGTGACGAGCTTGCCGGTGACGATGCTCTCGCCGCGGGGGGCCAGGCCCCAGGCGCCCGGCCCAAAGGCCCGGTTCAGGATGCGGCGGTACTTGATCTCGGGAAGGTAGATGATCCCGTCCGGCTTCACCTCCACGTCGTCCGGGTCGATGGGCGCGAGCAGCGTCGCCTGGGCGTGCTCGCTGAACGGCGAGTCGCCCAGGCCGTGGTACGAGCGCGTCCAGTCGATCTGTCGCTCCCCTTCCCCCAGCGTGGGCGGCTCGTCCGAGAGCCCGTCCGTGAGCGATTGGGGGGACTCCGTTTGGGTTTGGGAGAGGGCGTGGGTGCGCTCTGTTGGAGGTGGTGGAGCGGGGGCGGTGGGCTTGAAGACGGGCGCTTTGCGGGCGTAGGTGGGCGTGTGAGAGGAGGAGGATGACGATGAGGGGGAGGAGGCGGTGGTGTTGGTACTGTTGTTGGAGGCGGCGGCGGGTTTGGCGGCGCTGGTGCTGCTGTTCGACGAGGCGACGTACTGCCGGCGTGGGGTGGGTTTCTGAGGGGCGGCCACGGCGCTGACGACGGGACTCCGGCTGAAGTTGCGGGCGTGGGCGCTTCGAGCGAGACGCTGCTGGAAGGGGGCGTTGCCCCGGAGGCTGCTGTTGAGCGTGCGCCCGGCGCGGCTGGCTGTGAAGGAACTCATCGCGGGTGTGCAATGGGTGGGTGGGAAAGAGGGAAAAGAGGTGGCGATGTGTGAGGGAGTGGAGGAGAGTGGAGGGACGGGCGAGATGCGAGATGAGATGCAGGTGGAGCTTGGGGAAATCTTCCGTCGGAGGGTCTTGTGTGGCGCAGATGCAGAGCTTTCGCCGCAGGTCAGCCACAGGAAATAAGGGCGTGCTTAGCTGCTTTCGATGGGTCGTACTGATATTTCAGGCAGCAATCCTGCCAGAGCGGAAGAATCTCTGACTTCATGATTATATGTTCGAGTATACTATATTCAACTCTAATGATTCATGCAGATATGATACAATTGAGTGGAGTGAACTGGACATTTCCAGCTGCTTGCGCTGCATGATTGTTTCGCCTCAGGCATCCTTCGCAGCCGTCCGCTCGTTGTTGCCATGTCGCTTCCAACACTCGCGGAAGGCCTCCATCTGTAGGGAGAAAAGTGTGAGTGATATCTGACAATAATAGAAATATAACAGTGGTGTAAGGACAGCGAGAGAAAAATAGTAGAGCGCATCACCCAGTCGGCCCGGGAAGTAGTAGTAGGTCGCGAGCGAGGTTGGGGATGGGGCAGCGATTCGGATCAACCAGGCGATGGCGACGGCGACGACTCACCTCCCGCTTGCACTTCCGCCAGTCCTTCGTCTCGTAGTAGCAGTCCGTCATCCGCTGGTTTTCGTCTGAGCAGGATCGTGAGTACATTCGTTTTCTCTCACTCTCTCTTTTCTCCTGTGCATCCTCCCTCATTCGCCTTTGGGTCATCTCACCTGCACAGCCGGTGCTGAAGATCCTCTTGTCCCTGCAAGTCAGTTCCGTCAGTCTCGCTCTGCTTGCCCCGGTCATTTCGGCCTGCCTGTCTCTCACCAGTCATCCGGCTCATCCTCCTCATTGTTCATCGTTTGCACCGCTCGTTTCTCCTCATTCGACATGTTGCCCACGATTGACGTTGTGTCGTTCCGGTCGCAGTTGTTCCTTCGTCAGTCAATCCTCGTGAGATCGAGACCTTCCGCTCGGCTGAGGTTCGGAGTCAGCCGCGGCGACCTCACATCAAGCACACCATGTCCAAACGTGTGAACGTGCTGGTCTATTCAGGTAAAAAAAACCAATTACATTTCGATCATTTGTTGAGCTGTAAGTTCACATTCTCCTCTAGGGAACGGTGCATCCACCGAGTCCATCCGTCACACCCTCTACACCCTCCGCCGCCTCCTCTCCCCAAACTATGCCGTGATCCTCGTCAACGGCGAAACGCTCATCAAAGAGCCCTGGTCCGCCACATGCGCACTCCTTGTGTTCCCCGGGGGCGCTGATCTCGGCTATTGTCGCACTCTAAATGGCGAGGGGAACAGAAAGATCATCCAGTATGTAAACCGAGGAGGAAACTTCGTCGGCTTCTGCGCGGGGGGCTACTACGGTTGTCAACGGTGTGAGTGGGAAGTCCTCGACAAGGAGATGGGCGTGGTGGGCGACCGTGAGCTGGGCTTCTTCCCCGGCATCTGCAGAGGTTTGGCGTTTCCTGGCTTCAAGTATCACAGCGAGGTTGGTACTCGGCCTGCCGAGCTCAAAGTGAATCGAGGTGCCCTGGCCGGGACCTCCGCAGAGATTCCGGACACTTTCAGAGCCTACTATAACGGGGGCGGTGTCTTTGTCGATGCCGAGAAACTGCAGGATCGCGGAGTGCAGGTTCTTGCGAGCTACACTGAAAAGTTGCATGTGGACGGCGGCTCAGCGGCGGTCGTCTATCGCAAGGTTGGCGAGGGCGCTGCGATTCTGACGGGGCCTCACATTGAGTACGGACTACAGCATTTGGTGTGTGTGTCGCTCAAGATGCTGACTTGATACAGGTTCGCCTCCGTCAACCTCAAGCATGACAACGGCCCCGAGTATGAGAAAATCATCGAGGCCTTGGCCAAAGACGACAAGGCCCGAACCCAGTTCTTACGGGCATGCCTTGAGAAGCTGGGGCTCCGTGTCAACAAAGAGGAGCAACCGGTACCGTCCCTGACCCCGATGCATCTCTCGTCTTACAAGGCGTCAGACGTTGCCGAACTCGTCTCTTCGTGGCACGAGATCATCACTGTAGAAAACGGCGAAGAGTACATCAAAGACCAGAATGACACTTTCCACATTCAGAAGCCATCTGGATGGTCCATGAAAGCAATCAAAGATGCAGTAGCTTCGGTCGTTCCAGATCTGTCAGAGAGCAAGCCTGCGGCGGACGAAGAGAAGTCAGCTTCCCCTGATGCCGAAGACGATTCGCTCGACCCCAACAAGGCTATCAAGCATATTATCCCGCACGAGTCCTCCCTGCCGTCGCCCAAAGAAACCCCCCATTTCAACCATCATGCCTACTACGCCGGGCTCGAGCACTACCAAAAGGAGCAGCGCAACGGCCAAGGCGTCTTCGGCAAGCACCTCCTCTACGGCGAGGTCATCACCAGCACCAGCACCATCCTCGAGAAGAACCCGACCTGGCTCTCCCGCCTCCCCGCCGGCTTCACCGCCACCGCGACCACCCAAGTCGCCGGCCGCGGCCGCGGCTCCAACGTCTGGGTCTCCCCGCCCGGCCAGCTAATCTTCAGCACGGTACTCCGGCACCCGCTCGCCCTCAGCGTGACAGCACCCGTCATCTTCGTGCAGTACCTCTGCGCGCTCGCGATCGCCGAGGGGATCCGGAGCTACGGACCCGGCTACAACCAGCTCCCCATCAAGCTCAAGTGGCCCAACGACATCTACGCCCTCGACCCGGCGGCGCGGCCGGCGGACCGGGGCACGGGGCGGGAATACGTCAAGATCGGCGGCATCCTCGTCAACTCGTCCTACGCGGGGGGGGACTACACGCTCGTCGTCGGCGTCGGGCTCAATGTCGCCAACGAGGCGCCCACCACCTGCCTCAACGCGCTGGCCCGGCACCATCAGGGCGGTGGGGGCGGCACGCTGTTGCAGCCCTTCTCCGTCGAGCGCCTGCTCGCCCGCGTCCTGACCCGCTTCGAGGAGCTGTACGGCACGTTCTGCGCGCGGGGCTGGCCGGGCCCGCTCGAGGCGAGCTATCTGGCTCACTGGCTGCATGGCGGTCAGATCGTCACGCTGGAGGCGGAGGGTGGGGTGCGGGCGCGGATCACGGGGCTCACGCCGGATTTTGGCCTCCTTCGTGCCGAGGAGTTGGGCTGGGAGGATCGCCCGACGGGTCGGGTGTGGCAGCTGCAGAGCGATGCGAATAGTTTTGATTTTTTTAGGGGGTTGGTGAGGAGGAAGGTTTGAGGGGGGGTTGGTGATGGGGAAGGGAGGTGTGTATCTTGGGTTGATAGATGGATGGATGGAGAGCAGATGGATATGTATGTCTGTACGTTCTTCGTACATCGTATGTAGGCATTATATTATGTCTGTGTGTAATTGGTCGTGCAGAGAAGGAACGTTTCCGATTCGGATTCTTCCACTTTTTCCTATTTTCTTTCTCCTTTTTTTTTCCCTTTCTTCCTGGATACCGGTGCATTGTTACTACAGTATGCATAAAGGAGGGATTCACCGTTCTGTACTGTGTACGGTGAACTGTAGTATAAATAAGTATATAAGGTACATTGTACAGGCGGAGAGCCACACTTCGGTACGCGGTGCGCGCACGCGTTGCCTGCATGGGAGGGGAACCTGGGTGGGAACCTTGCATTGTGGCTGACTAACCTCATGCACACCCACCATGCATGCATGCATGCACTCGTAACGCGAACAAGTGCTTTTGATTGATATCGTGTCTATTTACTTCGAGAAGCGCAACAAACACGTCTCTTTGCGCGCGTCGTCATTCCCAGCATATACGACCATACATGCGTACGGAAAACAACCGTACGTGATGGGGCGCGTCATAAGGTAAGGACGGGAAAACGAGCCTACGTCCATTTCACATGGGTACTTAGGTTCAAGGGAATGGATATGGAGGAATGCCTAGGGCATGAAAGGTAGCAACTATGTTTTGAAGGATAGCAACTGGTATTTACTACCTGGCATGGGATGAGCTCTCTACCTAACTCTACCTAACCTTAGCTCTCCCAATGCCCACAGAATGAGCTCATGCCCCCCGCCATACGTCACCGGCGCGGGCTGGCTTGCAGTAGCATCACTGCACGCCCGAGATGACTTCAATCTAAAGTTTACCAGCACAACCCCGGCAGGCATGTGAACGTGCATGTGCTCCATCCATCCCATCGTACGATCGGCGCCTAGTCAGATCTGGAGCCGACCGAGTCTCCGCCATCATTGCGTCTTTCGGGGCTTGATGCTTGAAGGAGAGAGAGTGAGGGACAAAAACTCCACCATCCCTCTCTTTCCCCCCGCCCCTCCTTCACTCCCTGAAAGGCAGCGCCCTCACTCTTGATCCATTGCGTCGACATCATCCCAATACGCCGCCAGGGGAAGAAGCTCCGCGGCCTTCCAATCACTCCTAATGTCGTCGCTCTCCGCCATCTTCGAGTATCCCAAGTCCCTCATCGCCCCGTACGCCACGAGCACGTTTCCCACGAAGATGGAGCGTCGCTCGCCCCAGGACTACCTCCTCCAACCGGCATTCACCCTCCTCCGGTCCCTGTCGTCATTCACCATCGTCCGCCTCTACGTGGCCCTCGTCTTCCTCCTGCCAGCCTACGTCTTCTTCAAGTCCCTCTCCGTGCTCTTCGGGGTCGCCAAACGCGCGCCCATGCTCCTCACCCCCGGCGGCCGGCAGCAATTGATCCGCCAGGCGGACATGTACCGCGATCGGGAGTCGAAGATCGCGTTCCATCAGTTCCGGGGCCACTTCCAGCTCTACGAGACCCAGGTCTACCCGGCCGACCCGGCGTCCATCAAGAAGGCCGCTGATTGGCAGTGGAGGACGGAGGAGCTCGATATCTGTGGAGCGAAGGCGAGAGTCACGATTGCCCCGCCCGACAATGCGGGAATGTCGAATGGGGACCGTGGTGGTGAGACGATTGTTCTGCTCCACGGTAATCCTAGCTGGAGTTATATGTGGAGAGACGTAGGCATACCCACGTCAAACAGAAACGGTTCATCCCTGCTGACGAGACCTTTTAGGTGATCCCCAACCTGACTGCTGCTGGACACACGGTCTTTGCCCTCGACCTGCTCGGCCACGGTCTCTCGGACAAGCCGACCTCTCCCATACTCCTGACCGTCGATCTCCATGCCCGTACCCTCGCCACGCTCTTTGCACAGTACAACCTCAGCAATGCCGTGCTCGTCGCTCATGACTGGGGTGGCTGCATCGCTTCTGTCACCGCTTTGAACCTTCCGCCCAACGTCTGCCGCCGAATCGTCTATCTCAACTCCTTCCTGCCTCCGCGCGGCTACGACATCTCCTTCAACGCCTTCTCCCTCTATCTGATCTGGTACCTCAGCACCGGCATCCTCAATGGTCTCCTGCCCGAAAGCCTCATCATGCGCTACATGTCGCCATCCATCACCGCTTCCGAGCTGCGCGGCTACTCCGCTCCGTACGCCCGTGCCCCGCGCAAGGCGAAGATCAGCCTTACGCGGTTCTCGCACATCATCCCCGGCCTGCCTGATCTCTTCCTCGAGGATGTCCGGGCCCTCCCGCTGTGGCGCATCCTTGAAGGTCTTGTTGGACCGGAGAAGTTCACCAACATCAACCAGCAGGCGCGGTTGGCCGAGGCGAACAAGGGAGTCCGGGACTACTGGAGGCACGCTTCCGAGGAAGGCTGGAAAGTGGGCGTGCTGTTCGGGACGGACGACCCTTTGCTCGCGGACTTCAAGCGGGTGTGGGAGAAGACGGTGGATCCGGAGGCGTTGGTCGAGATGCCGGGCAAGGGATGGCTGAACGGTGCCGGCCACTATCCTACCGAGGAAAGAAGCAAGGACGTCTCCGATATCATCCAGTGGTTCGTGGAGGAGACCAGGGAGAAGGACGACCGGGGACGGGACGGCGAGCGGCTGGTGAAGGAGGATATGGCGCGGAGGAAGCAGGAAGCTCAGGATGGTAACAAGAAGCGCGAGGAAGAGGAGAACAGACGTAGGCAGGAGCATCATGAGAATCTGAGGAGGCAGGAGGAGGCGAAGCGAAAGGAGGATCAGAAGAGGAAGCAAGAGGAAAAGAAGCGCAAGGAGGAAGCAGAGAGGCAGGAGCAGGAGCGGAGGAAACAGGAGGAGGCGAGGAAGCGGCAGGAAGAGGCTCGGATCCGCGAGGAGTCGAAGCGGCAGCAGGAGCTGGCCCGACAGGAGCTCGAGAAGAGCAAGGAAGGCCAGCAGCCGCTCGAGACGGACATCAGCGGGCAGAAGCACAAGCCCAAGAGCTCCGAGCGGAGGGGGACCGACCCGGGCGTAGAGGCCGACGCCAGCATCCACGCGAAGGGCGGGCTGAGCACGACGAACCCGGGGGAGGAGGGCAAGAGCTTCGCGGACGTGATGAAGAAATGACTGTATGGCTGTCCGGGAAGGGATCGATCCCCACGGAGATCATCCTTGCCGTGACCCTTTTGGGCGTGCAGTATTTTTTTCTTGATATGGTTTATTTGTCCGTCTTTTTGCTTTGAGGGGGACCGTCAACGGGAAAAAAAAAGGGAAAGTGGAAAGAAAAAATGGGAAAGAATGTGGGAGGTGGAAATTTCGACATTTCGCGAGTTGATTGAGACTTTGAAACTATATAAAAAGAAACTAATATATTAACGATGCTTCACTTGAATCTTGAAAGTATGATCTGGGGCTGCAGCCTTACCCACCGGACGCTGAAGGCAACGCGAGTGCCACAGTGGCTCATACATCCCCAGCCCCCGAGGGGATCCGCACGGCGCACTGACCGTCTCTTGGCATCGACGACCATTGTTCTTCCGGATCCGGCCGCTCCAATGACCGCATCTTTTACATCCGCATTTCAACCACCATCACCACCAACATCAATCTCACCTAACCAGAAACACATTCGCCTGCCACTGAAGATCTGAACTCTTCATCTCAAAGCCAATCTTAGGACCCCCGATCTATGGAGTAACCTCGATGTGCAGTTTGCACTGGATACCCTCCCGGCAACCAACCGCCTCGACTTAGATCTCGCCATATAATCTCTCTCCTCCACCGACAATGCCTGCACCGACATACCACTCCGCCACCAATGGCGAACACCGCAAGCCGGCCGCGCGCGAGCGACCGAAGCTGCCGAACCCCCCCATCGAAGCGTCGGAGCAGCAGTGGCTGTTCACCCCGGAAGAGCTGCAGCAAACCCCGTCCATCCTCGACGGCATGTCGTCGCAGGAGGAGCGGCAGCTGCGGAGCAAAGGCATCAACTTCATCATGCAGGTCGGCGTCATGCTCAAGCTGCCGCAGCTCACCCTCTCCACCGCCAGCGTCTTCTTCAACCGGTTCCTGATGCGCATGTCGCTCGTCGCCAAGCCAGGCTACCGGCCCTTACATCATTATGTAAGTCCTCCTTCTCTAAGGCGCATATCCGAGATCGATGTTGCTGAACCTTCGGCCCTGCCGTGCCCTTCCAGCAAATCGCCGCGACTGCTATTTTCCTCGCGACCAAGGTCGAAGAGAACTGCCGGAAAATCAAAGAGCTCGTCGTCGCCTGCTGCCGCGTGGCGCAAAAGAATCCCAATCTACTCGTCGATGAACAAACAAAGGATTTCTGGAAGTGGCGCGACACGATCCTTTACAATGAGGATGTCCTCCTCGAGACGATCTGCTTCGATCTCACGATCGAGTCGCCGTACAAGATCTTCTTCGACATGATGAAGTACTATGGCGTTGAGCACAACAAGCGGCTCCGCGGCGCCGGATGGGCGTTCATGAGCGACAGCAACCACACGCAACTCTGCCTGCTCGCGAACCCGCGCACCATTGCGGCCGCGGCGCTCTTCTGCAGCGCCAAGCTGTGCCAGATCCAGTTCCCGGACGAGGACGGGCGGCCGTGGTGGGAGGTGCAGCACGTGAAGGTGGCGGAGCTGCAGCAGGCGTGCAACTACATGGTCGACCTGTACGAGAACGTGGCGCCCAAGGACGGGGGCGAGAGCATCTACGTAGGTCTCCGCACGCCGCCCGAGGGCCTCGAGGGCTTCGAGCGCAGCCGGCTAAAGTCTAGTGATGATGATCCCCCTTCTTCTTCTGCGCAGACGCCCATGAGCCCGGTCACCACCGCGACCACGCCCAACACCGCCGCGTCGTTGGCGCCGGCCGGGGCTGGCGTGGAGCAAGGCGTGAAACGAGCTCGAGACGACGCTACTGCTGCTAACGGAGATGGTGGGGCCGCCGCCGCCGATGCCGCTCCCAGGGAGGCCGAAAGGCAGCCCCTGCCGAAAAGGCCGAAAACGGCGGAAAACGGAGACGCGCGGGCGGAGTCCAACGGTCCGAGCCAGTCAGAAGAGCCTTCTTCGTCGTCAGCGGCAGCAGCATCAACTACAGCACCAGCAGCACCAGCAGTGTCAACAACGGCACCAGCACCAGCACCAGCAGCGGCCGAGAAGACTGCCGATCCAAGTCAAGCGGACGATGTCAGTGAGGAAGGGGAGGTGGAGGAATGATGGAGTTTGCATCCATCTGCTGGATTGACATTTGCGGTTCGCGGCTTCCGTGGGTGGGAGCTTCCCTGTCTCGATGTACTGGATCGGGTTCTACATCATCGCTCACGCCGTCGAGGCGCTCGCCAAGGAAATGAACGGCGTGAAGGTTTTATGTCTTGTCCTCTTTCGGTGGTATTGGATCGGACTAGCTGGGGAACCGGTGAACTGGGGATTGCAATGCTGGACCAGTAGGGATGTTGTGATCGCGATTTGCGGGTTTATGTGTGACAAATGGCATGGGAACGGTTAGAGATGTGGAGCGTACTTTTTTCCCCCTCTTTTTTTCTTTTCTTTTTGGGGTATCAGGAAACCACCAAAACCCTTTTCTTGCTTTTTTTTCTTTCCTTTATTTCCATAGATACCCCCACCCTCCCAGGCTATTTCATACTACAGATACAGATACAGATACCGAGATATATCATCATTCGAATTATGACGCGAGGAGAGAGGAGGAGGAGGATGGGGTGGGTGGTCAATATGTACTACTGTGGTGGTGGAGGGAGAAAGAAGAGGGCGCATAGGGCAGAAGGGGCTTTGGGTATGTAGGTATGTATCACTGAAGCCTTTTGATTTCATCTTTCATCTTTTTCGTTTGTGTGTTTTCTGATTGATCATCAATGCGTGGCTTTGGATTGAATATGTAGGTCGGTATGTATGTAGCTTTACATATGCATCTTAGGGATCAGTCTGTTTCCCCTTTGCCCCTCTTCCCTGATGTCCATCCGCCACTGTACACTTTCAATCCTATCCGTTCGACATTCTGTTGTTCTCCCATTTGGTATTCACCGGGGTATCATATCGTATTTACTACCCCCTTTCACGGATCGACCCATTCAACTACGCACACTCTGTTCTGTCATTGTTCCTTTTTCCTTCTCATTTCCCCATTGACCAGCGTTCCCCTTGGACACCTTCGCCGCGGGCCAGAACCGCCAGAGCCAGGAGATGAAGGGGATGAAGGAGAGAAAGCGCTTCGTGAACCGCCGCCCGAGGGTGGAGAGCAGCGAGATGGTTGGGGCCCGAGGGTGCGGCTTCTGGAGGAGGAGGCCACCTTCCCTGTCCTTGGTACCGTCGTCACCCGGCAGCTGGAACCACGGATGGCGGAGCAGGTCCGTGGCGGTGGGTCGCTTGCGGGGATCGCACTGGAGGATGGCCCGCAGCAGCGCAACTACGACCTTCGCTTCCTCGGCATCCACGTACTTCGGGCTTGTGACGGCGGAAGCGCTGCTCCAGCGTCATGCCGATGAAGGGCTCCGGCCGGTTGGGGTTGGGGCCGCAGTAGTTATCGCGTCGGGGCCAGGCGGCCATCAGGCCGTCCGGGAGGAGGGGACCGGGGAGGTCGCAGAGCTGCAGGGACGACGTCGTCGACGGCCTCCCCCTCGTCCTCGAGCCCCCAGAGGCAACAGAGCGGCGTGCCGATTATAAACTCGAAGAAGAGGCAGCCGATGGCCCAGACATCGATGCCGGCAATCAAAGGGCCGGTTGAGGAGGAGCTCGGGCGCGCGGAGGGCGCGCAGCGTGACCGGGTCTGCGGGCGGGTCTGCGGGCGGGTCTGCGGCGCGGAAGGCGGAGCCCAGGTCCGAGAGCCAGACGTGCAGGCGCGCCTTTGTCCAGCTCCGTGTAGGCCTCCAAGCCCTGCCCAGCCAGGAGGTACTTGGGCGCCCATCGGTCCGCCTTGCCGGTCGATGCGCTTGAGTTCGACTTTGCGCTCCCGGTCGTGGGACAAGGCCTGTACGGACGCGTACCTGAGAAAATGTCCCGGATGGCGAAAAGGAGATGACCCGGCTGGACGTCCGAATGGATGATGCCATTCCAGTGGAGGAAGGAGAGGCCGAGCAGGGCGTCTCGGAGGATCCTCTTCGCCATCGGCACCGGGAACCGCTCCTCCGTGTCGAACATCTTCGGCTGATTCTCTGGGAGGCACTCCAGCATGACCTGCGCACTGGGTCCGATGACCTCGTACACGAGGCATCGGTGCTTGCCGTTGGGCCCCTCGTGCTCGAAGCTCTCGATGACCGACCGTACATTAACCGGTAAACCCAGATTACCGCCTTAACATATTTATTAAAATTCAAGAAAAATTCATAATATAAAGAGAAGAGGCTATCTTATTCTTCTCCATTTGTTTTCCGTATTCCGAAAGCTTCTCGTTGAGTGTTTGGGCTGAGGTTTCTCGTCTATATAGGAAGGATTTCGCTTTGGTGGTCGCGTTTTTCTTGTCAACCACTTGTCTGGTTATGGTGTGGGAAGGATGTTCGACAAAGAAGCTGCGGAGAGAGCGGGAGGTTTAGGGATTTGTGGATGTTTTGGGAGCGCGGATGGCGGTGGAGGTGGAAAGACTTAAGTAGTAGAGGTGGTAGTAGTGTGGTTTCTGACCACGTTTGTTACTAGCGTTGCGTTCCAGTCAGGATGCATCCTTGTGGCTCCCCATTGTTACACCCGATTATGACGGTAACAACGGCGTGTATGGAACACCTGTGCTGCATTCACAAACAACTGTGCTCTGTGCTCTGTGCTCTGCGTTTTGTCACAGTACCTGTTGCAGAAACACCCGAAAGGGTTCTGAACATTTCCTCTGAAGATGATAAGAGAAGCCCAAGGTTGAACGAGGTAGGTAGGAAACGGTAAGAGGAGTAGGCAACAGACATCCTCTCTGCCAGATTTCTAGTTCCTCAAAACATCCAACATCGTCTGGGTAGATATCGATGGCAGACGAGTAACCAAGATTCAGGCTGATGAAGTTGCATCGATTCAGGGTTTTCTGGGAGTGAAGCAATGCATCTGCGAGAGCATGAGCACGACGTGCTATGCCCTTGAGGTGGCGTACAACGGTCTACCTGCAGCTAGATCGCTGGATGATGATCAGCGTAACATGTGAAACTCATTAGAGAGAGACACTATTTTCGTAGCACCCCAAGCTACAAGTATCCAACGGAAGAGAAGATGATGGGATTTGATATGAAAATAAGAAAGAAAATGATCCTAAATCCAATAGAATAAAATAAAACATAGAAATCGTGATAACAAGAGAATGACCCTGCAGCGAGATACTCCCTTAGACGAGACTTCTTACGATGGTTACTAGGTACCTCCTCACCTTTTTCTGATGATAAGAGATGGACGGCATTTACTCTGTCGTGCGTATCCGTACGGAATACGAACCTTCTGACCCTTCAGCCTTACAGGAGTTCGCGCCGGACGCCGGCATCCCCTACGTGGGGCCGCTACGGTAAGGTCCACCCAATCAAAGATCAAAACACCAAGGCGGCTTTCTCCTCCTGAACGCCCTTCCTGAACAACCAATCATCTCTCAATGGGGAAAAAGGAAAAGAGAAGGAGAAGAGGCGATGAAGCAGGAAGGATAGAAGCGGCGATCCGATGTTACAGCAGATGAAAAGAACGAGAAACCAACGATATAGCAAAAAAACACAAAAACATACAGCAGCAGGGATTCGCTAATGGTCACCCACTTAACTACTAATCTGCCGGTAGGCTGCTTAACTTTGGAAGAGCGAACGGGGTTCCGTGTTCTCAGCCTCCTGTGGCCGTATGTGCTGAGGCATAATGTTTTTGCTGTATATAAAGACAAACAATCCGCGGTTGTGACTTTCAGGGTACCGACCATGTGCTCCCTCAGACCAAGGTGAATTCAGTGCATTGAAGATGCAGCTCAGATTTATACAAGTAGTATTACTAACATTATATCCAGTGATTTCCCAAGCCCTCCCAGATAGCCGTTGCACTCCACCAAACGATGTGAGTTTCCAGAATGCTCATGCGTACAAGACATATCGAGACACGTACATGAAAGAAGAAATGAAAACAGAAGAAAAGAAACCCCTTTTTCAGTAAAACACCACACTTATGGGCTCAGAAAGAGTACCCAATAGGCTAGCGGCATACCGATGCAAACATGACGCTCCGCTATCGCCTCAACCAGGAAGTGTTCTATACATTATGGCTCGTTCTTATAAAACCTTTAGGAGCTCTCAGCAGGCTTCCTGCCGACCATGAGGTACATGGGAGTGAAAAGCTTCTCCTTCCCACCAGCGACCAGGCAGTCCGCGGCGAGGGCAAGCGAGTCGGCCGTCTTCTGGGTTCCAGTAGGGGCAATGCCGAGCTTCTCGAGAACGCCAACACATTTGTGGACAGCGCCACGCCCGAGTTTCGTCATGCGAGCGATGGTGAATGTGTCGAAGATGGAACTCATGTACTTGAAGTCGCCAGCAAGAGGCCAGTACCAAGGGTACGGGTCAGGCTTGTCCGCAAGATCCTCGTTGACTTCGAGCTTGAAGCCAGCCTTCTCCATGGCCTTCAGGGCGACCTCGACCTTCTCCATGTTGCTGATGCCATCACCTTGCTCGATTCCCAGGCGGATCTCCCGATGATGCGGGTTGTCGTTGTCGTACGCGTCGGTCATGAGCCACTCGTACACGCCAAAGACACCACCGGGCTTGAGCACACGGAAAATCTCGCTGTAAATACCCTCGAGGGAAGGGGCGTGCACGGTAGCCTCAATGGCATAGACCGCATCAAAGGAGTTGTCCGGAAAAGGCATTTGCTGTTATAGGTTAGCAAGGCTAATGTGCTCAGGTCCCAGCTGACCATTAGGACTAGTACATACCATGAAGTCTCCCTTGACAAACTTGAGCTTGTGCGACAAGCCCTCCTTCTCGGCATACCTCGTAGCGCGCTCGATCTGGTAATCGTTGTTGTTCAAACCGATCACATCGGCACCGGAGAACTTGACAATCTCACGGGCGGGACCACCAACACCGCAGCCGACGTCGAGCGTCCGCATACCCTCGCGGAGACCCATCATGTGGGCCAGGTAATGTTCGTGGCGAGCAATTGCCTGACGGAAGCTTTCGCCGTACGCGAAGCGGCAGAAGTGGAAAGACTGTCCCCAGCCGTACTCGTAGAGATCGGTTGCGAGGTTGTAGTAACTGGAACGTTGCATCAGATACTGCAAGGCAGAATGGAGAGGAGCGGACTGAAGCAACTTACTGTCTAGTAAGAGTGGCATACTCGGCCTTTCTGGCCTCTCTGATCTCCGGGGTCTCCTCTTCAGCGCTCTTGTTGTCCCAATGCTTGAAGTACTCTTCGACGGCAATCTGCTGGGCCTTAGGGTCCTTCTTCACCATGGCAGCGAAGCCTCCCTTGGCCTGGGCCGACTTGCCGTGCATGGCCTTGTTGAACTGGGCATCGCGCTCCTTATCCTCCCTCTCAAGAGCGATTGGCGACATCTTGTTGAAAGGTATCCGGAAGGTACTGAAAAGGGGTACTTCAAAAGTAAAAGAGCGGAGGGTAGAAAGAAGAAGGACAGAAAGGAACAAGGACGAAGGACGAAAGGTCGAAGTTGCGGTGAAGGGAGCGAGGTGATATAGCTCGGGATCAATTGGAGGGAAGGGGAAGGGGAAGAGGGCAATTATTCGTAGGCCGGCTGGGCACTCATATGGCCTGTTTCTCATCCAGTCCGGCCCGGGGGAGATGGGGGCCACTAGCCCTGTCTGTCCCTGAACCCTTGGCAGATCTCATCTACGAGTCCCTCGCCCGAACGAGCTTAGCGTAAGGTTGGGTGTGGCTGGAGGCCCGGGGTAAGGTGTCTCCGCTCCGCGCATAGATTACGAAACCACCCTGGAGTAAAATTACCACCTCTCGTCATCTTCAGTCGTGAGCAGCCGGTGACATTTCCAGTCTACATCAGGCAAAGGCTGTGTCAACCTCGACCTTCCAGCACCAACACGCCATCCGGAACGCCTTCTTCCGTGAAGCAACTCGCATCTACTCCACCCCAAAGCGACGTCTGGGGCCCCTCATCTGTCAATCGTTGCTCTACCAGCCCTCCGGACCTCCATCGCCGCCGATATGCCACCTCAAATCAAGCACGATCTCAATCGCTCGGGGTGGGAAACGACTGATTTCCCCTCCGTCTGCGAAAATTGCCTTCCCGATAACCCCTATGTTCAGATGCTGAAGGAGGACCATGGTGCCGAATGCAAGGTACGTATTCACGCGCGTCATTCATCTACGATCCAAAACTGACAGACTCCTCACTCCAGATCTGCACCCGACCATTTACCATCTTCCGCTGGAAAGCCGACCGCACCGCCCGTCAAAAGCGCACAAACATCTGCCTCACATGTGCGCGTCTCAAGAATTGTTGCCAGTGCTGCATGCTCGACCTGTCGTTCGGATTGCCCATCGTGGTTCGTGATGCCGCACTGAAGATGGTTGCTCCAGGACCGCAGAGCAGTATCAACCGGGAATACTACGCGCAGGAGCACGAGAAAGAGATCGAAGAAGGGCGTGGTGCGGTCGAGGCATACGAGAAGACGGACGAGAAGGCTCGCGAGCTTCTCCGGCGCCTTGCGCAGTCGGAACCTTATTATAAGAAGCAGCGCAGACTCGAACTGGAGGCGGAAGAAGGCGGCAGCATAGGGGGGCAAAAGGCTCTTCCCGCCCCGGAAGCCGCTAATTCCAGCAGCTCGGAGCCTGCGCGCAACGCTTATGGCTCACAGACGGGCGCAGTGGTATCCCGGAGATGCGGTGGGCCTGTTCGAACTCAGGGCACTCGTAACCCGGCGCGCGTCGCACGTGGCATTCATTCTATCCCTCCATCGCCTGCCGACATCCTTCCTCCGAAAGACAAGAACATAACTTCCCTTTTCCTCACCGGTGTTGAGGACGATCTTCCCGAACACGAGATCCGGACCTTCTTCACTCAGTTCGGCACAATTCGATCGCTGGTTTGTAGCCACCGAGCCCATTGCGCTTTCGTCAACTACGCGACTCGTGAAGCGGCGGAGAAGGCAGCAGCCGCGTGCCAAGGACGAGCGATCGTGAAAGGCGTACCGTTACGTGTTCAGTGGGGAAAGCCAAAGCCTCTGGATACGCTGGACCGGGATGAGCGGTTGAAGAATGCGCGCGCAGGTAGACAGCTAGCTAAGGGCAAAGGTCCAGCGACAGCAGCGGGAGCGCCTGCGGCTGCACCGAAGCAAGATCCCCTGGATGATCTGACCGCGATTGCTCCCCCGCCTGGTTCTGAGGAGGAGGTGAAGTATGCCAGTCTGGCCGGAAACTAAACGAATGGAAGAAGGTTAAGATACTTCTTGTATCAGAGGTGGTGGACGCTCATTGGCAATGCCAGTCAATGGAGGGAAAGACCAGTAATCCTTCCACCGGCCATGGACAGAAGAATCAGCAACCGCCAGTTCTTGACTGTTCATCAAACGTCTTGATGAGCATAGCCACCTTCACTTATCGTACGTAGCGATTCCCTGCTATAGCTCTGCTGATGCCGGCCTCGAACATTCTTCCACCCATAATCAGGATACCAACCACGGTTAGTGACGTGGAGGTATCGAGCCGGCTTCTCAAGAATCGGCTGCAGCTTAACGGCGGCGGACGTGCCTCAGGATATCTCCTAATTCAATCTTCCGCGTCGCTGCGTACGGATCGCAGTTGTACGCGAAATCACAGATATGTGCATCGCCATTGTGGCGAAAGTCTCTGGATGCGGCACACCCAGATTCCAATCCTTTCCCTTCAGGCAGGAGGAGTGGCGGAGGATCCCAACATACCTTTATAGCAAAGGATGAAAGGAAGGTCTCAGACGAATGTTCTAGCGTTTTCTTTGCCGATGGAAACCGTTCGCTACCATCACATCTTTAAGCCGACCTCCACGTCTTTCTTTCTCGAACCACTCCCCACTCCCTTCCTCCCTAAATCTCCCCTAAATTTAGTGGTGATATATTCATTTCTAAATGCGGCCCATCCGGATCCTCGGCGTCACAGTTCTCTTTGTTCAAGGACAAAATATAATCGTCGTCAATCTGAACACGATTGTTCGGTTCTGTGATCAGCGGCCCTCCTCTTCTTTCATTTCTTTGCTGTCATTCCGAAGCGATGCATCATGATGTTGTCATCATCTTCATGGAGGGTGGGGGAGTTTTTGAGGGGGGGGGGCCGCTCAAGAGGGGACAAAAAGGCCAAATGAACTTGCTCTTTTTCTTCCTGCTTTTTGTAACGGCACATGGTGAAGGGAAGGGCATGCATGCCATCCATAATCCAAGAAACCTTTGCTTTTCTTTCTTTTTCAGCGACCTATGTATAACACGCTTCTTTCAACATCGTATCGTATGGAAATATATACCCCTCACCACTACTACTACTAATTCTCGCTCCGATCTCCGCACCTCTCCGTCTCTTAGAAAACATGAAATCCAGAGATCCTTTGATGCATGCCCTCTGTTCATTCTCCTTTCCTCCTTCCTCTCCTCCTTCCTGGAGTTCACATCATGTCTGTCCCGTCCATGCCTCATCGATCTGTTGCGCCGTCAGGGGAACTGTGGGTTTAGCGGGAAGTATAGTCCTTAAAGGCAAGGTGAGGTCACGGGAGTGGATATGAGAACTTTGATAGACGAACGGACGGGACGGACGGACAGAGAGACAGAGGGATTGAAGGAGGAATGGATTAAAGCTTCACGCCGCGTCACGGTGCACGTATACACACATATATTAAGTTTCGTCTTTCTCTCCACATACAGTACACTTCTTCTCCCTCTTCTTCTTTTCCTTCTCGCGTGGCTATACTGCTACGACCGGACTGGAATCGATCTACATGCACCACGGCTAGCCGCCGTATCCAACGTTGAGAATGCTAGAAACGCGGGATGATCTAACAGAGACAAAGAGAGGGAAAGGAGATTAGTATCACGTCCAGACACGTACATACATACGCGCCAATAGAACCCCGCTCGGATAACAAAAACGAAAACCCTGTGAGGACAACGAGTCGACGATGATTACGATCACGCAGAGAAGACAACGCACCGTTCCGATAAAGCAAAAGGAAAAACCAAAACAAACGCCAAAGAGAGGAGAGGAAAAGAAAAGGAAAACCCAAGAAGGAAATGAGGAAGGAAAGGAGGAAGCAGCGTTTTAACCTCGAAAAAGAAAAAAGGAAAACGGACATTCTACTTCGGAAGACAAAGGAGAGGAGAGATCCGGATTAAGAAAAGGAAAGGGGACATGCTTCTAGAGAACAAGGAAAAGGAAATGAAAAGAGAGGATCAGGCTGAGTAAAAGAGGGAAAGAAAAAGGAATTGACCAAGGACACACACACACACACACACACACACACACACACACAAAAAAAAAAAAAAGATAAAGCCGCCGAAAAGACGAGACGCAGAGATCCCAAAGTCCACGACCAACCGTCAAAGCAAAAACCCTTCTTCATTGATTGCCCCCTACAACACCGTAAACAGCCCACCCACCGCGACCGCCGCCGCCGCCGCCGCACCAAAGCCACGACACGTAAAATCCGGGTTTGCAGGGGGCGTGAACACAGCGGCGGCGATGCTGAAGCGGCGGCGTGTGGGCGTACGGGTTGGCGTCGTGGTGGTGGTGGTGGTGGTGGCGGTAGTGGGTGTGGATGGCTGAAGCTGGGAGGTGTAGGTCGAGTAGAAGCTAGCGGTCAGGCTGGTGCGGGCGGAGAAGAAGGAGCTGCGTGGGCTCGCGGTCGCGGGGGTGAGGATGCTGGATGCGGCGCGGCGGCGGCGGTTGCTGAGGCTACTATTGCTGTTGCTGAGGCGGGAGGAAGGAGTAACGGGGACTGGTGTGGTTGGTGTAGTAGTAGCGAGGCTTTTCTGGTCGGCGGGGGTGACGGTGACGGTCCAGTCGAGCTGATATGGCTGAAGGGTGAAGTCGCGGGCCCATCTTTTGTTGTGGTAGCTGTTAGGAAAGCGGTCGATGGCATGGAAATTGTTGTCATCCGGCGACGGGATAGACTTCCAGATCCTCAGAACCTTGCCGGGCGAAGACGGCGGCGACAACGGCTCGATAGGCGTCTGCTGAAGCATATCGACCAGCGCCTCCATATCCGGTGGAAAGGCCATCGTGCGTGGGCTGATCTCATCGTCCTCAGCCCAGCTACCACAAGCATCCTCGTGTACCGTCCCCAGTCCCGATGGACTTGGCACGCACGCATGCGACGTCCTTGGTTCCTGGAACCCCCTCTCTCTCATCCTGCTGCTCTCCCACCCTCTCTTCTCCCGCCACGCTCGACGCCAGAAGCCACCAGTCTTGGCTCGTTGCGGTGGCAGCAGCCTTTCAACATCGTAGCTCTCGCCCGCTCCCGGCTCGGACTCGGATTCGGGCGACCAAGGGGCTAGGAAGGCTGTGAGACGGGCGAGCGCGGTGCCGCTGCCACCGGGGGGAGCCACGGCAACGTCGCCGTCGTCAGGCCGCTCGAGCCAGCTGCTGCGTCGGCGGGAGAGCTCGTAGGCGAAGTCGGAGAGCAGGGCGAGGAAGTCCTCCTCCGGCAGCTGGGCGAAGGCGGCGAGCGCGTCGGGCCGGGGCGGCAAGACGCAGAGGGACCCGCGGAGGGAGGCGGACGCGCCATCGCGGCGGAGCAGTTCGGTAACGAGGTCGGAGGTAAGTTGCTCGAAGCGGGGCTGGGCAAGGCGGCTGAGGTAGGCGGTGCGGCCGGAGAGAAGCGGGTTCTGGAGCTGGCCGGTGCTGGGGGAGTAGTGGAGGTGGTCGCCCAGGTGGATCTTGAGGGCGGAGAGGAGGAAGGTATCCGATAGGGCGGTGTGGCCGGAGGAGGCGAGGGAGTGGTACATCTCCAGCCGCTCCGTGAGCGGGGATGGCATGGCGGGGGAGGCCGTCGTGGCCGCTTGGCTACGTTGGGCGGATGCGCGGGTCACAGATGTGTGTGATCAATCAATGTAGGTATGTACCAGCGAGGTCGGAACCGCAATGGATGGAACAACAACAAGAGGACTGAGCAGCGAGACGTGGATGTACGGGGAAATTAAAATGAAGGTGAAACCGTTGAGATTAACAGGCAAAAGAGAAGAGACAAGAGAAGAGAGTGAAGATAGACGATAGACTGGTAGAAGGAAAGGCGGTGGATGGTTGAATATCCCGGGTGGATGGACGTCGGCTGGAGGTTCAAAGATGAGAAAGTAATAAACAAAGAACTGGAAGTCGGAGAGCCGGCAGCCTTATATGAGAGATGATGACGAGGGAAGCCTGAAGGCCTTAAGAAGAAGGAAACCAGGCAACCAGGTCATCCGCAGCAACTTGACATCGCCCGTCGGACCCCTGCATATAAGGCTGCAGCACACACAGCGTAACACCGTATCCGTACTACCAACCACCAACCGTCAACCACCCTCATGATGCCCATCACCATCAGCAGCCAGCAGCTCCCAGCCAGCAGCCACCATCCACCATCAGCCACCAGCAAATCCACTCTCCCTGCACCATCCCAGCTGTCACAAATGACAAAAAAGAAAAAAAGGTACCCACCTGACTCCACTCCACGCAGTTGAAGCCATCGAGCTGGCTTTTCCCCCTCGTCCTACCCCAAGCAACCCAGCAACCCGGTCCCGCCACCTCCAAATAAGTGAAAAAAAGAAAGAAGAAGAAAACAAATAACACAACCACCAAACCATGATCGCGCGTACCTGCAGCCCGCCCTGTCGGGTTTCGGGCTCTCTCTTCCTTCGGAGGAGGGAGATGCCCCGGGTGACAAGGAAGGGACAGGGGGTTTCAGCCGCACTCCTTTTTCTTTGCTTTTTTTTCTCTCCTTCATCCTTGGCTCCCTCATCCCGGTTCTTTCTTGCTCTTGTGCTGAAACCCGGCTGAACACACACGCAAAAAACATGGCCAGGCAGGATCGCCCGATATAGACAGCTGCTCCGATCCGTCTTCCGGGATGTGTGTGTTTTCTGCGCAGCAAAGGCCGAAGAAAAAAAAGAGAGAAAAGATAGAAAACGAACTCTTCGAAACAAACAGCAGCACCATTGAGCACAACGAACATATACACAGGACTACAAAAAAAGTAAAGAAGTGAAGAAGAAGAAGAACCAACACCACGGTAGGCAGCATTCCGTACCGACAGAAAAGAAAGCAGCATGACAGGCTGACAAGCCCAAACCCAAGCACAATGACAAAGGCGGCGCCACCGGCCCCCGTCGAATTCACACCCAGCAACCGGGTGGACGGGTCCAAATGACATGCCTGTCTAAACCTCTTCTCCAAACCCACGTTTAAAGTTCAAGCCTTGGTTTAAGCCCAGCCCAAATCCTTCCTTCCTTCCTTCTCCTTCTTCTTCTTCAGCCTCACTCTCGCTTATGTAGACCGATGGGGGCCGTGCGTGGGGGTGGGTTATGTCATGGGGAAGGGAGGAGGTTGGGAGGCTGGGAGGCTTGGAGGGAAGAGAGAGAGAAGAGAACGATGGGTTTGATCCATGCCCCACGCGCCCACGCGCTCACACGGCTGGTGGGTTGCTCGTGCGGTGTTCTAACCTGAAAAAGGAAAGAGAAGAAAAGAAAAAGAAGAGGAAAATGTGGAAGAGAAGCAATAAATGAGAAAAAAAAAAGCACAACCGATTAAAGCAGATGACAGAAGGGTCTAAGGATGATAGAAATGTCAAGACTGGCGAATAAAAAGAATTACTCAAATGATATCCTTATGAATGTCTGGAAAAGGGAAATGGAGAGAAAATAAGAAGAGGTCCCAAGGGAGAAGAATAAGGCCTCCCGCCCCATCCGCGCGCCTGGTATCGCATGCACACCATACCATACCACACCAACCGTGCATGCATGCATGCCATGCCATGAACATGACAGCCTCCCAGCCACCCACACCTCGTCCGTCCGTCTTTCTTAGAATGTCTCGCCCACTCCGTCATCATCGCCGACATCACCAGCACCAGCACCGTCAGCACTCCCCTCCACATCCTCTACCTCCTTCACACCCTCCTCCGGCGGCGGCGGCGCAGGAATTTTATCCCGCAGCCACTGCATCAGCGCCTGAGTGCCGCGGCGCAGGACCGCGTAGCTGGGCACGCGAAACCGATTGCCCTCGAGCCCGAGGTGGACGAGCGTGTCGGCAAGCAAGCCGATTTCCGCCGGCACGCGGTCGATGTCGTTGTTCGACAGGTCGGCCGTGCGCAGGCCGGCCAGCGCCTCCCTCGAGATCGCCGCGATCGTGTTGTCGGACGCGAGGAGGACGGTGAGGCGGGGGAAGGCGTCGCGCAGCCGCGGCAGCGGTCCGCGCAGCCGGTTGTTGGAGACCGTCAGCTGCTCGAGGCGCGGCGCGTCGAGGTGCTCGATCAGCGGGGCGAGGGAGGTGAGCTTGTTCCCGGCCAGCCGGAGCTCGCGGAGGCTGGGCAGCGTCATGGTCTCCGCGGACAGCAGATCGGCGCCGAGCTGGTTGTGGGAGAGGTCGAGCACGGTCAGCGCGGTCATCTCCGAAAGCAGCGTCGGGATCGAGGTCAGTGCGTTGTGGCGTAGATCGATTTGGCGGACCTCGTTCGCAGCCAGGAACTCGACGAGCGCCTCCTCGTCCTCGAGCGATTGGAGCGACCGGTTCGAGAGATCCAGAAGCCCGGATGGCGTCAGGCTCCATCTGGAAGAAGCACCGTCGCCGTCCGTGGCGGTCGCGTCGCCGGCGTCTTCATTGACTAGATCAGTTGCGCCCTCGGTCTCGGTCACTGCCGGTTCGAGACGAGCACGCAGGTTCCGCTTTAGTTCGGCGGTATCGAGCGTCAGAAGTTTGCGCTCCCGCAGAGGGTTCGCTGCGATGCTGAAGGCTTCAAGGTTCTCGAGGCGAGAGATCTCAGGGTCGATGCTCAAGATGTCGTTGGAAGTGAAGTCGGCAATCCTAAGAGACGACAAGTGCTGGAACCCCGGTGGAAGCGTGGTCAGCTTGTTGTCACTCGCCAACAAAGTGAGCATGTTGCTCCAGTTGGTGACATCCGGAAGGCTGGTTAGCCGATTTGTAGATACATTCAGCATCCTCATTTGAGGGAAAGAAATGGAATCGGCACCCAGTGATGTCAGCGAGTTGCACGATACATCGAGTGTTTGGAGGTGAGGAAATTCCGTTGCTGTTTCCTCAAATAGCTGACCGCTCAGCTTGTTTTTTGTCAAGGTGAGCTCTACGATAGATGCTGCGTTCAGATGAGCTGTAGCGATAGCGGCAATCTGGTTTTCCGCTAGGTTGAGAATACGAAGGTTAAGGAGGCTCGATAACTCCTCGGGAAGCCCGGACAGCTTGTTTCCCTGCAGTTCAAGCACCTCCAGATCCCTCAGTTCGCTGATCGATCCAGGGAGCACGCCTTCAAGCTGGTTGTCAGCAAGCCTGAGCTCTTTCAAGCTAGGTATCTGGCTGATCACCCCGAACACGTCCGCCGTAAACCGGTTACGGGATAGATTGAGGCTCGTCAACTGCTGGAGTCGCCGGAGACCGATAGGCAACTCTCTCAACATATTTCCGTGCAGATCGAGATATTCCACAGCACCGAATTGCGGTCCCTGGACATCGTCATCGAAGTTGAACTCGTTGATATCGACGTCGGGGAAAACCGCGTCGGAGATTGTCTCCAGATCATTGTCGGCAGCGACAAAGCGTACGAGATCAACGACTTCGCCCCATGCGACGGTACTGGCGTCGTTGGCAGAGGGGTCGTACATCTTGATGACGGCCTCCGGTATTTCGCTGAGCCCCATCGCAGCGATGTTGAGGCGTCCCGTCGACCTAGCCGCATCGACACGCTTTTGCATCACGGCCTGACCACCCTTCGGGCCTTGATTGAATGGGTCGACAGCCAATTCGAAATCGAACCCGGCGTCCGGCGCTACGCTCGAAGCATTTGTCTGCTTCGTCGCCGCCGCCTTGCGTGCGGCCTTCGCTTTCGCTATTTGTTCGCGAAGTGCGGAAGAAGAGTTTGACACCTTTCGCGCGGTCTGAGGCGTATCCTTCTCGGCCGCTTGAGGCGCCCTAGATGCTGGTGTCCGCGAAGTGGGCGCCTTCTTAGGAACTACCGATGATCTGGCAGCTAGCCCATCCACACTCTGCCGGGTCTTTAGAGGTTGCGTCCCTGTCGTCCCGTATCGACTTGCCCCACCCACGGAAGCGCGAGGGGCAGCCCTGGCAGTCGAAGGGGTCGGCGCCTTGGATGGAGGTTTCGAGGGCGTAGCTTTGATGCTAGCTGAAGGGTTGCTAGACACACGCGGAGTGGTGGCGCTAAGGCTTCTCTTTCCCGGCGTCGTCATCGAGAAATCGCGTTGACCGTAGCCCTGCTCCGAGGGTGTAACCGGTCGCAAATACCCGCTACCCCTCATTGTTCCGTCGCTTGTCCCGGGCCTTGAGGAAGGGCGGCTTGACATAGCCGATGCTGGCCTTGATGGAGGTTTCATAGGACTCTCCGCTTGATTGAAGAAGCTTGATCGGCGTCTGCTAGGGCCCTTCAGCGGTGAAGTCGGTATCCGCGCCAGCGTTTCCACAGTTCGATCGGAGAGCGATGGGCGAGATTTCCTGGGCTTGGTGGCGAGTTGCTCATCGTTGTCTTCACCATCAAAGTGGGTTGGTTCAACTTCCCTGATCCCTTGCCTAGAGGATGCTCGGGAGGAAGACCTGAAGCCATCCAGATCGCCCAGCCTATCCTCCTCATGTGAACGCGATGTGTCGGAGCTCGATGCGGCTGGAGGCACTGGTTGGCGTAATTGCCGAGATATCGGTCGCCCAATTGGCTTCTTGAATCCGTCCGCATCCCGGGAGGTGTTGATGCTACTTGCTGGCTTCGCCGTAGCCGTAGTCGGACGCTTGGAATCAGTTGGCGCGACAGTCCTCGAGTTGTATCCTGGAGATGGTGGCGGCTTGTTGACCAAGGAGGTCCTCGACGGTTTCTTGAGCAGTCGCTCGTTGGAAGCTACCGGTCTGAGATGTGTTTGCAGCGGTGGAGCCTGGTGTAGTGAGCTGGCAGAGGCTTTCGATCGAAGTACTGGCAACTTGGAGGGACGAGGAATGCCTGACGGCCGGGGGATCTGAGACGGCGGGTCCATGGCGGTGGGCGAGGTGGCAGCGAAAACGTCAGCGAGGGGCTAGGGCTGCAGCAGCATAGCGCGCCCGGTGATGGAAGCGCAGGCGTTGAGCAGGGGATAGTCTGGGATGGTAGGCCTTGTCGCGGCGGGGAAAGGTTCAGGAGGAGGGCGATGAAGCATTCGGCTTAAGGTACGTACCGTAACTTACTAGGAACCTCCTATCGTCACTGTTCTCCATAGCAACCCAGCCCTCCCCCTCGCCAGGGTCCAAACAACGCTAAGCCGGTGTGTCTGGCAGAGGAACCTTAACCTGCGCGGCATGTCCATCTCATCAACTCCAACAAAAACCGTCTATCTATCCCATTTCGCCATTTGCTGCTCCCCCAACTGCTTCATCTTTGTCGCTCCGCTGTAGCGACCCTGGTCCAAGTCATTGCGCGCCGACGCGACAGCCCCGCAGGTGTCTCCGCTCGCGCCCGCGTCAGTCTAGTGCAAGGCAGGGCCGCTCCCTTCTGCGATATCGCGTCACCGCTCCTTTCACGCTGCTATCCGTTCGCGCGTCTCCTCTCATCGCATTTCGTCTCGGACTAGAGCGTCCACCTCAGTGCCGGCGTCCGCGACAGTCTGTCCAGGACGATCCTCTCCAGTGACGTGTCAGCCTCGAGCCGATCAGCGGTTGCGCAACGCTAGACGGCTGGCTACATCTCGCCTGGACCTCCTACATCTACGATCATGGAACTTCCGGCTGCTCCGTCACAGGATTCGCAGGCAACTGCCCTGCCAACGGTCGAGTCCACCCCTCCGGCGCAGATTGTGCCATCGACGCAGGAACCCGAGATGTCAGCCTCCTCCGGACGGTCCAAATTGACATCGCCAACACCGGTGGAGTCTTCGTCCATGACTCCGCCACCATCGAGTCAGATTCCTGCCGTGAACCGGCCTTTACGAACACCAACTCCGGTCACTGACCAGCTCACTTCTCCGCCTCCCACCCATCGGCGGGACCGGCAAGCGGAGGCCGCCTTTGCCGAGGTCTCCGCTCTTGATTTTACGCAAGAAGAGATCAATGGAGCTTCCGTTGACGATCTTAGAAGCATGGTAAACGACTTGAACCTCGCTTTGCGAGAAGCTAGGATGACTGCTGCCCATTTCAAACTGCAATATCAGATGGCATGCGTCGAAAACAGCGAAGCACAGAACCGCAATGCTGTGGAGATGGCATTGGTCCAGCGCGAAGTTGAAGTGCTTCAAGAAGCTGCCGAACGCAATCGTGAGGCTGATTCACCCGTACAGAACGTTGAAGAGCTGAATGCGAATGCTGCAGCTGATGCGATTCTCATCAACCAACTCAAGCGCCAATGTCAGGTCCTCCAGAGTGAAAAGGAAGGATTGCAAGAGTCGCTCACCCAGTTTAAACGTCAAATGGAGCATCGTGAAGGCGAGATCAGCTCTCTGATCGAGGAAAATCATCGTCTCCGTGGCCGCATTCGAAAGAACAGAGACCACATCAATGCGTTGCTCGATGGTAGTCCTGCCAGCCCTTCGATATCTCTGACGGCGACTCCGGTGAAGCCAACGCCCAGCCATGGACACCGAACGATGGGACGCGATTCTACCAGTGGAAAGGCTTTCGAAGCCCTTCTTCTTGCCGATAAGATGCTGTCGCAAGAACATGCTGCCAGTGTCCCATCGACACCAACGCGCACTCAGGCCCCAGCACCGCCCAAGACTACTCCAGGAAGGTATCGTTTCAGCCACAGCCGTAACGCCGCCTCCATGTCTTCACTTCCAGCCACGCCTGTCCGTCATCGACGCCCACCTGGTCAAAGCGACATCCAGAATCCTGCATTCTTCCGCTCGCCGAATTTCGATGAGCGGGATGAAGAACGGTTCATCCCCGCCAGAGAACCGCCGGCACACTCGTATCAGCCGGGGGTGATACAGCGGCGGGAGTCCTCGAATTCAACCATTACGGCGTCCTCTGAAGATGAGGTCACAGAATCGAAGGCCACCCAGGCCGCAACGAATATGCTGCGCCGCACCCCGGGCCAAACCACGCCATCCAGAGTGACGGGCGCTGGAAGTCCGCTGCCGAGGGAAAGAAGTGCTGCGACGCTTTCGCAAACGCGGCTCTTCGGTCAGGTGAGGAAGGCCGGCGTGCCACGGAATGTGGACATGGAAAGGCTGAAGGAAACGGAAAAGCGACGGATCAGCTCGGTGGAGAGGGATGACGAGGAAGTCGAGGTTCCGATACCTCTTGGCTCGCCTACCAAGAAGAATAGGACCATTGGTAGGCGAGAGGGACTGAGTTTTGGGTTATTTAGAAGCAGGGGACGGGAGTGAGGTTCTCCCACATTGGATGAATGTTCCTTGATCCGGGCGCGATAAGAGGTACGATCGTACTGCTATCGCGATTCCTAATCTCCGTTTTTCTTAGGTTTGTATAATGGCGTCCATAATACCTTGGGCAATGAGGGAAGTAAAGAGGTTGGATATCCCGTCGAGTTCAGTCGTTTGGAGACTTCCTTCATTTGGGAGTTAGTTTAGTTAGCTGCAATATCACATCCATCTTCATCAAGACCTCTTTTGGTACGGCGGGTTGAAGCTTTTCTTCCATTAAATTGTCGGTTAGCTGGCAGGTTGATGTCGGACTCGAGATTCGCCCAGTCCATCCTAAGGTTATGCAAGGTCATATAACGACCACAGACAAAAGCCTTACAAGCGACCACCGCAATTGTCTTCAAGACGAAGATGACTGACCGGGCGTGCAGTGCTGTCAAGCAAACTTTCGGGCGTATCCCACGGGCTATCCCCGTTAGCGCTTCTCGCTTGAGCGCTAGCTGCCGGGTGCGCCAAGACTGGAGCGCATCAACCATTGTTCCGGCCACAAGCGAGCAACACCACGACGAAAAGTTCCCGCAAGAATTCTCTTGCCCTTCGACAGACGACCATCGCCCAACGACCATCGATCGCCCACCGACACAATGGCCATCAAGCACAACCAGCAGATCCCCCACAACCGTAAGGAGGCTTTCTCGAGGAGTTGAGCTGGAATCCCATTGCTAACAGTGCACAGATTTCCGCAAGGATTGGCAACGTCGCGTGCGGGTGCACTTCGATCAGGTAATTCCCCTCTCAATCCCTTGAGAGCAGTGGCGCCTGCAATGCCTCGCAAACCCCAGACAAGATCCTAATGCGCGACACCAATAGGCCGGCAAGAAGAAGAGCCGTCGCGATGCCCGTCTCGCTAAGGCCGCTGCTGTCGCCCCTCGCCCGGTCGACAAGCTCCGCCCCGTCGTCCGCTGCCCTACCATCAAGTACAACCGTCGCGTCAGGGCCGGCCGTGGTTTCTCCCTCGCTGAGCTGAAGGTATGAGGCTTTCTGATTTAACAGACGGATCGAACAAGCATTAACGAATAAATCAGGCTGCTGGTATCCCCCGCAAGCTCGCTCCCACCATCGGCATTGCCGTCGACCCCCGCCGCCAGAACCTCTCTGAGGAGTCCCTGAAGGTCAACGTCGAGCGCCTCCAGGAGTACAAGAACCGCCTCATCCTCTTCCCCCGCCGCGCTGGCAAGCAGAAGAAGGGTGACGCCTCCGCTGAGGAGGTCAAGGCCGCCAAGAACGGCGAGAACATCGCCCGTGACGCCGCCAAGGTCTTCCCCATCGTCAACGCCGCCGCCGTCGGCGAGGTCAAGCTCTCCGAGGTCCAGGCCACCGAGAACGCTTTCCGCACTCTCCGCGACGCCCGCTCTGAGGCTCGCCACGCTGGTGCCCGCGCCGCCCGCGCTCGTGCTGCCGCTGAGGAGGCCGCCAACGCCAAGAAGTAAATTTTTCAAAGGAAATGGGTTTACGACTGGCGCTAGTTTGCTTGAGACCGGTTTAGGGAAATGGAAACGCTCATGTGTCGGTTTTATTCTGACCGATGGTCTTCTCGCATGTGATTTGGATGATACCCTCAATGAAAACATTAGGCGGATAAAACCGCTACGATCATCCATTCGACTCGTGCTCTATACACTGTTTGCAGTCTGTCGTGATATTCCGAATCTTGTGCCGTTATCCAGAGCGTTCTCCACGCTATCCTTGGTTTCTCAAAGTCCAGTCTTTCAAAAGGGATCTTTGATCGACCGCCAATACCCATGAGACCTCGCTTCTCCTTGCAAGACCTTCGTTATCACTCCCATTGATACTTCTCCGTGACCTTCCAATGATAGCTACCGTAATTGACCACATCGCCTTCCCTGATCTCGTTCGGCTTGAAGGCAACCGAACACGGCATGAATTTACCTCCGATCTTGACCACCCTCTGCCACCCCCATTGCTTGCCGCTCTCGCCCATCGTGGGCACGACCTTGCCATCCGCCGTCACCCCGCCCTCGGGACCGGCCTTGTCCCCCATATACTCCCACCGCTCCACATCCGTATCCGGCCCCACCTTCAGCACGCCCTGACAGTACTGCCCGACCCGCACGACCATGCCCCTCGCCCGATGCTCCGGATCGTCCAGCTCGAGAACGACGCAAGCCTTCACCTTCCCCTTCTCCGTCGGCCTCCCCTCCGCGCCGTCGTCGTCCTGTCCCACCACCGCCGGCTCCGCATCGATCCAACACTCCTCATACGCGGTCGGGACGCCCGTGTCCGGATGCGTCATCACCCCGCGCTCCACGCACTGCCCATCCGGCAGCATCGTCATCTCGCCCTCGTCCGGCTCTGGCAGCTCCGGCGTCGAGAACGACGACGAGGGCACGCGGGAGTCGATCTCGTGCACCCACCGCCCGTACGCGCGCGGGAGCTCGTTGGCCGGGTCCGGCGGCAGCGGCGTGGCGGAGGAGGTCCCCGCGAAGGCCCAGTCGAGCGCGGCGACGGGGCCGCCGGTGTTGGGCAAGGCGTCGGCGGCGGCGGCGATCCCGGGGGCCGGGTGGTGGTGGCTGTAGTTGGGGTTGTAGCAGCTTCCGGGCCCGTGGCGCGGCCGCAGGATGCGGGTGTCGGTGAACCGGCGCCGGGAGGAGGTGAGGACGAGGGTGGAGGTGGGCTCTGAGGGAGGGGCGTTGCCCTGTGATGTGGTTTAGTCGTTGGAGGTAGCATGGAAGGTAGCATGGGATTTCGGGTTTTCTATTTCTTTCTTCCTTTACTTACCCAGCGGATGTAGCGACGGATCGAAATGCTCGGTTCCGACATGTCGTTTGGTGTGTGTTTGCGGGACCGGGGCTTGGTCCTTTCGTTCTCAGTGAGATATGTCGCGATGGACTTTGTTGCGGTCAATTAGGGGGAAAAGAAGTTAGACCGAGCGGACGTAGCAGATACGGACTTAGAGTGACGTGTCTTTCTTTGATATCTCGACGATGGAAGAAAGGTTGAGTGAAAAAGAGAAAAAAACAAAGCTAGCAGCATACGCAAAACAGTAGCTTACCTTCGACCCTCTTGCTTAACGGGGTGTAGTGATTTGATGGTTGTTATGGAAGTGCACCAGGAGTAAACGGTAAGAACTCCGTTATGGTCTGCCAAGCCCATAGCCTTGCAATGTGACTAAACCGAATGGCGCTGCTATGCATATATTCTATATAGACGGTAGATGTATAGCGCTGTTGTCATGCTGGAAAACATTATCGTAATTCTTTTCTTATAGTTTGATTACTTTACAGATTCGCTGGCCTATGCCACCAACGCCGTTAGCATAATGCAATACACCTACTCTCCACGGCGTGCTCCTGCCTGTAGGTATCTTTTACTTGCACCTCTTCTGCTTAGGTACTCCCTCGATTTGCTTCTAATGCCCCCTGCTACCACTACCGCCGGGAAAGCACTTAGTCTATTTGTTTAACTTCCTCTCGTTCCTTCTCATGCCCGTCCTTCCCCACCTCCCCGTCCTCAACCTCGCCTCCCTCCTTTCGGCTGGAGTTCCTACGCACTTCGTTAACCGCCTCCCGCGATTCGTTCCGCACCCTGTCGGCGATTTCTTCGCATTTGTAGGCCATCTCCACGTCCTTTACGGAGACTCCCTTGGGTCGATGGGTCTCCCACACAACGGTGACCCAGGTGTAGCTGTTCTCCCACCGTGGGTGATGGTTGGCTCGGTCAGCTTCCGTCCCCACGGCATTGACGAACGCCATGGCCATCTTGAAGTTTTTGAATTGATAGGCCCTCACCAAGGCGCGACCCTCCGCGTTCACGCGCCAAGGCGTCGTGCTCAGCAGCTCCTCCAGCCGGGCCGCGAGGTCGGCAGGCTGGCCGCGGGCCAAGGACGGCCGCAGCAACCGGTTCGACGACTCCCGGTACGGAAACCGCGTGTTCCGATTGATCGCATGCTGCACGTACTTCTCGACCGCGGCGACCCGGCTCCGAAGCTCCACGGCCAGATCGGCCAGGCCGCCCGTCTCGGGCATGAGCGTCTCGTACGCCGTGGCCTCGAGGCTCGCCAGCTCGACCTGCGCCTGCCGCAGCCGCTCCCGGAGCCCCTCGTAGTTGCGGAGGAACGGGGCGGCGAGCTCGCGCACGTTGGCGTCCTCCTCCGCCCGCACGGCCGCCTTCAATGCGCGGTCGGACTCGGAGGGCAAGTCAGCGCTGCTGTTCCCCTCAGCAGACGGTTGCGACAGCACCCGCCGCGCCCTAACTTTCTGCGGGTCTGACGCTGGGCCGCGCAGACTGGCATAGCCCGCCGCCGGGACACCGTTGGTGACGTGCCTGTGGACAATTCGGAGGCATGAAGCCCGTCGGAGCGGCGGGGACCACAGCTGCTTGAGCATGTTCTATGCCAGGCGCTCGAAGTACAATGCCAGAGAGTGGGTATAGACGAAGGCGAGGTTGCAGGGACGACGCGGCCGGAAGCATAGAGGTACGGTGATTTATTTAGGGTGTGTGGAGCTCCCGCAAAGCTCCAAGGGCTCCATCAAGCTTGAAGCCAAGCTTTTGGCGGGGAACAGAGTCAGCCTTCCTTCCTTGCAAGGCGCTAAGGCGCCAATACGAGAACCGATATAACCTCCACCTTTCAGTACTCATCAGTGCTACCTACTCTCTTCTTATAAGACATGAGCCGAGTCGAAACCATCCTAATCTACGCTCTCCCGGAAGGTCATGCGCAGAGTTGATCCTACACTTCATGAGAAAGTCCTCAAAATCAAGCCTGAACACGCACCAGACCGGATATTGTTGCTCTAGGACGACGGAATATACCCCGTTGAACCGAATGTTGCAAATGTAAGATAATAATATTATGAGAGAGATATGGACAGGAATCCCTCATCAAGAGCTCAAGCAGATATTGATTATACAACATAAGGGACGAACGACAATGGACCGCAACAGCAGCCCGCAACGTAGCCCTTCACCAAATAACTCCTGTGCGCCTCTATAACCTCTCCAGGCCGTCTAAATCCGAAAGATCTATGGATTCTGTATGAAGTCAGCAATGGCGTCTCGGGCAAGCATGCCATCGTCTGCTGCTTCTCTTTCAGCACTTACCGCTGTAACAAGAAAAACGCTATAACGATATTACCCGGGCGTGCGCGAACACCCCAAGACTGGCAAGTCCGGCATCGAGTCATAGCCCGGGAGAACTCCAACACATGGAACCGAATAAGAAAACGAGCCAAGCAGCATCTACAACTTGCTCTGCCTCGGCTCCACGAACAGCGCATCCGCCTCCGCATACACCGTACCCCGACCATCCTCAACCGCGGCCTTCACCCACACCTTCCGGCCCGCGCTCCGGACGATCCTGGCCTTGACGACGACGACCGTGGGCGCGGGGACGGGCCGGCGGTAGTTGACGGTCAGGTTGGCGGTGAAGTAGTTCATGCCCCGGTCGGTGTCGAGCCGGCGCCGGGTAGCCGCGGTCACGTTCGCCGCGAGCAGGATCGCGATCGCCTCGTCCAGCAGCGTGGCCACGCAGCCGCCGTGCAGCACGGCCGGGTAGCCGTTCAGGCCGTTGCCCAGGTCGAGGAGCGTCCACAGCTCCGGCACGGGGTGGGTGGTGGTGTTGTCATTCGGGTTTGAGCTGTTCGAATCGGTGGACGCGGTCTTTGCGAGGGAGAGGAGGTGGCGGATCGTGCGGTCGGTTTGGAGCGTCTCCGCGATGAACGAGTCCTCGTGTTTCCGCTTGGCGGATTTGGGTCGTCGGGAGGTGGTCACGATGGGGGTGAAGGCTGGGTTGCGGAGGATCTGGGCGCACCAGGGGATCGAGCGGAAATGTTCCAGGTCGCGGGCCACCATTGTTAACACTGTGATGGGAAGAGAGAGGGAGAGAGTGAACTAGAAAGAGAGACAGATGTACAAGCACGACAGAAAAGGGGGAGAAACAAGGTATCTATCTGGACGGGAGGGCCCTAACGGCCGAAGAAACTATACAAGCATCGGACCCGCATCGTCGTAGCTGCTAGAGACATGCCGAGGCTCCCGATAAGAGAGCTCGAGGGCAAAGTGGGTTCGCCATAGGGGCATCGGTCTCACAGTGAACGCCGGGCGAGAAGGGGGAAAGTATTTGGCCTTGCTAATCCATTATTATCGGCTAGAATAATATAATGAACAGGTAGAATCGCAACTGCGAATGCAAAAAAAAGGTACCAACCAGGGGTCCAAGAGAGTAGGGAGGCAGAGCTGAGATGCATGGCATCATCCATCATCGATCCCCCTGGGCAGATCGGATCGGACGTCGGAGAAAAAAAAATTGAGATAAAAAAAAGATAGCAGGCGGATCCCTATCCTCGATTGCAAACGCGACAAACATCCCGTTGGCTGCGACGTCAGTTTCGGGCTGGTCAGGGTCCCCCACCTCCTCTATTTACCCTCCCGGCGCGGGGTTGCCGGGAGGGTACCTGGCATGTTGTCCGGTGGGATTTGAGTGGAGTGTGAGGGTAACACCACCGCATATGAACTACATATACACACAATAGCCATCTATCTCCGCATATTCACTAAATTTACAACTTCCAGCACACAGCTCACCAAATCGAACCTCCAAACTCTCTAGCGAACGCTCGAACAGTCTACAAGATACACCTACCTACCAGCCCCTCCCATCCCACCCCGCCCATCACAACATGGCAACCGACATCAACCTCCAAGAAGTCCACGACGTCCTCGTCGAGGTCGCCGAGGAAGCCGGACGAATGATCACCGCCGCCGACCCGAGCTTGGGATCCACGGGATCGAAGAAGAACGGTAAACAAAGCCCACCCTCTTCCCTTTCCCCCAGAAAAAAGCCTCAACTAACCCCCCACCCCTCCTTCCACCACCCAGCAATCGACCTCGTCACCGAAACCGACCGGGCAGTCGAATCCTTCATCGCCGGGCGTCTGCGCGCGCGCTTCCCGTCCATCGGTTTCATGGGCGAGGAGACCTACCGGGCCGGCGACCGGCTCGCCGCGGACGGCGCGACCTTCATCGTCGACCCCATCGACGGGACGACCAACTTCGTGCACGGCCACCCGGCCGTCGCCGTCTCCATCGGGCTCGCCCTCGGCGGCCGCCGGCCCGCCCTCGGCGTCGTCCACAACCCCTTCACCCGCGAGCTGTACGCCGGGATCCGGGGCCGGGGCAGCTTCTACCGGGCGCCGTGGCTCGGAGACGGGAAGACCGCGCGGCGGTTGCCGCTGCGTGACCGCGGCGCCCTCCCCGGGCTGCGGGAGTGCCTCATCGCCGTCGAGTGGGGTAGCGACCGCGCCGGGAACGACATGCGGGTCAAGAGCGAGACCTTCCGCCGGCTCTGCGCCAGCCCGGACGAGGGCGGCGCCATGGTCCACTCGCTCCGCAGCCTCGGCTCCGCCGCCCTGAACCTCTGCGCCGTCGCCCGCGGCGACCTCGACTGCTACTGGGAGGCCGGCTGCTGGGCCTGGGACGTCTGCGCCGGCTGGGTCATCCTCGAGGAGGCCGGCGGCCTCGTCGCCGACGCCAACCCGGGCAACTGGGAGCCCCAACTCGACGGCCGGCGATACCTGGCCGTTCGGGGTGCCGGCGGCGATGTCGACAGTCAAAAACGTGTCGTGGAGGAGCTGTGGAGCAATGTGGCGGGCAGATTCGAGGTCGGTGCGTGAACTGTCTGTGAAAACATCAAAAGACAAGGAAAAAAGATGACAAAATCAGGTAGAGGTTTTTGAATTTGATTAGACCAACGAACGGTTCATCCACAGCCCCATATGCCGGCGATGACCAATAGTGAATAAAAATCTACAACGCGGGTAGAGACGGAGCTTCAAGATATAATATACAATAGCCGAGAACTTTTAGGTGGACCAGTCCCTGGTAAGATGTCTGCGCCGTTCGTGAAGTCGTCATGTCTGAAGAAAATGAAGAAGGAAACAGAAAAAGAGAAAGAGAAAGAAAATCCAGAAGTAGAGCAAATGTGTGTGGGGTCTCCGTGGACCTCAATTGCTGTGCGCCGAAATACGCCTCAAAAATGCAGCCAGTGCCCGATCAACGCCGTTAAGAAATCCAAAGGTATGCCTGTGGGACTTAGGACCATCGTCGGTCCTGTCCCAGATCTCCTGCTATGCACGTTCCCGGTGCTTCTTCCTGTGCTTCCCTCGCTTGAAGCCAGCCTTCGAGGCCGCTTTCCGCAGACCTTCCGTAGCGCTGCGCTTCCCCATCTCCGCGAAATGCAACTCCATCTCCCGTCCGCCCGTCATCCGGGCCATATCCTGTGCATGCATCCTCCTCCTCTCCGCACGTTTGAGGTCAATCGTCTCTTGACTAAGATGCCCAAACCCATTTCTGCGCCTGAAACAGGCCTCCATGAGAACGTTTGCGTCCACGAGCTTGCGCGGAATCGCCTGAACGACCTGAAAAATCTCCATGTGGTCGTTGATTTGTCGGATCTCGGGCTCTCCGAGCTTGAAGATAGCCAAAGCGATACGGAAAAGCGTCTTCGACCCCTCGTAGAATAACGAATCCCATACTCTCAGCACGGTCTCGATGGGTAAGTTGCCCACGAAAAGCGACATGAACCATGAAGTGGTCGTAAGTGCAACCGTAGGCAACCGCGACGAGGCCGGCTTGTTCGGATTGAAGCCATCCGAGTTCGTCTGATCGTCGATCTTGTGCCAGATTGCCGGCATACTATCCCGAATGCATGTCATCAAGACACCCACATCGATGTTGGCTTCAAGAATTTTTCCGTGCGTACCCGGCAGATACTCGGTGGTGATGATGTCCAGCACGATGAATGTCTTCTCCTCATCCTCATCCATGAAGAGCAGGAGAAGACCTGCCAGGAAGTTGAGCGATTGACAGTATCCAATGCTGGGATTGTGAACAGCAAAAGCCTGAAGCACCCGTCGCAGAGCCCGTAGAATAGGAGTCTCCTGGCTGCTGCAAGGGCGCGTCGGCGTGGGGCACCCGCTTTCGTCCGTGGGATCCATTGGGGTGTCCGGTTTGAAGCGATTGTTGTCGGGGAAGGTGCGATGAAGGTCTCGTTCGATGAGGTCCCGGTCGACTTCGCTAAGCTTTCCTTCGTTAACCTGTTCGATCAACTCCCAATACAGGCCTGGGTGGGCTGCACTCCGTTCCGGACCCCCTGAATACCAAAACCATGCAGCGCCCCGCCACTCCGGCGGAATGCCTTTACGAACAAACCGTTTCACCTTGTCCGACCGAGGAGGGAACCGGTAAGGCTTCTTCGTGTCGAGGCCGTGGTCATTCATCATTGCGTGCCACTTCTTCCGTCTGCGTTCAATGTACTGAGTGTACTGTGCATCCCATTTATTATATTCTTCAACGCTGATGTTGTGGGAAGCTTTCTTGAAACCATAACGATCCCTCGGAACTGGCGCAGATTGCTCCGGATCCCGGAAATTAGTAGAGCAGAACGAATGCGTCTTGCCGGCGAAGATCTGTGTGGAAGTCCGAGTGTGGTTATGCGTCGGAGGTTGGAGGACTTGCTTTTTAGGCGGGGATTCAGGCTCCAAGGGCGTCACACTCGCAACCCGTTTGTTGGGGCTCACCGGGCGGTAAGGCTCGAAACTCTCCTCGGCCGGCGCATCAGAACTGGGGCGAGGGTTCACTTGCGAAGCGTAGCCTTCATCAGAGACTTCATGAACGTCGTGGGAAATCTCCTCTTCTTCCGGCTCATCGTCTTCAAAACCCTCGGCGTACATCCCGATAAAATCTTCCGTGGTCATTCCTTCGACCTCTTCCTCCTCCTCCTCCTCCTCCTCTTCATCTTCGGACTCCATGTCCTGCGTAGCACTGCTTGGTATTTCGCTCACGGAGCTTCGTTTCGTGACAATGCTACTCCGCTCCGTGCCACTCGTGTCCACGAACCCAGATGATTCCGTCGTCCATGCCGACCGATAGCTAGAGCGGCCCTCGTCTGCAAGCATATCACGTATCATGAGCGGCTCGCGGCGTAACGAGCCATACCCGCTGTCCGTGTCTGCTGCGGCAGGTCGACCACGCTCCGGCTTGTAAGTGGTCGATGGCCCATAACGATGTCCTGACCTCAATTCCCCTAAATTCGGTATCGAAGTCGAATACCTGAGACGACGGCCAGTCGAGTGGGGAAATGCCGATGACGATATGCTTTGGCCTCGTGGCCTCCCCTCCGGAATTGATGGTCGACGGTATGGCTGGCGTGTGGAGATGGCTGGCATGATGGCCGATGCTGGTGGCGGCATGTCCTTCTTCGGTACGTCCTCCATTTTCGCTGGAATGATGCTCAGTCCTCGAGGCAAGGCGGAGGAAGTGCGGGTTGTGGGTGGCGCCGGGTCCGGGTGCTGAAACTCGGTTTGGTGTAAAGGAGATTGTGGAGGAGATGCCACACGCTGTCTCAGTCGTTGAGATGAGCCTCTGCGTAATGGGAGATGTGGCTCTGGGATGTGCTGCGTCGGCGTAGCCGCCCGTCGTGTCGGCTCACTCGTTGCAGACGTAGGACTAGGGGCATGCTGTTGCGGTGCTCTGTGGGAGGGTTGGATGGACAACAGCGTGGGCTGAACCCGTTGAGCGGTGTATGCAGCGTATCCGCCACGAGAGGGTGAGTAAGAAGGGATCGACGTCATGTCATCGAGATCCGGAGGGTTGGAGGAGAGGGCAAGTCTTGCATGGAGAGCAGGGCTGTAAGGTGTCGGGAGAGGGCTTGGAGCAAGTCCGGAACCATTCCTAGTGTCGAACCGGGTCGGCCAATGGTCCCCTTGGACAGCCCGGGCACGTCCGTCGATCATGTCGGCGGCGGTTGTGGAACGTCCCGCGTTCAGCTGGTTGCCTTCCCTTCAGTATGACGCACCAGGACCTGACTTGGAGAGATTCTGCATCCCCACTGTACCGGTGCGTGACATACGTAGACAGCGTTGGAATTAGGTTGGATGAGAGAGCAACCGGGGGTGTCGGTGGCGCGCGGTCACGATCGTCACGAGGAGTCGAGTGTTGTGATGTTGTTGTTTTGGTTGTTATCGCTGGGAGGTGTTTGTGTGTGTTATGTTGTTGTTCTCGCTCGAGATCAGGGCAGGGTCCGCGGTAAGGTTTTAAGGTTAGAGGGTATTTCAAAACGAGCGACGGCGCATATAAGATGACACCCAGACGATGGAGGATCGTTAGCGAGGGAAGAAGAGTGAAAATGAGCGTGGGTGTTAGTACGACGACGCGGATGTGCCAGCCATTGGGGACGGGGAGGATCTGAAGGAGGGTGAGAAGGAGTGCGCGGAGGCAAAAAAGAGCGTGGTGGTAGTGGTGAAGGATGGGTTGGGAGCGCGCGTGAGTGAGTGAGCGAGAGTGGTGAAGAGAGAGCTGGAATGGAAGCGAGAGAGAGTGAGAAAGCGGGTTGGCTTGAGGCTTGAGGCTTGAGGCTTGAGGTGCTCCAATGGCTTGCGGGCTGTTGGTACGGGAGGTTGAGGTGCTAAGGTACCTAGTGGTAGTAAATGAGGTTAGGTCGGTTCAGGTAAAGTACGATGCGTCCCGGTCGGTAAGGCAGCCACATCCAGGCAAGATTATCGCAAGTGCCTCGCTCTCACTGGCGCAGACGACGAGCTTTCTGGGCGATGCGGATGCCGGCGGGAGGTTCAAGTTCAAGTTGTTCAGAGTGCGATTTGGGTTCGCGGTGGTCCGTGTGGGCAACGGGGAAGGCGGAAGCCGGGAGAATGGGAACTCAGGTCGGAGCTGGGAGCCAACTGGGAGCCAACTGGGAGCTTCCTTGGCTGGGCTGCCCTGGCGCCGCCGCGCGCTGGAATGATGCACTGGCCGGGCGCCCGCCAGCTTAAGGTAGGGAGCCGAAATTGGATGATGATGCCAAACTCCCGTGTGGTTGACTGGTCGGTCTCGAGGTAAATTAGCCGCCCGAAGGCAGGTACCAAGTACCGAGTAGGTACTAGATAGCCTTGCCCCGTGCTATGTACTGTAGACCTGCTCAGCGATGCGATGCGATGCAAGAGCTGCACCTCCGAACTCTTCGTGTATGTTATAGATATATACTGTAGAGGTACGGAGATATGTGAACGACTGTCGGCTCGTCTCGCATCTAGTAGACAGCTCCATGACCAACCTCTGTAACCTCTGTACGAACCGCTGGCCAACACCTTCTTCTTGTTCTCCTTCGAACTCGTCATGCACGTCAGACGACTCCATTCTCACCCATCAACCAACCTCCCTGATCTCTCATTTTGGAAGCATGACATTAAAGTAAAAGATAGCAGAGGAAGCAAGCTCGTATATCTACAGGATATTCCGAAATCAAGCTCGGCAATGCATACAAAGACCTTACTAGCGAAGCAAAGAGAAGGTTAAGAAGAAACAAAGTATTATATATCTATATAAGCAAAACCAACTGGAACCACCAAAAAAAAGAAGGAAAGCAGTCTCTAACACTCACCTCGTCGTCCACCAAACGACAGAATTTAACACCAAGCAGAAATACAATCCAGAAGCAGAAAAAAGAAAGAAAGACTAATGCCGGACGCACTAGGGAACCAGTATAGACCTCAACCCAATCAGACACAGTTCGAGAATCACGGAAATGAAGAGCGAAAAAAAAGGAGAAAAAGAAGCAAAGCAAAAGCCATCAACAACCACAACAGCCACGTTCACAGTCAGTCACAGTCACCAAAGCGGTCAGTGAGCAGTCAACCGTCAACGTATGTATCCTCGCAACCGGTCCTTCGGGCATCATCAGCAAGCCGCGCAAAGGCAAAAGACGACAGGAAGGTCCGTGAGCATGGATACCCGCACGCCGTCCTCACGCCCAAGCAAGCCCTTTCCTCATCCTTGGGAGTGCAAAAAATCGGGGCGGGCCAAATCAAAGGGGTAGGGGGGGTGAGAGGAGGATCGCGAACGGGAGCGAAGACAGGGGTTAGGGGCTGAGGAAGGGGGGGAAGGGGTCGGTGTGAGATTGAAAGACCATGGCCGAGCGAAAAGAAGGAAAAGAAAGGAAGAAAAGAAAAATGACGTCGAAGGCATTCCTGCGACCTGGGCGGCATTTCCATCCTCCTATCCGGCGTCGGTGGACTGGGACATCCGTTTCATCTTCTTCCTTTTTCCTTTTTCCTTCGTTCCTTCGGTCGGGAATTCCGCGTTTCATCAAAGCTCGTGCCAGAACGCGCGACGGGAGAGAGGATGGTGGATGGGGCTGAAAGCGAAGAGCAAGCGCCTCGATCGATAATCGAACCCGGAGTCGGATCAGTTACATACCTACTCCTAGCAAGAAAGGAGGAAAAAACGAAGAAGGGGGGTGAAGAACGTTCATGGAAGGGGGTTTGGAAACAAGGGGGAAAGGGGGGGATAGGGCCAAGGCGGTTTTTTTCTCTTTGAAATCCCACCGCGAAAAATGCCTTGGACGGATAATACTCTCTCGTTGCGCGCGCCGCGAATAGAGGGTAGTGAAACCTCGTGAAAGAGGTTCGATGAGAAAACCGCTCGGGGCAAGAGAAATGGCTCGTTGTTACATCATCAGGTGTAAGACCTCTTCTGGTCCGACAACCAGGTGTTCCATCCAGAGTGGGTGTGCGGAGCGTTTGAATCGATGCCGCGAATGTCCCTTTTTGGCAAATGGAATGTGTTTATTGAACTGATGTTGTATGACTCCCTGCTTGTCGTCGATGAAATCATCATGGTGACAGACCTTCTCCCACCCGACCTCGCCAAACGCCGTTACAAAGTGGTGTGTTTCATAATCGTGCGAGCAGTTGACGACAATTCCCAATGCCCCCCTGCAGGAAATAAATCTTCTTATAGTCCTTCTCATCAACGTGACCATGCTCCTCGCGTCATCTGGTCGTTCAGCCCGACCTTGCGTAACCCCTCTCAGTTCTTCTGCGCGTACTTCCGCACCCACTCCTTAGCCGTCTTCTCGAACTCCTTCCGATCGTTCTTGTACTGATCCGCGATGGCCGACTCGATCGCATCGTCCGGGTTGGGCTCGATGAGCAGGTTCCGGGCCATGTTGATCACGGCCATGATCTTGTTCGGCGGCTTCCACTCGTCGCTGCGAAGCATGCCCAGGCACATGGAGCCCTTGTCATCGTTGCTAACGTTGGGGTGGTATATCTTTGTCTTGAAGCTCAGCACCGGCGGCTTGAACGGGTACTCCTTGGGCAAGGTCAGGAGGAGCTTGAAGGTTCCGCCCTACAGCAGCGTCAGCAGTCAGTTCGTCAACGCCATCGGGAGTGGCGCGGGAGGGCCGGGGCGCTTGCTCACAGCGTAAACCGACTGCTCGGGCCCGTCGATGGTGATTTCCCACCGGTGAATGTCTGACTCGTCCATGAGGCGGACGGACACGCCTTGCGGAGGCTCATTCGTGCACTCGGTCAACTCCTAGACGTACTCGTCAGCTTCGTGCACTTCGAGAATCCTATGAGTGGGCTGTGATCACTCCAGTTGTTAGTTTACTCTACCTTGATGATGCGCTTTTGACCACCTGCAGAACCCATAATCTCTTTGATCTAGGATTTATGGTACGGCTAAAGGAGTTTCCGGGGGATACGGCACAGAAAGGCGTATCGCTTTTTGTGTTCGGAGATGTGTGAGCAAGTGCTGTGGTAAGATCTCGAGGGTTGTGTTGTCGCCCAAACTTCCATGGGCTCCGCAGAAAGGTTGTTGAGGCAAGCCCACTTTGTCCGCGTGTGACGTATACAACCGAACCCTGAACGCCCGACAACGAAAAATCGAGACCAATAAGCAACACAAGGTTTTGTTATATCTGACAAATCTACTAACATATGGTTACATAGTACATGAACCCCAGCCTTATAGACCATCATGCCCCCAGAATGAAAGAATCGGTAATGGAGTTTTCTTCACATTTACAGCGTTCCGATATTCCCCACCATGCCGTAGTTTTAAACAGTAATTCCACGAGCCTCCAGTTCCTGCTCAATGACCTTCCACCTCCCCACCGCCGTCTCCTTGTCTACAACGGTGACCCTTCTTCCGGAGAACTGCACGTTGGGCAGGTTCGTCAGCTCCTTCTTGGACAGCACTTCTTGCGCGAGCTTCCTGGCCGGCGGCGGGACGATGAGTTTTTCGGCGATCTTCCCGGCAGTGGTGCACTCCTGAATCGCCGGATCCGACAGTTTCTTCCCCGTAAGTTGCATGGCGCGCTTGACGACCTACGTCCGAATGTTAGCCTGGGCACGCCTGCGATTTTGAGGGGAGAAAGAGGAGATGGGGTAAACATACAGCAAATCTCAAATTCAGATCTTCCAAAGCGACGTTCTCCCAATCCTCCGGTAACGGCAGGTCGGGCCGGTATAGTTCCCCCTTCTTCATAGCCGGGGGGCTCTTCTCATCCTTCTTCATCCTCACATGCTCCTCGAGCGCCTTGTGAAGCTGCTCCCGTTGCTCGTCGTCCTTGAACTCCACCTTAGCCGCCTCCCCATCCGGCTGTGAAATCCTAACGTGCACGAGCTCCGTCGGCTTCGGGAGTTTGTCCGACGCCTTCGTCGTCGCGGACAGCGGAAGGCCGAATGTCTTTAGCAGCAGCACCTCCGCCAGCGCCGCCCGCACCGCTCCGCGAATATGGGTGGCCTTCATCCCGGTGACTTGCTTGAGGAAGCTAGAAGGAACAGAAAAGATTCGAACATCAGAACCCATGAAACAGAGGGGAGTGGGGCAAATTGCGGCTGCATGCGCTTCTCTCACCTAAACACCGTCCGCGGATTCTTCTCGTTCTTCATCTGCTCCACCAGCTCGCTCACCCGCACCAACCCGTTCCACGTGTTCGCCTTGACGTACTGCTCCGCCTCCTCCGCCGAGTACGTCCGCCCGTCGATCGTCACGCGCCGCGGACCCTTCTGCTTCGGCCCCTTCTCTTTCCCACCCTTGCCCGTCCAGACCTTCAACGTATCCGTAACGGACGGCGCGGCCTGGGCGGTCGCCGCGGTGGAGAACGACGCCGCGGCGGCAGTGCCCCGGGACAGGCAGGCGTAGCAAGGGGCGGCGGACCGGCGGGACGGCCCCGCGGAGGTGAGCAGGCAGTCAATCGACCGCTGCGCTGTCGATATTCGGCGCATGTTGGGCGTGTTGATGTGTGTGGGGTGCTGCCGGAGACCGACAAGAGTTAAGAATATCCAGACCCAAACCGGGGCTTGGCGGGAAGTAACATGTCACGTGCGCGCCCGATAGCTTCATGGGCTGAGAGATGCTGGAAACAACATCACCACATACTCTCTCGGGTACTAGGAACCCTTTTTCACATTCTAGAAGAGAGAAACAGAGGGAAATTGTAGTATTATCCCATCCTCCCGAAGATAACATCCATCACCATGGTATTGTATTGGACCCATCCAGCAAAAAAGAAAAAAGAACAAAAAGAAAACAAAAAGAGAAAAGAAACCACAAACTCCCATGAAGCGCCTCATATATCTCAATACAGCATTAACCGATCATCTTTTGATCCATCCCCCTTCACTGCGCAGCCCTCGCACCCATCCGCTCAATATTGCTCATCATCCGGCTCTTACTGCTGCCTCCCGACCGCGCCATCCCAAAGCCCGGACCCTTCAGACCAGACGGCTTCGACACGCTGCCCCTCCGGATCTCCTCATGCGCAGGCGGAGGCGGAGGCGGCGTCTCCTGCTTCTGCGGGGGCTGCGGTACGTTCATCTCTGCTTGCAACGCCAGCATCTGCTCGGCCGCGGCCACGAGCTCGCCCTTCTCCACCCGCTCCTGTTCCAGTTCGCGGAGGGTGTGTTGATGCTCGGCGCGCAGCTGCTTCATCTCCTCCATCAACCCGGCCAGGCGTGCTTTCTGCTCCTCCAGCTCGGCTTTCTGCTGCTCCATGCGCGTCAAGTCGACCGCGTGCGGCTGCTCTCGGTTGAAGTCGTCGGGGATGACGCCGGAGAAGGTGCTGTCTTTGGCGTTTTGTAGCTCCTCGTTCTGCTTGACGAGCTCACCGATCTTCTTCTGCAGCTCGGAGGCCTTCTTCTCGGCCTTCGCTTCGTAGGACTTCTTCAACGCTGCCACCTTCGTCTCGTGCTTCTTCTTGTATACCACATGCAGCTCCCGGCAGAGCGTGGCCACCTTCTCGTCGATCTGCTTCTGAACCTCTTCCGCGGTGAAGCGCGGAGACGATGGGCCATCTTGGCTTTGGGGTCCTGCAGCTTCGAACTGCGTTGTGTCCACGATCTTGCCTTCAGCTTCGATGGCACGCGCCTCGAGCTCCGAAGCTCGAGCCTCCGCTTCTTCGGCTCGCCGCTCCGCCTCTTCAAGCTGCCGAGTCAGATCCTCGCGCTCCTTCTCGCTCCGGATGACCTCCTTCTTGATGCTGCGAAGCACTTCCTCCACTTCCACGCCCTTCTTCTCCCACTCCAGCCGTTGCCTCTCGGCATCTTCCCTGGCGCACCGCTCCTCGCGAACCTGTTCTTGTGCTTGGCCGACGCGGTGTTCCGCATCATTCACAGCTCTGATGAGGCTTTCGACCTCAGCCTCCTTCCCGCTCAGGGAAGCCGTCAAAGAGGAAATCTGCGACTGAAATGATGACTTCAGCGACTCCATCTCCCTAATAGTGATCGAAGGCACCGAACGAGGCGTTGCGGGAGGTGGGAGTTCAAAATCAAGTAGGTTCAGAAGGTTTCCCCTCGAGGGCGTCGCAGATGGCACGCTGCTCTTACGCGGCGATCTTAGCGAGTTGAGGTGCGAGCGAAGCGTCGACTCGGCCTGCGATTTCGTCGGCGAGTGGCGACGGGAAGGGGAGCGCCGGGAAGCGGTGGAGAACGCCTCCATCTGCTGTGTAAAATCCAGTAAGAGGTTGGTCGTGTCTCCCTCCACCTTCGGAGTCTTGCCCCTCCTGGGCGTCGGGGAGATATCATCATCGTCGGAATCCGCCTTCCGGGAAGTGCGCGGCGTCGTCAACGAGTTCGGGCGAGGTGTTGCCATGTCCTTAATAGCCCAGTTAGTCTTTCATCAACAAATCAACCATAAGAAAGTTTTCTGCTCTTACCTCACCCCCAAACCCTCCCAGCTTCGCCGGACTCTTCAACCGTGCAAACGCAGTCATATCCGCATTCGGGATCTCCGAGAAATTGCTGAAGCACGTATTATCAATATCCTCATCCCCCGTCGCGGTCATCGCCGTCGTCTCCGCCTCATGGTACTCGGTCACGCCGTCCATGAACGTCTCGTCCGCCGGCGGCGGACCGGGGCGCTGCACGTCCGCCATCCGCTCGTCCTCAATCACCTGCACGGCCATCGTCAGACCCTCATTCTCCCGCAACGGCCGCTCCTCGTCCGGAATCTTCGGTAGCGGGCGCGGCGAGTTGACCTTGAGCGGCGAAAAGCAATCCTTCGCAGGAGATTTGGCCGAGCCCGTTTGGGAGAGCGATACCCGGCGCGGCGCGAGTTTCTGAGTGATTTCGTAGTCGTCGTTGTCTTCGAAAAGCTTCATCGAATGAGGCTTGGCCTCGAGGCTGGCCGCCGCAGGCGCCACGTTCTCCTGATCCATCCCGGCGTCGACGTTCTCGACGAAGGGAGAGCTGGGCGGCATGTTCCACGTGATCTCGTCCTCGTTGTCCTCGATCATGTCGCGGCTGTTCACCGTGCCCGGCGACAGGGCGCGGAGCGGAGTGGCCATTGCTGTATTACAACTGTGCTGGCGGCTGCAGCGCAATGGATTGGGGCGTTTGGTTGGTGTCGTGAGAATGGGAAAAGCTCTTGCGGCGGGTTGGTGGTGGTGGTTTTTTCTTGTTTACCGTGGAAACCCGACATGGGTATCTGGAAGTAAACATTGAGACCGGCTGAACTGGGCCCCGACCCCGACCCGAAAGCGGTCAGTTTCGCCAAGGCGGGTCCGACGTCTGACAGGGCTGAAGTATCAGGAGTACTATTTCACTAACATCTCATTATAACTGTCACGATTCACATTTGACCGAGGAATAGTTGTGATCGATGTCTATTCCCTAATAACCCCAAAGAGCCTTTGATGCTGAAAATTATCTTGCCTAAAAGCCTGCCTAACACGACGCCCCACCATCAACCATTCATCCGGTCAACCAGTCTCATTCAATCCGCGCCCAACACAAAATCACCTACTAAAGAGAGGATGGATTGGAACGATCTGCACACGGTTCGTGCGGAAACCCAATCGTGCGACTGTGAGCATAGGCTGACTACGCGGGAGGCAGCTTCAAGGGCTAGTAGTGAAGGCTTGAAGTTCCCGGAAATTAAGACGAACGCCCGAAAAGAGCAAGGAAATGGAGAATAGACGTCGTAGTTAAAGCGTAATTGGGTGAAAAAAGGTAAGGGATAGGCCAGCTTAGGGTCTAAAGCCTAGCCAGACTCGTTCAGCAGGTACTATACACCATTTGATCCGGACTCGGGGGCGCTACCAGATGAGCCTGCACACGATAAATCGTAAGTGATCGGTCGAGCATAAGACGGCGGGTGATAAGGGTTCCTGATCGCGAAACAGACTGAAGAGGAGGAGCGGGCCGCTGTACAGGGAGAATAGCCGAACGCAAATACGGGACTTCGAGATCAATTACCTCCGACATGCGAAGTTTGGTCCAGTTTCGATCTCTTAACCTGATAATCGGACGCGGGCATGTACTGGGCTTCTTCATGATGTTTGTTCCCATGATTCAGGTCGCCTAACTGCTGCGCAGATGCTTGCGCGGCAGCAACCTGCAACTGACTGACTGAAGCGGGCGACATCGTCGCCGTAGGAGCCTGCATTTGCTGGGGGAGAGAAGACTGGTGCGGCGGTTGAGGCGCCTGTTGAGGCTGTGCTGCTGCCGCCGCTGTCGGTTGCTGTTGGGTCGGTGCTACGCCTGGATTTCCGTGGGGATGAGGCCTTGACAGGTCGATGTTCGCCGGCGGTGGAGGCAATTCGCATTGTAATTCGAGCAGTCGCGATTGGAGGTTTATTATGTAATCGCGCAGCTGGAAGTTCTCCGCCTGAATTGCTTTGTATGATTCGGCCAGCGTCTCATACTCCTTGACTTGATCCTTCAACGACTTGATGTATTCTTCTTTGCGTTGCCGGAATGCGCGCTAAACATGTTACTTAAGGTCCGAGGTCTTAGACCGCATGGAAAGTACATACCTGTGCGGCGCGATTCTGCGCGGCGCGTTTAGATGTCGATAGTTCACGTCTTCCCTTCCGTCCTTCGCTTGTGTGTCCATCACCTCCGCTGTCACCAGCGCCCATCTGGTAAGGGCCACCCGGACCGGCAATCGCGGGATCGATGTTATGATGCTCGTGAGGGCTTTGCGCATGAGCCTGATGAGTAGGTGTAATCGGAGTCGCCGTCTGACCAGCGCCAGCAGCAAGGAGATGCTCTCGGAGACCTGGAAATCGAGCAGGTAGTTGGTATCATCATGTCGAAGCATCGCTGAGGACAATCATGTACTCACTCATCTCAATGGTAGTCGGCTGCGACTCCTGCATGATGTTGTCAGCAGGGCCCTAAACATACTCGCTGATTGCCGACGGCTTACCTGAGCAGGTTGCTGCATGGTATAGGAGTACGGCGGCACCTGCGGCCTGCTGGGCGACATCGAGCTGCTCGGATGCTGGGAGAAGGTCTGATTGGCCATGTGAGAAGACTGACGGTCGCAGCCTGTGGGCGCAATACCTCTGTCGCCGAGGACGGTCAATCTGGTTCCTGGGAGGCGCGGGTGAGGTGATGTGGTGACAGAGGCTCAGGATGATCGCGACGGGGCGCGCGCAGCAACACAGACTGCGACAGATGCATTTGATCAGTAGAGCGACATAGGAAAAGAACGGCGGTGCGAGGGGAAACCGCAAGTATTCCGACGGGCAGACCAGCGATGCGCATGCCTGCGGACGCGGCCGGGTCGGCTCATCGCCAGGCGCAAGGGCAGGCGTTTACCTTGGAGTTGAGAGATTGGCCTCGTCGAGGGGAAACCGATGATGACGGGAGGGTGAGGATTGCTTTCGTAAGGGCTTACTCACGAGGCGAAGGGCGGGCCCCGGGGCGTATTTAAAGTGGCACGGCTTTTTGCTCACGCGCGCGCCCGCGGCTTCCGTGTGGTTGGGTGAGCCCGGCAAGCAACTGGAGGCCTCGGTTAGCGAGGGGAGGACCTACCAGAGAGTAGGTATTCCTCCGTAAGGAACCGGCTGTGTCTCTGTCGAACAGTGCCAACTTTTAAATACATTATTTGGTTACTATCAACTCACCGTTGTTAAGTAGTTCACTAAGTGATATAGTTGAATATGTAGGATTGATCCTCCGATCGATTCAAAGGGGCGCTTCGTAGATAAATAGCCTGCTCGAGGCGGACGAATAACGGGCATTCAATTGAAACGCGCATATATACACCCATTTACGGCCTTCGTGTACGGATCGTCGTATAATAAGGATCTCTATATCTACGGGATGTATATATATCGCTACGAGGCTGTCTCAAAGCTCACTCCTTCTTACTTCACCTTCATCAACCCCAAGCATAACATTAGTTACCGACATATCCCATCACTTCGCCTATACCATGCCAGCCGGACATCCACGGAAGCATGGACAGATGGATGAACGTTCCTCCTCTCTCCACATTGATCCTTATCCTTCTGCTTGGTAAGCAGTGAATACTACGGGTAGTATGTCCAGTACGGTAGAGCCAGGCTTGCTTACTTATCTCGTCCATTTCGGGCAACTGCCGCGGCGGGGCTGAATCCTCTCAAAAGCACCTACTATAAGGATCTCGAGGCCAGCAAAGTACATTCCTCAGCATGACTACTATTTATGTAGGGTTTGTATTAGCCGTAATCTCTTCTGACGCGATCAGCTTGCACGTCCATGGCTTTCAGAGGAGGATGGGAGGGAAGAGGAAGGTTGTCGTATATGGAAGCAACTTGAAGGAGATATTGCTTACTAAGAATAGGGCAATCCGGACGGTTCACCTCCGCTCTGATATGAGTAATCATCGCGCGCCCTCCCGGTCCACATTGTTGATACTGAGGAGGCATCCAAGGAGCAACCGCAATGCAAAACGCAGTACAATATAATGTTTAAAGGAGCGAGCTATTACATCAACAACCAATCAATTGGGCGTGTAGCTCAGTGGTAGAGCGCCCGCTTTGCATAGTCCGAACTTCCGGATTCAGCTTGCGGGAGGTCCAGGATTCGATCTCCTGCCCGTCCATTTTTTCTTTTTGCTTGTGTTCCGCTTGATATCATCGATCGCTCTCCGCTCGCTCTGGTAAGTGCTGTTGCATTTCCCCCCCTCTTTTTTAGGATATATCATTGGCCCTTTTTCCGTAGCCACCTCTAATACAATTTCTTATTGGACTTTCAGTAGCGCAGGAGAGCGAAGAATGTTATGAGTGACGGATCCGTCCCCGGCCATTCTCAGGGGCACTCGGAAGCCGGAGCTAGGCCGTCCGCTGCGCGATGCACGCCTGGCGGGGAGCGGAGCTGAGCTATCGACCATGTAAACATCCCCTCCCTCGGTGGATACAACCTGGCAGATGATGATGATGATGATGATGACGATGCCGTTACGTCCACTCCCAACTCGGCAATGGCTGGTCCTCGCCGCTCTCCTGTGCTGCGTGCCACTCACTTGGGCGTCCTTGGGCGACCGGCTGCCGGAGTTTCGCGAGTGCGTGGAAGTACGCCGGCCGCGACCTGCTTCTCTCGTCCACCGGATCACGAACTGACGATACGCTCCAGGTCTGCAAGGAGACGCACTGCAGCACTGGCAAATACCACATCCGTGAGTCTCCCCGGGACAGGCGCGAACGGTGTGCGCGAGAAAGCAAAAGAGAGAGACATGGAGACGAACAGACGGACAGACGGACAGACGGGCAGAGAGACTAACTCGGCGACAGCACTCCAACGACGGCTCCTCCTCTGGGACTGCCCGGCCGAATGCGACTACACCTGCCAGCACATCGTGACGGACACGCGGCTGGCGCGAGATCCTCCGTACCGGGAGCCGGTGCAGCAGTTCCACGGCAAATGGCCGTTCTACCGCTTCATGGGCATGCAGGAGCCGGCCTCGGTCGTCTTCTCGCTCTTCAACTTCCTCGCCCACCACCACGGCATGTCGCGGATCCGTGAGGCGATCCCGGCCTCGTACCCGCTCCGCCGCTACTACCTCCTCTTCGGCTACTTCGGCCTCGCCAGCTGGCTCTTCAGCATGCTCTTCCACTGCCGCGACTTCCCCCTGACCGAGAAGCTCGACTACTTCGCCGCCGGCGCCAGCGTCCTCTACGGCCTCTACTACACCCCGATCCGGATCTTCCGCCTCGACCAGCGCTCCCCGCAGAAGCAGAGCGTCCTCCGCGCCTGGACCCTCCTCTGCGTCTGCCTCTACCTCGCCCACGTCGCCTACCTCACCTTCTGGCGCTGGGACTACACCTACAACATGGCCGCCAACGTCGTCGCCGGCTCCCTCTCCAACCTCCTCTGGGGCTGGTTCAGCTTCCGGCGGTACCGGAAGATGAAGCGCACCTGGGCCGCCTGGCCCGGCATGATCGTCGCCTGGGTCATCCTCGCCATGAGCCTCGAGCTCCTGGATTTCCCCCCCTGGCGCCGCATGATCGACGCCCACAGCTTGTGGCATCTGGGTACCGTCGTCCCTACGATCTGGTGGTATAAGTGAGTGTGGCAGCGACTCGCGAATCGAGAGTTCTTAACTGATTTTGTCGCAGCTTTCTTCTGAAGGATGCGCAGGAGGACTTGCAGGGGACCAGGCTTAAGGCCTGACTCCCAAAGTAGCGATTCTCTCCCTCGCCTCTCCTCCCTTTTTCTTTCTCGGGGCGTAACAAACGGTGTGATGAACTGAGTATGTAGGCACGGTTGGTTGTGATGAGAGGTTAAATGCAGTGGCAATCTCTATTTACGTTTTCTTGGTACAAGCGACGTCTTTCGGCATGTGACCGAAAACGAAATATTCAATCATATTGAGCAAAAAGCGTTCTATTAGTGAAATACCAGATGAAAAGAAATTGAAAAGCTTTTGGGGACGATTGTGACGCCTTGATGCTCCTCACCCTTCCCAGCCTAGATGAGGTTATCCTCCGTCAGCAGATTCCGCATCTCCTCGTAAATGCTCTGAGCGCCATCCAAGCCGAGCATCTCCTCCCGCGCGAAGATCCCCATGCCCAAACAACCGTTCTTGATCGTAGCTTCGATGTCGAGGGAGTGCTGGAGAAGAACGTTAGCAATTCGACAGGTTCAGAGTTAACGGCATCGCATAGGGGTCAAAAAGAGAACGGGCACACTTACCACATAAGCATCCCCAACCACATTTGCCTTCAACTCCTCCGGCACCTCAAACTCTCCGCCACGAGGCGCAACCACCTTCGCCCTCGCCTCCTCTCTCGTCTCCATAGCCTCCTCAATCCTTACGGCCGGCGCCCCGCCACCCGATTTGCCGTCCGAGCCGTCAGGCAGCTTCAAGAAGTTGACGAACGTATCCACCTTCACTCCAGTCCACTGCCAGATCTCCCAGAGCCCGGTGGCCGAGTTCTCCGGGCTGCCGATCCGTTGCAGGTCCCTCTGCACGTCTCCAGCGATGTCCGCCAAGCGCCTCTGCAGCGGCGCGGTGACGCGCAGGGGCACGAGGTTGACTGTCGGAGCGGCAAGCTGGTCCAATCCGTCGATGGCGTGTGAGCGGTTGGCGAGATAGAGACCGATCACTATGTCTGCGGAGCGAGAAGCGTCGGAAAGACGGGCGTAAATCTTAGAGTATGCGGCGAGGAAGAAGGCATGCAGTGTAAGGCCGGCCTTGCGGCTAAGGCTTTCAAGGGCAGACACATCCTTCACTACAACCGGGTTGAACATTTCGATGCGAGGCCCCGAAACACCTGCCGGCTGTGGAAGTAATAAGCCGGGTGAATATTCGTCAAGGTAATGCATCCAGAACGCTTTGCGCTTGGCATAAGAGGCCGCGGATATACCCAGGGAGATGAAGTGCCCAAATTTGTCTGCGGATGCCACCGATAGCGGGAGCCCATTGCAGAGGTCTTCCAGATGTTGCATCAAGATCGGCAGACTGACCCCATCGTAGAGAGCGTGATGAATCCTGAGGTTAAGAGAAAACGCCTCGTTGCTTTCACTCACGGCCAGAGTGACAAAAGGTTGCCTATCGCAGCCGGTATTCTCGGTAGTGAATGAGCTCGGATTCTCTCTGGCCACTGCTTGCAAGAAGGGGATTTCGGCGTTGCCACTCGCGATGAACCGTGTACGTAGGACAGGTACGGCGGCCACCAGTTTATCCCAGGCCTGATGCAGGCCTTCAAGATCGACCCGCTTTTCCATACGGTAATTGAAAGTGGGATAGAAAAGCGTGCCTCTAGTATTCTGCCACACAGACAGCATATAGATCTGGCCAGCAGTTGCTGGAAGAATCATTTCGACATCCCCGATAGTATCGTGATTTTGCACAAGACTGGCAACATCAATTGGCTTGAGAGCTGCTTCAATTGCGTCTTTCGCGTTCGCCGCTGGTATAAGTTCAGTCTGTTTGCTGTTATCCGCCAGATGTGCTATGTTAGCAACCGTTCCAGCACGTAGCATTTCGCTCACACTCAATTTAATCCCTTTCTTGCGTAGCAGACCTGACACTTTGATGGCACTTATCGAATCCAGTCCAAGGTGAAACATGTTCATATCGCGAGATATATCAGCTTCAGGGACCTTGGAAATGGAAGAGAATATCTGACGGATGATGATCTCTGTAGAACTCCAGTCGCTGATTTGAGGTTTTGATAGGTCTATCCCGGTAGGAGTTCTCTGTGAATTATGCGATTCGTCGATGCTGAAGGCAGCCATTCCGCAGACGCTGATTCCATTATCGGTAATGCAGATGGCTTCCGAATCGGGAGAAGATAAAAGCTCTGTAAGCGTCTGATCGAGTTCTTCGAGTAGTGATGCCGTCTCATCTCCATCAAGCGCGGTATCTCTGCATGCACAGCGCCATATCAGAGTATCATTCCATGTTTCCATTTCTACGCAAACCGGATATTCCACATCTGAAGCACCACCCACGGATTCACATAGTGGTCGAGTTCCAGTACTGACAAGTTCTGGCCGGTTCTGGTAGATGAATAGGGTATCGAAGAGTGATCGACCTGATTCGCCCGCGAGTGCAAGTGCTTTGCGGAGAGGATAGTGCTGATACTGCCTGACATTGTTGATATTGCTCTGCATGTACCGCAACATTTCTTTTCTCGATCCATGGATAATGCTGCGAATGGCAACGGTGTTCATGCTCGGGAAAAGTAGTTCGTTCGCTTCTGGAGTATCTCTACCAGACAGGACCACTCCAAAAGCGACATCCAAGCTGCGAATATGTTCTGCAAGTACGAAGGACCAACAAGTCTGACCGATGGCCTGTAGTGTCACGCCGCAATTTCTGCTGAATGACCGTAGCGCAGCAACTGTCAATTTGCTTATAGTTTCCCGACGATGTACATTGGTCCTTTGGGCAGGACCTTCGGGATGTTTCCGAGGAAAAGGAACCCTTTTAGCACCGGACAATGAGTCTGCCCAGAATTTATGGGCGGCTGCACCGGAACTGTGGAGTATCATGGCTAACATCTTGTCATACGATGGCCGAGCTTGATATTCTCCTCGATAAGCCCTGCCAACGTCTTCGTGTAAGAGGCTGAGGGACCATCCATCGTAGAGAGCATGCGAGATGGTCAGAACGATGTAATCTTCTGGCGCGCATCTGATATGTGTGAGCCTGAAGTGCACGTCGTGCTCATCGGAGGCCTGCGCTTGCGAAGTGATATCCCTAAGATATGTATAGATATCGGCCGGAGTATCCAGATCAATCCTGATCCAGTTGATACCGCGAGGTTTGTGCACTATTTGAGCGAAAGAGGCTTCAAGCTCGGGGTCATACACATTTGCGAAGGATGTGCGAAGGATAGGCGAGTTATCAGTGACGATTCGCCAGGCATCTTGAAGTTTGGATATATCTGTTTCCGGGGAGAGGCGGAGGACGTCATGGTTATAATATCGTTCAAAGTTTGAGGAAAGCATTTCTGCAACCATGGCCTCTTGGAGCGGAGTGACTGGCAGGACGCGTTCGACATCTGAAAGACACCGATGATCTTGCTGAAGGTATGCCATAAGCTTCTCACATTGTGCTTCCAGATTCTCCAGGAGCCCTGTGGAAGATGACAATTCACTTCCTTGGGTTGTGAGATTTTGCATCATTTTCGGGATCGTCAGGCTTCGCATGATGGCACTGACAGGGATACTGAGCGATCTCTCCTTCAGCCTCGAAGATAGCTTGATGGCGTCGATGCTATCAAGTCCCACTTCAAATATCGACGTGGTCTCATTGACATCTGAAGGGGCAAGTCCAGCGAGCGAGGCGATCTCTTCCCTCACTATTCTGGCTTCTTCAGTCCACTCAAAGGTATGCCATCCGTTCGTCAAGTGACCATTAGTCTTGGTGGGGTTCGTTTCGTAGCCCTTAAAACTGGTGTCGGGTGAAAGCACGCCTAGAGATTCAGATATCGGCTTCTCTACACCTTCCAAGGCAGTTGACAGCAGATCCTGGAATGTATGCAGAAGCTGGCTAGAATGCTCTTCAGTAGAGATATAACCCTTTGCGACGATCGTAAGCTTGAGGTCGCCGTTTTGTGCCTGTTCTGCCTCAAAAGCTAAAGCGTAGTCTGCCTGAGCCTCATCATCCATAAGTTCCCATACTTCGTTCCTTTCGGCATGATCGACTTCACTCGAACGTTTCTGAAACACGAAGAGTGTATCAAAGAACGGTTCATTGACATTCCTCTTGCACCATTTCATGATATCTCTCAGAGCGGTATTCTGGTAAGGTAAGGCGGCAGTGTTGAAGTCATGACACTTTCGGATGAAAGCAGCCCAGTTGTCCCGGATGTCAATCGGGGCAAGGAAGGGAATTGTATTGAAAAGGGGACCAATCACAAGGTCAGCACCTTCAAAATCGATAGATCTCCCTGAAACAACCAGTCCAAGAGTCATAGCCTGTCGGAAGTGTTTTGCGAGAGTGGCAGACCAACATGCTTGCACAATAGCCTGGCCGGTGACACCAAGTGATCGTCTCAAGGTCTCGAACTGGGCCAGGCCAGGCATCTCGAGCGTTTCAATCGTGCCCTTTTCAGTCGACGCAGCGGTCAGCATAGGGAGGGGCTTGAAATTGCCTTGACCAAGGTGACCTATCCAGAACGATTGAGCACCTTCAACCTTTCGTAAGGGGCCGTAAGGAAGAACGTCATAAAAAGGCGGCCCATACTCAATACTGCGATCTCCCCGGTATTCCGCGAGAAGCCGGTCAAAGATGAGCGGAAGACTACTCCCGTCGTATATAGCATGGAAGAGATGAACTGCCATAATAGTTTGACCTGGCGCGCGTAGCAAGTTCACCTCAAAAGGCTTCTGGATCGTCTCAGTGTTCTCTTTCCACCATCTCGTCCTAAGATCGGAAAGAGTGTCGCATGCCTCTTCTTTATTAGAGATGCAGATTTCCTGCCAAGGCAATGGTTTGCCGTTGATGGCCACTTGAACGAACCCCTCCTGGGTCGGCACGAAGCAGGTCCGCAGAATCTGTGAAGACGCTACTACCTGTTCCCAGGCCTTTCGAAGACGCGCAACATCAGTTGCATGGCTCAACTGGAAAGAAAATGTACCGAAATACATTGGTTCTTCGCTGTTCAAAGACCTTGAGATTATGCCCTCTTGCAAAGGTGTACAAGGCGCCATGCTTTCTATGTCACCAAGTTTGACATCCAATGTCTGCGCAGCTAGGCTCTTGTAAAGGTGCTGACATGCAGATATTGCTCGTTTAGATGCTAGTATAGAGTTGTGGTCCATGTGGTCAAGGGGCTTGTCTTTCAATACCTGGGCCAGTTGTATGATGCGTGGGTCTAATAATCAGTGTAAGTGATAGAACGTAAAAGAGGCAGTTGAGACTTACTCTTCATGATCAATGAAGCTGAGGCGTGCGAAAATCCAGCTCCGCTGAGTTCTTTTGAGAAACCAATCACTGATATGGAGTCTAGGCCGAGCTCAAATATACTCGAAGATCTGGTGATTTCCGCCTCCGAAGTCTGGGTCATTTCTGATAGCACATGGCGTATCTTAATCTCTGTTTCCGTCCACACCTGGCTGGAAGCTTCACCAAACCTAGATAATGTCTGAAGTTCGGCGGTGGAAAGTGAAGCGTACATTGCTTTGAGCGCCTTCGCGTCTGCCTTGTTGTTAGGTGATAACGGGACTGTGGTCAGGGGTATGAAATATGTCGGAACCATATAGCCTGGTAGCTGGCTCTGACAAGCTTCCTTTGCCGCTACCAATTCCGGAAAATCCTCTACTAGCACAGTCGGCGGCCTGTTCTTCTGCCAGATATGCTTGGTCACCACGAAGGATACTAGTTGCTCCCTTTGTTGAGCCCTATGTTTAAGGACCAGTGTAGTAACATCCTGTATATCCTTCGCGCTTCGTTTGATTACGGAGTTTATCTCACCAATTTCTAGCCTCTGCCCTCGGAGTTTCACCTGGTCATCGATACGGCCGAGGAAGTCGAACGTATTATCATGTAGACTACGGACAAGATCCCCGGTGCGATAGACTCTGTCATTGAACTGGCGAAGGGTCGGAAACTTTTCCCTGGTAAGATCATCCCGGTTGATGTAGCCTTTGCCAACGAGCTTCCCCGAGACACAGAGCTCCCCCACCGCTCCTCGCAGGACTGGGACCTCCGTATTTGGTACGAAGACATAGGAGCCGACATTATCAAATTGGGGACCAATATTAGAAGGCTTGCCGTTCGCTGGAACTCTGGGATACATCGTAACGCCTATCGTAGCTTCGGTAGGACCATATCCATTATAGATCACACACTTTGGTCCCCATGCATCGAGAATGTCTTGCCTGAGGGCCTCACCACCGGTGATGAACACGCCCCGGCAAAGGCTGGGACAATCTTCTGGAGTAATAAGCCTCGCAAGGCTAGGGGTCAGATCAATATGTGTAATCCCAAGTTTGTCAATGGTCCCCGCAAGGTCTTCGAAAATTAAATCCCTCGGAGCTGAGACAACCCGGATGCCCACTGACCAGCTCCAATACTGTTCTAAAACAGACACGTCGAAATGGAAAGATGCGAACTGGAGCCAGCGAGAGTCACCGTCCCAATGACCGGAGAATAAACGGGTGAAAGCAAGCATAGCCTGCACGGCATTCTCATGGCTAAGCAGGCACCCCTTTGGCCTTCCAGTAGTGCCTGACGTATACAAGCAATAGCTTGTGTCCTGAGGGGATATCTGGCGCACAAGTTCAGGCCTTGACGAGGGGAAGCAATCCGTGCTTATAATGTCTAAATCCAGAACAGGCACGCTTATGTTATCTTTCATAGCCGCAGACTGTGCTTGCATCGAAATTAGAGCTTTGGCGTCTGCATCCTGGATTATGAAGGCTTTCCTAGCAGCTGGGGCGCCTGGATCAAGAGCAAGGAACCCACAACCAGCCTTGAGTACCCCAAGCATAGCGAAAGACGCTTCTGGACATTTGTCGAAGGATACTGCCACCAAGCTTCCAGGCCTTACCCCATTACTAAGAAGCAAGTGGGCAACCTTATTGCCCTCAGCATCGAGTTGCTCATATGTCCAAGTCTGACTGATGACATTCTCCCCACATATAGCGCTAGCAAATTCAAAGGCAGTCTGTGTTGGGTATAACCTCGCACTTCGTTCAACGAATTCGTGCAGCAACATAACATCACTGTCAATTTCTCGTTCCTTAGGCGGGGTTATGGAGTAGATAGAAGGAGAGCGTGTGCTGAGTTCGGTAAAGTCACCATCAGGATGGAAGATAACGTCAGCAAATACAGCTTCGAGCTGGTCCAGGAGCAGTACAGCTTGTTCCGGCGGAAGTAAGTCCTTTCCAAAAGTGATACGCAGACCAAGGTCGTCATCCGAAAGCGGTTCTAGCTCTACTGACAGTGCGTAGTCCGCGGAGGCTTCTTCGGCTATAACTTGCCAGGGCTGGGCGCCTTTCCGACCATTTGTGATCTTCTGATACGCGAAAATGGTATCGAAAAGTGGCTCATTGGCGTGACCTGTGAGCCGCTGGATCTCCGTCAAGGGAGTGAACTGATGTTTCTGGATACTTGCGTTGTATCTCATCATGTCCTCAAGTAGCTCATGATTATTCTGTCTTAATTTGCAGGCCAATGGTACTGTGGTAATGCACGGGAAAGCCACCTTGTCAGCACCTCTGAAAGTTCGTCCGGAGAGGACGACACCAAAAGTGACAGCCGGTTCACCAACATAAGCCGAGAGTACTCTCGCCCAAGCCGCCTGGCCTGCTGCTTGCATGGTGATATTTGCAGCCCTGCATCCAGACTCAAAGTCTTTTCTGCTGTAAGACAGCTTCTTATGCGCTACGCCGCTTTCCCGGGAGCTCGTTCGGAGAGGCGTCAAGTCTGGAAAGCGATTGATGAGCATGTCTTTTCCAGCATCAATCCAGTAGCTCTGCTGTTCCTCATTCTTGGTTTGGCTGGCAACGAGTAAGCAGGAGAGGATAGGCTCAACCGGGCTAGATACTCCCAGAGGCTCCTTATAGCAGGCTGCTGCGAGATCCTCGAGTATCATCTGAAGGCTGTAGGCATCGAACAGGGCGTGTAATATGAACAGGTGCATATAGAGGGCATCGGATTCTTGCACAAGTAACAAATGCCAAGGCGGTTGATGCAATGAATCCTTGATTTTAGTTGAGATGGTCTCCTTCCAGTGCCGAACATCTAGTTGCGAATCATTATCCAGGTTGATTGTAGAGCAGTGTGTGCGTATTTGATCGTAGGTGACCATAGCAAAGGGATACTGGGCATGTTTGGTATGGATAAAGCCTGTCCGAAGCATCTCATGCTTCTGGACGACGGACTTGCAGGCATCCTCCACAGTTTTTGCGTCGATGCCAGGCTCGGCTCGGAAGGTGAGGGAGTTCAGATATACACGGCCATCAGACTGCAAGAACTTCGCCAATATACCCGATTGTAGAGGCGTGCACGGGCGGATAGCGATTATATCACTATAGTCGAAGTGATTGGCCAGACGTAGTTGCATTTCGAAATCTTTGAAGTTGAAGTCTTCAAGGACTGGTGTCGACGGAGAGATATTCGAAATACACTTGGCCAAATCGCTGCAAGTTGGATGCTCTAACACATCTGACGCGGAGAGCTCGTATCCATATTTCCGTAGGGCAGCAGCGACTTGCATTGCGCTGATGCTGTCCAGGCCCAGTTGATATACAGTCGTCCCTTTGCGTATTCGGTCACCTTCAGTACCTGATAATCGAGAGAAGACTTCACGTATGTCAATTTCGACGTCGCTCCAGTCGCCTTCACCTTCTTGGTCCTCATCGGCTACTACGCGGAGCTCTTCACTCTGCCTGAATATCTGCAGCAGCAGCTTCTTATCAACCTTACCCGCCAAAGACAAAGGTATGTTGTCAATTACGAGGAAAAAGTTTGGTATCATGTAGGATGGTAATTGCTTCATCGCCTGGTCGCGCGCTGCTTCGATAACAGCACCCTTGTCCAATGTTTTGCCGGCATGCTCTGCAACAGCAAGAAAAGCCACAAGCTGTTCTTTAGCGTCGTCAGTAGGACGCAAAATTTGAGTCGTGACGTTTTTGATAGCTTCGTGCGCGTCACGAAGGATGTAATTAATTTCATCCAGCTCGACACGAAGGCCGCGAATTTTGATTTGATCGTCTGTTCGTCCAATAAACTCGTATTCTCCATTCGTCAACCTACGGACGAGATCCCCAGTGCGATACCAGCGATGACCGTCTTTAGTAACAAAGCGTGACGCCGTGAGGCTTGCATTGGCATGATACTCTCGAGCTAGTTGACGTCCGCCGAGGAAGAGTTCGCCTATTTGAAGCTTCGGTACTTCGAAGTCACCGAATGGTGACATCACTATGAAGCTGGTAGAGGGAAAAGGTCGGCCAAACACAGTTGACTTCACTTTTTTACTGACAGGGTAGATTGTAACACAGAATGCTGCCTCCGTGGGTCCATAGGAGTTGACACATTTGCTGCCCCATAGCTCTATGAGCTGAGATGGCATTGCTTCTCCGATGCAGTAGAGGTACTTGACTGTAGGTACCAAGCTTGGAGTAATACTTCCAGCAACTGAAGGAGTCAGATCGAGTATTGTAGCTTCCAGCGTGTTGACGGTTGCAGGTAGATCATTCAGCATGACAGCTTGTTCGGCAGAGCAAAGAGTGAACCCCAATGACCATGCCAGAAAGCAGTCGTAGTAGCACATGTCGAATGTTATCGCTGCGTACTGGAGCAGGCGAGAACTTGTATTCCAGGGGATGATGGACTTCGAGCTCTCGATCGTATTCATCGGACCGCGGTGCTCCATGCTGACGGCCTTCGGTTGGCCCGTGGAGCCAGAGGTGTATAGGCGGTATGCAAGAGAGGAGTCATTCAGGCCATCTATTAGAGGCCTGACCTTGGGTTGGGACCCATGGGCAGACACATCCACGACGCTAAGTCCCTCGCACCACGAGCAGTCGATAGAGCTAATGGTCAAGATCAAATTAGCACGTAGCTCGGCCACCATGTACTTTTTCCGAGCCTCAGGAAGTCTAAGATCGATGGGAGTGAATGCTCCACCGGCTTTGAGGACACCTAGTACACTGGCATAAAAAAGCGGTGACTTTGGCATGTATATCGGTACCGGCTCTTCGAGCGAAGGGTGATGCCGCAAGATCAGATGCGCGATCTGGTTTGCCGTTTCGTCAAGCTCCCTAAATGTCCACTTGGTTTGTTGTCCATTGCCGTGCAAAAAGTCGAGGCATAAAGCATCGGGGCTTGATTTAGAAACCTCTTCAAACCCAGAGTGAAGAAGGGCCCCGGTATCATGGGTTTGCAGCCTAGGTCCCTCAGACTGGAATGATGACAACGTAGCTGGGAGTCCCGCTAGACGAATTGACTCAGATGTAGGATAGTCGATAAGTGTCTTCAGGGCGATCGAGTATATCTCAAAAACTGCCTGAACATCATGATCCGAAAGCACAGATGGATGGTAATGTAAGCTTAGAGTTAGATTATCATGCGAGCGAGACGGCACCACTTCGCATACTACAGGGAAATCCATTTCACCAAGGTCTTCTCGGAGACTCCATAGGCGGGTATCAAACTCGCGGGATGGTTGCTGTAGAATAAAGAGAGTGTCAAAGAGGTGCTGCCCGTCGTATGACTGTTTCCTGAGGATGCGTCTAAGTGGCGTCGTCTGAAAAGGCAACGACTCGGCATTCAGCCTCTGTAAAGTAAGAAGCAGATCACGGTTCGTCTTAGAAGTCCTGAGATCGACCCTAACTGGAAGGGTATTGAAACAAGGAGCCACAAGCCGATCTATGCCATCCAATGGTAAGGCTCGACCGCTAACGACATTGCCAAAGCATACATCAGCTACGCCGAGGAAACCGGATAGGGATTTAGCCCAAGCCGCCTGCATCAGAGCTAGGAGAGTGGTGGAGTAATGTCGACATAGCTCGTTTACCTTGCTAAGAGGTAAGTCGAGAGGTTGTTTGAAGCAGCTATGTGGCCCACAACTCCTTTCCGGCGAAGCTGGCCTCGAAGTTAGGTCGGGGAATGAATTGGGCTCAAATCCCTTCAAGCAGCTAGCCCAATAGCAGTCGGCACTTTCAAGGGATAATGACAGCATTTCTTGGAGAAATGGCTCGAAGGAGATGGGCTTCGGCAAGCTTGCATTGCCAAGATATACCTGTTCAACCTCTTGTAGAAGGATGGCTATAGCGCCTCCATCATACAAAGCGTGGTGGCAGCAGACGGAAAAGGTTCTGTGGCTTTCCCAGGAAACCATGGCTAAGCGTACCGGGGGTCGGGACTGATCTTTCATATCGGTAAGCAGACCGTGGTAGTAATGCTCAAGCTCGCTGTCCAAGTCGGCATTGACGGTCACATCCTCAATTTCCAGGCGTTCTCCTTTCAAGACCACCTGTGCATAAGGAAAGTGCCGGTTCTCTGTGGGTATGAAACACGTCCTCAAGATCTCGTGGCGCTTGCCCATAATTTCCCAGGAGTACTTGAACCTGTCGAGATCTCCATGGAAATCGAAGAGCATCCTGTTGAGGTAGGTCAAGGGCGATGAGTGTGCAGGGGCTGAGAGCATAGCTTCTTGTAAAGGGGTGCACGGCAGTATCTTCTCAATCTCTTTGCCATAGACTGCGAAAATCGACCGAATCTGCGTCACCTCATGTTCTCCAAAGACCTTCCTCACATCCACAGATCGCGAGCTCTGGACCAAGGCATTTCCTCTTTGAGCGATCCATTGTGCAAGGTGTGCGACAGTGTTATTCTTTAGGATTGCCGAGATCGGTATTCTGGCATCTCCAAAAAGGCCCAAGTCCTTGGAGAAAGCTACAGCAGATATTGAGTCTAAGCCTAAGCCAAAGAAAGACGAAGTCAGTCCGATCTCGGTAGGATGTATTTTCAGCACCCTCGAAAGAGAGTCGGCTATTTGCCGTTCCAATTGTGACCACTCCCTGGTATCGTTGACCTCGCACGCATTTCGGCTGAAGAGCTCCTGCTGCTTGATCGACAGACTTTCGAAGGCTGAGACCAGCCTACGCTTGTCAACCTTGGATTGATGTGTCATGGGGATAGTCGTCACAGGGATGAGGTGGTTGGGAACCATGTATGCCGGAAGTCTGGATGTAAGGGCTTCAAATAGAGCCTGGTTCTCCCGAGCAATTCCGGCCGAAATGTCTACTAAGGAGAAATTAACACTTGAGTGCTGGAAAGGAACCCAGAATGTGATCAATTTCTGCGCCCCTTGTTCGGTTGAGTTATGCATGATGGTACAGCAATCCCGCACATTGCGGTCATCCAGCACACAGCTGTTGACCTCCCCAAGCTCGACCCTTTGGCCGCGAATTTTGACCTGGTCGTCCGCGCGGCTTGCGAAGAGAAGAGAGCCGTCGGCTAGCATTCTTCCTATGTCGCCGCTACGGTAGATGCGCCCATATCTCGGGTGATTGATTATCTTCGAGCTGGTCAGTTCCGGCATGTTTAGGTAGCCGCGAAAGACCTGGTCCCCTCCAAAGCAGAACTCTCCGACACCTCCCAGTGGAACGAGGGCGTCACTGCCCGGCTGGTACACAAAAGCTGACGTATTTTTGAACGGCGGCCCAATATTGTTGATCAAGTCATGAGAAGTAACATTCGGGTTTACAGTGCAGATATTGGTTGTCTCAGACGGCCCATAGCCTTGATACAGACCCCTATCGCACCAGAGCCGCCGTACATGCTCAGTAACAGCCTCCCCTGCCGTAACGAGGAATTCTACCGAGGGGACGTTATTTGGATCAACTAGAGCCGCAACGGTCGGTGTGAGACTCAAGTGAGTTATCTGCAACCGACGAATAGCATCCTCGAGGTCATGGAAAAGGTCATCCTTGGTGGCTGAGCAGAGGCACATTCCAGTGTACCAGGAGAACAGAATCTCAAACACAGAGACGTCGAACGCCTGGGAGCAGGACTGTAGCAGCCTGGCTCCTGATCCCACTGGATATAGTTCTCGAAGCACAGAAAGGTTGCTCATGATGTTGTCCATCGTGACGACGACACCTTTGGGTGTCCCTGTGCTACCGGAAGTGAAGACAGTATAGGCCACATGGGAACCAATGTAGGGAATGGCTAAGTTTTGATCAGAGTATTCACTGAGATCAACTCGATCCAGGTTCAGAATATAAGGTGATCCACCGAGTGTGACTTTGCCAGACACAGCAGAATTACTGACACATAACTTGATCTTTGCCTCACGTAGTATGAGATCAACCCTCTCACTGGGTGTGTCAGGGGTAATCGGGAGATACCCTGACCCTGTCTTCAGTGTTGCAAGAATGGAGACATAGAGGTCGACGGATTTCTCCATGAAGATGCAAACGAGACCATCCGGAACCGCACCATGCTGCACAAGCAAGTGTGCAAGACGATTAGACCGAGAATTTAGAGACTGATAGGTAAGGCGCTCCACTTCCACAATAACATTCCTTTCCAGGGAAGCAAAGGAAAGCGCTGTGGCATCAGGGGTTTCCAGGGCTCTCCGCTCAACCGCACGAGAAGGTCCTTCCGTGACGTTCTGATGCTGGTAATTTGGATTGGCAACGGAAAGCGAAGCCTCGCTGAGTGCGTGCATTGCATCCTCGATTGGCTTGTCCACGCGGGTGGAGTAAAATCCTACAAGCTGCTCGAGCTGCTGCAGAAGGATATCCGCATGGGTTTTAGGGAGCGCCGAGGTCCAGTAGGTCACCTTTGCCTCGATATCTTCTCCTTTAGGCTCTAGTTCGATAGTGATTTTGAACTCGAGCCGGTCGGCGCTATCGATTTGACGAATTGAACAAGTGCTCCCATCCAGGCTCTGGAGGGTTTCTTGCCAGACAAGAACAACGTCGAAGAGCTGGTTACCAGGTAGGAGGCCACATACCTTTTTGACCTGACCCAAGGGAAGGGTGCAATGCTCTACCAGTCCACGATTCTGGTTGTGTATGCTTTGCAGTAGCCCTTTGACAGACTGTTTACCGAGACGCACCCTTAAAGGAAGAGTGGAAATGCAAGGGCCGATAATATCTTCAATCCCAGACACCGAAATCGTTCTCCCCGAGGTGACTATGCCAATACCAACATCGTCATCCCCTACATAGGAGCCAATAAGCTGCGCTAACGCCGCTTGGAAGAACACCTGCGGGCTGATGCTCAGCCGCGCAGCACAAGCCTGTAGGCTCCTCAAGGACCGCGGGAAGGAGCGCGTAACCGATGATATCTCGGGCTTCGGAGTTAGGTGGCCATTGAGATTGGGGAGGGAGTTAGGATTGAAGCCCTGCAATTGATCCTGCCAGTATTTTTCGGCGCTTTGGAGCAACCTGGATGACAGCAATAGCGAGTAATATTCATTGACGGCGCCAAATTGCGGACGTTGAGGTACCGGTCTACCATGCAAGAGGTCAGACAGGTCTTGCATTATCAGATCAAATGACCATCCATCATATAGCGAATGATGAATCTGGAACAGCAGGCGTGAGGTCGAACCCCGCGTAAGGACTTGGCAGCTGAATGGCCGAAGAAGAGACTCAGCACTCGCAATCTCATATTGCCTGTTGAATGACTCGACTGGAGAAATTTGTGTAGCGGCCAGCTTTTTCCATATTATTTGAGCGAAAGGAAAGTCAGGGTTACCTGTACTCTGAAAACCGGATCGCAAGATCTCGTTGTGGTCGGCAAGTGCACAAAGGCTCTTCCGGACAGCTGCGTAGTCCAACGAGGACGATAACTCAACCTCAATCCAGTTACAGTACGCCCCTGGATCGACAGCAGTCTCTGCCAACATAGATGCTTGCAAAGGGGTGGCAGGCAGTATTGTCTCAATGTCATCTTTATACCGTCCTAACTCTGCGATTCCTGATACAGAGTCTTTGAAAGAATCCAGTAAGTCCCCTTGGTGGCCCTGGATGCGGAAGTCCGGCGTATTGCCCTGTTTCCGTTTTACAACGTCTAATAGCTCACCCATATCCCTAGCTGCTAGGACCTCGGCGACGCTGAGATTGAACCTGGCCGACCGTAATCGTGAAGCAGCACGAATGGCGCGCAGAGAATCCAAACCGCATGCTGCCAGGTTACTGGTACGAGTTAGTGAACAGCCTAAGGTGTCCTGGATGATGTTGACAACGAGATCTTCTTCTTCCGTCCAATCCTCCTCATAATCAGAGTGCAAGAGCCCCTTGTTGTCGCGGTATTCTTGCTCGAGCCTCTTCCTATCCACTTTTCCTGAGGGCAGCTGTGGGAACTCGTCCAGGAATACTATGTCCCCCGGTACCATGAAGGCTGGCAGCCACTGCTTACAAGCTTCCAGAATTTGCACAGGTGTGACATCGCAAGAGACGGCAAGAATGAAGGCCACCAGGACGTCATCAATAACGCTTGCGACAACAGTCCGACATCCAGGAACCTTATACGCTACCTGCTCTATCTCGCCAAGTTCGATCCGTTGTCCTCGCAACTTAACCTGTCCGGTGGAAATGCGCCCTAAGCATTCCAATGTGCCATCGTTAAGGAGGCGTGCTTTATCGCCGGTTCTGTATAGACGACCATACACCTTATGATGCACAAAAGCCGCATCTGTTTGTTCCGGGCGATTCAGGTATCCAACAGCAAGTTGATGTCCGCCCAGAACAAGTTCACCTATTTCTCCAACCGGCAGAAGCTCGATAGTACTCGGGTGCAAGCCGTATGGATCCAGAGGCTTGATGATGAAGCAGGACACTGTTTCTAATGGGGCTCCAATATTACCAACGGAATAGGTGGTTTGGAAATTTGGCTGGAGGGAGCAGTGAATCGCAGCCTCCGTAGGCCCATACATGGCCCATAGCAGGCTCTCTTTTGTCGAGTCTCCACCAAACTCATGCACGATGGCTGAGGTAAGCATCTCACCAATGGTGAGCAGGAGTTTCAGACGAGGCACTCGGCTTCGGTAACACAACAAGCCGCCCGCCACCGTTGGCGTAAGCTCAGCTGCATCCACCTCCATCTTGTTCATCATTCCAGGGAGATCAGCCAGCATTTCCGATCGGTCACAGCTAATGAGCGTACTACCACGGAACAAGGGAAAGAATGTCTCGAAGACAAAGACATCGAAAGTTGGCGCAGCGAACTGAAGAAATCTCGAGAACGAAGGAATGTGCTGATCATGAGCCAGAAGACTCTGAGTCGCGGCCAAATGAGAGATCCCGACTCCTTTAGGCTTTCCTGTTGAGCCGGACGTATACATTACATATGCCAGATTTGCCGGATCGATAGGATTTTCCGGATATTTAGGCACTTCAGGATCCATCTCCTCGAGAAGCGTATCGACATCTACGATTTCCAAGCCTTCGTACCCCGCCAGTCTGGATGTCGAAGCAGATGTGGTCACGGTCAAGTCTGCAGAGACATCTTGAATGATGAACTTGACTCGTTCGGCGGGCGCGTCTAATGGCAATGGACAAAAAGAAGCGCCGGCTTTGAGAATGCCCAAAAGAGCAATGTAGAGTGCCGGACACTGTGGTATCAGAACCGGTACAACAGGGGCACTGGAAGCTGCTCTCGCTCGGAGAATACGAGATATTCTGTGGGCCACGGCATCGCTCAACTGATCCAGCAGTCGATAGGATATCCTTCTACGGGACTCCCCAGGTTCCAGGCTGTCGATCGCGAGGCTTGCATTTCTCCTCTCGAAGTTGATGAGATGATGGAGGAGCCGAGGGCCCTCAAGGAGCTGCGGATGAGCGTTCAGAACGGACAAGGCCACGCCGGCCTTATCGCATGCATCCATGGGTCAATTATGCACCCGGTATTGTTGGATCAACTGCACCTGGATGCGAGTGCTGCAGTAGGTCTGCGGGGAAACAGTGGGAGTCCCTCAATCAGCCAAACCGGTTGGCAAGGGTATAATATAAATTTAAGAACAACGACTGGTTGGGCACTTTTGGGCTGATTAGCAGAGGTAAGGCCGTTTCAACGACAGCCTAACCTCACCTGCTCTCTGTACGCGCTGGTGGATATGCTTGATTTTCTTACTAGCGCCGCCCCCGCGAGGGAATCATACGAACAGAAGGGGCTTGAAAACTCGCGATGAGCATCATATCAGGGCAGGCGGTAGCAGGTAGGTTCGTGAGAGGGAAGTGGTTGCCCGTGACGCAAGCGCTCACCGAGTCATTTCCTATAACTCTTCGAAATCGCTCTATGGGAGGGAACAGTGTACCGGCCAGTCAAGACTCTTTGGGAGCAACGGCGATTGATGGTTTTGAGGGAGACGACAGATCCGAAGGAGCCCACATTTCACTCGGAGTGCCGCCGGTTCCTGGCAAGGGCACGCCGCGTCGGCAGGATGGAGCGTCCGCCTGGCAACGTTGGAGAGCGAAAGAGAGAAAGAGGTAAAGAGGTGGGAAATGGGGCCGAGCTCGGTGCTATTTTCATGCTCCTGGAGGCTAGACGGCAGAGGTCTGTGGCGCCAGAGGTCGACACCGAGAATGATAATTCATTTGCGGCGGGAGATGCGGAAGGTCGGCCGCGGTCTGGGAGAAAAGGTTATACCTACTGCGTATAAGTCATACTGTAGTGCGTAATGGTATGCCCCGCCCATCGGATTGAACACAACAGCTCCATGACTGTAGTCCAACCTGAGAAACGTCGCTGTTGCCTCAGGTTTCTCTAAAGGAACCCTCGCCTACTTCATCTCTCCACTGTCAGTCAACCCAGCGAGCTCTACGCTCTTCCAGAGTACCAGCAAGTCTCTACTTTATAAGGTCAAGAGGTCCAAACTTTCCCCTTCATACTTCGCACACACGCACAAAAGCAAACAACGGACCGTCTCGGGGGTATTGGACGTGGGCATGCTTTTCCGCGGCTTAGCCCCTGGCGTTACAAAAGGGCGCAACGATTTTGGCCATCCCGCGTGCTTTCAGCACATCGGTGGCTTGTATATTCGTGAGCAACTCTAATAGCAAGCATGGCGGAGCAGGTCAGTATGAAGTACTATAATGCTACATAGTACTTCCTGACCTCCTGTTCTCCTCACAAGCTTATGGCCAGACGTTCAGCCTGGCGTCCGAACTGATAGGGGCTCAATCGGTTGCAAGAAGTGTGTTCTAATGTCACGATCACATACCAACCATCTTGACAGATTAGTGGGTTCCTGGCCTTCTGGAAGCAATAACGAAGCTGTAGCCTCTTCTCATGGCACCCGCCGGCCCGCTAGGGTGAAGTTTATCAACGTTGGGCTGGCCTAAGTCTCGAGAACTGGGGTTCATGTGCAGGCAGGTAGATCATTTCGGTGCGTGGGTGCATATGTTGGCTCAGGGGCCGGAAACTCGAGCTCCAAATCCTTAGATGATCGAACATTCATTCGGTCCCACGACAGGCTTGTTCTGTGTGAACAAAGAGATATCCGATATCCAGCCGGCCATGCTCGTCAGACATGAATTAGCCTTGACGAACAAGAGCTTGATTTGTTTCCGGTCTCGATACCGTACAACGTGAGCCTTAGAGCTTGTCTGCCGGGAGATTCTTTTTAAGTGGAGTCGTCGATGTCTGCAAGACATGTGGGCTCCACGAGTTGTAACAGTGGCTCGAGGCCGTTGGAGGACCAGAGGCAGCGTGTTGCCATTGCGAGGGCCTCTAGGTTGGCACCCGGCAGTTCTGTTGCTTAACGAAGGGAGACTCATACGTAACGGAGGTCTGAAAAGCCGTCTTGACTGTCTCGGTGAGCCTCCCGACCATCATGGTCGCACCCCGATTGACGACGTGAACATGGCAAATATAATAGGACCTATGTTTCTGAATCGGAAGCCAGGCTGGAGCAAGGGACCTGCAATGAGTCGATTGCCGTTGGAGGTATCTGCCGGGATTGACTAATGGCTTCCAGCGAACCTAGCGGCAGCTCCCCTCGGATCAATCCTATTGTGCCTTTCGAAAGAGAAAAGTGAGAGTTCTTGAGCGGACAAGTCCCGGAACAACAAGTCCGCCCCGCCGTAACTTCCCAGGGCCATCCCATGGAAGTGAAACAACGCCGAGAAGCGGTGCTGAACTTGTGCCTGTCCGATCTAGGATAGGTGTAAAAACATGGAGCCCACCCTTCCATCAAACAGTTTCCCGCCAGGTACTTAGCACATGCGTGCACACACAAGTCTCACAACCGTGAGATTCATTTTCCTGTTGTCATACTCAGCCAGACCTCTTCGCTTTCTTCAGCCTCACCGAGGTCGGCGGTCATGCGTTACAGCGTCGCATGTGTTCCCGTAGGCGGTCGTACAGCATTCCCCTTCGACATCCCGTTATTGCATGTCCAGTAGCGTGAGTTAAATCGTCCCAGATGAACGAACCCTGCCGAACCGAGGTGGCTCTGCCCATGTGTCCGCTCCACCATCTCCCCTCAACGGAAGAAGGAGGAGGCTGGAGGAAGGAAGCAGAAGGAGGGGAAGCAATGAGGAGAAAATTTTCTGGCAGATCTGCACTGCACAGAGCGCCCAGTGGCGCTCGAGGGAGCTCTCCGAAGGTCGTCGTCTCCTCTCGCAATGCACTGGGCGCGCCGGGGCCGTTGAGCTTAGCAGAATCCTTCGACCATGCGGATCTGATAACTTTAAAAGCCTTGGCAGGTGTGGGTTAGCTTTTGACGAAGCGGGAGTCAACATGGCTCTTGACCTGTGGGTTAGCCATGACCTTCATGTGAAAAGAAGCCCCGGCTGCCATTGCTGCGGTCGTAATCATTATGAGGGGACGTTGGGCAGGGAGGCCTCTCCTTAGCCGAGATTTACCTCTCTGTTTTATCCCTCCTCCTTCACTTACTCTCTCCTCTGTCTTCGCCTGGGTAAAGCGGGGTTCGTGCAGCGGCGGTACGAGCGGACCTCTTTACTCCTTGGGCATCCAGGGCCGAATTGCACGCGCAATCGTGTTTCCTTTCCGGGGATCCACCCATCCACCAAACCACCGCAGCTCCATCAAGGAGGGCCTCTGCGGTTACTGCCTCCACTAGTCTTGAATGACGCGTCTTGGCGTGCTACTGTCCCGCTATCAAAATTATCAGATCTTTCGATGATCTTTTCGAGGGCAGGCCGATGCCTGCTAGTGCTGTCTTGAGGACCCCCGGGCCCGTCCCATCTCTGCTTCACCGCGTAGGCCGACCCGCAAGTAGAGGAAGACGTGCGAACGATGTTGGGACGGACGGAGATTGTCCGCGCTTCTGTCGGCTTTCTGCTGCCAAACTCCTGCTCGTCCCATCATCTCCTGAGAGCCGGAACGTGTAGAGGCCGATTCGAAACGTTCTGACACCGGCCGAACGTGGATTCACACTTGCGGTCTGGGTTTTCTATGCCGGCCTAGAGGGGGGCCTAGGAGTTTCTATGGAGGGCTACTATAGGCACAATGGGTTGTCCTAGGAAACTTTTCCGTCATCAAAACGTGTAGCCAGAACTTCCCGAGCGATGCGTGGCTTTAGATATAGGTGCATGCTGTACCATTCTCAATCGGAGGACCAGTATAATGCTCCTTCTCTGCTATAAAAGATAGCCTTGAAGATTGTTCTTATACATTATCGGTGAATCAGAAAAGTGACAAGGTCTATATGACTGAATCCGGACGGGAGGCGGACTGAACAATAAATTACATGCTCAATTACCGGTACCTCGGTGTAATCTGGCCGCTTCACCTGTGGTCCCTGGCAGCTAGGTGCTCGTGTGTACCTTAGCACCAAGCATTCGCCATTCGGGCCTAGCCGGTGCGAGGCATGGTCAAGGTAGCGCGCAGCGAGGTAACTAAGGTAGTATATACATATACCCACGAGTGCCCGCCGCCTTCGGGATTCGCCCTGTATTCTTCTTTTCCGGAGCAGCAGTCGGGTCTCATGAAGTTATAGGTGCGCTTTCTTACCATGAACTCCCCATACACTATCCTCAACTCGTGTATACATAGCTCCGGGCCATCTACGTAATGCATTTCACGGTCTAGGACAGCCACTGACACAAACACCAGATCATCGCGATCTTTTCCTTAGTCCTTCTCCGTCATTGCTTCAACAGCCTCGTTCAGAGCGTCCAGATTTTTATTGTACATTAATACCCCAGCTAGGACTGTAAGTCGCCCATCATCCTCTCCGCAGCCGGTTTACGTCCTCTCCATTGTGGTTGGCAAACGTCGGGATCAGAGAACGACGTTGGATTCCCATGCAGGCGCGCGCCTCGTCGAATAAGATGTATGCTTCTGTAAGGCTGAGGCTGATACCAAGGTTTTGGAACGCCTACCGAGAGATTGTTATGCTCGGCGGGAAAGTCTCACGGCTGACCGAGTTTCTGTCCTTAGATCAAGCCAATCAGAGGCGTTACACATAGAAGCTATGAGCCCTCACGCCGACGTAGACACCATGCCAGTTAACGGAACCACGACTTTGTACGATGGCCCTGTGTACTCCCATGCCTATTCCACTCAAGGGCTCAGCGCTCTGAGACAAAGCCAAAACCGATCGCATCTCCGCCATACCCCGGACGATGAGCTTCATGATCTCATTTGCATAGGATTTGGACCGGCCTCCCTCGCCATTGCCGTAGCGCTTCATGACTCAATTGAAGAGGGAGAAGAGTTCCCCGAACTCTCCGGAGGAAAGTCGCCCAAGGTCACCTTCTTGGAGCAACAACCGCAGTTCGCCTGGCACTCCGGTATGCTTCTGGAGGGTGCCAAAATGCAGATCTCCTTCATCAAGGACATGGCGACTTTGAGGAATCCCCGCAGCGAATTCACCTTCCTGAACTACCTCCATCACAATGATCGGCTGGTCGATTTCACTAACCTGAACACCTTCCTGCCTCGACGAGTTGAGTATGAGGACTACATGAGGTGGTGCGCCAGCTGGTTCGATGAGGTTGTCCGATACAGCCAGCGCGTTCTTCAAATTGTACCAGAGAAAGACGCATCTGGCAAGGTCAGCTCCTACCAGGTCATCTCGTCATCCTCCCACCCTGGAGCTCCTATCATAAGCCGTCGAACCAAGAATGTCGTCGTGGCCACTGGAGGTATCCCGAAGATCCCAGATCATCTCCCACAGAGACACCCAAGGGTCATCCATTCCGCCTATTACGCGCATGTCATGCCCAAGTTGTTCAGCAACCGCATGCACCCCTACCGCTTCGCAGTCATAGGTAGCGGACAAAGCGCCGCCGAGATCTTCCACAACATGCACGAGCAGTATCCAAACTCGAAGACAAGGCTCATCATCAAGACGGCCACCCTCAAGCCTAGCGATGACTCGCCATTGTGCGTCTTCTCTCTCACATTATGCCACATACATCGTCGCTAACCTTCTCTCATAGTGTCAACGAGGTTTTTAACCCGTCCCGGGTCGACGAAGTCTTTGCTTGCGACCCGGTTCTCCGCGCTGCTGCAATCAAGTGCGACAGAAATACTAACTACGGTGTTGTCCGCCTGGAGCTCATCGAACGCATCTACGAGGATCTCTACATCCAGCGCCTCCGCTATCCCAGTGAAAATGAGTGGCCACACCGCCTGCTGACCCACCGCAACGTCCTTCGCATTGAGGACTCCCCGGCCATCCCCCACGGCGTGCGTCTGCACATCCGGGATGAAAGCGGAGCGTACCGTCCTGGGGACTTCGCGACGAACGAAATCCTCGATGTGGATGCCGTCTTCATTGCGACAGGCTACAGGAGAGATTACCACGAGGAGCTATTGAAGGAGGCAACCTGGATCCGTCGCAAGGGGGACGAGAAGTGGAAGGTTACCAGGGACTACAGGGTTCAGGTCAACGATGCGCTGGTGAACGAAGATGCGGGGATTTGGCTACAAGGGTGCTGTGAGGAAACCCATGGCGTAAGTCACTCTCGATTGTTGTCCCTTTTGTAGTTTTTCGGTCCTGTGCTAATGCCTCTCGACGCAGTTGAGCGACTCGCTATTGTCTATCTTGTCCGTGAGGGGTGGCGAAATTGTGGACTCCGTTTTTGGAAGGGGACAGCCGCAGCCTTTGAAGTTGAACGGCTTCAGCGGACATTAGGTGAGGAATACTCTACTGGTCTTGAGTCAACGGGTTGTATTTGTATAAACGTTCTGGAGGTGGCTCTGCGTCTATTGCGACGAGGAGAGAAAAAAAGGCGAACGGAGTGTCATCGGAAAAGGCGTTTTTCATTATTCACGGCCCTGGAAACCGTTTCGTGCCCGTCTGCCCTATGCATTGTCAGTTTGATACAGAAGTTTTCGTCCGTCCCAGAGTTGATGATCTTCCGTGGATATATTGCTTTTCAACTTCAAGCAGTCAGGTCCTGCAATCTCCATCGCCTTCATCTTTAAGTGTTAAGCTCGGATTCCATCCCGTGCGTTTAGAGACGTGCGCGTGGTGCCCAATTCCATTGTCAAGGATGGCATCGTTCTGAAACAAAGCAAGCAGGCCTCGGCACTTCGCTCGGTCCCGCGTAAATGCGAAGGAATCGCCGTGTTCAGTCAAAGAACCTCTACCCAGTGCTCCGCGAAGAGGCAGAATGCTAATGGAGAAAAGGCGGCCATGGAAGCGGCTTCTTGAAGGGAATTACCTAGGGCGTGCGGCTCCTTCGCTTGGAACAGAGCCTTTGCAATAGGCGTTGGCAATGGACGGGAAGGCTGTACGCGCGCAGCTTGCCCTTACGGCTAGCAACGCTCCGGATCGATCTACACTAGAATGTGTCTATAGACTATAGCAGAGTCCCAACGAGCTGGCGGAAGCCAGATTGAGTGTATAAACGAACGCTGAGTGGATGCGAGTGACAACTGATGCTTCGGGACATGGCAGGCTGGTAGACACGTAAGGAGAGGGCGCTGCTCGAGCAAGTTGCATGCATCCCTTTTGGTTGGCAGACATTGTACCACCTGGCAGCAGGATGGGACAGCGACCGTACCGCGTAATAGCCTACCCTAAACCCCGTACGAAGTGAGTTGAGAGGGCATAGGAAGGGAGGACTGATGTGAGGCGCATGCCCAGTGTCTTGATCGGGAAGACATTCAGAGGCCGAACATAATACGGATGGCTGCTTTTGAAGAAGGCCAGAATCGGTTATTTTTTTTCTCTCTATGTATGTAAGCTGTACGTGAGTTATGTAGGTAGTTTGTTCGTCGTGTCTCGAGGCGCCAACGACTGCCCATCCATCCATTGCGTTGCTTTTTGGTGGATGCGCTTGCGGTTTAGTCTGGCCCGCCGAACCCCATCTCTGCCCAGCACCAACAACACAGAAGGGCTCACGTCAAGGTCCTCTCAGCCAGCCCTCGGACTTCCATCGAACCTCCCTCCTTCCTCATCCACTCTACCCGCGGCCTTCCTCACCTCCACCGCGCTGCCATCCTTTGTCGCAATCCCACCGTCGCTCCTCATCCGCTATCTATCGGCTTCCTGTTCCCCCGCGACTTTGGCTGCCGCCGTCATCGTCGCATCGCCGACGTCGATACCCTCCCCACCTATCGAACATTGAGCGCTGCCCTAAATCGAGACCAGTCCAACTCATCCTCAAACCCTCGCACTTTTTCATAATCCTGTCTTACGAGCATTACCCGCAAAGGTTGGCATTGCCTATAGCGAGCTCTGTCATTCGACATCGGGCTCTGATTACGCTACTAAGCCTGCTTGACTCGGCATGCGCGTCCACTGCTAGTCGGCGATACCAGTTGTAACTGGAACCCAACGCAGGACCCTCTGATTCCCGCAACCTCTACGCCTATTCTCCCCCTCGATATCACTATGGATTCTCAGTGGAGTCCTTACGCGGAGACCCCGAACCGCCAGGCGCGGTACGCTCCCCAACCGCTCGCTTCGACACATACCCCCAGAGATACTACGACTCAGCCGTCTACCAAGACCGAACCCTACGCCTCCCCGCCGACCGCCCCTTCGCGATCGGATGCAATGTCTTTAGGATCTCCGCTTGGTCCTCTATTGAAGCAGGCGGATTACAACGGCGACGGTGACGGTGACGTAGCTATGGAGGATGCGGATCCGTACAAGTCAAAGTATTTGCCGCGGACATCCCACCCACAGAGACATTCGCAACAGATCATACAGCAGGAGGAATCCGCAGCGACGCGGCGCTACTCGCCCATGAATCTCTCCCCCACCTCGCCCTATGCTTCGGCTCCCTCGCAGCAAGGCCACAATGCATATACGAACTATACGCCGCAAAGCCAGAGCAGGCAGTCTCCCACTCGCGGAAATCCGTATATGTCTCCGCCGAACTACTACTCTCCGCCTTGTAAGTTCTGATGCAATCTTTGGCATGTTTCACGAGCTGACATGCTGGCTAGCATCACGCAGCGGACCCCCTCAACTCCCGCCTATTCAGTCCAACCTAGGTTCTGATGGCTATTACCCCCAATCTGCCACTGCGCAGCTGGATTCGATATTCGCAAAGCAAGCCAGATCGCCGAGACAGTCTGGGACGCCAAGCTCAAGTTCACAAGGGTCCCGCGGAGCCGTCCCAACCTTCACCAGGTGCACAAACATTGCAGAGCTGAAGCCCAAGATCAATGCACAACCGGCATTCAGGCGGGCAAACCCGGATGGTGGTTTCCTTAGCGTGAGCATATTACACGGACACACTTCTGGGATCGTGCTAATAATCCGTGGATAGCCTTTGCAAGCGTTGACGACCCAGCTTCCCGCGACTTACCGAATATGCAATCCCAATTTCAAATATGAGTCCTCAAGGAATCCCCGAAGAGTACTCACTAAACCTAGCAAGGGCGTGAAGAATGACGGGTATGACAACGAGGACAGCGATTATATCCTCTACGTGAATGATATACTCGGCTCTGAGGAGTCCGGGCACAAGTATGTTTCATGGCTTGCGCCACAACCTTCTTGACCGATACTAACCTACGGCACAGGAACCGTTATTTGATTCTCGATGTACTCGGCCAAGGCACCTTCGGTCAAGTCGTGAAGTGCCAGAATTTGAAAACACAGGAGGTCGTTGCGGTCAAGGTTGTCAAGAACCGCACGGCATACTTCAACCAGAGTATGATGGAAGTTTCTGTGCTTGATCTAGTAAGCTCAACGCCACGAGTAGAAATACGGCAAACGCTGACCGCTCGTAGTTGAACAAGCAAATGGATAAGAACGACGACCATCATATCCTTCGGCTGAAAGATACCTTCATTCACCGTCAGCACCTATGCCTTGTGTTTGAGCTTCTAAGCGTCAATCTCTATGAGCTTATCAAACAGAACCAATTCCGGGGCCTGAGCACAACGCTAGTCCGTGTATTTGCACAGCAATTACTGAACGGCTTGCAGCTGCTCGGCAAAGCCAGGCTGATACATTGTGACCTCAAGCCAGAGAACATCCTGCTCAAGAAGTAAGTAGGACCGAACTTGTTAGATCTGACGTTTCTAACAGACATCGTAGTCTGGAGAGCCCAATAATCAAGATCATCGACTTTGGATCTGCCTGTGACGAGAGACAAACGGTCTACACCTACATACAGTCCAGGTTTTACCGCTCGCCCGAGGTTCTTCTCGGCCTTCCATATTCGGCAGCCATCGATATGTGGTCGCTCGGTTGTATTGTCGTTGAACTCTTCCTCGGTTTGCCCCTCTTCCCAGGATCTTCAGAGTACAACCAGGTCGCAAGGATCACAGAAATGCTTGGCCTGCCTCCTACATGGATGCTTGAAATGGGAAAACAGTCTGGCGAGTTCTTTGAGAAGGTCCACGATGAGTTCGGAAGGAAGACCTATAGGCTGAAAAGTATGGAGCAATACTCCCGCGAACATGGTACCAAGGAGCAGCCCAGCAAGAAGTACTTTTCCGCCACGACTTTGCCCGAAATTATCAAGAATTACCCGATGCCGAGGAAGAATATGAAACCCGCCGAAATTGAGAGAGGTAAGTTCGCGCTTGGGCGGTACAGTGGGATTTGGACTAACACCATTAGAAATGGCCAACCGTGACGCCTTCATTGACTTCGCTCAAGGGTTGTTGAATCTCAATCCCCTGGAGAGGTGGACACCAACTCAAGCCAAGGCGCACCCGTTCATCACTCAGCAGAAGTTTACCGGTCCGTTCGTACCTCCAATGACTTTACGCGGAGGCTCGAACAGATCGCCTGCTCCTGGTGTCCAAGAACAGCAAAGGGCTGAAGCGATCAGTAAACAGCGAGCTCAACAAGCTGCTCAAGCGCAGGCGCAAGCTCAAGCTCAAGCCCAGGCCCAGGCCCAGAACGCTGCTTACGCCAGTATGCAGATGGCTCAGTATCCCCAAAGCCCACATGCGCAAACACCGAATATGTACAATATGTATAGTCCAAGTCACCAGCCTGCTCCGCCACCATACCCTTCACAGCAGGGCTATGCACAGCCAATGGCACCCATGCAACAACCTCAGGCGCCTAGATACAGCACCCAGCAGAACCTATACGCGCAAGCTACGACTAGAGCTGGACGACAACGGGCGTCCACCATGGATCAGCAACAGAGCGGCATTCCGCCAGCAATTCAGCGAGTCATTAGCCATCTGGACCCAAATGCGCCTATCCGGCTTCAACCCTCGCCTGCATATTACCCACCTCCTCCGGATGGTGCACCTGATGCAAATAACCCAGGCACTAGGCGACGAGGTAGCAGAACTGGCGCGAACCACGGAAGAAGCAATAGAGATTTTATCCGAACTCTCGAAGATCGCACCTTGGAGGAGGGGTTCATGAACAACTCCCACTGGCAATGAGCAGTATGAGCTGTTCTGGGATTATCTTCAATTCCATTCGAGAGGCCGCACCGCCGACTGGATCTATCCGTAATGGTCCTACATAGAGGGCGGACTTCATAACTCCGACCGGGTTACTTCCCATTGCAACTGGATGAAAAGCATTGCTTAGTTTGATCAGGGTGGGGCACCAGGAAAAGCCGTTCAGACACATGTACCTGAGACACTTGAGCATACGATCAAGCTGGTATGTGCCCGGCGGAGTCAGTACGCACGCCGTGGCACGTCCTAGATCTGCTCGTGGCTCAGCTACGGGGGAATATGTGGCGTAAGACGCTCGAGAGCCCGAGCCCTGTCTTTACCAGGCCGGAGATGGTGGGCGCAAACGGATTCACCTTGCAGTGCTTTTGTGCAGGCTAAAAAATGACAATTCCTTGCAGCCTGGTTATCCAGAACATCAGACAGTATATTCCTCCTTCCTTTGTTTCCACCATTGTTTCGCCACCCGGCTGCGCGAACACGTCCGGGTTTTGTGCATACATGTATTTTAACGGATGAAGTGCAGAGTCATGGCATGGGAGCTGTGTCTTGATGAAGTGCTTGCAATGTCACAATCATTTGAGATCCTTGGAGTCACCTCGTTCATGAACTTGATCCCGTAATCCGTTGGAAATGCTATTTCCACGATACTACATCAAAGAGCTGTAGTGTGACTCTTTTATTTACCGTGAAGTAATTAACTGGGTGGGATCCAACTGAGCAGATGTCTTCCGTAAGCCCAATGAACGCATTCGAGTGAAGCCATTCGCTTAGGACCATGGATTTTGAGATGGAAGCCTGACAACACCTTCCACATTTTGTCTGACTCACAAAATCTCACATGATAGCAGAGCTGCAGCTTCTGAAACCTTGACCGTTCAGACGCATTCTCAAATTCAAAGAAAAGTGATTCACAACTTCTCAGTTGCGGTCAAGCTGATTCTCTACTAAAGTCTAAAAGGTAGACACGTGACGCCAAGAGGTGATTTTGAGTGTGGGACTTAGTTCGCTTGAAAGCACTTTGACGCCCCTCCAAGTCCGGGGAACAAAATAATCCTCGCTGCCACCTCGCGTCCTCTACGGCCACACGCAGACCCGCCCAGCTTCCTACAACACCCGGAAAAGCGTCCAAAAGTTGCCCAGCATGTCTCGCTTTTTCGCCGGCGACAGCTCCAGCGAGTCCTCCTCCGACGAGGAGGAGCTCTACTCCGAAGAGGAGGAGGAAGAAGTCTCTGAAGAAGAATCCGAGGAGGAAAGCGAGGAGGATAGCGATGACTCGAGCGACGACGAAGGCGCCACTGGCGCCAAGAAGTTCTTGAAGGAGGTTTCGGACGAGAGCGAGGACGAGGATGAGGAGCGGGTGACGATAGTCAAGAGTGCGAAGGACAAGCGCTACGAGGAACTCGAAGGCACCATCCGCCTCATCGAAAACGCCGAGAAGATCAATGACTGGGCCGTCATACAAGAACGTGAGTAGTCCGACAGTCAACGTCAACGTTCGGGGGAAGAATGCGGTCCGGCATACTGACAGTGGAATGGACAGAGTATGACAAGTTAAACCGTCAGATTCCCTCCCTCATCAAGCAGAATGACGGAAAGGTGCCCAAGCTCTACATCAAGGCCATCGCCGACCTCGAGACGGTCATGCTTGAAACTCTCGAGAAGCAGAAGGTCTCTCCGAAGAAGATGAACGCCATCAACACTCGTGGTCTCAACGCCGTCAGACAGCGCATCCGCAAGAACAACAAGGAATACGCGAAAGAGATTGAGGCTTATCGGGCGGACAAGGAGGGCTTCATGCAGGAGGACGCTATCCCGGATGCTGCTGTCCCTACGCCTAAGAAGGCGAAGAAGTCTCTCTTCGAAGCCGGCGAGGCCGTTACTGGAGCTGGCGATGACGGGTTCACCATGGTTGGTGCTGGCGGCAAGGCCATGCAGTACACCGCCGAGAGCATCCTCAAGCACCTCCGTACGATCGTGGAGGCTCGTGGTAGGAAGAACACCGACCGCCTCGAACAGATTCGGGTAAGCCAGCATTGGTGATATGTTAGCTGGCAATATGTGCTAACCTGTACTAGGTCATGGAGAAGCTGCGTGACGTTGCCACGACGGATTACCAGAAGATCCGTGTGCTTTTGACCATGATCTCTACTCGGTTCGACCTTACTCAGGGTACCGGTAACCAAATGTCTCAGGAGCAGTGGAAGCTGTAAGTTTTCGATGCGCTACCATCAGGGGTACCTTGCTAACCGCCTTTCTAGTGCCGAGCACGAACTCAACGAGCTTCTGAGCATCTTGGAGAACAACAAGGAAATTGTGGTCATTGAGGATGCCGATGAGTGGGACGATGATGAGAAGCAGCCTCCTATGCCAGAAAACGGACCTCTGAAGGTTCCTGGCAGCGCTATTTCTTTCGTCGAAAGGCTCGATGACGAGTTGACCCGTGCTCTCCAACACATCGATCCTCATACCGCCGAATATGTCGAGAGACTCGCTGATGAGGGCGCCCTTTACAGCACCATCGTGCGCACGCTTCTCTACGCTGAGCGCTTGAACAAGGAAGTCAAGTCCGAAGCTGCTCAAGAGGGCATTAACCGTGTCGTCATGCGGCGCTTGGAGCACGTCTACTTTAAGCCCTCGCAAGTGGTTGTCATCCTTGAAGAGAACACCTGGAAGTCCTTGCCCCAGGGCGTCGACTCTGAGATCACCCCCCGTGAGACTTCGAAGGACAGCACCAAGCTTGTTCAGACTCTCTGCACATACCTTTTCCGCCATTCCGAGGGCATCATCCGGGCTCGTGCCATGCTTTGCCAGGTTTACTTCATGGCTCTGCATGACCAGTACTACAAGGCTCGCGATATGATGTTGATGTCCCATCTCCAGGAGACTATCAACAACTTTGACGTCAGCACCCAGATTCTCTTCAACCGCGCCTTGGTTCAGGTCGGCCTTTGCGCGTTCCGCGCTGGCCTTGTTTACGAGGCCCAGACTTCTCTTCAGGAGATTTGCGGTAGCAACAGGCAGAAGGAATTGCTCGCCCAGGGTCTTCAGATGCAGAGGTATTCTCAGATTTCGCCTGAGCAGGAACGTCTGGAGAAGCAACGCCAGCTTCCCTTCCATATGCACATTAATCTCGAGTTGCTTGAGTGCGTCTACCTGACTTGCTCGATGCTTCTCGAAATCCCTCTTCTCGCCCAAATTGGCTCATCCCCGGATATCCGCAAGAGGGTCATCAGCAAGACATACAGAAGGTTGCTAGAGTACCACGAGAGGCAAATCTTCACGGGTCCTCCCGAAAACACTAGGGACCATGTCATGCAGGCATCCAAGGCTTTGGCTGCTGGTGAGTGGAAGAAGGCCGCTGACTTCATCAACTCCATTAAGATCTGGGATCTTATGGCCCAGTCCGACAAGATCAAGTCGATGCTTTCTGCTCAGATCCAGGAGGAAGGTCTCCGTACATACCTCTTCACCTACGCTCCTTTCTACGATACCCTCTCTATCTCTACTCTGGCCTCCATGTTCGAGCTTTCCGAGCGTAAAGTCTCTGCTGTTGTCAGCAAGATGATCTCGCACGAAGAGCTTGCCGCTGCCCTTGACCAGGTCAACAACGCTATCATCTTCCGGAAGGGTGTTGAGCTCTCTAGGCTTCAGACATTGGCTCTGTCTCTCGCCGATAAGGCCAGCGGTCTCATTGAATCCAACGAGAAGACTCTGGAGCAGAGGACACAAGGCACCGCTAATGCCTTCGAGCGACAAGGTGGCCAGGGCGGTCGTGGTGGACGTGGCGGCAACCGGGGCGGACGGGGTCCGGGACGAGGAGGTGCGCAGGGGAACAGGCCCAGGGGTCAGGGCTTCACGGGCGGCGCTCTTGGACGGGCCATTCAGGCATAGACGGTCGTTCGGTGGTTCGCACTTATGTTTTTCCTTTTCTTCTCTGAAAGCTGTCACATTACGGCGAAGTTTTGCATGGCTACGGATGACGATGATGCGCCCTTATGATAAGGCATGCTTGCCAATGCGGGTATCGTGTGGTATTTCATCTAACGTAGAACAAAAGAATCGGTTTCTGTTATCCCATGCTCCGTGCCAATGCTCCATGCTTAAGTGTGTCGCCTTCTTCTTGAGATTCAGCTTGCCTCCAAACGGAAGCTGGATCGCTGGTATAGTTGCCAAGTCATTACGCTCACTGTGAGCCGAGATGCTGCCGCACCACTGCAATCGTAGGCCATCAACCAGTGTCGTGAATCAGAGTGGGAGACCAGTATTCTGATTCTTCCGCTTGTCGGTCTATCCACACCAGTGAGTCGGCCATGAGATCATCGATCACCGCAACGGCTCTTGCTCGATCCCAATTGAGATTTATTTGCAGCATAGAGACAGTGACATAACCAAGCAATTGAATGGCCTCGAGCACGGTGGACTGATCCGTGTTGAGCTCTTTGGGTATCGACCGGATCATTTGTTTGTGGCCAAGCTTCATAATGGTAAACCCAGATCCAAGAGGCTCCAGGGACTTGACGGCACGGAGGACATCGTCACTGAAGGCTTTGGCGTTAGCGATCTCAGGCATGGCTGTTATCACAGTACATCCTACATACTCCGAGACTTCCATCCCGCCGCCGACTCCGTTGCCTTTCTGCACTCTCTCCCTCACCTCCTGCAAGCTGATCATCCCGCCATTCTCCGCGCGCGTCTCCCGGCAGACCTCCACCACCCGCACGGCCAGCTCGAAGTAGAAGTCGTTCACCGAGCCTCCGAGCATCTGCGCCCAGAAGCTCCCTCCCGTGGCCCCATCCTTCCCATCCGCCGCTTTTCGCTGGTGCGAGGACACCAAGGGATCCACGCCGATGGCGTTGCACATCCGAGCAAACTCGGCGCGGAAGCTAGGGTCGGACCGGATGTCTTTGGCATGTGTGATACTGAACTGGTGGAGGGCCTGCTGGAAGACGGAAAGCTGGGTCTGGAGGGATTCTAGATGGGAGGTACGGAGCTGCGTGCCGTGCGAGGCGTACTGGGCGGACGTGATGTGGTTGCGCATGAAGGCGGAGATGCCGACACCGCGACGGGTATTGTTTGACATGTTGGCGAGCTGGCGACAGAAGATAAGAAGCTGATCAATCTGGTGACATGAAAGTTCGTGTAGCAGTTACAAGTTATCCTCCAGCACCTAGCACTTACCACTGGTCGAGTTGAAGCCGATGTGGTTCCTCGGTTGCGATAGAGGTTGGTCCGATAAGCGCACGGATCCCGAGGGCCCGACAGCCGGACGGTGCAGCAAGTCTTGGCGCGGAACAACCTTTGACCGCACTCCCACCATCGATTTTCTCTTCGTTTTTCAGGGCCGCCTCTCTTCTCTCATCCGCCAAACGACAACGACCACCGGGGACTAACATATCTCGCAGCACTTCATACACAATGGCCGCCACGTACGTACTGATCATTCGTCCCAGTCGCTGATGTACCCGAGGCAGAGAGCTGCAATGGTCGCGCTTGTTTTGCTGGAGCCGCTGTTCGACAGCGCCAGCTCGATTCTTCCTGCTACACTATCCTGCCAGAGTTGTGCATGCGGACATGCTCACCTGGCAGAATGAGAGTTCGGGGTATTGGGGTTGAAGGGCGTATGCATCCGCACCTTCTCCCTTAAATGGATATGCCGCATGCGCTTTCTGGGCGCGAAATCGCCCGTCCAAAGCTGCAAACACAATGCGCGCAACGTTCTTGAACTTCGGTTCGGGGTTTTGTCGCTTGAGGGATGGCTAACCGACGTCTCTGTACTTGCTGTACATGCGCTGGACATCCCTCATCGATCAAAGTTATCGTCGAGTTTATCTCCAGTAGAGAATGCCGCACCAGCCGCAGTTCTCTTCTTGGAGTACTCAGGGACACATTTCATGTGTTCATAGACCATTCTAACATCTGCCCCGGGCTTACAGTAGCGTTCCCACCAAGGACCAGGTCCTTGTCCCCGAGACCCTCCTTAAGAAGAGGAAGAGCCAAGAGAAGGCTCGCGAGGCCCGTGCTGCTGAGACCCAGAAGAAGCGTGAGGTACGTTGGAGATACACTGCGGTGCTTTGTGGCTTTGGAGAACCAACTACCAAGATGACAACTACCCACAACGAGACTAGACCTACGGGTCGATGCTGTCGTTAACTATCTTTCGGGTCTGAGTCGATTGGTTCTCCACTGTATGCAGCACCGTCGCAATAGAGCAAGGCTAACGTTCCCACGCTCAGGCCAACAAGGAGAAGCGCAAGGTCATCTTCAAGCGCGCGGAGTCCTACGTCAAGGAGTACCGTGACGCAGAGCGTGAGAAGATCAGGCTCAGCCGTGCTGCCAAGCAGGATGGCTCCTTCTACGTCCCTGCTGAGGCCAAGCTTGCCTTCGTTGTCCGCATCAAGGGTATCAACAAGATTGACCCCAAGAAGCGCAAGACCCTCCAGCTTCTTCGTCTTCTTCAGATCAACAACGGTGTCTTTGTCAAGTTGACCAAGGCTACCATTGAGATGTTGAAGATCGTTGAGCCTTACATTGCCTACGGTTACCCCAACCTCAAGAGCGTCCGCGAGCTCATCTACAGTAAGTCGAACATTTCATCTCATGTACAGACAGTCCGACTAACTGTTCCTCAGAGCGTGGTTACGGCAAGGTCAACAAGCAGAGGATTCCTCTTACCGACAACGCCATCATCGAGGAGCACCTCGGCAAGTACGGCATTGTCTGCGTTGAGGACTTGATCCACGAGATCTACACCGTTGGTCCCAACTTCAAGCAGGCCAGCAACTTCCTCTGGCCCTTCAAGCTCTCCAACCCTACTGGTGGTTTCCGCACCCGCAAGTTCAAGCACTTCATCGAGGGTGGTGACCTTGGCAACCGTGAGGAGCACATCAACGCTCTCATCAAGCAGATGAACTAGGTTCACGTCAAAAAAGTTCGGACGGCGATGCAGGGGGCTTTGTAGGCTTTAGCTGGCTCAAATACCATGGGATCCTTTTCAGACATATTGGCGTAAAGGAGTTGAATCGTAATGATGACATGACTGCTACTTCTGTCCCAACCTGTACCCTTGTTGCTGATGTGAGCCTCTGTGTAACGGATCGCCTACCAGTGCATGGTATGGAGCGCCCAGCCGATCTGCCCTGAAGATTGGAGGCGAGTACGGCTTTGGTCTGTGGAGCGCCAGCAGCGCCGGAAAATCGAGATTTTCTTTTTTGGCGAGGTGGACCAGGCAAGCTTGGACTCACGCAAGACCTTACGTCCACATGATGCTCCCACCTCCATCCCATCTCCATCCCACCTCCGAGGCTATGCGGCCGACGGAGGCGTTGGAAGGGGGCGAAAGGGCGCCGAGGCATCCGACTGTCCGTGGCGACGGGATGTCAGGATGCAGGTCAGGCTGCAGCCTTGCGGGTGGTTCTTGCTACATCAAGGATATTCCAGTATGCGCCTGCAGGGAGGGGAGGGGACGGGAATGAGAGGGGAGTAGGTAACGTTATGACGCTGACCACACCCGATCCCGCGACCTCCCACTCCCCCTCCCCTCTTCCGTTCTTCTCTCTGACGTCGTGTTTCTATACTATATATAATTCTTACCGTTCATGCGAAGAAGCTATACAAACAGTACGCCTGTTCCGCCTTATTGGTTGCTTTCTTCTCTCCTTTTTCTTTCTGGTTTCTTTTCATATCGTTTCGACGTTCGCTGTTGGATGGGATGAAGTACTACTGTCGAGGAGACTAGGTACTGTCAAGGAGATTTGTCGAAGCCTTCTGGGGGGTACTCATAGATACATTTATCTATCGTGGCCTGTCATCATGTCGGCGGTAGGAGGTACCCAGGCACATACAGTACCAAAAGTCCTATAGGTAAGTGCTACGATTTCATATGCAAAAGCCGATGCGGCTCGTGGACCGTCGGCGTAAGAGGACCTGTTGGCAAAGGCTTGGAATCCCTCATGTGTCTCTCTATCCCTCTCACTTTCTTCTCACTTTATGAGAGGGATGCATACCTTATTGGCGTTGCAAGGGTTGAGTCCTGTACGTCCGTCCCTTCTTTTCGCATTGTGTGTGCTGTGTTTGATCTTGATGAATGACACGCCAACGAATAAATAACAAACACGTTTGATTACTATATTTAAATGGATTAATATCGAGTAGGCATGGAGGGAACTTCCTAGGGACTGCGAAAGGGTGGAAGGGAAGATAGATGAAGTAGAAATGAAGGGGATTTTCAAATATTTCTCCCCTCATGCGGGATGATTGTTAGGGGGCGATATTAGGTTTTGTATGGGTATAGTACTATGCTCATTTCGCTTGGATGGGTGAAGTAGATGAGTTGTTGACTTTCACTTTGCTTTTTTTTAATTTCTTGTTTGTTTTTCTGTTTTGTTTGACCTTAATGGCCCTGGTGCATGGAGGAGGCGGTAGGTAGCAGAGTTCGTGGAAGGTTTGGCGGGGAGTTTGCAGTTGCTGTTGCAGTTGCAGTGGCATGGGGAGGGTTTGTTTTTGCTTCTGCCGAACCGCGCGCTGCAGGACGGGATGTTTCCAGGCTGGGAACTACCGGTCAATTCTAGGCAGGACACTGGTTAACCTCTTCACGGAAAGAAAGGATAAGAAAATGAGAGAGAGCGGATCTACAGCGTACATATGTGTGTGGACGGAAGAAGTACTGGACTTCCAAGCGCGATGCGGTCAATGACGGGTAGAGATGTGTGGAGATGGATGCGGTCGTATCATCCAGGCATCATCAACATCATCAACATCATCGGTCAGCCGACGAAGCAGCCCATGACTATTCATCACTAAATACTATCTGTACCTATTTTACTGTATTTAAATAGGACAGGTTATTCCGAGAAATGCCACATGAGTTCGTCGCCGCCGTCGTTCCGACCGTTCCGTGCGGCTCTTTGCGGTCAGTTGCTCCTTTTGGTCATGAGAATGCAAGCGGTCAGGTTGAGCAAGAGAAAAGAGAGAGTGAGAGTGAGAGATGCGATGGGATGCGATGCTCCTCCGCCCGTTGGCTGGCCGTTCAAAGGGAAGCTCGAGACACATCCGCCCCGGCTTCGCTTTCGGATTGGCGCGCTGTCGACGTGGCCTTGTTGTGCCGACACTCTGCCCGTTTGCCCTTTAGCACCTTCGGTAAAGTGAAGAAAAACGTGGTAGGCGCGAAGCGATCGGAGTCGCTGCAGAAGCCGATGAGAGATAATACCGGCGATTCGTCTTGTCTTTCGCCATGCAAAACTGTCATCTATTCCACTAGCGGTTTACCTGACTACCTCTAGTAGTATCTGCTACCTACTGCGGTGATTCTCCGTCGGGCGGGACTGGGAGTGGGCGGGTTTCCCTCGTCGTGCAGCAAAGTCGGTTGTCTTTGTGCCTGTGGATTTTTTCTTCACTTTTGGGGGGAGTGGTTGGTTTGCGGGCGACGGCTGGGCTGGGCTGGCTGGGTGGGAGGAGCAGAGCCCCCCAAGTGACAGCCAATGACGATGTGGGCAAATGAAAGGTTTTTTTTTTCTTCCTTCCTTCCACCTTCTGGTCGGATGGAAGGCAGGAATTTTCACCCTCCGTCCGTTCACCCAACCAACCATCCCCCATCCCTGGCGTCCCCCAGCAGCCCAGCGGAAAAAGAAGGACGTCAAGCGGGCGGGATACTACTCCTATGAATGGGGAGGGGGAATGTGAAATGGGGGAAAATGAGCACAAACCTCGCTCCCCCCACCCGGCCGGCCAGCTGCAACGGCCCCCTTGGGCATAGGCCGAGCGCGGCCGTGGTGGCCATGGACCAAGGCGACGTTAGTGTTGGACGTCGGCCGTGTGCGATCCCAAGCCACCGCCGGTCCTCTGGCCGCTCCTGACTGGTCTGGGTTCCCCCCAGCTGGCCTTCGCCGGTCCACTAGTCCCCGTCGTCGCAGCGCACTGCAAGGCCTGCATCGGCCCCTTCCTTTCCTTTCCTTCAGATCGCGTGTGGACTTGTGGGCTGTGGGCGTGCGTGTGCGAGAACGCTACACCCGCTTCTCTCTCTCTCTCCTCCTTCCAACTTCTTCTCCCTCCTCTTCCTCCTCCACCTCCTCCCTTCCCTGTCTCTCGCCCCTCCCCTCCCCCATCTCTCTCCCTCTTCTCCCTTCCTTCACACCGGCTCTTTGGTGTCCGCGCTCGCCGCCTGAACACGGGCGAAGCAGCTTCTCGATCCTCTTTCGCCTCCGGCGTTCGACTTATTTGAGTTTTCCCGCTTACGACCCCGTTCAGCCTGGCACCTGGCCTGCGGATTCGACGGCATCAGGCACAGCCTCCCATCTCGCACCGCCGACCCTAGGAGTCCGTCGCCAACCTCACCTCCCTCCTACCTGCGCGTCCTCTCTCTCTCTCTCCGCCTCCGTCGCTTCGAAGACGTTGCCTCCTGTACCCGACGCTTGCGGTTGACCTGCGGTTGCCATAGCGAAGAGTCCGCATAACAAGCCGTTGGAGCCTGCAACGCCTCGAAGACAGACGCCTGCAAAGCAAAACAGGGCGGTCAAGGACAACACGGACACGGCGAAGTCGAGAATCATCACCTGCTGCCATCTTTAGCCGTGGTCACATTATTCGGATCACTAGCTTCTCGGATTTTCCTTTTTTTGTGGTTCTCTGACCTTTTTTGTTGAAGCGTCATCGTCATCGCGCACTTCGCCTCCCTTGGTCAGGTCGATTTCGCACTTGATTTCCATCGTGCCCCGACCAGCATAATATCGCATTCGACCTTTACCACCGCTTCGCAGGACGTTCTATTAAGTTAGAGACGTCCACCTTTACGCCGATCCGTTTCCGTCTAATACATCGACCCGAATACGTCCACTCCTACCGACAGTCACCTCTACGTTGTGACAGCTGTCTCTCGACTTTCGCGTTTGCCTTCGTCGCCTCGTGCACAGTCGCGTTTCAAGGCATTCGTCACCGTCTCGGAAGCTTGACGCACGCGATCGATACTGAGCACACGAGGCTCCAGCCCTGCGACAAACTTGAACACAAGCTTGACGAGTAGCCCACCGCGTCAAATACAGCAGCCTTCCGGACCAGTTACCAACAACCTTGCATGACCGCGATATTCTAAGAGGGTTTCTGCAGCTTCTTCAGAGCGTACGCTCGCACCATCTTGCCGGTCGGGAGTAGGAGAGACGGTGAGCTGCCTAGCGTTTTCGCTCCGGGCATCGCATCTAACCTCTGCAGGGTGTCATTCACACCGGTCTTTTCCAGCCGTCAGCGATCTCGGGTCGACACCATGCCGTCCTTCTATCCTCGCACGATGCCTCATCATCTGCCCTTGACGCCTCCAGAGTTCGTGCCAAGTTATAATACGAATGGATGTGGAGGTCTCCCATACTCGCAGGCAGCATACAATCACTCGAGCGCCACTCTTTCCGACAAGAACGGCTTTGACTACTCAGAGCGCTACGGCCAACCTTCGTTCTTCCCGCACCCGAACTCGATGTATCACCATGCGTCCGGCGGCTACTCCATGTCCAGCTTGCGCCATGCGACCTCGTTCTACGAGCCAACGAACGCGAACGTTCTCCCGCCCCTGCGTGCTCAAGCTTCGGTCAGCGACATGCACATCAGCCAACCCCACTCGCACACCGATACGCATCACCGTCTCGAACAGCAGCCTAAGGAAGAGAAGGCGGTTGGTGGTGTGTCCGCGAAGCTCGACTACGACATGGAGCACATGACGGATTTCGTGGCCGACATGGCACAGGGAATGTATGGTATTCTGAAGTCCCCCATTTGCATGGCGGATATTGACATTATTCGAAGTGTTCAACCAAACCGGCCAATGCCACCTTCTTTCCGGAAATGGGTTCATCAAGTTCTCTGCGCAACCAGGCTCCCTTCGGCGACGATCCTTCTCAGCATGCATTATCTGTCCATCCGCATGGCAATGATCTCCAAGGGTGGTCAGCAATATAAAGGCTCCGATGTGCAGATTTATCGCCTGCTCACCATCGCTCTGTTGCTCGGCAGCAAGTTCCTCGATGACAATACGTTCATCAACCGGTCTTGGTCGGAAGTCAGTGGCATCAGCGTTGCTGATCTGAATCGCTTGGAGACCGAATGGCTGGTTGCCATTGGCTTCAAGCTCCACCGTGAACCGGCGGAACCGCAGGGCTTCGAGGCCTGGAAAAAGCATTGGCATGAGTATGAGCGTCGAGCCAGAGATCGTGCTGCCAAGGCGACGAAGCTTGCTCCTATCGACACGAGCATGCAGCATGCAAGCAAGTCCTTCGGTGCTACCTACCGCTCAAGCTATGGAAAGCCTACCGCCCCAGAATTCATACCCAAAGCACAGGCGCAGTATACGCCGGCGTATAGCCCGTACGATCCCTGGATGAGCCAGCGGTCTGCTCAAGATCACTCGCCGAGTTCTGCCCCTACCTCCGGGCCTACAACGCCGGAGTACTTTAGCGGGTCTGGTGGATGGGCGTCGGACTATTCTAACAGCGTCTTCGCCTACCAGCCACCCGCCCCGGCACAGAACCAGACGCATGCTCATCACCCGTCGGCAGCTTTCGGTAGCGTTGCTTACACTCCTCAGTACGGACATTCAGTCTGGAATGCCCACCCCTTCAACTGCAGCTGTTTCCACTGCCTACATAGGCATCCTTCGTACTTTATGTCGCATAGCTACGGTCCGCAAACCGTTGCTGGCTGATTTTCTCGCGCCATCCTTCGATTCTTTCGGATATCATCTTCCGTCCGTACCAAGGCACCGCTATTATCGGATTTCGCCGCTGCAGCATTGCATCTCCCCTTTGTCACAATTATCCCTCGGGTGCCTCAGCTACGCTGCACACAAAAAGTTCTGCTTCGGTTTCACAGAAAAAAAGCGAGGTGCTTCGGTCACGAATCTCTATTGATTGTTCATATTCTTCGATTCCTCTGGGCGGCCTTTCGAAGGTGCTGACCTAGCTGGCGTCTTTCGGACTACGTCCCGGGAGCGCTATTTCTTCCCGTTCTCCTTGTCTTTATCGGCATTTGTGGCCACAGTACGGCTTTGACGAGTGTTTCTTTGTTTCTCCTTTGGATTCGGCCGGTTAGATTTTTCTCTGCGTTTGTTCTTACCCTTTTCCGTTTTTTTCTAGACTCGGGACCTATTTTCTTTCTTTCCTGGGGCTCGGTCTTCGCTCTTCTGCCTTTTTCGTACTTACCCTTTTTTCACGTTTTGCCTTCACTGGCTGGGTTCCTGAACACGCTTTATTTCTCCGGGCCATTTTGTGCCCCTTCCCAGCGTGGTACCCCTCTATTTTTCGCGTTTTTCGCAGGTCTGATGCCCCTGTTACTCACCTGACATGGCTCTCTACGCGTTGTGGAGCCAACTCGCGCAAACAGCAGCAGGCAGTGGCGTTTTTCCCTCTCAATTCCGCAGTCTACGTTCTTATTTCCATCCCCTTTCCTGTCATTGTTACGATTTCTCTTCTTTCGGCGGCCGAACATCCATGCCGCGTTTTTTCTTTCCTGGGATGATGCCGTTTTTCTTGAAGCACAAATCATGAGTCTTTTTTTGAGTTGTATTTTCGGCTTCGCTGACTGCCTAGCCGCTGATTTCTTGTCAGCTTGCCCTGGGATTTTCACCATGGAGCTTTATTTTCTTTTTATGGGGGCCGGGTTGTGGGGTCACATCAGAAATTGCACTATCTTCCGGTGGGCATTCTGCTTGGGGGTTTGTCTTACCAACTGCTTCGTCGCTCATTCAAAGATGGTATCTGAGCAATCGAATACATGCTCAAGAAAAAAAAAGGGGAGGCAGCGTTTCATTACGTGTTCTTCTACGGGCTTCTAGGGAAGGGTTTTTTCTTTCTTTAGCTTCTTCTTTTTTTGCTCTTCCTTTTCTTCTCTCTCCTCTTTTTTCCGATCTGTTTTTTGTTCGGTTCATTGATTCCCCCCAACAAATTTCGAATTTTTCTCACCAGCCAAGCAAAGAAAACGCTACAAAAACCTCATCAAAAAAATGATTCTAGAAGCTTGCTGTCCGAAGAGGCTTACATAACGAATGAAAATATTTCGAGCCTCTCAATCACCTTTTTCTTCTTTCTTACCTACTTCTGTTCCGAGCCTCAGCAGTCTTCATTGATCGATCAGATGGGTTGATGATCCCTTGGTCGCTCGGGGAGGTGGTTTCTTATTTCATTTTCTTGCCTTGTTCTATTTCCCTTGAACGTGACATGATCGATATGCTTAGAATTTATACCCGCCGCCTTCCTTGCTTCATAGAATGTCATGAGAAATGCATATTATCTGCGCCTAATCTTCCTTTGCAGCTCATCGTTGATGCATCAACGGGAGGGGAAAAGTGTCACCCCCTCCTTCCATCCACCTCCTTCCTTGCGTACGGTTGGGCGGGGCGTTCGGACTGACTCGGACCTGGTAGGATGGAAACGGAAAGTGCGCCCGATAGGACAGAACAGGAAGGGAAAGAGGGATGGAATGATATATTTATTTAACATGACTTGACTTAACTGGCGCGCTGTAGCCGAACTGCGTCTCCTTCCTATCTTCTTGTGTCCTTTTTATTCCCCCTCCATTTTTTTATATTTCAATACCCTTTCTCTATCGTTCTATTGATGAAGGAGATCCATGGCGAAAAGAAATAGGGCGCCTCTATTATAGGCAAAATTAGTTGGAAAAGTAAGGAGATGAGAATTAAGAAGAAAGGGACCAAAATAGACCAAGCGGCCAACCCCCTTTCCCGTTCCCTTTCCAGACGCCGGGATTAATGGGGGCTTTGTAAATACATCATTTAGATCATTCAATTTCATTTTTTTTTTCTCTCTTCCCTCCCTCCTCCTACTCCTGCCCTCCTTCCCCCACCTCCTACTCATTCGGCTCAACCGGATGCATCCGCAGCCCGCCCCGACCCAACCGCCGCACATCCAGATCAACGCCGACACCAACGCCGGACTCGCGTTGCGCGAGCTCAGGTGTGACTGCCGCCGCCGACGCCGACGCCGCCGCCGCTGCCGCTGCCGCTGTCGCCGCGAGGAGGGGCGATGGTGGGCGGTTCTTGTCGTCGTGGCCGAGCTCGGTCAGGCTGGCGGCGGGATTGACGGAGTGGGGTTGTAGAGTCGGCGGCACGGGGCTGCGGCGGCGGCTTATTGGCGCGTCCACCGCCGGCGTGGGCGTCGTTGACCGCGCGGACATGGGGGAGAGCGGTCGCTGGAGGCCCGAGGAGCTGGGCGCTGGGCTGCTGCGCGGACTGATGCCGAGGGACGATCCGGCGCGGTGGTAGTGATGACGGTGCAGTGGATCGGGTGACGGGGACATGGACGGCCGCGGCATCGCGACGGCGGCGGCGGTGGCGTTGGTGAATGGGCTCACGGATCTCAGGTCCGGCGAGGCGCCGCGGGTTGCGGCTCCCGGGGCGGGTGGCGGCGGGCGGTAGGGGATGTATTTCTCGCCGTAGGCGGCGCTGACGGGTGCGCTGGGCGCTTGCAGGAAGGAAGGTGAGTCGGGACGGGGGAAGGCTGGGGCAAGGCTGTGGGGATGGTGGGCTTGCTGGGAACTGGGGCGCTGGGGACGAGAGAAGTTCGTTGATGATGCTGCTGCAGCGGCGGCGGCGCCGGTGCCGGCTGACGATCGACGTCTTAGGGATTCTGGCTCTTCGATGTCTCTGCTCCTGCCCGATGCCGGAAAGGTTGCGGAGGAGGGACTGGAGGAGGAGTCCTCATCCTCCACTGTGGTGACCGGTGGTGACGCTCGCTGCTTCTCCGAGACATTGACGGACTTGATCGGCAGGAAGACAGTGTGGTGAGCGAGTCCGTCAGTTTCGTTCATGGAGGTAAGGAACTCGCCGGAGTGCCGTTTGTTGCCGCGATTGCGGAACCATCGTACGGGTGAACAAATCAAGGTCCACCAGGCTTCGAACATGCTCCATCGCGCGAGAAGGAAGAAGATCTCGATGCCCACGAGCTGGAAGAAGATTGTTTGTTAGCATCCGTGAGCATGAAATGGACATCTTTTCAGGGGGAACGCTTACGGATGCTAAGATCAGTGAGGTAAGCACTGTCGATCGTGGCACCATCAAACCTTTCGCATAGTGCATACACTGGTCCTTGTCACCGCCGCTGAGCACCAGACAGATGCTCCACGTTCTCGCCGCGCTCAGGTCGCTCGCCTTGGAGGAGACGTTGCCCAGCTTCGCGTCCTGCGCCCAGAAGACGACGACGAAATAGATCGACTCGATGGTGACCAGCAGGCTGACGACGATGTTTCTCCACTGCAGCAGGAAGAGCTTGCGCACCTTTCTCCACGCTTGCTGGGGCGAGTCGGACGACGCGGCGGCGGTGGAGGCGGGGTAGGACCGCAACGGGGCGGAGCCCGCGGACGAGGCCGCCGCCCGCTGCCGTTTCCGCGTGCGGAAGTAGATCCAGATGCACCAGCCCGTCGTCGCCATCTGGAGCAGGAAGGAGAGGGAGGCGAAGCCGACCAGCCAGATCCAGAAGGAGGCGATGGCGTGCTCGTGGTTCGGGAGACAGGTCTTGCCGGTTCGATAGGACACCCCCGTCGCCGCCAGCACGGCTGCCAACAGGCCGGCCGGCAGTGCCATGCCAACGACAAGGGAACCGATGAAGAAGGGTCGGCCTGGATCCCGATCCCAGCAAACACGGATATGGAGCCACAATGCCCGGAGTAAGACTGGCGCGCCATCAGTGAGAAGAGAAGCCTAGCAGGGGGACAAGCGCAGGATCATACCCCAAACCACGGAACCCATCCCTCCAAGCGAGAGGAGGACGCCGGTCCATGCGCAGGTGGAGTCGGAGTGCATGTCATTCGGGGTGATGGTATTGTAGCAGAGCTCGGTCTCCGCCCCCAACGGGATCACAAAAGCGAGCTAGATAGCGGATGAACATCATCCTTCATTCTGTCGGGGGCAGCACGAAAGATGGCAGGGTGACGTACCGCGATGAAGACCGAGGGGAAGAGCAGACCCACGCTCAGGTAGTGACGGTGCGTCTGCTCCGGTGGCAGCACCAGGAACGAGATGGTAAGGAAGCCGCACAGGGCTAAAGACAGCGTGGACAGGTAGTTCGGGATGTTCAACTGAGTGTTGATGTAATCTGCGGACTGTGGTGAGCCACCGTTTCTTTGTCCCAGGGAACTGAAGAGGACGAAGAGGAAGGAGAGGGAAAAGAAGAGTGGTCGTGGTGCCACGACGAGATCATACTTTCAGGAAACACCCATTGCTGGACGGGGCAAGGCAGGCAGCAGCTGATGTTGGTCTGGATGGGCGAAGCTCCGCAGTATCGACCGGCAATGTCTGCTTGCGTTAGCCACGGGCTGTTGTCGGTTGTTGGTCGAACGGGTAAAGGTGCGTAGTGATCCGAGGATATGTGAGAGAGAAAGTCTTACATCCTCCAGAAGAGGGAAATTCCGACTCATCATAGAACGGCGACGGACATGGATTCCCCGAGTAGTTGAGCGACATCGTGGCCGATCAGCTAGCTAGCTGGACTGGACGGTCAGACAGAGGACTTGCTGTTACTGGTCTCCAGGATGAGCAAAGCGGACGGCACAGGAGCGAAGCGGGGATGGCGGACCAAGGGCGGGGAAGACAGGCAAACGTCGAGGATATGGGGATATGGGCGCCATTAGATAGATGTCGTTGGCCTCTTTGTCCTCGGACCCCGTCCCCGAGAGTCCGGAAGCGTGGGAAGACTCTCGACATTTCCTTTGTCACGGCCTCTTCGGATTCCGCCCCTGCCCGAGTCTCCGGGACGTGAAGATGAAGCCGATAGCGATCTAGTCCTTGGAAGATTTATGCAAGAGGGAATGGTTGTGACGATGTGAGAGACTGAAAGAGATGAGATGTGGGAAGAAAGGACCCTTGACGGGAGGACGGAAAGCGCCCACTCAGTTATTCGATCTATTTCTTATAGACCGACCGGCACGTCCCATCCACGCCGTGTGGAAAGCCTTACGCAACAACTTACCTACCTCACCACAATAGAGAGCCTGCCACATTGCTCCAACCGTGTCCCATCTTTCCCCCTTCCCTGTCCAAAGCCCCGACTTGACTTTCTTGAACGCCTGAACGACCGAGACTTGAAAGTAGCCCAAAGATGTATCCTATGAATCCGTCATGCAAGACCACGATAAGAGCAATGCGCGAAAGTGGTAAAAAAAAAGTGAACGAGAACATCCCCGTTTAGACGGGTACCCCAGAAAAGCTGATCTTAAGCTGCGACCGTGCTCCATCCGTCGTCTCCGTGTGCCAACTGTTCTTCCACTCCGTTTCTTGCTTCTTAGCCTCCTCGAACGCCTTTCGACAGTCCGGAGGGAGCTCAGCGAGCATATCCTCTGAGACCTCGGGCAGACCACTGGGACCGACGTCCAAATAAGGACCGTCAGGGCCCGGCAGACCGAGGCCACTGATGGGAGGTGATTGAAAGTAGGTATCTGTCACCATGAAGTTGCGCGCCACGATCGGTGGCACCGGGCTAAAGATGCTGCTGTCTGATCGACCGGGCCTAGCGTCCTGGTTGGCCTCGTCATGGCGAACGCCATTCGTCGCGGCTGATGTGCCGTTGGTCATAGCGGAGTGTTTCTTTGAGCCGTCACGGGCTTGCGCGTCCGACGGCACCGGGGCCAGCTCCTCCCATTTCACGTGACTTGGTTGCATAATCTTCGGTACCATCATGATGTTTGTATGTGGATCATAGATGCCCCCAAGATTGGCACGGCGGATGGCCACGAGCGTGGAGTTGAACCGGCTTAGTTCATGTCAGCCTTGCGCGTATGATCCGAATGGGCTCAATCTCACTCACCTTGCAGCTCGCGCATGCTCGAATTGCCAGTTGGCTGACGTAATGTTGACTTTCCTCTTACCTGGTGCGACTTTGCCGTTCGCCAGAGGCACGCTCGGAACTCCGGTGTGGTAGACGCTGCTCGCACCGTGCCATGCAACGTACTGATTCTTGTTGTATGGCTCGCCCGGCGGAGGCAACCTATCGTTGGGATCCGCAAGCTCTCCCTCGACATCGCCTCGTTCCCTCGCGGCGGTCACATAGTAATCGTCGATAATGCGCCGTCCGCCCACGATGATGCGGGCACCAAACTCGCGGAAAACTGATCTGGCTGTCACGACGCCTATGGCGCGTCCTTTGTAGGAATGAGGAATAATCTCGCGCTCGATCAGATCGCGCTTTTCCGCCTCGTCGATGATAATCTTGTACAGCTGCATGTGCTTGGTGAAGAACAAATAGCTGTCCCTGAATCCAGTACAACGGGCCGGTTCGGTAGACAACATGTAGAGCCTGTCGCCTCTGCCAGTGATCGTGAAGGTTCGTACACGGTATTCTCTGCCGCCTTTCAGATTGCCCAGCTTGTCGACCTTCGTTTCGCCTTCGGGATCCTCTGGTAGAGCCACTTCATCATCCACAACCTCCATCATGTTGCCTTCTTTGTCGATGGGTACCCGGGTAACGTGGGAGGGACCGCCTCGCGGCCGACCTCTGAAGCCACCGCCAGATGGGCGCCCGCGACGCCTCTTCTGCGGCGTGCCCGTCTCCGATGCCCCATCCGCGTCGGCGAGATCCCATCCGGGCGGTTTGTTCTTGGGCGGTCGCCCGAGGCGTCGCTTTCGAGGAAACTGCTGGATCACCGGGGGCGACGACGGTTCTGAGGGAGCGGGCTGGGCCTCGGAATCCTGCGCGGCCGTGTCGGCGTCATCTTCTTGCGGCGTCTCTGCGCGCGACTCCTGGGCGTCCGCCATTTCCTCGTCGGAGAGCTGCGCAGGCGTGGGAGTCCCTGATGCGGTCGTGATGATCAGTACGTTGCTTTGATATTCGCGGGGACTCGCGTTGAGCTCGGAGTGCATCGTACTGTGCGCACTCGCAGCTGCCCTCCTTCCGCGCGCCATGTCTGCTCGGGTTTGCGCCAAGGGTTTCGATTGAAATGGAGGAAAGAGCGGGTGTGGTGCTTTCTCAATGCTGTATCCGTATCGGTTTCCGGCCGACGCGCACGAATGCTTGCTGGAGGAACGCAACGGGAAACTCCCGACCGCCAAGACCACCGAAGCTCAATTGCGTTAGAGGGCTTTGTGGGCGGCCGTGGTCGACTACGGAGAGCGACAGGGGCCATCTTTCACCTCACATGGTTTGCGCCACGATACCCATCAGTACACCGCCACAACCTCGTACAATTGTGGCATTCAGTTTACCAGGGCACTCGCACCGTCGGATCAATTATCAAAACATGGAAGTACCTACACAACGATGCTGCGGCAAATTCTGCGAAGTTCTCCCTTCCCTTCAGATTTCAAATCCCAATCACATGCTAAACCTGCATCGCCAATGCCGTCGCTGACTCGCGCGGTTCCCGCCGGTATTGAACCACTACCTCACATTGGTACACTCCCTGATCTCCCGGCTTACCAGCGGTCTCCTCATTCTCACGCACCTTGTTTTGATGTGGGAAGTGGATGCGGGATGCAAAGATCTTCACAACACAGTTGGCGGACCTCACCGAGTAGATGCCTGATTGAGGAACCGTGGGTTTCCTCACTAAACCTTTTGGGCGCCACCCTGCATCCTTGAGCAAATCGTCCTGCGCAGATCTCGTCGCGCCGCTGAGCCTACCGCTCGTTATGTGAGCTGGCAACCGGGCCTTCAGGATATACGAGCGCGCAGTTCCGATGAGGCTATCTTATCGTACAGTAGTGTGTTACGTCTAATAGGCAAGTACGTACTTGTACGTCTATAGCGGCAGAAGAGGTTCATGCACTATGACGCTTTCCCAAGATTCCGCTTGACGACCTTCCGGATGGACGCGTGAAAAGGCCAGGGATACTGGTAGCCAGGCATGTGAGGCCTGAGCAGGCGCTCAAGGTCCGAAAGCTCACCTCACAGTCGACACAAGTTGGTTGTGGTGGAGAGCCCGTGAGCAGGCCTATCGGAGGAAAACGGGAACAAGGGGATGCACGGTGTTGTCAAGTTGTCAAGCTTCACGGCGCCGGTGCCTCTGGGAGATGGGGACATCCAGAGAGCCGGTGTATGACGATGGTCAGGGAAAACTGGGATTGTTATGGGGCAACCAAGGGTTTATTTCGGCCGGATGGCTCGTTACCTTACGTTTCTGCGCGGGATTTCCACCAGCCGACGGACCCGTGATACGGGCCACTGGCGACGAGGAACATGTCCCGGTGCAGGTAACTTGGGCTAATAATCAAGATGTCACCCTGGGATGTAGCGTTTAAAATGCTCCAAGGTTCTTCGTTCGCCAGTGCCTGGAGACGAACACGAGATTGCTTGCAATCTCAGCATATTGGCATCGTTCTGATCAAGCGTCGAGCTTCGGAGAAATCCTTGCCGGAAAGGAACGCAGGGAGCGGTTATCAACGAAGAAAGTCAAGGATCGCTGCCTTAATAAGCGCCAACGGACAGGCAAGGAGCGTCACCACACTCACCACCCACCACCACACAAGGCTCCGAGTGATGCTGATGATGGCATCTACGCGGGACGTGCAGGGGAATGCGCAGGGAGCACATGTCCAACGAAGCCAGCAGCTCTTTGACGGCGCCCAAACACAAGCGCTTGCATGGGTGATCCGCGAGTGAGTGACATGGCTAGTATTCGACGTGCGTTTCTGCGTTTTCTGCGTTTCACAGCTCGTGCTGAGCGTGCGAGTTCGAGTGACTGCAGGAGGGCGGTGGGTGGGAGTGGCTGGGGGGACGAAAGGGTGAGAGTGAGGGCGGCGGACAGGGCATCTTCGGGCGGAGCGGTGAGGAACTGCCCTTTAGGGGCGGACCCTGGGATCTGTTCAGGAAGTGCGATGACATCTTCGTGGAGAAGCGAGACAGGCTGTTGCTGAGCTATCGCCCTCGGCGGCTCCACTCTGCACTCACGGTCACCTCCAATCCCGCGCGTGCGTGCGTTGCTGCTCTGCTCTGGCGCGCCTGTGCTGGGGGGATAATCTCCAGAGGGGATTACGAGACGTGGCTTGCCGGGGGCCGGTGGTTGCCGGTCAGGCCCAACGGAGGCCCTGCAGACGATGAGCCCAGATCTCCACGGTCATTGACTATCGCCTGACGGGTGTTTTGGGTGTTCCACGGGAGGCTCTGGCACATGAGATACCCGGGGGTGGGAGGGGAGGGAATTGGGGAGGGGGGGCGGCGGCGGGGAGGTGCCGATGGGCGTTCGAGAAAGGGCGGAAGGTCGCTGGCGGGAGAGGCGCGCCCTGGCGGTCCCAAAGAGGGCCAGGGGGAGGGAGGAATGGGAGGAGAGGAGGAGGAGGAGGAGAGGGAGAGGGAGAGAGGGTGGGTGGAAGGGCCTCTGCAGGATAACTGCAACCGCGGGTCCCAGGGCGCAGGAGGGCGCAGAGAGCGTGAAGGGGACAGGGAACGGCGGAAATGCAACCACCAAAGAGGAGCCCTTGCCCTCGGGAAACCCTGCAGGCCTTTCCTCCCTCCCTCCCTGCGTGCCCGCCCTGCCTACCTGCTTGCCCTGCCCGTGTGCCTGCCTGCCTGCCTGCCTGCCTCCCTGGCCTTCCTCCCTGCGCCGCGTTCGCCCAGGAGCCACGAGATTAATCGATTATCGCAGCGTCCATCGCCGTCACCAGTCCCCACCGGCCGGCAGTAGGCGACGGTTGGCCGAGGGGTTTGCGTCTTCCTTCGGCGTCGACCACCAGCGACACCCAGCCCAACCATCGCAACGAGCGGAGCGTCTCCTCAGCCAGCGACGCAGCGACCGGCACTCAAGCGGCCCAGTAGTAGTAAACCCGCCGGGCACACGAGCAAACCAGCACGCCGGCAAACGAGCGAACGAACGAGCCGGCAAACCAAACAAAACCGCCCCGAAAATTCCAATTTCCACTTTTCCGCCCCGGAAGAAGGTTCTTTTGCGGCTACGCTGGAGCTCGTTTGGCTCCACCGGCCTGCCGCCTTGCCTCTTCCGTTTACGTCGCGCTCGGCTTCCCTAGTCTGAGACCGCACCGGCCCTTGAGCCCTGCACCTAGTCCCTCCACCAAACTGCGGATAGCCACTCGCTGGCGCCGACGAGAGGATGACGCTACCACACAAACCCGCCAGCCCTGGCTCTCTGCGTGAATCTGCGTCCGACGGCTGCTCCACCATATCTGCTGCCACTGCGGATACTCGTGCTTCTCCGTCGGGTGGTTCTTCTTCTTCTCCTCCTCCTTTGGCCCCTGAACTTCTCTTCTCTACTCCTACACCTGTCCCTATACCTCCACCTCAACCTGCACCTGCACCGACCTCCACTCCAGCTCAAACATCCGCCCTCATCTCCATCCCACCTGCAGATGTCCGACCTCGGACGCCGTCTGGAAACGAACGTATCGAGGATCGCATCTACGCCAGCCACTTCGAGAGCGAAACAACTATCCTCAGGCCAAGTGCTCTGCCCCGACGTCTAACTCATCAACTTGGTGGACGACCCTGCTTCGCGGAGAACAACCGTCCCGCAAGACATACCTCCTGGAAGTCAACGAGCGCTATCCCAACGCTTTCGACTGATTACATTCCCTTCACCTCCGGAACTACAAACACCGCTGCTGGTACCACAACCGCACCAGGACCGCATCTGTTGCCGATATACTGGATAGGAGGATCCGTCAACATGGCCATGCAGAACGGAGTGCAGACCCCTACTAAGGCTGCGGACCTGCTCCGACAAACCATCGGGCAACAGCCACAGCCACAGCAAAGGTGAGCACATGAGACATGTCCTCTTTTGCTCTTTTTGCCATCCTTTGTGCATCCCGGTGCACCCAGGTGCCTTTGCCCTTTTTCCTCTTTCCTTCTTGTGTAGCATCTCCCCGGCGTAACATTGTGTGATGGTCGCAGGTGGTTTCGAGGTGCGAAGGATGCATCGAATATTCTGGCGGCGGCGGTCCGACCGGCGGTGGTGTTGTCGAGACGTTGACAATGGCATCACCGCCCGTCGAGGTCCTTCTAGGGCTCGCTTGTACTGGGCCCGGGCCACCGAACCACCCAACCACAGCCCAACCTAGCTTTTCGAGCCACTCTTTCGGTCGCGTCAGTTACACAACGATCGCCTCGAAATAGATCGCTGGTTGTGTCATCGCATAATCCTTCCAGCTCCTCGACACCGCTGCCACCTCCGTCTCACTGCTCTCTCCTCTCACCTTCTAATTGCTTGCTTATCCCAACCTCTCATTCGCCTCCATTCGCACCCGATCGTCTTGTCCTATTATGCGTCTTGCTAACGCTGTTCGAAACGTCAGCAGACCCGGCGACGATGGCGAGGACCACATTGGTTCCAACAGCTCAACACCGCCTGGCGCCGCCACACCTCACCCTGACCTCACCGACAAACGGCTCCCGGGAATAATCCACACGTACTTTGGCCAGGTTTGTGATTCCTTTCGCACCCGTCCGAAGTCCGTGAGCAATCCGCCCCCTGTACAGCCCAACACCGCCGCAGAAGGAGCACAATCGATGAAGGAAGAGCAAGAAAAAGACGTCTCGAAAAGGACGGTCGGTGGTGACAGTCTGCCTACGGCTCCGAGTTCTCCTACGCAGGAACCGAGCGGAGACGATCAGTCTCCGCCTCTTCTGCCTCACGAGCGCTTAGATCCTCCCCCAGAGCAGTCCTCGTCTCATCAACAGCCCCCGTCCTTTTCCTACCCGACTCCTCCGGCTTCCACTGCTTCCTCGTTCCATCTGACTAGTAAGGCCGATCTAAGTGCCCTGGGCTCTGATACATCCCCTTCAACTCGCGCGTCCCCGACGCAAGAAGAACGGGAAAAATCAGACATCCCTGTGCAGGCACGTAGACAGACCTTGTCTATGCCAAATCCTCCCACTAGCATGGTCACTACTTCTGCTGTTCCTGCTGCGCATTTTTCGAACCCAGCGTCTGGCAGTTCCTCGAACACTCCTTCTAGTCCTGTTCTTACTGCATTGTCCGCACATGACCGTCCTTTGGCGTCCGTGCCGTCAACTAAAGAAGAGGACAAGAAGCTAACTGAAGGCGAGAACTCGCCCAATACGAACCAGAATACTCCCCCTCACACTCCCAGAACTCAGTCACAGGATCAGCAACGGAAGCAGTCGGGATCGACAGATACGCAGTCGACAGAGGGAACCGTAGCTCCTCCAAAGGGCAAACTGACTGTAGCTATAACCGAAGGGCGCGGTCTTCGCCCTAGTGTCGATCCATATGTCGTGTGTCAGTTCCAGTGGGCTGAGTACATCTCGGAGGGACCGAAGCACGACGAAGACAGCGAGAGGCCCAGTGGCATCGCTATGAAACGGACTGAAAGCGAGATGGCCCGGTCGATGGCAATTCCGATGCGGAGCAGGCAAAGTAGCAACAACGGCATCGATTCGAGGGATCTTAAGAAGCCGGAATTGGTGACGGATCCGAAATGGGACCATGAAGCGACTTTGTACGACGTTTCTTTACGAGTAGGCTAGGTTTCTAGACTTTGTGCTAACTCGTTCGCAGTGATGTCGTCGGCGACCATTCCGAGATCGACGTGTCCGTCTATGATCGCGCCAACCAGGAAGCCTTCCTGGGCCACATCCGTTTCTGCCCCAACCTCCTGGAATATGAACATCCCCACGATGTCTGGATACATCTGCAGCCCCGTGAGGGGGAATCGGACCTGGTCACCGGAGAGATTCACCTTCGCATCAACTTCCAGAAAACGGAGAAGAAGACGTACGGGCCGGAGGATTTTCAGATATTGAAGCTCATCGGAAAAGGCACCTTCGGACAAGTATTCCAGGTGCGAAAGAAGGACACCCGTCGTATCTATGCCATGAAGGTTCTTTCGAAGAAGGTCATCGTTCAGAAGAAGGAAGTTGCGCATACATTGGGCGAACGGAATATCCTTGTCCGGACGGCCATGGCTGATTCGCCTTTCATTGTCGGGTTGAAGTTCTCTTTCCAAACCCCGACGGATCTTTACCTGGTCACAGACTACATGTCTGGTGGCGAGTTGTTCTGGCATCTTCAGCGGGAAGGCCGCTTCCACGAGGCCCGCGCGAAGTTCTATATCGCCGAGCTCATCCTCGCACTTCAGCACCTGCATGAGCACAATATCGTCTACAGAGATTTGAAGCCCGAGAACATCCTGCTCGATGCGAATGGCCATATTGCGCTCTGTGATTTTGGCTTGTCCAAAGCTAACATTAGCGACAATGCGACCACCAACACCTTCTGCGGCACGACGGAGTATCTGGCTCCCGAGGTTCTTCTGGATGAGCATGGTTACACCAAGATGGTCGATTTCTGGTCCCTTGGTGTCCTGGTTTTCGAAATGTGCTGTGGCTGGAGCCCGTTCTACGCTGAAGATACCCAGCAGATGTACAAGAACATCGCCTTCGGTAAGGTGCGCTTCCCGAGAGATGCTTTAAGCACCGAGGGCCGTAACTTCGTGAAAGGGTTGCTGAACCGGAACCCCAAACATCGGCTTGGCGCCAACCGTGATGCCGAGGAGCTCAAAGAACATCCATTCTTTGCCGATATTGACTGGGATGCCCTGGCCAAGAAGAATGTGGTCCCTCCGTTCAAGCCTAAGCTCAAGGGAGAGCTTGACGTATCGAACTTCGATCCCGAGTTCACCAACGCTCTCAGCGGTAACGGGTCTCTCAATGCACGCGCCGCCGCCCTCGCATCCGGCGTCAATCCGGCGTCGACCCCATTGTCGCCTACCATGCAAGCAAACTTCAAGGGCTTTACGTTCGTCGACGAAAGTGCGATGGACCGTCAATTTGGCGATAGGTCCGAAGTTGACCGCATGGACGAAGATGAGCGGGACACGCCTGAAGTCAGCAAGCAGCCTAGCCAACGCGACGACAGAATGAGCGGGGTTGTGCCTAGCACCCCGGCTCACGACAGTATCTTCCAGCACGAAATTTGAGGGAACTAGCTTCCATGTTCGGACAGCACATGAGACCCATGTGATCCACATCACTCCTCGCGTGAGCGTTCTGGGCGACTAAATGGTGTTGCTACATTCCGGTCGAATCGCTATAAGCCTTGTCTTACATATCGGCTACCTCATCTTGATTGCTTCTCGCGATATCAAAGACCAGTCCCAGGAACACACTTGTCATCCTCCATTCACGATGTCCGCCAATGCTCTTGATCTGGCAGGGCTTCGGACGATAATGGATTTACGCGCGCTACAGCGGGTCGAGCATAAAACTACCTCAGACTTCACCGGAAGAACTGGTCAACCAGACCAGATGAATGTTTGCAGCTTTGCATGACCCACCTAACTGGATTGCATATTGTCGCGGCAGAACATATCGCAGTTCAGAGACAGGTCTCTATACTGTTATCAGCGGCTTTGACTTTGTTGCTACAGCCGATCTCATTTTTACTCGTTACGGTATTCATATTATTATTGCATTGCGCGGGGTGCATGTGGAAGTGTTTGCCGCTGGACCGTGCCTTTCCCCCTTTTTTTCCTTTCTACTACAACCATTTTATTGCTTCACACCATGTTTCCCTTTCCAAACACTGTTCAGTAACATTGCGTCTACTGCTGGGGATCGGGTTCTCTTTAACCACACAACTTGGAATGATGGGTCATCGGCGTTCTATTATCTGGGTTTTCGGTTACAGGCAGGATCTGAAACTTTCTATTATTTTTTTGCCCGCTTCCTGCTCTTTTGTGCTTTCTCTTCTGTGCTTTCCCCACACGATGCAAGTATGTGTCTCCGGCCCAGACCGATCGCTATGGATGATGGAAGCATGGAAGGGGAAATCACCATGACAGGGGATGTCGCTTCCCTCGTCTCTTCGGTAGTTCGAGAGAAGAGAAAGGGGGTGATGAACGTGGCAAGCGGGACGAGTGGATCCTATGGGGGGAAGATGGAAGGTGTGAAGAGACCCTTGCTTTGTACATATGGATCTCTGGGTAGTGTGGTTTTCCTTTCGTTTCTCCTTTATTTAGGTCGGGCTAAGACTGGGAATCGGGAAAATGATAGGAGACTGTTTTCTCGCCCTGCAATTATCATCCTCTCGTCATACTTCTGCTTCCAATGTGACGACTGGGATGTGTGCTTGTTAGTGACTGTACTGATGAGGACACTCCGTGATGCTGGCTCAGGACTACTCGGTAGTTCTTGGAACGAGTTTGATACCTTTTAATTTTTCGGCATTAACAAAGGCATCATCGTGCTGAAGAAATCTCCATCCTGGATCACATTCTTATCTCTCTCTTTCTTTTCTCCTGTTCTCCATCACATGCATATCAAGTCAATCTCATCCTTCATATCCATATCCGTAGCAATCCCGTCTTTTTCCCGCTCAAAAGCCAGTGCTACTCGATAAGTATGGAGCGGCGTCGCTGAAGATGGGGGATGTTCGAAGCTGCAGACATCGCAAGCAGAAGAAATAAGGGTGAGAAGTGAAGAAGAAAAAGGGTTCTCTTCTACCACAACACCAATGTCCGTACCTTCCATCCTCCTCTCTCACATCTCCAACGTACCAATACGACCCCCGACGTTGGCGCCGGCGCCCCAGACGCCCTCGCCCAGGCGCCGCTGCAGCTGCAGAGCGACCTGGCGCAGCCGGTCCCAAGCCGGATCCGCGGCGGGCATCTCGATGCGCAGGAGGCGGACGCGGGCGGCGATGGCGGCGACGAGGTCGAACTTGGCGCTGGCGACGGCGTGGGCGGCGGAGTCGGCGTCGTCGGTGCGGGAGAGGCCGGCGAGGCCGCTGTAGGAGGGCGAGGGGGCGAGGAGGAAGGGGATGAGGTGCGGGGCGATGGCCGGGTGGGTGAGGAGCAGGCGGACGCCGGCGACGGAGGGTCGGTCGTCGTTGGCGCTGTAGCTGTGGGCGGCGTCGGCGGCGGGCGGTGGGGATGGCCAGTTGGCTGTCGCGATGGCTTTGATGAGGTTGATGGCTGCGAGGGCGGTCTCTTTGAGGGCGAGGGTTTGGGCGTGGTTGGCGAGCGTTCTGAAGAGGTTGGGGTGGAGGGCGAGGTATTGGGTGAAGAGGGTTTGGGCGGCTGCTTTCTCCGCGTTTTGGCGGGCCTCGGTGATGCTGACGTCGAGGGTCGGACGGATAGGAGGGTAGACTTCGACGGGAGGGAGAGGGCCGTGGAAGATGGTTGCAAGGGTGTGAAGGGCGTCCGTATTGATGGTTTGGGGAGGTACGCGAGCGAGAGGTGTCCCTTGGATGCCTTCAGGGGCTAGCAGAACGGTCCGCGGTAGTGATGAGAGGACGTTGAGATCATGTTTGGGTGATTGTCCGTGGGACCATTGATGTGAACTCAGATCCAATGCTGACATGAGTCTCTTGCGAACTTCCGGGAGGTGAGCACTGTGTTCAAAGTGATCAGGGTAGTGTGAAAGGTACGAGGACAGGTAGTGAGCTGAAGGGCCGGAGAGAAAGGTATGTTCCATGGAGGTGAAGTTTTCCGGTCGCAACCAGTAATCCATTGCGCGGGAATGTAGGTTTGTGTCGAGGAGGTATTGAAGCGACACGCTCGTATTTGGATTCCTGTATTCGAGTTATATCCAAAGTCACAACTGATCGGTGATGGCAACGGAAGTTTTGGGACCCTCCGTGGCAGTGCGGTTTGATTACTTACGTTGAAGCCATCTGCTTGATGGAAGCCACCAGGTCGCTGTAGAACTGAAGTAGACTGATACCCATCAGGATGTCATTCTCATAATCTACCATCTGAGTCGCCACGAAATCAAGTAGTCCGGAGCCTACGGGGAGACCAGCTTCTGCTTCAACCGCCGGAACCTGACTCTCCCTGATCGCGGTCCAATCCAAAGCCCCAACCTTCGGTAGCCACTCCATCAGACGCGACTGCGCGATAGTCCTCTCTTTAGCAGTCAGCTTGGGCTGATCGCCACCAAGGGGCTTGGTGCTGCAGTACGCGAATAGTAGACGATAGACGTCAGCATCTTCAAACAGGCGTTTCCACACAGGACCACGGCCATACTGCTTGGCATCAGCAGTCTGCAACGCCTCCGGAGCATTCTTGGAGACGGTCAGTAAGTCTAGTAGCAGCTTGCCTGCTTTCGAAGCTATTCCGATGTCATCTGTGGACAGCCAGATCCGGACCACGCCTTGCAGCAGCTCCGGCTTCGCGGCCAGCATCTCTGCCGAAACTGCATTGGCAGTGGCCTTGCCTAGCAAGGTGAGCGCGAGGTCATGGAACGGTTTGGCCTCCAAGGCGAGAGCAGGAGTGAGGTCCAGGTCACTCATGTGATCATAGCTAAACGGCGCGGCGAGCTTCATGATGAGCCGGATCAGAGGCGTGGGATCTTGTTGCAGAGCAGGGAGGACCTGCGCGACTTGCTGGAAGACGGGGCCCGACCGTTGCCATTCTTGGGAGAGATAGGTGGGCGTGGATACGTAGATTTCAGCCTGCTCGAGAAGATTGACGTCCAAGGGAACGGACGGATCGTTGATGAGGGTTTGCAGGTGGGACTGGACGTCTGATAGGACGTTAGACGCTGGCGCGGCCATGGCTGCCCTGGATGGCTCTCGTAAACCAAGCGCAAGAAGAGCTCTTGCCAGGTTGCCAGATGGAGGGGATGTGGAGTTGCTAGAGTGAACGGCGGACCAGTAGTGAGGAAGGGGACTTGGCCGAGCAGTTGGGAAACCGTAAGGTATGAAGTAACTGGCTGACTGTAGAGGAGATGTCCTTCTTACCCGAGTCCCTGCGGCGCTTCAGATAGAGGCTGGAAGTGGATGTTGTACAGCGAGGAGGATACGTTTACAGTATACGACAGTATAACCAAATATCTTACTCATCATTCACATCTTTACCTTAGATACTATATAGACACAGGCCGGGCAAGCACAGGCCCCGGGACCAGGCCCCCTCAGGCACACGGCGCCGGCTCCCTATGGAGGGGTACAGGGCATGGGCTTACCCGACAGTCGAACGGCTCGCGGCGGCGGGCGTGCCCCACCCTGGAAAACCGACGACGGCCGGGGAGCTTTCTTCCAGAACCCCCAAAAACACCAGTGCCTGGAAAATTTCCCGTCACTCTTCCTCGTCGCTATTCCAACGCAACCTCCATTGAATCGTCCTCCTCGCCGTCATCCTCGCTTTGCTTGCCTCTGCTGGACCATGAAGCAAGGTCCTCTGTCCTTAATCGCGAGTTCTCTTCGGTAGTCGGCAGCACGCAGCGGTTTTACTTGCAGTCACCCCTCCATTCCACTCGCTACTTCCCACCGACCAGCCACTCTCGGCAACATCACAATGTCTCGGGGTGGCCGCGGCGGTTTTCGAGGCGGAGGCGGTGCAGGTCGGGGGAAGATGGGTGGGCAGGACCTGCCTTGGGAGTACGATCCGGACTTGGAGATCACCACCAAGCCCTCTGAGCTCTTTCCCGTAAGTTCGCCGTGATCTGATACCCCTGCCCACGAGTACTACTGTATCCTCGAGCCAATCTCCCACTTCCCGTCCATTCTTGCGCTCGGTGCACCCTCAGCTGCGCAACATCCACGAGCGAACCTCACTATGGTACCCCCCATCCATACCACGGGCAAGCAGAGGCGGAGAAAGCAGAAGAAGAAGGGGGTGAAGGGAAAGGAAGTGGTCGACAATGACGACTCGCGCGTTCGGTCATGTGAGTCGCAGCTGAGAGTCGTGACACAGCAAACCAACATTCCATTTGCAAATCCACCGCGCCGCACGGAGAAGATCGCGGTTGCGCGATACCGTGCTCTTCGCGCCCGAGTTCACGAAGGCCCTTTGTACACAGTGCTCGGCAACACCGTTCGTGTAGGAAAGACGGGACCGCCACCTTCTGCCTCTTTCGATCCCTTCGAGGGCATGCCCACGTATGCGCAACGGTACAAGAAGCAACGGAGAAGGATACCTCGGCTGGATTCGAGGCCTTACGGTGAGTGCTGGGAGGGAAGTTCTCGTGAAAGGAAACCACTAACTCGCTCAAGTTCTGCGATTCTTCCCGGAAGAGCTCCATGCGCTTCTCGACCCCGACCAAGGAAAGACGAACGGCGCGACAACCAAGAAGCGCAAGAAGCTTAAAATTGCGCAGACTACACGCTACGAGCTCCAAGACCTGGAAGAAGAGGAGGAGCGTGGCGACGATGACGACGAGGATGAGGATGAGAAAGACACGGAGGAAAATGAGGAGGAGGAAGAGGTCGACGATGACTACGAGGATGACGAGTCTGAGATGGACGACTACAACGCTGAGCAGTACTTCGACAACGGCGAAGACGACAATGACTTTGGCGGTGGGGATGATGGTGGCGACGACGGAGGCTTCTTCTAAGGGACTATGGATCGCTTTTCCGACTCCTTCTAAGGCGGCTGTGTGTGCTACTGGGGGATCACACGCAAAGCTGGTCCGCGATAGCACTGCGCGGATCGGGGCCGTAACGGACTCCGGCTCAGCTGCGCGAGTCTCGCACGTCGTTGCGTCCTCTGTTTCTGTTTGAACAAAAGAAAGATACCCATACATGTTCCATATTGCGAACAATAAATTCCTAATTAACGCGCTTCTGTCTACTCTCGCTTTTTATGCATGATCTCCCGCATGATTGTAGCGTGCAGAAGTGACCGATTTGAAGGACTCCTGTGCTGAAGGATGGAGGGACTGCCCACTGACTATATCTCAGAACCGTCATATCAAGGACGATACTTATATTCCACAACCTGTCCGTCGTAAGGGTACCCTTGTGACTTTTATTGTGGTGATGATGTGGGTCTGAAGATCGCTTTCCAGCCTCGTTCACCGTCCCCTGTAAATATCTAGATTTGAGTATCTCTCGGCTTACACCATCCGACAGAGGATTACTGAAACAACTCAAAACAGCAAACACATCGCATCAGCATCTTTATTGGTGTTGCACCAGATCAGCAGCAATAGTGCTGGGGTACATATTGTGCAAAGATTCTAAATCTTTCATGAAGCACTAGAAGCGTCTCGGCACCGTGGCCTAATGGTAAGGTATCACTTTCCGGTGGTGACGATTGTGGGTTCGAGTCCCATCGGTGTCGCTACTTTCATCTTACCGATGTTTGCAGCTTCACCAGCGCTTAGCGTTGGCAGCCGCGTTTCTGGTGTTTTTCTTTTTGTCTTTTTTTGTTTTCAGGTGTCTCATCCATTCCTTTTGACTCTTTCCCACCTTTCAGGTCTTTTTGGACAGCCTTGCGGCCTGAAGACGTTGTTGCCGAGGTCGGCTACACCTCGGCATCCATCGCTCCAACGCCCGACCGTCAGGCTGGGATCCGCTCGACCCTCTCGGGTCTGTTATTCATCTTTCTCTCCCTCTTTTGTTTCTTTATTTCCAGTTCCTCTCACTTTTTGTACTGTGGTGCTCCTTCAGCTATAAGATTCCCAGGCTTAACAAAGCCATCCTGCTTGCTTTCCTCCTTTCGAGCGCGCGCATCCATGTCGCTCCCTCGAGCCGTTCACCCGGCGCTTCGTTGCCGGTATGGGGCCATTTCTTGTGAGCAATAGGTAGCAGTCGCTAACCTTCCTCGCTCAGATCGTTTTCTTCGCGTTTCCAGTTACCGTTGTCAGCTGTCAGTATTCCCTCTTTCTCCGCCATCCAGGATGTGAGGTGTTGATTATTTCCTGTCCTCTTTTCTCTTCCTGGTTCAAAGAACAAGACCGCCGTTGCTGCTGCACGATCACCCATCTTCGTTCGTCGAACCGGGTCCTTGTCCACGGTTGTGGCTGCGAACAGGGCTGCGGCCAAGGCTGGGCCCCGGGCTGGAGGCAAGCCCAAGCATGCCTTCGAGAGCTGGCAGAAGGGGGACGTCCGCTTTCATCTGGTCAAGGATGAGTGGACGGATGAGGTGGTTGCTCGGGAGGACAAGGTCAGTTTTCTGCTTTATTTTCTCGATTTCTTGTTCCGTTTTTCTGTTTCTTTCTTTTTGTACTTTTCGGGCTTCTATATCTGTGTTTGGCTGACTCGTGATGGGGAAGTTAGCAATTCACCATCGTGCACACTCGACCGGAACCCCGTGTGCCGACCCCGCGTGTGGATGGCAAAGACATCCTCGTGTTTTCGGATCGGGCGAAACGATTTGTGGTTGTGTAAGTCTTCTTTCCCCCTGTGTACCTTTTGTCTCTTCTCTGAGATCTAACTTCCACTACCCGTAGGCCGCGGATATGGCTCAGGTTTGTTTGAGCATTCATTTCTCATTCCGCCCACAGGATGCATTGAACTTATTTCCCCAACTTCCTCTCCTTCATCAGGGATAACTGCCAATGCGCCAATTGCGTCCATCAAGTCACCCGACAGCGGCTGTGGGATACGTTCGCGGTAAGCTGCTCTAACCTGAGACTGGCTGATATACGAGGGGCTCTCGGCATGCTGATGCCCACGTCCTAGATATCTAACGTGATTGAAGTGGAAAGCGTGGAGCAAGGGGATCATGGGATCTTCGTTCATTGCAAGCACCCCTTTTTCCTACCCTAGATCAGGGGTTGTCTGTCACTTACCCCCGACTTCTAACGGCGCTGAAAAGGGATGGATGGTCACCAGAGCTACTATCGACACGAGATCCTGGCGAAGGCCGCGGTTAAGAACCCAGGGAACATCCGACTGGGTCTGACTACGTATGTCGCGCTTTGCGAACCCCCAACTGGATCTGGCTCCGTCTAATCGAGGTCTGCAGGCAAGCTTTGTGGGGGAGCACGATCGGAGAGGAGCCCCCGACGGTGGAGTATGATGCCATCATGAGCAGTGATAAAGGTCTTGCTCAATGGCTATTCAAGATTGTATGCCTCATATTCATCTACGATCATCGACCAGGGCTCACAGGTGACGCAGCGAAAATATGGCTTCTCCTACGTGGACGGATGCCCAGCCACACCCGAAGCAACCGAGAAGCTTCTGAGAAGAATCGCATTCGTGCGTGAGACGCATTACGGTATGTGGAGATGATTGCCCTCAATACGTGCTGCATACATTCTAACTACAGCACAGGCGGCTTCTACGACTTCACCGCGGACCTGGCTTCCGCAGATACGGCTTACACGAACATCGCGCTGGATGCCCATACCGACACCACCTATTTCTCCGATCCGGCCGGCCTGCAGATGTTCCACTTGCTCGAGCATACCGACGGCGCAGGAGGCACCTCCCTTCTCGTTGACGGCTTCGCCGCCGCGAAAACCTTAAGAGAAGAGGACCCTCAAGCCTACGAGATCCTGAGTACCGTGGGTGTGTACGCGCACGCCAGCGGCAACGAAGGAATCAGCATCCAACCGTACCGGCCGTTCCCGGTCCTGTTGCACGATGAGGAGGGCGAGCTGATCCAGGTCCGCTGGAACAACTCAGACCGCGCGGCGTTGGACATGCCGGTCGAGGAGACGGGGAAGTGGTATGAGGCGGCGGAGTAGGTTCAATCTCAGGGGAACAGGCGTGTGGGGATGATCAACTAACTATATCCGTAGGAAATGGGCCACCATCCTTCGCAGTCATCGGCTCGAATACTGGAGTCAGATGCAGCCGGGGAAGCCACTCAGTAAGTGATAGAGAACCCTTTTCTCCCGGCTTGGCTAACGTTAGCACTTTTTCTTTCAGTCTTCGACAACTGGAGAGTGCTCCACGGCAGATCCTCCTTTACCGGCCGCAGGAGGATATGTGGAGGCTATAGTGAGTTCGTCTTCCGAGGGGTTCTGCTTTCGCTAATGGTGATCAAATAGTCAATCGGGATGATTTCCTCTCGCGATTTCGGTCACGGAATTGGTCGCATGAGAAGGTCCGTCGTCTACTTCCCACGGCGGCTTGATGGGGATCGCGGGTGACGGAGCTAGTGAGGAGGACATGTTGTTGCGCAGACGAAGGTTAGACAGACCTCAGGGCCGGGAGGAACTTTTACGACAAGCTTCAAGCTGTAGATAGCGAACAACAGAATTCGAAATATATCCCGCTGTTGAGAAGTCCTTCTCATCTGATTCAATTGTTGCAGGCGGAACGGGAGCTCTGGAGGCCCGGGCAAGCACGTCGGAACAAAGCTTGTCCGACCCACCGCAGTCGCCGCTAGCCACTCGTGTATGTGAGCTCACCTTCGTCAGCAGCTCTGCCTTAAGTAGCTGGAGCAACACCTCTCACCATCATCCACCGCCTCTCTCGGTCCCCGAACAGCAGCAATCTCGCGTTGCTGTAGCGTCACTTCTCCACCTTCTTCATTTCCTTTTCCCGCCTGATACACCACCCACCATGTCGACACTAGAGGATCTCGACGACCTCGAGCGCGAGGGCAAGGAGGAGAGAAAGGACGAGGGCGGCAAGGATGGGAAGAAGCCCAACGGCGGCAGCGGCGATGCCGAAATGAAGGACACGGAGGAGAAGAAGGAGGACGACGTTCTGGACGAGGAGATCCTCAACTCGAGCACACGGGACATCATCGCGAGGCGACGGCTGCTGGAGAACGACACCCGGATCATGAAGAGCGAGTTCCAGCGGCTGACGCACGAGCGGGCGTCGATGCATGAGAAGATAAAGGATAACCTGGACAAGATAGAGAACAACAGGTACGTTGCGAAAACGCGGCGCTGGCTTGTTGCTGCGGCAAGGATGTCTTATCATGAGCGCTTCCGCATATCTGCAAAACGAGTATCACAGGCTGATGTGATTCTGAACTATAGACAACTTCCCTATCTGGTCGGTAACGTCGTTGAGATTTTGGATCTCGACGTCGCGGCAGAAGCAGCTGAAGAGGGTGCCAACATCGACCTCGACGCCACCCGCGTCGGCAAATCCGCAGTCATCAAGACCTCCACCCGACAAACCATATTCCTCCCGCTCATCGGCCTGGTGGATCACGAGAAGCTCAAGCCGGGTGACCTCATCGGCGTCAACAAGGACTCCTACCTCGTCCTGGACACATTACCCGCGGAGTATGACAGCAGAGTCAAGGCGATGGAGGTCGACGAGAAGCCGACGGAGAAGTATACGGATGTCGGTGGTCTCGACAAGCAGATCGAGGAGCTCGTTGAAGCGATCGTGTGGCCGATGAAGGAGGCGGAGAGGTTCAAGAAAATCGGCATCAAGGCGCCCAAGGGTACGTTTGCAATGCACGGAGTATGCTCTTAAAACACAATAATACTGACGCAAGTTCTGCAGGTGCTCTGATGTATGGACCTCCTGGTACCGGTAAGACCCTGCTCGCCAGGGCCTGTGCTGCCCAAACGGATGCCACTTTCCTCAAGCTGGCCGGTCCGCAACTGGTGCAGATGTTCATTGGTGACGGCGCCAAGCTCGTCCGTGACTGCTTCGCCCTCGCCAAGGAGAAGGCTCCCTCAATCATCTTCATCGACGAGTTGGACGCCATCGGCACTAAGCGTTTCGACTCAGAGAAGTCGGGTGACCGAGAAGTCCAGCGGACCATGTTGGAGCTCCTCAACCAGCTCGACGGCTTCGCCTCCGACGACCGGGTCAAGGTGCTGGCGGCGACGAACCGCATCGACGTGCTCGACCCGGCGCTGCTCCGGTCCGGCCGGCTGGACCGCAAGATCGAGTTCCCGCTGCCGAACGAGGAGGCGCGCGCGCAGATCCTGCGCATCCACAGCCGGAAGATGACGGTCGACGAGGGCGTGAACTGGCCGGAGCTGGCCCGGAGCACGGACGAGTTCGGCGGCGCGCAGCTCAAGGCCGTCTGCGTCGAGGCTGGCATGATCGCCCTCCGCTCCGGCCAGGCCAAGATCAGCCACGAGCACTACGTGGACGCGATCGCGGAGGTGCAGGCCAAGAAGAACTCGCCCATCAACTTCATCGCGTGAGGGCGGGCTCGATGGTCAGGAGGAAAAAGAGAGGGGGTTGTGTGTATGCGTTATCTGGTGGGAGCTCGGATCCAGGCTGGCAGGGAGATGCATATCTACATCAGGCCTGGTCTTTCTTCACTCTTTCATTCTTTTTCCTCGGGTCCGTTCTATTTCATGGTGATGACGTGACCCCGGCAGAGAGACAGAGAGAGTGAGCGTCTTTGGGGGTCTTTATGTACGCATAGTAATATAGATCTCGCTCGTGACGATGGCTTCCCGTTCTCCCGTTGTGCTCGTGCAAGTGACGGATGTAGCGGTGAATTTTGTACAAAGTGAATAATGCCTGTTGAGTTTCCCTTAATCCCACCGATATGTTCAACTATATAACGCCAGCCGTCCCAGCCCCAAACCCCCTTCCCGGCTATATATGGATACCGATATATGTATAGGATGCAAGCGTACCGCTGCCCCTCCATATAAAACATAAATAGACCACAAGACCGCCTCCATTATGCCGTTTCCACATCTAGCAGGAAGGGAGAGACCAAGAAAAGGAAGAAGAAACATAAAATCTATCGCGACACGAGCGACCCAGAACTCCATCGGAAACCAATCCCAACCCTCTGCAAGGACACAGCTGATCTACCATCCAAACTTCTCAACAGCGACATCGACGTCAAAGCCTCTGGCCACCTGCTCCGCGCACGCATTCCGAACCGTCCGAGTCACGCCATCAGGCCCAGAGACGACCACGCCGACGCGCCCAGCCTCCTGCTCGATCCACGCGGCGACGACGGCGCGCACATCCGGCCGGCCAGCGACCTTCGTCGGGGGCGGGATGACCAGGTCAAGGCCCAAGTCCTCCAGCTCCCGGAGGCGGTCGGCGGGCAGCCAAGCGCGGTGGGCGGGATGCTGGGTGATCCAAAGGAGGCGGACGGGTTTTTTGTTATCGTTGTTGTTGGTGGTGGTGTGGCGAGGGAGGGGTGGCGGAGCGGGATCGTGCAGGAGGCTCCAGACGAGGGGGAAGATGACGGCGATGCCGGAGCCGGCGGCGACGAGGAGGGCGGCGTCGGCGCGGTGGAGGAGGGTGCGGGCGTGGTGGGAGCCGTAGGGCCCGTCGAGGCGGACGCGCAGGGGCGGGGGTGGGCGGTGGATGGAGGTGGTGGAGGTGGTGGTGGCGTGGCGGAGGAGGTCGGAGGTGAAGCCGGAGTGGGCGCGGATGAGGAGGGTGAGCCAGGCGTGGGTTGGGGCGGCGGAGTCGGTGGGTGGTGTAGGAGCGGCGGAGGCGATGGTGAAGGGGTGAGATTGGAGGATGTGTTTTTGACTGAGACTGGGGACGGTGAGGAAGACGTGGTCGGTTGGTTTCCAGCCGTAGATGATGTTTCTCCGTCCTCGAGCCCGGAACATGAGGTTTGTCTCTTTCGACGGGGCAGGTGGAATATCCCAGTCAGCTGACAAGTGTAATGTCTCACTATCGGGCAGGACAGTAAGAGTCGCGTCCAACTCCGCGGACTTGAGACAGAGCCGGTACACCAAACGATCGACCAGGAAGATCAACAGCGACGCTTCGACGAAAGGCCGGCTCGTATGATAATGCAGCCAGAGAAAGACCAGCGCGGAGATCTGGAGCAGGACGTGCGATGCCAGGAAGAGCTCATACCAGCGCTGCCGGAAGCTGCCAAGTGAGGTGAAGTACAGCAATTCGTACGACAGGAAGGTGCCGATACCCAGCAGCACAAGCGGGGTCAAGATGAAGCGCTCAAACGAGAAGCCTAGACGTCTCAGGACCCCATACCAGACGGCCAGAATCCCAAGGAAATGGATGACCGCCTCGAAGCAGAGCAGCTCACCCAGTCGCCGGTGGAAGATGTTGCAAGCCTCGTACGAGTAGCCGGTGAGCAGCTTGATAGGCTGGTTCTTGGCAGCCAGCAGGTAGAGCAGAGGCAAATTGGCACAGAACACGAGGCCCGCTCGGTCGGCGAGGACGAAAATGAAGGGTAGTTCAAGCGGGATGTTGTAGACGGTGTAGAAGACGTTGAGGGCGAAGAAGGCGAGGATGAACAGGGAGGTCCCGTTGGACGGCAAGGTCTTGTGGACGACCGGAATCGGCGGCGGCTGGTACATCAACCACGATCGCAGCGTGCCGCACAGCGTCCTCCTCTTACGCGACCTTGCGCGGTGACTGCTCAGGAGAGGCTGCCTCTCCGCGTCGGCGGGATCGAGTTTCACCACCGCATCGGGAGGGGTCGCCGTTCCTTGGAGCGTGCTGCTCGCGGAAGAAGAAGAAGCCCGGTCGGAGGCAGACCCAGTCGACAACGTCCGTGGAAAGGTGAGATATTGCGACGTCTTATCCTCAACGTCCTCCTGCGCCAGCTCGCTCCTCCTCCTCAGCTCCCGGACATCTCTCCGATCCCGGACCCAACGTGCGACGGCGATGAACAGCAGCAATGCAAGCACGACGAGATTATAAGTCAGCACGAACCGTCGTCCGAACCGGATGCCCTCTACCAGCCTATGGAACCGTGGGTCCCGGCCCGGATCGTCGGCTAAGACCTCTGCCCCGGGTGAGGGTGCCAGGGCATGGCGGACGAGCTCCTCCGCACTGGGAGTACCCGGATGGCCGGGCGAAGGCGGCGGAGTGGGAAGGGAAAGGTACAGGGCGGCCTGCACCCAGGCGTAAGGGATTCCGCTCATGGCTCGGCGGAGGTGAGGAGCCGATGGTGTTTCGATGTGAGGAATATCATCGGTTGGAGGGATTGAGAGGGAGAGAACGGTGAAGGGCCGAGGGGGCGATGTGGGTTCGGGGGACGTGGGAGTGACATACTGCGCGAGTCAGGTGTGAAGCGGAGTGATTGTCGACATGACTTGGAGAACCCCACGCTTCATGCGGGTTATCTATCGCATCAATCTCGGAATCCGACGACGGATCAAACTCAGATGCCATAGTCAAGCATATCTGTCAGGAGTGCTCTACATATTACTCTGTAGTAGCAATGCTTGCGTACCTTTCAAGATAGCAGTTCATAAACGAAGACAAAAGGTCAAGAGTACAGCACGGCATATAAAGTCTCAAAAAAGCCTTCTTGGTTTCATTCATTGCCGGTGATTTTCATTATCTTACATCAAATCCGGGAAAAGCACTCGATATAGCCTCACGTCTCCTTCCAATCTCTCTCCTCGTACAAAGTTCTCCGGCCAGGCTGCGTATTAGAGGGGTTAATGCATGATATCGTCTTCCATCAAAGCCCAGACACCAGACCCAATCAACCGACGCTCTGATGTACAAACTTCCGTCTTCGTTGAGACCGAGGCTAATCAAGGTCCCGAGCATGACTCCATGCGTTTATCCGGGATACCAGCGCCTCCAGACCTTTTCTCGTCGGAGACCTTCAATATCGGGCACGAGTGAGTCGCTGTGTCTCAATCTACTTGGAACCGGTGGCGTAGTGCCTCTTGCCGACGGTGAAAGGCAGGTAGCGGTACTTGATCATGTGTTGAATCTGTCTCCGCACTATGAAAACATAAAACATTAGCTTCCATATACGAAACGCGGGGCGCCTTCCAGCAACCAGCACGTCGCGCGCGCGCACTACTTACTCGTCAAGAAGAACAGGATAAACCAGTACATGACCAGGACAGGCCAGAAGACAGGCAGGTTGAACACCTCGAACCAGCTGCAGAGGAAGCTGACAGCGATGGCGCGGGTGGCGGAGTACCAGAACTTGAACTCGGGCAGCCGCCGCACGAAGGGGCGGAACTCGTCGTCCTCCTTGCTCGGCAGCCCGCCGGCCGTGCCGTCCTCCATGCCCTCATCCTGCTCCAGCGACGGGTCGAACTTGGGCGAGATGAAGGCGAGGAAGATGTTGAGCAGGTAGATGCCGAGGGAGTAGGCCACTGCGAGAAGGGATGGATTAGACTCCACGACGAAACGACGCGACCGAGCGGAGCAGCCGGGGTGGGAACTGACCAATGTACCAGCCCTGGGCAAAGAATATTCGGAGGGCGAAGAGGAGGAACAGGACGCCGGTGCCTATCCATCGGTACGTGGTGAACGGGGTGGACTTGTCGAGATACGCCTGGTACAACTACAGGGCTCCGTGTCAGTCGGAGTTCGCAGATTTCTGGGCAATGAAGCAGATCGAGCGTGCACTCACCCGGCCATACTTGGTGGTTTGCGCGGTGACCGCAGCAAACGGAGTGTCGGGCTCAGGCGCATCCATTGCTGCTGTGAGAGAGGAAGGAACGGGCGCTGCGATGTCGTCGATGCGCAACGGTGCGAATGGACGGGGTTGAGGGCGAAGGAGGGAGTGATGCGCGACGCCGACGGTTGTAACTAGACGAGCAGAAAGAGGGCGAAAGAAAGGAGTGGGTGGGAGTAGGTGGCGCGAGTGAGGATGGAAATTGGCGGACGTATCTGACAATTCGACGGGACGAAATGCGAAGAGTTCAACAGGCGACGTTCCGTCGGTGATGGGCAAGTGCCGGCCGTGGCTGAGTTGCCCGGTTCGGCCACGCAATCTTAGAGGGTGTTGAGGCCTCAGGCATAATGATACGCTTATTCAGGCGGCGGTGCCGTACCTTACCGTATTGTAGGAATCAGTAACATAACCTGTAATCAATCGCTGGACCTCGGATAAGGACCCTGACGGACGGTTACATGCTGTGGTAGCTCCATCAAGCTTGGAGGTAAACTGTGAGTTCCAATTCCCAATTCACAAACACCAAGATAGGCATTTTCCTTTTTCTCTCCGGTCTGCCCTGCCGCAGCTTCAATCACCATATACACAATGTTCACCCTTCGAACAACAGCGGTCCGAGTAAGCTCTCGATTCGTCCAGCCTTCGCTCCCCCGCCTCGCCCGGCCCTCCTCCACCACCTCCACCATCGCCGCGCTCCCGCAATTCGAGCACATCAAGGTGTCCGCCCCCAAACCCGGCGTGGGACTCAGTGAGCTTTGCCTTCCTCCCTGACATTATAGCCTCAGACCTCCAATATACTGACGCTTCAGTCCCACAGTTACCCTCAACCGCCCCAAAGCCCTCAATGCCCTCTGCACCCCGCTGATCCTCGAGCTCAACGAGGCCCTCCGGAAGCTCGACGCGGACAAGGAAACCGGCGCCATCGTCATCACCGGCTCTGAGAAGGCCTTTGCAGGTTCGAGCCCAGCTCTTCTGTCCTTTCTTCTTTCCACCGCAAGTCCTCGTCCGCGTCCACCCAACTAGCTAGCTTCCCCAAGCCCCCCAAGCTGGCGGCAAAGGACATGCACAATCAAGAAGGAAAAAGCAACCACAATCGCTAACACGCCTCCCCCCCATACCAGCCGGCGCCGACATCAAAGAGATGAAAGACAAAACCTTCAGCGACGCATACGGGCACGACTTCATCGAGAACTGGTCGGACCTGACCCTGCACGTCAAGAAGCCGATCCTCGCCGCCGTGGCCGGGTACGCGCTGGGCGGGGGCTGCGAGCTCGCCATGATGGCCGACGTCCTCTACTGCGCCGCCGACGCCACCTTCGGCCAGCCCGAGATCAAGCTCGGCGTCATCCCCGGCGCCGGCGGCTCCCAGCGGCTCGCCCGCGCCCTCGGCAAGGCCAGGGCCATGCATTACGTCCTCACCGGCGACACCTTCTCCGGCCGCGAGGCCGAGCGCTGGGGCCTCGCCGCCCGCGTCTTCGATACCCCGGCTGAGTGTCTTGATGGCGCACTCGCTGCGGCTGAGCGCATCGCCGGATACTCCCGCATCGCCGTCAAGGCTGCTAAGGAGGTCGTCAACAAGAGTCAGGATCTCGGCGTTCGGGATGGGGTCGAGTACGAGCGACGCGTCTTCCACAGCTTGTTCGGCAGCCGGGATCAGAAAATCGGCATGGCGGCGTTCGCGGCGAAGCAGAAGCCTGAATGGTCGCATGAGTAGAGTGGCAGAGATGAGGGAAGCAGCGATGGGGATCGCCCAGATATATGACTGATATATGTCTGATCACTGTTGGATGCCAGTGGTTTTGGGATCATGGACATTATGGGACCTCTGCAAAAGAAAAAGGAATAATACTACCTCCTAAAAAAAGAAATAGTCACACGTCATTACTCTTTTCGTTTCACGTTGCTTCGAAGGAAGTGCCTGCCCTCCTCTCATCCCCGCCGTTTTCGTTTTCATACTTCAAATTATTTCTTCCTTCCGTTTTCCATCGGCCCCCGCTAGCGACGCTCCTGCTGCCCTCCCATACCGCTCAGCTTGTCGTTGATGTTGTCCGTCGCTCCGGTGGCCGTGTTGCCGAGACCTTGATCAACAACAGCGTCAGCAAAGTCAAGAGAAGGCAGGAGAAGAGAGGGAGAGGAAACGACCGGCTCCAAAGATGGGGCCAGAAAGGAGGAAGACACAGCCAAAGTAACAACAGCACAACCAACCTACGACGCAAAGAAAGGAGGGAAGAGGAAGAAGAAGAACATACCCTTCGTCGTATCCCCCACGCCCTTGGTGACGCCGGTCAAAGTGTCGCCCAAGCCCTTGCCAGCCGCGCCGACGGTGTCGCCCACGGTGCCGGTGACGCCACCGACAGCCTTGCCGGTCGTGTCGACCACTCCGCCGACCGCGGAGCCTACTCCGCCCACGAGCCCGCCGAAGAGGCCTGCCGTTTGCGTTAGCTTTTTTTGGGAATTTTTGGGAATGGTCCGGGGGGGAGGGAAGAGGAAGGGAGGTGGTTGGGAGGGTCGAAATGAAGGGGAGGGGATGGGATGGGATGGGGATTGAGAGGACGTCGGGCCATTCGTCCATATGTCTCAGAAGCAAAGGCGAAAGTGAAGGGGAGGAACCAAGAGAAAAGAAGACAGAGGAAGTGAGACATTGCACCAGGAAAAAAGAAGCCCATCGACATGAGAACAAAGCGAAGAAAGCAGCAAGAAAATGTTAGGAAGACCTACCAGGCTTGTTCTGCTGCTCTTTGTTATCCGACATCAGGACGTGATAGTTACAGGATGTATATGTAGGGAAAAAGCTGTGGTTTTGCTTTCGTGCGTTTCAAAGTAACTACTGCGGAATCTCGAGTGGTTAGAAGTAGTATATAAGGAAAAGTGTATAAGTACGTGGCGGGAGGGAAACATGTATATACGTCGGAAGTAGGAAGGAGGGTGGAGGGGGTTGGCAGACGTTGACTTTGGGGAAATGACGTCGTTCACCCCTCCCAACCCCGGTTGCCGTCCACATGGACGACAGACTTAGACCGATGAACCACGGTAAGGATCGCCTCGTCCCGCCTTGCATCATCGCCATCGTGATCCAGAGCATCATCATCGATCCTGTTGCGTTGATGGTCGGCGGCATGAAAGCCGGGTAGACGAGGTCAGCATGATGCATGTCATCGTAATTGGAGAGGCAGCAAACGGGCAGTCGCTCTCCGTGATGCCGCAGACTGCAGAGATGTTCGGTTGAATGCAGATGTTCGCTCGAGTCCATTCTCATACAGTAAGATAAGTAGAGGCATGGTAGGCATAAAGGTACAGTCACCTCACATAGAAAGCATCTTAGCATAACAGGCCCCGGTGAATGGATCATAAGACAGTAAAATCTGTGCTATGGAATTCTGAATGATGTCTGGAAAAATGCTGGACGGCATAGGGCTATAGAAAGTCCAACAAAAACAGCGGAGAGGGGGGAAGGTGCAGAGGAAAATCAGCATCCGTCAAAAAGAAAAGGCCACAGCTCATGACCGCTCCAACCGGAACGCCTTTGGTATGTGAGAATGGACGAAGAAAACCTGATAGTGGTGGCCTCCCGATCCCCGGTAAACTTTTTGGTTCCTCCCCACCATCATGAAAAGGGAAAAACAGAGAGTAATGCACACTTTTCCCCCCTGTCTTAGAAACGCACAGATTCGGTGAAATGACACCCGAAATGCAAGGCCCAGAATGTATGCTCGCAAACCCACGTCTATGCAATCGGCAAGATCGAATTATAGAGACGACAAGCTCCAATCCTCGGCAAGTAGGAGAGGACTCATGGCTCTGAAGGCTTCGCAGCCTCTCCCTCCTTACTAGCGGCAGCCGGCTGGCTCTTCGTAAGGACAGGGGATGACTTGGCGGAAGGGGGAGAGGCAACATCATCGCCGTGATCGCCGGATGCATCAAGGGCGGCAAGGGCGCTATCCAATCGTTAGTATAGAGTCGGGCAAGGGGTAGCTAGTCAATATTTACCTGAACGCATTCTGCTGATGGGCGGGGGTACCGCTCTCCTTCACCGGAGGAGTTCCGGTCCGGGAAGAGTTGTGAGAGTCTCCACGTTCTCCTAGACCGCTAGGTCCAAGCCTGCCTCGGCCGCTGCTGCTACGAGTGCCAAAGTTCGAAGAAGGCCCAAACGTACCAGGACTCTGGCTGGCATTGCGACCAGATGCACGAGTCGACAGCCTACGCAAGTCTTCCATACCAAGCTGGTTCTTCTGGTAGTCTGGTGGAGGCATGCCACCACCAGAGAACGACCGAACATCTCCACGGCCGATGGGTGGACGGCCACCGCCGCGGGCATTGGAGCGTTGCCTCTCCATCTCCTGGGCTTGTTGAGCTGCTGCAGCCTCGGCATGGATCTCTTGCAACGTCTTCGGACCCTTGGCGTCATCCTTGGACTTCCAATTGGCCTTCCTGAGGTCAACAAGATCCATAAGCATAAAGCGCATACGGCTCGGAAGCTCAGGCATGTTCATGATGTTCTGAATGCGTTCGAAGTATGCGGCGATCATCTTGGGGCCCTGGTCAGTGGAGTCCATGGTGGCACCGACAGCCTTGAGCAACTTGACCAAACTCTCAATGGCAGTCTCGTCGGGGCTGCCCTCGAAGTTAAGAAGTTTCATAACACACTCGTGCATGATGCGGAGCGTCAACATGCCAAGCTTGTAGAGTTCACCGATGAACTGGATCAGACCGAGACCACGACGCTTGGCAGCGGCAGCGATATAGTACTCATCCGACAGCATTGCAGCTTCCTCAGTGGACCCATCCGGCTTCTCGGGAAGGTTGACTTCCCAACCACGCTCGAATTCTTCTTGGCAACGGTTGAGAAGATACTTCCTGAAGAGAGCGCCACCGACGACTGGGTTTCCGTTCTTATCGCGGACATTCTCGTCTTTGATCTCGGGGCTCATAGTCTCGAGCATGCGCTTACAGAACTTGGCGTACATAGGGGCCCAGTGTGCTTCGTCGCAAGCCTTCTCGAAAGTGAGCTGAATAACTTGTCTGAGTGTACGGCCATCGCTTTCATCCTTAGACTGAGCAGCAATCTCCAAGATCTGGTCGGCGATCTTGTCGAACTTCTCAGGGGCCATCTTGTTCAGAGCAGCCTTGACCTTACGCTGAACCATGTCAGGAGGCAGATGTCCGTTGGGCAACTGTGCGGGAGCTCCTCCACCGACAATGCTAGCCGGCTTCCAACCAGACTTGGAGACTTCCAACGGCTTAAGTTCCATTCCAGCAGTTAAAGGCATAGTCTTAGCCAACTGTTCCTCGTTACCGTGTCGGCTGGGGTTCTTGTCCATTGGGTTCCGCTTGCTGCCCTTGCGGGAACCTCCAGCGGTCCTGGGCGAGTTGGGACCGCCAATCTGGCCCATGCTAGGGAATGATCCAGTACGGCTAATGGGAGCACCGCCACCAACAGGGAAGCTGCCAGGCCGGTTTGCAAACTGCGCAAGAGGGTTGGTCATGGTCTGAGAAGCACGGAACCTCTGCTCAGAGGTTGTGCCCGGAGGAAGCGTTCTGGTCTGGTTGAAGTTGCCCATAGGACCGGACATGCCCATGGAGCCGCCACGAGACGCCGACCTGCTACCCATACCGGAGGCACCCCGAGCTGACTGAGGGCGAGCGGAGTCAGAGGAGTCGCCCACAGTTTCCTTGACCTTGTTGTCCCAGTCGATGGAGGGCTTCTCCTTGAAGACGTCCTGGAATTGTAGCAGGAAGCTCTTGTCATACCGCTGACCTTTGCCCTTGGCACCTTGGTTGAGGGCCGGGTTGGGAGAACGGATACCCTCAGGGTACTTCAAGTCCTCCCGCACCTGAAGGAAACGAGCAGACTTCAGAGCTTGCATGCCGGGAGTGGGCTGTGCAGGCTCCACAGACTTGCCAAGCTCAGTCTTGATAGGAGCAGGTTTTGGTTTGGCAGCACCAGCGGCCTTCGATTGAGAGGGCTGGGCAGGAGGAGGCATGCTGGAATCGGAAGTAGGAGTAGAAGTTGTACCACTCGCACCGGGCCCGAAAGTAGGACGCTTGAGGGAAGCAAAGAGCTTCTCGCGTTCCGCTTTGGCTTCAGGAGTCTCTTCCTCAACGCCTTTGTTCTTTGCCCGCGCTTCTTCGGCCTCTTCGGCAGCCCGCTCGGCTTTCTTGAGCTCTTCGGCCTCCTTCGCTGCAGCAATTCGAGCCTTCTCCTCATTCTCCTTCTTCTTTTTCTCCTGGTATTGACGTTCACGCTCTTCTTCTTCGCGCTCGGCTGCTTCCATCTCGGCGATGAGACGCTCCTCTTCTTCAGCCCGCTCTTTAGCAGCCTTAGCCTCATCTTCTTCCTTGGCCTTTGCGGCCTTCTCGGCCTCTTCCTTCTCCTTAGCAGCCTGAGCTTCGGCCTCCTTCTCTTTGGCAGCCTTAGCCTCGGCTTCCTCCTTCTCCTTGGCAGCCTTGGCTTCGGCCTCTTCCTTCTCCTTTGCGGCTTTAGCCTCAGCTTCCTCCTTGGCCTTTGCCGCCCTGGCCTCTTCTTCGTCCTTCAACTTCTGGGCTTCAACCTGCTTCCTGAATTGCTCTTGGAAGTCATGCTTCTTTTCCGCATCAGTCTTGACTGACTGGGTACGACCATGTTGAGAGCCAGCGGCGCTGGAAGCACGAGGCGGCGGTGTTGGAGTGGAGGCTACCACAACAGGCGACCTTGACTGGGCCGTTGGAGCGGGTGAGGCAGCCTTCTTATCGAAAGTAACAACCTCACCATCGGCGTTCTTGATCACAATACCCTTACTCTTGCTCTTACTAGGGATTGTGAAAGCCGAGGCAGCAGCTGGGCTACTAGTGCTTTGGCTGGGGGTGTGCGAGATGTGTGTCGCAGCAGGCAGAGAAGGAGTTTGAGGAGCAGGAATGGTGGAGGGGGGTCTCTCGGACACCTGAGAGGAAGACCTTGACATGCCGGGGGCATGAGGCCCGTTGGCATACTGTCCATGGATGTAAGGGGCTTGGGCAGCCATGGTAGGGGTAAACGCCGGAGGACGAGGACTTGGCGGTGCTGGCTGGTACGCCACACCCTGAGGGATAGCATATGGATTGTGGTAATAACCATAGGTAGGGTCCAGTTGGTTCGGCATGTTATAGAATCCCTAGATGAACGGTTAGAAAACAGCAATCAGACAGTGATAAAAAACATGATAGCAGGAACCAAAAGCTCTCAAATGTTTCAACGTCGCAGTGTCACTAAGGGAAAACTTACCTGTTGGGGTTGGAACTGCTGCGGATAACCGGCGTAGGGAGCATGCATTTGAGGGTTGTTAGCATACTGCATCTGTTGTTGTACCGCTGCGGGAGTAATGGCAGGGCTTCTCGCTTGTCTGTATGGAGAACTGTTGGGATGCGGGCCCTGGAATTGCTGCGGCATATTCGGGCCGCCTCTGTTCTGATTCGGAGCCCTGAAATTAGTCACGGGGGAGTGCGCGACTTGAGGATAGCCACCGGGAGGGAATCCTCGGCCACGGCCGCCATTCGGCTGGAAAGTCCTGTTCATGCCTGCGTTGCTCATGTCGCTGTGTGCTGACTGAGACGATTCGCGGCGGAGGTGTTGTGCTTGAGGAACGACGTTTGCGTTCGGAGGCATAGACGGTCGGGCCTAAGAAGGTGTTAGCTTGAATGCACAGATCTCGCCGTGGTCGGACAAGGGACCTTACGTTCTGATCTCCGCCCTCGCCAAGGCTGCCGAAAACCAATCCGTTACCTTGACCCTGCAACGAGGAAGGCGGGCGTCCACCACTCGTTGAGGCGGGCTGCGGAATCGGAGATGGAGAAGTGGCAGGAGAAGTGATGCGCGGGTTGGGCGCAGGCAAGTTGGAATGGTGGGGCTGATAGGGAACGCTGTTTGCAATCGCAGGCGAACCACCAGCAGCAGTAGAGCCGAACTGGATGCTGTTGCGGTTGGAAGAACCAACAGGCCCACCGTTCTGGAAACTGACAGACGACTTCTGTCGGCTGTGATCGGAGGCGCCGTTGGCACCACTGTTCACGACCGGGACTGCAGGTTGGATCGGGGGCTTGCCATTCACCGGAGATACGGAGTTTGCCTTGGCATGCTGTGTCTTGGGTCCACCCACTGCCACGGAAGGAGTCGTGCTGGAAGCGATCGAGGGCGAAGAGATGTTCTTGGTCGCGGTCGCAGAAGCGTAGGAACGGGCAGTGGGCTGAGCCGAGCCAGCGGCCAGAGGCGACGTCGTTCCTGGAATGGTGGTGGTGGAAGCGGCGTTGGCGGTCTGCGCGGCGTTGTTGGTGGAGTTAATCGCGGGCTGGATAGAGCTTGTCATTAGAGCCTGGATACGGGGAGGCGTCGTGTCGGAAAGAGTCGTGAAACTTGACGTCGAGGACGGTCGCGAGAGGTCGGTCGGAGAGGGAGATGACGTCCACAGGAAGTCGAGTCCGTCAACGGGCCGGGGTGGGTATGTATTATGAGGAGCGGAGAGAGGATGTTAAAAGAGAATCTCGAGCGGGCGAGATGGAGAAGCGAAGGGGGAGTTGGATGTGTCGCAGGGAATGAGAATTTCCCGACGAAAGGCCAGTTAAGGCTTCGGTGTGCACTCGTCGCCGGTGACGGGAGAGTGTGTCGCTCGCAGCGGAGTTCCTGCAACCCAGATCTTTCAGCAGTAAAACTGTGAAGTCGCCGACGTGACTCCCGTGCGTATAGCAGAGGAGCGTTGATCTGGCGAAGGGGTGGTTGATGGAATGGGTGGTCTCTGTGGGAAGAGAGGCGATGATGAGAGGTGAGGAAGAAAGTAGGTGGTGAGGCGCCCACGACGAGCAACGAAAAATAATTTCGGGCTGCTCCGTCACTCTTAGTGCTTGCAGGGAAGCCCGCATGCCGCCAATCACGCCCGGTCCGACAAACGAAACGAGGACAGCGGCCGGCCACCCAATCACGACGCCACGAAACCCGGATTTCCTCCATGTTCTATTGTATGTTCAAGTTGCTTTCACTTGTTGCATTTCTTGTTCTTACTGTGTTCTTTATTCAGTAACTTAGTACTACTAACTTACCTCTCTAATGAATCTCAGGCCGATGCAGAAAAGTAAAGAAGTGAAAGGAGAGGAAGTAGAAGAAATAGTTACCAGCATAGATCGTGTGATCGAGTCCCACGTTACGGTACAACAACAACAACAACAGCAATACTCCCTGAACTTGGGGTGATTATATGTAATGATAATAAGTGATGGATCTACAATATCAGTGGAAGTCGAATTCCTAGTACAAATCATCGACTCGAGCAGAAGAAACAAACATCAAACAGTCTGTCTCTACCCGCTATTCCGTACTCTACTGACTGACCATTACCCGATTGCCCTTATGTTGAACAGTAATTTTACCATTTTGCGTGGGATTTGTAATTCTCAGAAAGAAGCCATCCAATAATTCGAGGCCAGACAGGGACTGACAGATCCGTATTGGATTGCTCCTCCGGGTACTGCTAGGCGTTTTTACCTACCTGACTGTGTGTGTGCCTAGCCCATCCAGCCCAGCCAGCACATCACAGCAGAAGTGTGGCGGAGTCTTCCAAGATCCCCTCACCTTCCTTTCGCCTTCCCATCCTTTCCACCTCTTTCTTCCATCGTTCGGTTCAACGGCTAGCTGGCCGGGGCGAGGAGGGGCGGGATCCAAGCGAGAGGAAGAGAGAGTGTGAAGTGTGTGTGTGTGTGTGAGTTTCGGTACGGCGTGCTCGATCGTCCTTTCGCCGTCCGTGGCTCGCTTGCCGCCGCCATCCAATCCATCCACCGTCTGCACGGACAATCATTCGGGGCACCTACTTAACCATCCGGCACAAAGGCACAACTGAAAGGCCGGATCGGGCAACGGGCGCTGTAACCTTACCCAACCCCGGTCTTGTTTGACAGGCAGTTCGGAGCCAGACAGAGCAAAGAAAGGAAATCAAGTAAGGCGGAGGAGAAGAAGGAGGTTCTCGGATAACCCCGGTCGGTTCTCTACCAATCCGAAGTTGCAAAAGAAAAGGACAGGAAAACAAACCGGCACGGTTTGATAACTGCCCAAGCGCAACTGCGGGCAGCTTCATAGACGATATGTTAGCCCCGCCAGATGCCGAAGGAAAGAGTGAGTATTGTAAAGTTGGGTTTCCATACTAAATATGTATACGGGAGGGGAGCAAGGGCGAAAAGGAATCCGTGAAGACAGATGGGTGCATCTATCCTTTCGTAGAGAAAGAAAGGTGTCAAAAGACCGCTGGAATACAGGTGACCTATAAGTTCAATTGTCATTGTCCTAGCGGTTACAGAAGAGAGCAAATGGATGGATGAAAGAAGTATTTACCATATGTCGCCTGGACAATTAAGATAGGTACAGTATATAGAGATACAGTGCATATATATATCTATATATCTATATATCTATATATCTATGGTTTTTTTCAAAAAAAGAAAAAAAAAACGATTAAGATCGACGTATATAAGCCATAACAACACACCTGATCTCATCACCCCTTTCCTCTCATCCTCATCCTTACGTCCAGCCACACATATACACGCACAAACCAATATCCATCACGATTACCCCGACCCCCGGCTCAACAGAAGAAGCACTCATTGTCATGCGCCTCCCAAAACCCAGCAATCCAACACATCACCAGAGGGGGATATACATTCGCGCCAAGAGAGAAGAAACGATATAGGTACGATACCCGTGACCAACTATAGGGGAGTCCAGTGGAGGCAAATTCATTGTTCTTCCACCATCGATCGGGTGTCAAGCATGTTCGGCGTGCGCCTTGGATAAGCACGCGAGACGGGTCACTCATAGTCGTCCGACAAAGAGGAAGAAACAGAGGAGTTCAGGCATGGCTTTTTTTTTTTCCAACGAAGTTTTTTCCCGATTCTGATTTGTTTATGGATCCACACTGATATGCTGATGTATAAGGGGGTTTTGCGAGAAAAAGAAAGAAGAATGGGAAAGAAGAAAAAAGAAGAAAAAGAAGAAGGTTTTCAAGGGAAAATCCAAAGAAGCAGAAAACAATCGGAGCGAGATTTCGCCAGAAGATTACAAAAACATATACAGGGGAAAGTGGAAAGTGATAAAAAAAAACTCCAAACGAATCGCCCAAAATATACCGAGAGAATGGAAGCAGAAAAGAAGACGAGAAGACAAGAAACGAAGAAGTAATAGGTCTGCGACCTAAGCGGAGAAGGATAAGAAAGATACAATAGGCCTTGAACCTAAGTGGTAAACTCCCTAGAGGAGGGAAAAGGATAGAAAAAGAAAAACGATAAATCGGTTAGGATTAAGAAAGAATATGCCACAAGCAAGGTTCGGCCATCGGACTCACCCTTGGAAGAGAAGAAGAGAAGAGGTTAAAAGGTAAGCATGCTCAGTGGGATATAGATATACAAATCGAAGATGCATGGAAACATGTCGATTTTGCTTGCATCGAGGACAACGTAATGGTAACTTAGGAGCACAGAGCCGGACACAGGTGAAAAATGGTCCGACGAAAGGACGCAGTCGCAAAGCTTTGCAGTCCCGTTCGCGATGCTGTCCGATGCAAGTGAGAGAGCGCTCGGTGGTGGTTCAGTACGACGACGGTAGTTGCGCTCCGCTGCTGCCATCGTTGTCCTGATTTGGGTTCTCCGCCAGCTCACCGAGGACTGATCCCACCGGAGGGTACTGCTCAGTGTGGCCCGATTCTTGCCGCATGAATGGGGTTTGAAATGTCGTAACGTGGTGGGGTGCGCTCAGGTGTGGCACTGGGAAGCCTTGCGAAGCCCCGAGCGGCGAGCTTGTGTAGTTTGGATAGGAGGCAGTCTGGGGTGTCGTCGCGTTTCGATTTTGCGTGTAATGAGGACTCAGCTCAATGCGGCGCGGAACAGCAGCTGAGAACGACCGCATCCTACTTGCTGCGCCTGCTTGGAACCCTTGTATTTGAGCATCTATTGCAACTGCCGTTAGAGCGAACGATTGAGATCGCACAAGGTGGACCTTACAGGCATAACCGAGCCCGTAGGGCAACATAGGACTAGAGTGGGCTGCCCCATCCAGGCTGGTTCCGACTGCGTCCCCCGCAGACGTCAAGTCCGAAGCGCTTGTATATGTGATGCTTGATCTCAGGGGTGACGAGAGGGATTCGGCCCGTGTCCTGCCTATCCGATCGGCGTGCATTTGCAGTCTCTGGACCGGATGAGACGTGTAACCCGGTGTTGAGGTTGGTGACCCCCCAAATGGGTTTGACCGCCTGCTTCCGTGGTCGATTGCAGCGGGAGAGTATGAAAAAGATGATGCATCTGTACTGCAAGATACCGAAGACAGCGTGTCGGTAGCGGATTGAGCTGAGGAAAAGGTATATCCGCTAAACGATGGGCTAATTGCAGCAGGGGGGATTTGACTGCCATCAGAGAAACGCCTCAGCGTGTCAATAGTAAGCGGCCGGAGCATACTTCCTTCCGAAAAAGCAGAGGAATACGCTCCTGGTGAACTAAGAGGCGTGCCTATGCTGGTGGAGGTGCCGTAAGGCGAATGAAGCGCTTGGGTCAAATCAAAGTCATCTGGCAACGCTCGAGATCTCAGCATCCTCTCACGGTCATCGCTCGTAAGACGCTTGAGCTTAGCTCTCCTATCGACCATCTTAGTCCTCGATACTTAAATGAACCAAATCCGCTTACCTGTTTTGAAACCAAACTTGCACTTGTCTGGGACTTAAACCCGGGATCTCACGCGCCAACCGCTCCCTATGCGCCGCATCGGGATGCGGTTGTCTTGCAAATTCGCTCATCAGGAAGCGTGTTTGGTTGTGAGTGAGCCTGGTGAAGCAGGGTAAGCTGTTAAGAACATATCGGCCAGTTGCTGAATGAGCACGTACCTGAAGCGTTTCATCTTGCGCTTCTGAGCACGGAGTTCGGCAGCAGACAGGGGTTTTTGCTCTTGCTCATCAGCCGTGCACGAGTTTGCGGCATCATCCTGCCCATCATCGAAATCTCCGGCCTTGTCTGTCCCAGGAGAAGGAGGCGTGGGCTGTGAGATGGGACTTGCTGGAGCAGATCCGCCAAACGTTATTTGCGGTAGTCCCGCAGCTTCAACGTCTTCGATCTTGCTGATGGTGATCCTCTCACTTCCGCTAGGGATCGGCGAATTGCATGAATCATGGAGAGGCGTGGCAGCTTGATAGTTGGAATGACCGGAAGGCCGGAAGTTGTAGGGAAAACTCTTATGTGTTCGCAGGGTAGGCCTTCGTTCATTGAAGCGCAACGGTAACCCGGTCATATCCGTCTGCATTAACCCCATATCCAGGGCTGCTTGCGTTGACCTGTAGTCAACCCCCTTAAGGTCTTCGTCGTGCCAGTCTATCTCTGTATTTGTCGAGTTGTACGCTGACATGCGCGGAGAACTCGGCGGAGAGAGCGGAACGATTTGGATTCCGTCGATCATTTGAGGCTGCTGATTGTGCGACTATGATGTTTCCTTGCTGCCGGTATCTGACTACCTAGGAGAGCAATTGCAGTGCCAATAAGCCAAGTGTACAGGACCTAATGATTTCAAGGTATTACCATACCTTTGCGAAAAGTGACGGGATGATGTTTCGCAAGAATACCGACGCAATCGCACCCTGGAAATGGAGTAGTATCGTAGAGCCGTGGGATATCTACGGCATGCCCTGAAGTGGCCTTGATCACGTCCACAGAGTAGATCACACTTGAGGAGATAGGCGCGGGAGCAGACAATGGTGTTTGCAGTCGTCCCAAAGAACCACAGAACTATAAATATAGCCCGGCGGATGAAGCTCTCAGTGCTTCGATGAAGTCGTTCTTGAGTTATTATTCCGCAAGCCGAAGGGTCCCGCGCCTTGAGACCGACTGAGATGCGAACCGGATGTGAGCGACCTTCAAATACTGTCCGAGGAAATGATGAGAGAAACCAATAAATCTGGATGAGGGCAATGTCGGTAAGGGTAAGGTTCGGGTCTTTTTTTTTGCCTGCTGTAAGAATACCAGGAAAGAAGGGAAGAATTAGCACTTGCGCCAATTGGGGGATTGACCAAGGAGACCAAGTAGGAAGGTTGCGAGCAGGCCTGGTTGGGGAGAGAAGGATTGGTGATGCATACTTGAGAATGTTTCCGAATGGGATAACTGGTCAATTCAGCCTCAGCAGACACCAGCTTCCCTGGAGGTTGAGAGGATATAGACAGAACAGGATGATGACTGTGGACAGAGGAATAATTGATGTCCGTTGAAGACCAAAGCGAGCGATTGCACCTTTTTGGACTTGACCTCTCTCCTCGAAGCTGAAATTGAATGGTCGGGGTTAAAGCGGTGCCGGGATACGGTACCTCGGGACGAGGACCGTTTATGGACTTGGGAGCGGCGGAGAAGTAACCGGTGGATAGAGGGCAGATGGGGCCAGTGTGCTTAAGGGTTACGAGGATGCAGAAAAGACCAGAAGATATCACAAGGATGGCCTCTAAGCTCACAAAATGACAGGGAGGAGGAAGAGATGGCGCCAGCGGCAACGCCTGACCCGTGGCGTCCAGCCTGGGAGGGACGGTCGTTGGCAAATAGCATGTTAGGAGCTCAGTGACAGCGCAGGAGAGTGGCAAGGTTGAGACCGGGCTTTGCAACGCTTGTTGCGGGGTCTACCTTAAGGTGGGTAGGTGACGGGTAGAAGGCGGATGAGGACGTGACAGCTTCCACCAGCCGTCGCTAAGGAAATCATCCAGGATCCGGGAGACTGTTCCTGCCATGCCCAACCCGCCGTGTGGCTCTCCAGCGCTGACTAGCCGTGGTGTTTCGCGACATCTGCGGTTCCGGGTCCAGAGATTGCGTCAGGGGACGAGAGACATCAGCCTTGGAGCCGCCCGGCTCGTGGGTCGTCGTTTCCGGTGCGTGAGGAGACGACGGGAGGCTTTGAAGCTCCGGCAGTGCTGCGGAGCGGCCATACTGGCACCGTTGAGACGCGTATTGTATTGTACAATAGAGTGAATAGGTATCGGTACAGTGTCTCTGTCCGTTAGCTGCTCCCCCCTGTTGATGCGCGCGCACGATCGCTCAAAGACTCTGGCCTGGCCTAGGCTCAACCTGCTAGCCCACAGGGCGGCATCGCATCAGTCGAGTGACCAGCAGATCTGGACGATGGAGATCCCTTGCTGAAAGTTCCCTCGGCCCGCTCCGGGGCGAAGTGCTGCTTCTGGAAGGCGTTGCGTTGCGCTTCTGCAGCTTGAGAGCAGCAACCTTGACTACAACGTGACCTAATGCGCGTCTCCAGCAGCGTCTCCAGGTAGAGGCCAGGTAGAGGAGCCTTAAGGGACGGTCGAGGAGGGCAGCGAGAGAGACGGGCAGAGGCAGCGGACGAGGCCTTCGGTGGACTGCTCCTATGGTCGAAACCGGCACAATTTCGACGCCTCCCACGCAGGGGCGATCGAGTATCGCCGTCAGCAGCACAACATGGCTGGCCTTTCCCCCCTGTTTGTGGGGATGGTTGAGGATTCTTCCGCGACGGTGATCCGCAGCCAGGTACAAACTTCCTCCGTTGCGCCTTTTACCACTAGGTACCTAGGCACCCAGGTCGTGCGTACGGGCTTGTCAGCACCAAACAGCCGATGCACTACGCTTCGTTCGGGTGGACAGTGAGGAGAGCTCCTTCGTTTTGTTTGTCCGAGGTCAGCACGTTCCCACTCCTCCTCCGACTGCATCGATCCGGATATCCTCCTCCCTCCCTACTCCAAACGTTCAGCCGGTCGAGGTCGTCGAATCGACTACAGCACGGCATCTGGGATAGCGGTTAGGACGGTCCTTGCAGGCCATGCTGAAGCTAGCTAGCCACCGGGCATGGGCGGAGGACACGAGACGGGAAACACATAACGCAGCCGGAAACACACGACCGGCGGAACGACCAGACGGTTTCGCACGACGAGGCGGGTATGCACGGTGAGGCAGAACGGAGACGCTGGTGGTTTCGCAGGCGAGAGGAGCGCCAAAACGCCGATGGAGGGGGGGAGGGGGAACTGTGGAGGTTAGCCAGAGATGCCCAGTTTAGAGAGGCCATGAGGTGGGAAGAGCCCCGAAGCAAGGCCGTCGATCCGTTTCCCCCTCGCGACTGTTCATCCCACCAATCAATCCCATGAACACTCACCCTCCGCCTAGTATGTATGTGTTTGTAGGTAGGAATGTATGTACGTATGAACAGATGTACCCGCCTGTCCTCGGACATCCACCGTACGTCTCTGTACCACGGCAGTCCAGCATGTACAGTACAGTACATACGGACCGCAGGACAGACACCATCCACCATCCACCGGCCACCGACCACTGCCCATGCGCCTTCACTCCACGCTCCATGCTCCGCGCGCGCGCGAAGCTCCCAGGCTCCCAAACTTCAGAGCTCCACCTCCGTGTTCCATGTTCCATGTTCCATGTCGATGGCCCATCCGCCGTGCCAGGAGCCCGTCCACCACCCTCATCCGTGCCCACCAAGCGACCCATGCCCGGGCACTTGCGCCCTTCTATCGTATTAGGTACAGTGGTTGCGGGCGCGCACGGTAGTCACCTAGGCACCTATCGTAGGGCTTTCCCAGGGCGAATCCCACCGCACCACCAACGCCCGTCATCGCCATCGCCATCGGCTATCCCAAACCGCACCCATCCTCCCAGTTTTCCCCACGCGAAATTGAAGGGAGAGCCAGAAGCCCTTCGCCCCGAGCCCGGCTCACCGAGATTATCGTCTGTCGTGGATCCCTCCACCGTCATTGCTTCACCGTTGTCCCCCGCAGGACGTCCGGTCTGATGCTCGCTGGGATTGCTGAAGAGGGGGTGGAAGGATTCTTACAGTCTGGTGAGGGGAAGGGGAGGGAAGGGAGGGGGTGCGTTGCAGCTCCAGAAAGGAAAACCACGAGAGGCCAGCTTTCTCTTTTTTTCCCCTCGCGCGCCAGTCAGTCCCTTTCATTTCGGGGGGGTGCAGGCGACATCCTCCTCCTCCTCTTCTCCTCTTCTCACCCCCCTTGAAGAACGAGGAAGACGGCAACACAAACCGCCACCGCACCCATTGTGCCGGGATCCCGGAGGTTCATCGAATGACTAGCGGCCTGAAAGTCGCTGAGAGCCGGCCGTTGCTGGCATGTGGCAGCTGGGCGCCTGGCATCTGGCAGTTCTGGCAGTTTTGGCGGTCTTTTGGCAAAGTGGAACAGCAGCAGCACGCGTGGTGGGTGCAACAGTGAAAGGCAAGGCAAAGGTGGGTATGGATGGGGAGTCGCTCTGAAGGTCAGAATGCCTGGATATATCCCACCTATGACCGCACCAGCAACACCACCCTCTTCCTCCGCGACCCCCCCGAGGCGCTTCTATGCATGCCGACCTGAGTGGGCAACGGGGCAACGGGCAGCGAGCACCGCTGCCTGCCAACGTCCAACGTGCACGCTGCTTCGTAGAGTAGGAGGTATGGATGTACATGTCTGTACAGTCAAGCTGGCTGCTTCTCTCAAGCCGTTCCACTAAGCAAAACGGCGAGGGGACGACGGATACCGTTGCTCCTCTTCCATCCTGTCCCAGGCCCTCTCAGTGATATCCCATAGGCGGCGTCAGTTCCACCGCTCCCAGAGTCTGGGTTCCCGGAGGCCGAGCAACGAAGACGAGGAGGGGGGTCGAAGGGAGCACTGTCCTCATGTCCTCATGGCGTGGGTGAAGGACGACGACCGCCGCCGCCGCCATCCGCTCGCGCCCGCCCTAATGTTTCCGGACGGTAGGTTGTGTTTCGAGCCGAGCACCCTCAGCGTGGGTCCCGCAGCACACCGCGTAAAACGGGCAGACGACGGGACCACCGGGGGGCCTAAGGGGCCTGCGTGCCTGCGTGCCTGCGTGCCTGCAACCGGCCGAGGCCACGCTCGTCGTCCCCCCGCCCCCTCCCCCCTTAAACCCTGCCTCGGCCGGACGTTGAAGGTTTTACCTACATGTAGGTTAAGAAAACGATGCAGATCAAGGAACGATGGGCGGGCCAGCCTTGCTTCCCGTCTCTACTAATAATAAATCACACCGACCCGTCATTTTCTGTCTCGTTCTACAATACAGTATGTACCTAGCGAAAGCCGCTTCCTCACGGACCGCCTTCGAGGGGGGAGGGGGGAGAAGGAAGAAGGAGGGAAATCCGAGCGGTTACGGATAGATAGATAAGGTACATGGTCTGCCACCATGTGGACATTTCGAGCTCCTGTCAGGAGGAGCGAGGCACATCATTTTTATATAAATTAGCAAGTTGTCGGCCTGTTTGCACTCAGCGCGGCTTTCTCTTTCTCTTTTTCTTTCCCTCTCAACGTTCGTCGAAGAAAGGGCCACAAACCTACTGGTTAGCGATGTAGTGGAGAGAAAGAGATGTGACCGGAATAGGCGCAGGATGGGCCCATCAAGGCTCCGGTCAGTGCACTTCGCATCATCGCCTTGCCGGAAGCTCTGGAAAAAAAAGAAAAAGAAAAAGAAAAAGAAAAAGAAAAAGAAAAAGAAAAAGAAAAAGAAAAAGAAAAAGAAAGAAAAAGAAAAAGAAAAAGAAAAAGGAAAAGAAAAAGAAAGAGAAGGTAAAGAAAAGAGGAGAAAACACAACCTAAACCGCCTTACTAGCCATGTTCTGCAGACACAGGGGAAGGGCCTGCTACCTGCTCCTAGGCATGTCCCTAACGTTGCTTATCCTCCCCTGTCCCTGTTCTTTAGGAAGAGGGAGGGGGAGGGGGAGGGGGAGTGGAAAGCAGCGAGGGCATGAGGGAGAACCTTGCAGTTCGGCCGTTTTTCCCTGCAATCCCCCGCCAGCGAGCCTGGCCGGCCCATCGTCGTTCCACGTCCGTTGTCGCCGGGGCGTCACGAAGAAAGCAGCAGCGCACCCTCGCGTACCTACGGGGGTAACCGTGGATCGCGCATCGCATCGCATCGTGGCGGTCGCGGATGTTGGCACGGCGAAGGAATACAATGCGGCGGGAGGATCCTTCGGTTGGGTGCACTCTACAGCCTGTCGTCTTCACCCAGGGCAACAACCAGAAAAGAAAAAAACGCCACATTGTGCTCTCGTCTTCCATTGCACCCTCTCCGAACAGCTGCACCTCTCGAGACGGGCCGGATACAGACATAACAGCTTGCATTTTTCCGGGTATATCTATCTCGCGCTGGCGGCGTGAACCTCAACGTTCGTTCGCCTAGGTCTGTCTACTCGTTCTGCTGTTCTTGACCTGCCTCCACCCTCCCAACCTCCTCGCCGGTCACTTGACGATCCTGTTCGGATGATCGGGCCTCCTGCACGTCGTCTTCAGCCACGGGTCCTCCACCCTTGCCTTCCGGCGCATCGCCCGCTGTGCCCTCATCCTTGCTTGCTCCCTCTCCTTCCGGTTGAACGAGGGCCTCCAATTTTCTGCCGTCATCCATCTTGTCGAACGAGCGCAACATCACCCGCGAAGCGCTGCGCAGCCCTCTCCACATTTCATGCAGCTTAGCCTTTTCGAGGCTTTGTGTCTCTTCGTCGGTCATGGCCATTTCAAGGTCAAGGTCATCCCCTTGGATCTTCTTGATGTAATGTTCGACGCCCGGGAACTCGAACCTTTTCTCCGTTAGTAAACCTCACATGGCCATGTTTTGACCCGAAGATCACAACACTCACTTTTCAATGCTCTCAAGGCTATCGCCCCCCTGTGTGCCCGTCTGATCAGTCAAAAAATCGACATCTAAAGCGCCCATTGGATTGGCACGGATGCGTTGAGTGGCGCTGGCCCGATCCGCCCCAACCTTGGCCTCTTCAAGCTCGACTGCGGAGACGGCAGGACGTTGGATCGGGGTACAACCCTCCATTTTCCATCTCACCCAGTTTTTATCCCGTGATAGAACGGTGTCGACCATCCGGTAATACAGTTTACCATCGGGGCCTTCCTGCAAGTAATCGGCAATGGCTTTCTTCATGTTGAGTGACCATTTTGCCTGCAGGAGTGCGGTTAGTCACGTACAAAGCGAGCTTCCCAATGCACTTACGTCTGGTTCACTGAGCGTGAAGCTATAAATCAGCGCTTTCTGGCTACCAAGCTGAGCTGCTTGTTTTTTTGCCTTTTCCGTGAGCGAAAGGAGGAAGTCAATTAATATCAGTGCTTGAACAAGGATGTGTCTTTGAAAGGCAAGATCGCTCAACTGGTATGCGTTAGGAATGCTACAACCGGCTTTCGTGAATCAGTAGTGTAGGGACATACCTCCAACTTGAAGAGGTCTCGGCTTGTTAGGTATTTTGGATTGTAGTTATTCGACATATCGTCGTCAGTATCGTCTTGATTTCGCTTAACCACATTGCTCGCTTCTACCGCGTTAGATTGAAGTACGGTTGGTACCTCTTTGAATTTTCTGAGTGTTGCCTCAAGGCCAAATCTAAAATCCTCGAATAACTTCTGATCGAACAAGCGAGGCGGATTTGAGAAAACATGCTGCAAAGACCAGAAGATAGGGTAAAGGGTGTCAATGTCCATGGATTTGAGATCCGGTTTGGCATCCTCATGGGGAGAGACGGGCTCTGCATGGTCGGTCTTGTCGGCTTCTTTCTCTGGAATCGTAGCTTGATGGCCTTCGCTATCAATCGCCATTTCACCAGCGTCCTCATCAGATGATTTAGGGACATCTTCAAACACGGTGACATTCTCCACATGAAATTGGCCGCGGGGATTTACCGAACTTTTGTCGTGAAGAGGAAAACTCTGGAAAAGGAAGATGAACACACGCCCACAGAACACAGCGTCCTCGGCGCGTGACAAGCGACGAAGGAGCTCATTGCAGCTACGCAGCAGGGGTAGCTGCTTATTAGAATCGAAGAATTTCTGGACGATCGTTAGAGACAGTTGACATACAACAAGGATAAGTCAACGAATCCTTACCGCAATCATGACCTCTCGCCGAGATTCAAGGTAGTCGAAGACCTTTCTACAACCGTTCGTGCTCTGACTATCCAGCAATTCCTCAACCAGCAGAGGAACTAATCCGTGATGACATTGGCCTGGGAAGAGTTAGACCTCAGCCCTGGCAGTCCACCAGGTCGAATCGGCTCACCTCGATCAGAGCAGTACTGCAAGATATCTAACAGATTCCACAGTCGCACAAACTCGGGATCATCGATGGAAGTTGACGCCTATTAGGTTTCAGCATCGGCTATACTTTAAAATTTTTGACCAGGTCAACTTACCACTATCTCGTAAAATAAATCCCTGGCGGCACGGTCGACAATTGCTCGTTGTGTGTCTTCCTTAGCGGCCACTTGAGGCAGAAGCGGTTGGTCGCCTTCCACCAGCTCAGAGACAGCAAGCAGCGGCGTGATTGAGCTGAACTTTTTGATTTGACTCGCTTTGACCAGCAGTTCCTGCAACCTGTCCGTCATCATATCGACCCATTCCGTCTCTGACACGGCCATGCTGCCTTCGTACACTGCGGCAATCAACAGACGTGCAAATGCTAGCCGTAGGCGTGTTTTGGAAAATGCCGAGTCTCGGCTTGATATCTTCAGGCGCTGTAATCCAACGTGTAAGATATGAGGTGAGAAGAAATTGCCGTGCGCTTTCTGAATAGTCGAGGCTCGTGGATGATCCCAAGAAGCTCAGGAGAGGTTAGAGGCTTGGATGCTACAGAATGATCGCGATTATCACTAAAGGGGGCTTTGTCACAGACTCCAAACTGCACACGAAGCTTAATCAGAGCCGATTAAATACTGCGCTGAACATGGGCTTGCATTCCTCCGCTGATAGGCACAAAGACATTGGTGAAGGTAAATACTAACTTCCTTATTAGGCCCCGAAGGAATGACTGACAATCCGCTAAATTGATCTTGGCAGTCACGTGACTACATGTCGGGTTTCCACGCGGACGCGTTGTCCTCCCGAAACACGTCGTTTGAATAGCTTAAATATACTTCCATTACAGAACCTCCTACCTCCATGAATGAATCAAGACAATCAGAAGTACCAGCTGGTGATGAACTAGATGACTTGTTTGATTACGCCGCTGGAATCGATGACATCCTGAACGACGGGCACGGCGCTCAAGCTTCCAGGAATCAGCCTTCCGAAGAAAATGGACGCGATGCCAGTGGGGTCGGCTTAGGCATCGACGAGGAAGTCAAGATTGCAAAAAAGCGACAACCAGTTGCGAAACTTGATGACGCGAGGTATGCTCGGTGAAGCTCATGTGTGCCGTATGCTAACAACGAACAACTAGGCTGTTGTCCGCCGCTGGAATTCCTAAGCTGCGCAAGATCTCAAAAGAGCGCCTAAGATTCAAAGGCAAAGGCCATGAGGTATGTTTTCTTAGCCAATTCGAGAAAATTGAGCTGATGTGCTTTCCAGTTCTCGGACATTGCTCGTCTCCTCAATATGTATCAGCTATGGCTTGATGATCTATACCCAAGAGCAAATTTCTCCGATGCTCTCTCCATCATTGAGAAACTAGGCCATTCTAAGCGTATACAGATGATGAGGTCAGTAAACCTAACATAATCCTTCAACGAGCACTTGGCTCTCAATGCGGTTGGAACTGACTATCATGTAGAAAGCAATGGATAGACGAAAGCAAGCCTAGACCAGCCGTGGAGGTGAACTATGAAGAGGCTGAGTCTCTTGATGGGGACGCGCAGGGCGAAGGGTCGCCATCTAAGGATCCACCCAACGCTCAGTTGCCCGCCCAGCCAACCCAGATACACCAAACTATCACGGGTGATGTGTCCCGGACGGAGAGCACAGGTAATGCAGCAGTAGCCAACAGTAGCGGAGAACCGGATGAAGATGAGCTCGACGCTTTATTGGCAGAGGACGACCCCCCTCCCACTACTCAGCCCAATAGTTTGTTTGGACCGGGGAAGAATGTTGCTCCACCACAGCAGCAGTCAAGGTTGCCGCCGGAGGAAGATGATTTTGCGGACGAGCTCGAAGCTATGACTGGGATAGATTATGATTGGTAGAGTTGGATACCAGGAGAGCAATATGTTGCATGGCGTTCTTAGTAAGGCGGGTTATAAACCGCACGAGGCGTTCTCGTGTACAACAGATCTTAATGGCGATGCCCCTTACTCGAAGAGGGCGTTATGGAGGGTCCGGTTCGAAGAATCAATAATTACGCGACATGAGTACTACATCTGCGAAGATGAGCCTGGCTGAACTCCTAACAGTGAAAAATGTGTTATATGACATAGTGCTGAGGAGACATATATGGAATACTATATATTATGTATGGTAATATGGCTTTCGGTACGTACTTGATTGCTATGTCTGTTGCAGCATGTAGCTCGATTCTGTAAACTAGAGGGACTGGCGAGATACTTATGCCTAAACCTGAATTTTATCTTACTTGTATCGGCGAACAAGTGTATTTATTTAAGCGGTAGGCTCTACCCTTGCCCGTGTGTTGATCATCAGCTCAAATGCTACCAGTTCTCAATATGACAAGAACATGCTTCACACCCTTTGCTGAGTGATGGCAGGAAAACCTACTGGTCTGGGAGAGAGGAGTGCTTCAATAAATACTAGGTCGTAACTTCTACAGTAGTAATGAAGTAGGTACTACCTCACGTACTGCAGACCGGAGCTGTGAGAGCGTTCAGTTGCTTGGCACGTTTATCGATAGCTACGCGAGCCATGAGACGTCACTGCACTGGGCTGCACTGACACCTTACCGTAATCGACCCTTTCTTCACCAAAGCCGACTTCTGTGAACGCGTCCCAAAATGCATGGGCTGCGAGCCGCTTTGGAAAAGCTGCAGCTTGAAGCTCAGAAAGCCGAGGGCGAGATAACGGATTCTATAGATGCCATCCTGGACCAACGAAAACCACGCAAACGTGCAAAACAAACCAAAGAAGACATCAAGCAAGAGCTTGGGAAAGCGTTTCTATCACCCTCAACGTCCTTTTCTACGCAATGGTTGAACGAGTTCCAGCAGAGATGGGAGACCCCGACCAGATACACCGACCTATTCGAGATTGCGCCAACGCAAACTCGCACCATCATCCGCTTCACGAGAGAAGGCCTGGAAGGTCGTGTCACTGGTTACAAGGAGGTAACTGTTCCGGCTACCAGTGCGACGGCAAAGAATTCCACCTCGATACTCCGCAAGCCGGCAAGTCGGGCTGACTTCGTCCGCGGTGCGGCTGGGTTTTTCCCATTCGCGCCTGGCGGACTTGACGGTGTTGAGGCTATTGCAGCAATGGAAGATGAAATACTCTCACGCCAAGAAGCGGGCCGTAAGAAAACTCAAGGTGGTCTCGATCGCGTGATCAATTTTGGTGTAGAGGGAGGACTGCTTGAAGTTGCGCCGGGCCTTCCCCGAGGGCTGAAGGCTGTGAAGAAGCAAGACGATGAACAAAGCGCAGCGGACGTGCAGAATACGCTCGAAGAGGAGCCTGAGCCTGCGCCCAATGCAGGTGTCGAAGAGGATGTAATTGAAAAAGGAGAAGAAATCAACACAGCTGAGGAGAACAACGAATCCGATAGTGCTCACAGAGCCGTTGCGGAATCTAAGCCCGAAGAGGAAGATGAGATCGACGCCCTTCTTCCAGTTGAATTTCCTGCACTTGCTCCAAGAGGCGAGCTTACTTTGGCGGCATCCAAGAGAGGCGGCAAGGAATGGGCCCATATGGTCGACGTGAACCGCGCAATACCAAATTTCAAAGAGCTTGTGCCCGATATGGCCAAAGAGTGGCCATTCGAACTGGATACGTTCCAGAAGGAAGCCGTCTATCACCTAGAACATGGGGATTCCGTTTTTGTAGCCGCCCATACATCGGCTGGCAAGACAGTGGTTGCAGAATATGCAATTGCTCTTGCCGCAAAACATATGACCAAGGCTATATACACCTCACCAATCAAGGCGCTCAGCAATCAGAAGTTCCGCGATTTCCGCAATATCTTTGATGATGTGGGTATCCTCACCGGCGATGTCCAAATCCGTCCGGAAGCCAGCTGCCTCATCATGACTACGGAGATTTTACGCAGTATGCTCTATCGCGGAGCTGATATCATTAGAGACGTGGAGTTTGTCATCTTCGATGAAGTACACTATGTCAATGACCTAGAACGTGGTGTGGTTTGGGAAGAGGTTATAATCATGCTACCTGAGCATGTTACACTGATCCTCTTGTCGGCCACGGTACCGAATACGTATGAATTTGCGTCATGGGTCGGCAGGACGAAGAAGAAGGATATCTACGTCATCTCAACACCTAAACGTCCGGTGCCGCTCGAGCATTATCTTTGGTCCGGTAAGGCCATGCACAAGATCGTGGATTCCCACAAGAAGTTCCTTGACGCGGGTTGGAAGGAGGCCAACGACATACTATCTGGTAAAGACAAAGTCAAAAACCTAGCACCGGAAAGTTCTTCCCGTGGGGGCGGACGGGGACAGGAAGGTCGTGGCGGTTCTCAGAGAGGTGGTGTCCAACGTGGTGGTTCTCAGCGAGGGGGAGCACAGCAGCGTGGCCGCGGACAGCCTCCACAACGCGGTCGTGGTAACATAGCTCGGACCGGCCGAGGTGGTGGTCGGACAACTGCCGCCCAAGATCGGAATATATGGGTTCACCTCATCCAACACTTGCGCAAGGAGGAGTTGCTACCGGCTTGCATCTTCGTCTTCTCCAAAAAGAGATGTGAAGAGAACGCAGAAGCTCTTTCCAATATAGACTACTGCACGGCTGCAGAAAAGAGTGCTATACACATGACTATAGAGAACTCACTCGCGCGCCTGAAGCCAGAAGATCGTGTGCTTCCTCAAATCAGGCGCTTGCGCGAACTCCTCAGTCGTGGAATCGCCGTCCACCACGGAGGAATGCTGCCGATTATGAAGGAAGTAGTCGAAATCCTTTTTGCCAGAACTCTGGTGAAAGTCCTGTTTGCCACAGAAACGTTCGCCATGGGCTTGAATTTGCCTACCCGTACTGTTGTGTTTTCCGGGTATCGTAAGCACGATGGCCGCCAATTCCGTGATTTACTCCCTGGCGAATACACTCAGATGGCAGGTAGGGCTGGCCGTCGTGGCCTTGACCCTGTGGGCTCTGTCATTATTGTCACGCCAGGCGCAGAAGAAGCTCCACCCGTCTCTCGATTGCGACAGATTATTCTGGGAGACCCAACCAAGCTGCGATCTCAGTTCAGGCTGACTTATAACATGATCTTAAATCTTCTCCGTGTGGAAGCCCTCAAGATCGAAGAGATGATCAAGCGCAGCTTCAGTGAGAATGCCACTCAAGCCATGCTTCCAGAACATGAGAAGGCTGTCAAGCTCTCAGAAGCTAGCTTAGCTAGCATCAAAAGGGAACCATGTGCCATTTGTGATATTGACCTTGAGTCTTGCCACAGGGCGTGCATGAATTTCCAGCGTCTGACCGCTGAGCTCCATTTGGCAGTGCTAGCTTCGCCAGTTGGAAGGAGGATGTTCGCACCAAAGCGACTTATAGTATACAAGAGCAAGGTATTTCCGGCGCCGCTGCCATCCTCTTCAACCAAGATGAGTGAACACTAATCGACTTAGGACGGCGTACGTACCACCGGAATGCTCCTGCGCGAGGGCATTACGAAAGGCAACGACCCGCATGTGCATGTCCTAGAGATCAGCCGCACTCCTTCAAAGCAGCCAAGCGACATCCTGCCTTACCTTGACGGATTTGCCGACTTCTTTGCGCCGCTGCCTTGGCGTGCTATCGATATGAAGCTCAAGCCGACATACGTTCCCCTGAGCGAGGTGGAATGTGTAACGAGAACTATTGTAAAGGTCGACAATCCTCAGAATATTCCCCTTCAGAAGTGTTTTGCGAACAAGAAAGGTATTAACCAATCCCCAGATTGATATTGTAGAAGTGCTGAAGGGTGATCCAGAGGCACTGAAGATTGCGAAGGAGGAGCTTAGCCCTCTGTGCAAGTCCTGGACTTACGATGCATGGAATGAACTGGACTGGTCGCGGATTAAGGACCTCTCATTTCGAAATATACTGGACGCGCGGAAACGCGAGGCCAAGACTGCCTCTACTGCGCAATGCCTCAGTTGCCCCAAATTCTTGCAGCATGTAGGTTGGAATCTGAAGCACATCCTTCGTGCAGGAGCACTGACGTGGCAACAGTTTGCAATGCAACATGATGAATGGGTGATCAAGGAGAACATCGATGAGCTGAGGCGGCTTATGTCGGACCAAAATCTTCAGCTTCTCCCGGATTACGAACAAAGAATTTGCGTGCTTAAAGAGCTTGGGTTCATCGACGAAAACTGCCGAGTAGAACTTAAAGGGAAAGTGGCTTGCGAGGTGGGTCAATGACTGCGGAAGTACATGACCGTCCGACTGGCTAATCAATGCGGTAATAGATTCACTCTGCCGACGAGCTTGTCCTTACGGAGTTGGTTCTGGAAAACGTGCTGGCCGACTATGAGCCAGAGGAGATAGTTGCGCTGCTATCTGCCTTCGTGTTCCAGGAGAAAACGGATGTGACTCCGACTCTGACACCTAGTCTCGAGCGAGGACAGGCAAAGATAATCGAGATATCAGAACGGGTCAATCAGAAGCAAACAGAGCATCAGGTGATCCTCTCCTCGGAGGACTCCAACGATTTCGTCAGTAAGCCCAGGTTTGGAATGGTTGAGGTGGTGTACGAATGGGCGCGAGGGATGTCGTTCAACCGGATCACGGACCTGACAGACGTGATGGAAGGGACCATCGTCCGCGTCATTACGCGGTTGGACGAAACGTGCAGGGAGGTTAAGAACGCGGCGCGGATCATCGGCGATCCAACCCTGTTCACCAAGATGCAGACGTGTCAAGAGATGATCAAGAGGGATATTATGTCGGCGGCGAGCCTGTATCTCTAGGTAGCATCTCGTCCTTGGCGATGGTTAGAGATGGAGTACGGGAAGTACCATGTTGAGCTCTGCCAATGCTGTGGAGAGCAGCTTCCAAAGGGGCAGCGACGTAGACAAGAATACAATTGGCGTGGACTAATATTGGAAGTGTCCCAGTAAAGGTAGAGCAGAGAAAGCCCCCTTGTAATGCGATGCACCTCGTGTGATTTTTTATACCAAGCCCAACTTCCAAGCCAACTCAGGCAACAAGGGATCAAGCACACAAGGCTTCTCTGGTCTCATTCATTAATAGCCGGCGTGTTGTGATTGGCCTCGTGGACCGGGAGTCGCTGTAATTTATGATATCGTACCCACTGGCGGGTCCCAAGGCTTATTAGTGGGTCCGTGCTCTTCACTGCCCGGTATGTTCCTCCGAAGACCCTTTCACCACCGGGCAAAATTGCTCCCAAAGAAACCCCACGTAGAGAGGCACCACCACCTACTCTGCCTGTTCTTCCTGGCTGTTTTCTCTCTCTCTGTCGTCTCACCTTCGCCTGTGACAATCAGCGGGACCCTGCACCCACAGCTCCATTTTCTTTTCACTTCCGCGCGCGGTCCCCTTCTGCGCCGACTGCGCGTCTTCTTTCTGCACCAACCCGTTCGGAACAATCTGTGTCTCGTGGTTGCGGACTCAAATCTGTCCCCACCTAAATTATCAAGATGGATGTCGCCGGCTTGAGAAATCGTATCCAGGCCACTCTCGACGCCAACGCAGACGTTCGGAGGCAAGCAGAGCTTGATCTCAAATATGTGTGCTCTATCTGCTCTACGTCCGTTTTCTTGCACGCGAAACTGATGACATCGCTCAGGCCGAAGATCAACCCGGCTTCCCTGCCGCGCTCTTGGATATTCTCCAAGCCGAACAGGACAATGGCGTTAGACTGTCGAGTATGTCTGGAGAAGCCAAGGCGGACTGCTCATCCACATATGCGAAGCTGACAATCCTGTATAGCTGTCGTATACCTCAAAAATCGCGTAACCAAGGGCTGGGCGCCGGCCGAAGACTTCGCACAAAATGCCAAACCCATTCCAGAGGCCGAGAAAGCTGCCTTTCGAGACCGCCTCGTCCCCGTACTCGCCGCATCACCGCCGAGCATACGGGCACAGCTCATTCCTACACTTCAGAAGATCCTGGTCCATGACTTTCCTCAGAACTGGCCCAACTTTCTCCAACTTACCCTCCAGCTGTTAAACAGCGGCGATGCCAATACAGTCTTTGCCGGTGTACAGTGCCTTCTTGCTATATGTCGCATCTACCGATTCAAGGGCGGCGATAACAGAGCGGACTTTGACGAGATTGTCGCGGTGTCATTCCCGCAGCTTCTAAACATAGGCAACGGATTGGTCAATGAGACCAGCCTGGAAGCCGGCGAAATGCTGAGGACGGTCTTGAAGGTGTACAAACATGCGATATATGTGAGCCCCCAGCAGTCGCAAAATGTTGACAATGCCGCTAAAACTATGGTAGTTCGAATTGCCTGCGCCGCTTAGGGAACAGTCAGTCATGGTCGGTTGGTGCACGTTATTCCTTCAGGTCGTTGGCAAGGAACCGCCGCCGAGTGCCCTTCCCGAGGACCTTGATGAGAGAGAAACGAACCATTGGTGGAAGGCCAAGAAGTGGGCTTACGCGAACTTGAACAGGCTTTTTGTCAGGTAGGTGGATATGAGTCCTTGTGGCGCCGCTCGCTAACCTCCACGCTCAGGTATGGTAACCCGGCGACACTGGGCAAAAGCAATGAGGTGGACTACAGTGAAGTGGCCAAGTACTTCATTGCCCATTTCGCTCCTGAGATTCTTAAGGGGTACTTGCAGCAAATCGAGAAGTGGGTTGCGAAATCCACTTGGCTCAGCAAGGCCTGCCTGTCCTATACGCTCACGTTCCTGGACGAATGTGTCAAGCCCAAGTCAATGTGGAATCTGCTCAAACCGCATACAGAGACACTGATCTCGCACTTGCTCTTCCCGGTCCTGTGCCAATCGGATGAGGATATCGAACTGTTTGAGACGGAGCCACAGGAATACTTACATCGCAAGCTTAACTTCTACGAGGAAGTATCTGCTCCGGACGTGGCCGCCACGAACTTCCTTGTGACGCTTACGAAGAACCGCCGTAAACAGACATTCACCGTGCTCAACTTTGTCAACGGTATCGTGAACAAGTACGAATCGGCGCCGGATGACCAAAAGAATCCTAGGGAGAAGGAGGGTGCCCTGCGTATGATTGGCACACTGGCTGGGGTCATACTCGGAAAGAAGAGTCCGATCGCTGATCAAGTCGAATACTTCTTCGTGCGCCATGTCTTCCCCGAATTTCGCAGCCCCCATGGCTTCCTGCGCGCGCGCGCTTGCGATACCCTTGAGAAATTCGAACAGCTGGATTTCAAGGATCCGAACAACCTCATCATCATCTATCGTAACATTCTGGAATCAATGGCTGACCCCGAGCTTCCGGTGCGAGTGGAAGCGGCTCTAGCGCTCCAGCCGCTGATCCGTCATGACATTATTCGCACTTCCATGCAGCAAAACATCCCCCAGGTTATGCAGCAGCTACTCAAGCTTGCTAACGAGGTTGACGTCGATGCGCTGGCCAACGTCATGGAGGATTTCGTAGAAGTGTTCGCAACAGAGCTAACGCCTTTTGCTGTGGCTCTCAGCGAGCAACTGCGCGACACCTATCTTCGCATTGTCCACGAGCTCCTCGAACGCAACCAGCAAAAGGATGATGACGACGACACCTACGGCGATTTCCTTGATGACAAGAGCATCACTGCTCTTGGCGTCCTACAGACTATCGGTACGCTGATCTTGACCCTGGAGAGCACGCCGGATGTTCTTCTTCATCTGGAGACCATCCTGATGCCGGTCATTACCATCACTCTGGAGAACAAGCTGTACGACCTGTACAACGAAGTGTTTGAAATTATCGACAGTTGCACCTTTGCCGCTAAGAGCATCTCGCCGACTATGTGGCAGGCATTTGATCTAATCTACAGAACATTTAAGGCGGGCGCAGAGTTGTATCTTGAGGATATGCTCCCAGCTCTTGAGAACTTTGTTGCATATGGCGCCGGCGCTCTGATTCAAAACCAACCTTACTTAGATGCCATTGTCGACATGATCAGAACGATATTCAAGGACGACAAGGTTGGGGGCGTGGATCGCATCTGTGGTTGCAAGCTTGCGGAAATCGTTATGCTCAGCCTCCGTGGCCACGTCGATGGATACATTCCCGAGTTCATTCAGCTTCCCATGCTTGTCCTGACGAACGAGGAGCCTAAAGTCAAGGCCTACCGAATCCACCTCATGGAGATGGTCATAAACGCCATTTATTACAATCCACGCCTGGCTCTTCATGTTCTCGAGGCGAACGGGTGGACAAACAAGTTCTTTAGCTTGTGGTTCTCAAGCATCGACAACTTCACGCGCGTTCATGATAAGAAGCTATCGATTGCCGCCATCACCTCTCTGCTTACCGTGCCCCCAGAGGAAATTCCTGCCAGTGTCCAGCAGGGCTGGCCACGCCTACTCCAAGGCATAGTTCGCCTATTCCAGACTCTGCCGGCCGCCTTGAAGAGTATGTAGAACAATCTGCCGTTCGTTGATATTCACTAACATATAGCAGATCGCGAAGAGGCCAAGAAGGAAGATGAATTTAACTTTAGCAATGATGATTATGACGATGAAGAAGAAGAATGGGAAGGCGAAGCTGACTGGAACAATGATGGAGACGAAGCCGATGATATCAAGGACGAAAGCGCTGCATACCTGGACTTCTTGAACGAAGAGGTAACACCCTTCAATCTGTGGTCGACTGGCCAAATCTAACTTCGGCTAGGCTCAGAAATTCACGACCCTTGATGAAGATGAAGACGATGAGCTCGAAGAGGAGAGCTTGTTGGAGACTCCTCTCGATAAGCTAGAGCCTTACGGCCTCTTCAAGGAGACCCTCCTGCGTACGTACATGCCTACTATATGCCTTCGACATATCACTAATTGAGCACAGGCCTCCAAGGAGAACAAACTGCGCTATATGAGACTTTGACGAAGTCACTCAACGCTGAAGAACAGCTGGTTATCCAGGCTGCTGTGCAGCAAGCCGATATCATTGCTCAGCAAATTGCTCAGGCACAGCAGAATGGCGCACCAGCTGTTTAAACGTGTATAGCATACCCTATCTGGGAAGCAGAGTGGTGTCGGATTCTTTCAGGAGCGTGCATACTATCCCCCGGCGTTGTTTCTTTTGGCGTAGGAATGATCCCATGTTTTCACAAGCGGAATGGAAAAAGGAACCTGGTGATAAAATGAGCGGGCAACCAAGGAATGACCGTGATGTTCAGGTTGTTGGGTCTTTTGTTTTTTCTTTCACTTTGTATTGCAGATTAGGTTGGTTGGTCTTAGATTAGTCAAATCATGTTCCAATGTGATTTAACATTATTAACACCTTATCTTTGACCTTCGCATGGTTCACCACGGAATTGAAATCACCAGAGATTAGGCGGCGGATTCACGGAGGTACCTACGAGGCACTGTGTATTTTGTGGGGATCTGGACATGCTCCACTTGTGATTGGCGAGAGCGGGGAAACAACAAGGCTCAACGTCAACAGCGTACATAATTGGCTCCGTGAACCAAAGACCTAGGGAAGGCCCGTGTCAAAGCCATAACACCCTGATACCTCGTGTACCTCTACATTCAAAATCACTATCCGCGAGGTCAAGATCATAGCCTGTAAAGTATGTTGTTGTTGCATTGATTGAACCCAGCAAATTTATGTACGACCCAACTCCATGAACCGCATCTATCCCATAGGGGACATGGGAGATAAACGACCTCCACTTCTCTCGCATCGATAAAAGAGTAAATCACACGTAATCCTTTACGAGCTACCAGCACGCTCGGCCTCCAACTCCCGCTCAGCCTGTTGGTAGTACTTGGCAGTATCCACGCCGTGCTATGAGGGGGTGAGTTAGTGACTGGCACGCCCATATCCACGCAAACCGTCCCTACCTGATTATGGTTCACGAAGTTGAACCAGGGAACAAAGTGCAGGTTGACAGCCGAGTATCTCGAGTTACGCGATGCAACACCCTGCATGTATTCGGAAAGCTGCGACTCGCCATACAGTGGCTCCCCCCTCTTGACCTTGTCGACCATCTCCCTCATGTCCATCTCGACTTCCCGCCTGTTCTCCAATCCGCCATAGAACCGCACTTCATTCCGTTAGTCGCTGGCTCCATGTCAGGCGGTGAATCGCGGTGGACGCTTCTTACGAGAGGAACGCTGGTAGAGATAATAGAAACCCGCAATCGCGCCTATGGCGATATTCAGGCGCATGATCTTAGAGAACCCGCCCTTGCTCACATAAGAGGGAGCCCTTTTTTCCCAGAGCCACATGGTCGTCGGGCCGGCGGCGGCAACCAGGCCAGCCTGGATCCAGTCATTCCGACGGGCATATCGAATAACGCGGTTGAAGTGACTGTGGGGGCGCTGTTAGGCATTCAGGTGTGGAGGTCGGGTAAGCTCGACGTACGGGTCACTGTCTATGAGCTGGCGCGGGTTAGCTGCGTATCGCTTGCCAGAGGATCCCAGTTGCTCGGATTGAAGCTTACAGGATACGGGCTATCCAGGTCCTTTGCTGGGACGACCGGCGTGGACGTTTGCTCTGCCATCGTGTCTGCTATAAGTGGGACTGAATCCGGGGGTGGAGAAGGAAGGCTACGTGAGGTGAGGTTGGCTCTGCCCAGCCCAGTGCCCGGACACCCGCCAAACGCCAAGAAGCGTAGCCTGCTCTCTCTCCGACTGCCCGTCACCACCATCTCCGAAAAGTTCATGCGACTTGGAGCTCGCCCAACCCGCATCAATCGCTCGCTCCACTGGAAATAATGCGCTGAACGCTTCTCGGGCTGGGCTTAGGGAGCTTTTACAATCACACGAAGAGCGCATCCGCACCCCGACACGATGCAGACTCCGCAGGGCACGCGTCCGCGCAACGGATCCGGATCGATCGTTCCAATCACGGCCGCAGCGCAGGGCAACTTCTCTGCGCTTCATACCCGGCCTACCGTCGCCGACCTGCACGGCGACAACAAATATGCTCAGCTGGCGCGGAAGCACTGGCTGAATGCGACGAAAACGCCGAAAGTGAAGCCGAACGTGGTCAAGGATGAGCTTTGGGATAGCTTGGAAAAGGAGGATTTCGCGTTTGGTTCCCTGCTTGTCCTCGAGAACTTGCAGTTGTTAGAAAAGTGCGCAAAGCTCCTTCGAAGTACTACGCCACAGGTGTTGACGAATGCAGGTATCTCTGGCCAGGATTCTCGGATGACTCGTCTAACCATCATGTCTTGTTGCTGGTGCTGATGGTGAATGTGAAGAGGAGAGAAAACTTGCCTCCCTGGGGTAAGAGAAATCAATGGACTGGAAGCGATTCAAGGGGCCATGCTAAAAATCTTCGACAGATAACTTTGCCAGCAGATCCTCCGAGTTCTCGTCTTTCTTCCGTCGCGTTCTATCCATGAGCATTGACTCCTCTCTATCTACGAAAGTGCGGACGCATCTTATAACATTTATTGTAGGGGCTTTCCAGTCGCTAGACAATGGCTTGGTCAGGAAAGAGTGCGCTGCGTTAGTCTCGATAGGCATATGGCATAACTTGCATAGTGATGCTATGCGTGATACAAAACTTGAGCATCCGCCTGTGTTGCGTAAAGCCTGGAGAGCTGCTGCCAAACGGTATGAGTCCGCAGAAGATGATGTGAAGAGCAGACTGCGATTTGAACGGTCGTGGCTATTCACCCTCGTGTTGGACTTTTTCAATCGTATCTATGACACAACAGCTCAGCGGAACCAGGACAATCTCCTTTACTGCGAACGGTTCCTTGAGCTGCTCAGCGATCTGCAGAGCCAGCTTCCCACAAGGCGTTACGTCAACACCCTTCTCAAGGATCTGAACCTCCTTGCGGTCATTAGGCTCTCGCCCATGTACACAGACGGAGACCATGGACTCTTCAGGGATCTATTTGACCTTCTGAGCCATTATTCAACCTTCCCTGTGGATGACCAGTCCGGAAAACAATTGACCAGCATGGAGCATCACCAAGCGCACTGCGCGGTTTTAGCGAAGCTACAGAGAACCGCCATTAAGCACTTCAGTTCCAAACTTACCATTCTCGCCCTATCGAATTATCAATCCCTCGATTCGCGGACAGAACTGCAGGGACACCTGGACACGTTGAGTGATGAAGAGCTGCTTGAGCTATGCCGTCTCTTGGGTTTCAGAACGGAGTATCCTCAGTCCTCACTTCTAGTCCGCGATCGTGCGTTCTATGTGGAGGTCGTTGTGTCCGCCCACGAAAGACGACCTACTTTCCAGGACAGTATCAGGGATATGGCGCTCCTTCCGACGGAACGGATCTTATACGAGGAGACTTTCCTGCGAAATGAGACGTATAACGGCTCGAGACCACTGGCTATACCTAAAATCAACATTCACTACCTTACGATGGGGGACTTCCTGTGGCGCTCGTTCATCCTACACCGTTGCGAGTCGTTCTACGAAATCAGAAAAGACATGGAAGAAGTCGTCAAGCGAGTGGAACCTCAAGCAGCAGGAGCTGTGACAAAGTTCAATGGATTCTCTAGAATGGCTATACCGATACCGAAGCCAGCGATCGTTCATGTACAACCTGCGAGAGTAGGCGAGCTTCACCCCGCCGAAGTACGTGCTGAGGTGATTCTTGACGTGAGTCGACTACAACCCGGCGTCAGAAAAGACTGGGACTCTTTGAGGCCGGATGATGTAGTATTCTTACTAGCAGTACGGCCAACGGATGAGGGTTACATGGTTACGAACGGCAGCATGCCCCACAATGCCGGGGAAAAGCTTGGACTTCGGCATCTGCGGGCTGCACAGGTAGTCCAAGTCCAAGACGAAAAAGGCAAGCCATTGAGAGACCAGCAAGCGGGCAGCACGGACAACCACTCCTACCGGCCCAGGCAGCGGAGGCTTATATTAAAGCTCGATGCTGTGGCCTACCAGCACGATCTCGATCGTACTGCGGAGGGCAAACCCAATGTCTACGACAATATCAACCTCATCGTTCGTCGTTGCGGACGGGAAAACAATTTCCTGCCTATACTCGAGTCTATCAAGCGCTTGACTTTGTCAGACATCCCTGCGCCCGCATGGTTACAGGACGTATTCCTTGGATATGGTGATCCCGCCGGGGCGACATACAAGCGTCTGGCTAACCGCCTCAAGTCGATTGATTTCAGGGATACTTTCCTCGATTACCAACATTTAATCGAGAGCTTCCAGGGCAGGACGGTTGAACCCGAGGAGGGGAAAGATCCAGGCTTTGGGCCGCCATACGTGGTCGAATTCATGTCTGAGGAAGCTCCAGCAGCACCAGTGCGTCCATCCAAAAAACGCAGACGTGATCAGGAAGATGTACAGCCTCCTGCCGCTGAGAGTCTCCGTGTCCGTACATACAAACCTCCTAATATGGGCCCTTATCCGACCGATGCGCCAAAGCTCAATACCGTACGTTTTACTCCGGCACAGGTTGAAGCAATAACTTCAGGCACACAGCCTGGTTTGACCGTTGTGGTGGGTCCACCAGGCACAGGCAAAACTGATGTTGCTACCCAAATCATAAACAACATCTACCACAACTTCCCTGGTCAGCGCACATTATTGATAGCCCACAGCAACCAAGCCTTAAACCAGTTGTTCCAGAAGATTGTTGCTCTGGATATAGATGAGAGACATCTGCTGCGCTTGGGCCATGGTGAAGAAGAGCTCGAAACGGAGGCTAGCTATAGCAAGCATGGTCGAGTAGAGAGCTTTCTTGAGCTTGGTGCAAAGTATCTCGCGGAAGTTCACCGTCTGGCACAGGCCCTTGGTGCTCCGGGCGCCCACGGAAGTTCATGTGAGACGGCTGATTATTTCAACAAAGTGTATGTCCAGCCAGCATGGACCAAATACTGGGAACAGGTGCAGTCTCCAGAGTTCCCCGTTGATAAGATCGTCGAGGAATTTCCTTTCCACGCATACTTCGCAAATGTACCGCGTCCACTCTTTCCCGAGAACTCATCTCGTGAGGAAGTCATAGATATCGTTCAAGGATGTTATCGTCATATCGAAAAGATGTTTTCTGAGCTGGAGGATATCCGCCCCTTTGAGATTCTTCGGAATGCGAAGGATAAGGCCAATTATCTCCTCATAAAGGAGGCGCGCATCATCGCCATGACATCAACCCATGCAGCGATGCGACGGCGAGAGATTGCAGACCTGGGCTTCCATTACGACAATGTCATTATGGAAGAAGCTGCCCAGATCACTGAGATCGAGAATTTCATCCCTCTCGCATTGCAAAACCCAAAGAACGGCGAGATGCCGCTGCAGAGAGTTGTCCTCTGTGGGGATCATCTTCAAAATTCGCCAATTGTTCAGAACCTCGCGTTCCGTCAATACGCCAACCTTGAGCAAAGTCTTTTCCTCCGTCTTGTCCGTCTTGGAGTGCCTACAATCATGCTGGATCAACAGGGTCGCGCCAGGCCTAGCCTTGCAGAACTCTACCGGTGGCGATATCCTAGGCTGGGAGACCTCCCTAACGTTCAGGCTCTGCCTGAATTTCAAAATGCCAACGCGGGATTCCGGTACGACCATCAGTTCATCAACGTTCCGGATTATAAGGGTCGTGGTGAAGTGGAGCCCACGCCGCATTTCATCCAGAATCTGGGTGAAGCCGAGTACGCTGTCGCGCTCTACCAGTACATGCGGCTGCTCGGCTACCCGTCCTCGAAGATCAGCATCCTTACAACATATGCCGGGCAAAGGGCTCTCATCAAAGATGTCCTGAATCACCGGTGCGCAAAGAATCGTCTATTCGGCCTGCCCAGAATCGTCACAACCGTGGACAAGTACCAGGGTGAACAGAACGACTGTAAGTCAAGAAATTAAGTGTCCTTCGGAAGCCACACTAACCGCAGTAGATGTCATTCTCTCCCTGACCCGATCCAGCAGGGTCGGCTATCTGCGCGACATACGTCGCTTGACGGTTGCCCTTTCTCGTGCTCGGCTGGGCCTTTACGTTCTCGGACGCAGAGAGGTATTCGAGGCATGCTATGAGCTCAAAGAGGCGTTTGACAGGCTCCTCCAACGCCCGGATAAGCTTTGCCTTGTGACTGGTGAAATGTACCCCACGAAGAGAAAGCTCGAGGATGATGTTCCGAGCACGGAGATGGAAGGCGTCGAGCATCTAGGCCAGTATGTCTACGAGATGACGCAGGCAAAGGTGCAGGCCATCAAAGCTGGCGAGGGAGCGCTACCGCCACCGGCGCAAGAGACCGCCGATGTTGATATGGACGAAGTGGATGATGGGGAGGGCATGCTTCCGGAGGAGGAACTGCCGTCCGAGGAGGAGGAGGAAGATGTCGTTTGAGTCTAAATATGGATGTACATGTACCAAATCATGACTGTTATGGAATAATAACTGAAACGGTATATTCCACATATAGGTTGGTCACTGCCGCCAGTTCTGTCATTGTGTCCATCATTCCGGCCCTTTCCTGCAGGCTTATTGTTTATGCTGCTCTCAGACAAGGCACTTACTGAGAGCACCAGCCGTATGTTAGCAGATTTCGTGTTTTGTACGCCTTGCAGGGCATCTTTCTCACCACCTTCCTTCAACATCTTGCGAACAGGGACTGGCGATGGAAAAGGCGTGTTCAGGACGATCATGAAGACTTCTCGGACTTTGGCGTCAACTGGTCTGTGATGTTGTTGGGATCCTTCCATGCCGACGCAATGTATTTGGTATGGCTGCCGCGGGCGAAGACCTCATCGGAAGCGTTCATAAACCGGACGGAGGTATACGCAAGGGTCTTGCCAACTGCTCCTTCTCTTTAGCAAACTGCCATCTGCCCTGGTTCGTAAGATGGGGGAGGGGAGCGGTACACTTGTCACAGGTGGCTTCTGCTCTGATCAAGTCACCGACTTTCCCGCCGGCGCTCAGGTAGGTCACTATTGATGAGAGGTCAGTTCCTGAAGCCTGATTTAGCCCCAAGAGGGCAATGTTACCGTTCAGATCAGTGGACACTCCCGTCGCGAATAGACCCCTAGAGGCTACTGCCAGGGACCCGCCTAGATCGACTGTATAAGTGTTATCAGCATGCCCTGGCTGTGGCATATTGAGATATTCTGTTACCCATGCTTGCTATGGTACCACCATGGAGAATTTGAAGCCTGTTCTGCGCCAGCTTAGCCGGAAATTCATCCGTGAGGTTTGTCGCCTACATACCGTGTGTTCTTTCTTGATATCAAGCTCGAAGTTCACTCTTCCCGGTACCGCATTAGTCACTCTTAGCTTGTAAAGTGGTCAACAGACAAGAAGCTAAGACCTGAATTGGTTTGGATTGTGGTACCTACTCCGTCCAGAAGCCTGTGTCTCACAGTGGTCCATCAATATATTATTTCAAGCCAACTCATGTTCATGCTCACTCCATGGGAGAGGACTTACCTCGGCTCCAGCCCTGATGTTGCTCGGAAGGATTCCCAAACCTGGAGAAAATTAGTCGAGTGGTGCAATCAATTTCCAAACCAAATGACTTACTGATCTCACAAACTTAAGCGCAGACATCTTGTTCTCGTTGATCTTCAAGCGATTAGCCTCCAGACACTCCCTCCTCTGGACGAGTATAGGAGGCTAGTACTCCAGATATTAGGGATGACGTCGGGGGATCGCATCTAATCTACACCCGAGGTCATACCGAGCGATACAGATCGTCCATGATCGTCTCAGAACATCTTGTAGTTTCACCCCGGAGTTTGATGCTCATGTACCGCGACCGCGACGGCAACTGCAATTGCGAACACAGCATACCCCGGCGTTTGGACATGACAGACCGATAGCGCCTCGAACTTTGAGACCCAACATCCTCCAAGATGTCGGCGTCCGGCTCCCAAATTCTACGGTACCTGGAGGGTCAGCCTGGAACGGTTCACCTGAAGCTGTACCGACAGCCCTCTACCGCTTTAGCTATCTTTCGGCGCATGCTCCCGCATTTAGGTATTTCCATGCTCTGCGATTCTCGTACGGTGTGAAAACTGACATCTTACTTCCAGCAAAGGTCATTGTAATGGCGATGCTCTACATGCCAGGCCCTTTGTTGGCCGCAGACCTTGATGCTTGGATACGCCCTGACTCCCGACCGTACGTGATCCTGAAAGCGTGTCAAAGATGCAGCGGCTGATGACCAGCAGTGAAAAGGAGCAGGCCATGGCTATCCTCGAATCTCTCCATATCATTTCCGCTCTACACGATAACCCGAAAGTTCCTATGTATCGACTCGCCAAAGGATTCGCAACGTCTCTTCGACAGGCCTTGACCGGTGGTGGAAACCACAGATCCTTTGGCGTTCCATGTAACACACCGGATTCGGAGCCAATGGATATCCCAGCACTGGACAAGTTCGCTCGGCAGCAGTGGGAGTCGATCCTATACTTCATGGTTGGGAATACACTTGGCTTGAACTTTCAAGGCGCTTCTGGTCAGCCGACAAGCAACGCAATCAAGGCACTCCTCCAGAGAGGCGGGTTCGTTGACCCGAGAAATAGAATTACCAAGGAAGGCTTCTCCTTCGTTCTACAAGAAGCTAATGCCCAGGTGTGGAGTTTGTTGATCGTCTACTTGGAGACTGCGCCTAGTGTAAGCTGCAATGCCTCTTCACTGATGTACAGCCGCTGACCAGGACCTCAACGGCCAGCTGCATATGGAGGAAGTCGACGTACTTTCCTTTCTCTTCATGCTCGGCAGTTTGGAGCTTGGGCAAGACTATAGTGCCTCAAACCTGACTCCCACGCAGCGACAAATGCTTGAAGATCTGCATGACTTCGGGCTCGTCTACCGTCGGCCCAATTCCGATCGTTTCTATCCCACCAGGCTTGCTACGACGCTCACCTCCGATGCCGGAGCGCTTCAGCAAAGCAACGCCGACTTTGACAATTCCCTCGGTGCCCCGCAAAGTCCCAACAAAGGCTACATCATCATCGAAACCAACTACCGCATTTACGCATATACCTCCTCGCTCCTCCAAATTGCTGTCCTTTCGCTCTTTAGCAAACTCACCATGCGTTTCCCCAACCTCGTCTCCGGGAAGCTGACCAAGGAGTCCGTGCAACGCGCTATCAGCTACGGAATCACCGCGAACCAGATCGTCGACTACCTCACCGCGCACGCTCACCCTCAGATGCTCAAGCAGAATCCGCCCCTACCGCCGACCGTCGTCGACCAGATCAAGCTCTGGCAGCTCGAAGGCGATCGGATGAAGGCGACGGAGGGCTACCTGATCTCGGACTTCAGCAACCAGCGAGACTACGAGGAAACGCGCGATTTCGCTGAGACGATTGGCGCGGTGGTATGGAAGAACGACAAGACTCGGTGCTTCTTCACCGACAACATCGAGCAGGTGTCGAGGCATCTGAGGGCGAAAGCAGCGCATTAAATCCAGACGTTCGGACCTCAGTTTTTTATTGCTAGTAGAGGGAAAAGGGACTGCTTTCTTTTTAAAGTGCTTACCGTATGATACCTGCGAATGGCGTTTAGGATGCGTTCTTCCTCACGGCGTAGATTTACAGATCATTTATGGGCTGCATTGGAAGATAAGAATTCTTGGAATAAACAGTATCATTAATGGTGTAGCTCAGGCTTGGTAAGTGTTTTCAAGGATACTATTCGAGCAGTCTTTCCTTCCGATTCGAGGGGACTTTCACTCTTCGACACAAAACGCCTGATTCCGCGACCTTCTCATATTCCTTTCTCGTCCGATCCGATCATGCCGATGTTTCTGTACATTCTTTCTCTTCGTCGTGGCCAAGTCCATCTGCAAACTCTAGGTCGTAATATTCCTTGTCCCATTCACGTTCAGTCAATCTCCCGAACCAAATATCACCATGCATACCACACCGCTGTAGGATAACCGGGAACTCGTCGCGCCAAACTGCGCTCCTGGCGCCCATAATGCAGCACCGTTCTTACAACCCTAGTCCCTTTCTTCACCAATTCTTCCGTCGCTTGCCCATCAGCTTCTCGATGAAGCTCGTCTTCCGACCGGAGCAGCCGCCATTTCCACCAGGCGACTTCAGGCCCCCTATCTTCGTCTCCGTCACCTCGCACAGCTGCATCCGCAGCCCGGTCACCGGGGCGAGGGTCGGCATCCTGTGGACGTCGGCGTACCGCGCCTGGAACAGCCGTAGGCTGTCCCTCGCCTCCTCCGTCACGCATAGGTCCTGTAGCTGGGCGAAGATGGCGCGAACGCGACGCTCCTCCCCGCGGGCCGCATTGACCCGATCATCGCTCCACTCTTCCGCGGGCATGTTGACGTCGAAGGCGGCGTTGCGCTGGTGATCGGAGAGCGACATGAACCGACCGGCCCAGGTGGCCACGGATTGAGGGGCGAAGACCTGGACCACCGGGCCGAATTGTGGTAAGCAGTTCCACTCTCCTCCACCGAGAAGGGGTGCCTCTTCGGACCGCACCGACGAGGCCGCCGGTATCGATGTTGATGGCGGGGGAAAGGTGCTGCTCGAATCCGAATCACTTGACTGCAGCCTCTGGTAATTGTCCGCGCTCAGAATGTCGGTCTCACTGAAGGATCCGATCAGATTCATGCTCCGCTCGATAACCCGGACGTTGTCAACTTTTACGGGTATGGTCGGGCGATTCAGCGCACGTAGGGCAGGGGCCACGTGTGTCACTCGAGGGCTTAATGGCTGGTGTTGGCCTGGATCGGGTATGCGAGTAGTAGAGGCCAGTCGTGGTAGGTTGGTTTGCTGTCTAGCTTCCCATCGCTGCTGCACCGTAATCGGCGTATCCTTGCGTGTATGTATTGGGATCGAAGGCGACATGGTGATCTGTTGTGCATGTTTCGAATCCGTGTCTCCATCTTGTACTGCATTTGCTATCTGTCTCTTCGCTTTTGCTTTTTCTCCTCTTTCGTTAATCGCCGCCAAATATCCGCCCAAGGACGAGCTTAGCCTTTCTAGGTCGACGTTTTCCTTGCCCGAACGATCTTCTGGCCGTTTCGACAGTTGACTGCCGGTGGCCGTTGATCTCCGCTGCGCGACGAAGGGACGTGTCGTCCCGCCAGAGGCGGTGGTCAGCGCAAGCGGCTGCGTTTCTGAACGAGGTATTGTCGAGCTCTTGACGTTGCCGAAGGCTTGTCCCGCGCCGATGTACTTTGCACGACTCTGGGTCGTGTAGGTCGGTGAGGGAATCTTGCTCCGTGGCAGGTTGGTCGACGACGAGACCGTTGCGAGGACGGGAGCATTGGGAGGGCTGGTGCGTTGTTTAGGAGTGGCGAAGGCATGGATTGTCTGGCTCCGAGGAAGGAACGTTCCCTTCGGCTTTGCTACGCGAGATGTTCCTGTCTGCAGAAGGTTCTGCGGCTTGACATCTTGCAGCGCCGGTTTCTGGCCTGCTTTTGCCTGGCTGTGGACGCCTTTCGCACCTACGGAGGAAACCTTGCTGGTATTCATATGCGCCTTGCTTTCGGATGGCTTGCGGGAGAACGGGTTTAGCGAGGCTGTGAACGAGGTGAGGGAATCGATCCGACTCGTCTTCGGTCGTGAAGGATGTTTGGGCGCGGTCGCCGGTGGTGGATGGGCGCGTGGGAATACACGGCCAGGCATGGTGTTGGTGAAGATGTGACGGTCACCGCGAGCAAACTCTTCCCACCTTGCGCGGATCTGTTCGAAGGTTAGCCTCTCTGGAGTCGCGAACATGGTCTGTTGAGGCCTGCACAGCGACACGAGCGCTGGCTGGGGGGTTCATGGAGGATTTCACTTACGGTGCTGTCTGGTTTGATGCGGTTCTTTGGCGTCGAGATCTGTAGTTGGCAGGAGTGATGGACTGCTTTCTTCCTGTGTAGACTACAGTAGGTGGATTACAGGTTCAGGTGATAACCGTGCAGCTAGTATTTTGTATTGTCCGCCCTTCTGAGCTATCGTCCACAGCAGTTGTCGGTGCAGTTCTGCAAATATGTGAAGGAATCCAACCGCACCGAGATTGTTTTAATACTCGGACCTCTGCGCGCACGTGGTGGTAACGGCCCTGTATGTCCCGATGCGTCTCGTCCAGCCGGAATTGCGCTCTATGCTCGCCTACTTACATGTGAATGCAACTCGGATTTCACTAGATTCTGATTGTTACGTTTCATCGACTCGAGTAATTCTCATATGGTTCTGTGAAATGACAAAGGTGGGTATCCATCAGATTATGACTAGCGAAACAATACTTATACAAGAACACGTCACATTTGAGTGACTGAGCCCAAGGGCATTCACAGGTTAGGCACATCGTCTTACTCAGAGTCGCTCTCAACCACGAAGCCAGCCCTGACCGCTCTTCGTGCAGTGCTCCGCACCGGAACAATGTCCTCTTCATCTTCATCTGCTTCTGCCATAACGGCGTCGGACATCGGGGCCTTGTCAACCGAAGCATCTTGCTGTTGGTCGTCCGTAGTCTCGCCTTGCGTGTGTGAGGAGAGAGGCGTATCTGTTCCCCCTGTGGGCTCATTGATTCCCAAGTCCTCCTCTTCATCTTCCGCTTCAGACGATGATCGGTCGTCACTGGAGATGGACATCACATCAACGTCGCTTGCTTCGGAAGCAGACGCCGAGCCCTTTCTCTTCTTTCTGCTTTTCGTCTTCTCGCTCGTCGGCTTTCTTTTTTTCGTTGTCTGCTCCTCCGCCGCTGCTTTCGTGAGAGCCTTGAGGATAGATTTGCCTGTTTCTTTTCGCCTGGCTTCCTCCTTTGCAAAGAACTCCCTGTCTGCCTCCTCATCCGTCTCATCGTCGGAGTCATTGACATACATCGCACTCTTGACCTTCTTTCGCCGCTGAAGATCCGCTTCCCGTCGCGCCTCTCGCCTCCGGGCCAGCTCTTCATCATCGACTTCTTTCGAGGTACTTCGTCGTCGCCGCCGTCTCTTGGATTTGAGTGCTTCAAGTGCATCCGACTTACGGCTGGTAGGACCACCAGCAGGGAAGAGAAAGTCTTCGGCATCGGTACCTCCCTCGGAATCGTCGTCGTAATGTGCCTTTCTCCGCTGCGCAGCTGCTCTGCTTCGAATGAAGCTTTCCGGGCCTTTTCCATCTTCGAATGTCGGTGGTTCGAACTCAAACTTTCGAACAAGTTCCAAGTACTCCAAAAGAGTCGTAGAACTAATATCGGACGGTACTATCCAGCTCGCCTCTGGATCGTCCAACTCCCCCAAGCGCTGGAAACCCAGAACTTTCATGAGTAGCCTGAGTTTGTTGTCTTTGAAGGTCGCCACACGCCGTTCATCATTGTCCGGTTTAACCACTAAACGCTATTAGCCTCGCATGTTTGCATATCGTAGAACCTGATGACTTACGAATGGATGGCGGTCTTGGCGCCTCGGTTTCCTCTGCTTGATCGGACTCTTGCTCTCCTGAGGGGTGCTCGAGTTGCTTCTTAGCTGCTTCCATATCCAGCCACGCCTGGCGCTCGGAGGCAGCCTGAGACAGCACGTCCTTGATCCATGCCAAAGCATCCGCTTTGCCTTGGTTAAGCAAGATTGACACGGCAACTCCGATTTCTTGCTCTTTTTCCAGGCCGGGTTTCATCTCCAGCTCGGCTGGTGGCCGGGGGGCTCGTGTAGGGAGCTCCTTGTCATGACCATGCTCAAGATAGTATATGGTGGAATTGATCTTGCTGAAAAGCAACTCGATCACCAGTGCGGGCCGCTCTTCCAGCTTCTTGATCACCTTTCGGAAAAGGTGACGAACTAGCTCTTCCCATTCCTTGAAGGCCGGCATGGCGGGATCAAGCCCCTCAGGACCCTTGATCATCTTATGGAAAAGCTGTAGGATATCCACCCGGTAAAGAAGGACGCCCGACTCCATCTTGAAGGCGACGCGGTGAAAGAATCGATGTGCCCGCTTCAGCTGCTCGGCGTCGAGATCCTGGTAGTATTTCGTCAGAGCGACGAATGTGTCTACGCACTTCTGGGTCATAAACTTCGCCGCGAACCTGGCGAAATCGAATTTGCGCTCTGTACTTGTTCGCTGTGCTGCTTCGACATCCTCTGCTTCGGAAACGTCACCGCCGGCACCCTCTTCACCATTCTCGGCGGCCGCCTTTTCCTTACGCTTCTTCCTCGCGCGGCGTCGGCTGCGTACCTGCAAGTCCACATTCTGCTTCGAATACCGTTCGAGCATGCGCAAGAAGACATGCGACAGCTCGGTACAAGTGTCCAAGTAGCCAAAGCCTTGATCTTTGTAGTTCCTCAGGATCCCGATCACCCTGTCATGGGTGGATTCCTCGTAGAAAATGCGGCTTTGGATATTTTCGGCAATCTCCTGGTCCTCCTCTAGACTCGATTCACACATCTCTTGCACCGTCAGGAGGATCTGGGTGAAGCATCTCATTCCAGCGCCGAGGTCCTGCCATTGCTTGTTGTCCTGGCTGTTCTGCATGAACCGGTTCATAAGCACAAAGGTTTCCTGGTTCATGACACTTGCGATAAGTGCAAAGCTCTCGGCTTCTTCGCCTGTGTTGCCAGCTTTCCTCAAGGCGAGCTTCCGTCGGGCGCGCTCGGCCTCGAGGAACCAAGAAATCAGGTAGAAGAATTGCGGTGGATGGCATTCGTCGATTCGCTCCACCTCGCGCTCGATGGCTTTCCGCAGGTGGCTGAAAAGGGGATTGAACGACGAATCCAGGAATTCTTCGACGAACGATCGCAGTTGCTTCCTTGCCGAATCCGACAGGGCTACTTCGGCTTCTATCTCATGTTTCAGTCCGCCCTCCTCTTGCTTACGCCCTCGAAATCGAGGCTTATTCCATTTCTTCGTCTTGTCCATCTTCTGCAAACTCCGTTGGGCGTCACCAAGTACGTCTTGGCCCGAAAGCGTTGAGACCTTGTCTTCGCCCCGCTTCACCCATATCATTGTACCGAATCGATTATGTCTTGTTGGAGCATTGCGAGAGTATTGTGCCAGCATCGCTTTCTCTTTTGATATCAGACTTTTCAGTTCTTCCGTATTAGACTTCGCCAGCATCTGCTCTTCCATGAAGAGTTTCTCCGGATCTATGCCCTTGAGAAGGTAGAAGAGAGTCTCAAGAACGATGACGTCCTGCACTACGAATTCTTCGCCCATGCTTGAAGACAGGGTCAGGAGCAGCTGGAAGATGTCCTGATCATGGAATGCTTTGATGGTGGCGGATCGAGAGACTTCAGTCTCATCCACATCGCTTGGCAAATCGGGTGGGGGAGCGATCATGGCAACGTTTCGCAGGAAGTATAAAGTAATCCGAATGATCCCCTCATCTCGGGCGTCTCTTTCGTTTCGCGGAACGGCCATAGAAGGTAAAGCGACGCGGACGACGGTGCGGAGTATTTCCTCAGGATGCTGGAGTATGGCGCGTTTGTACTCGACCTGTGCGAGCTTCAGGTACGGTATATGTCGGAGATGGTTGACTTTTGTGAGTTGCGGATCCGGCTCCAAAGGCCATGTCAACGGAACAAGGAGTTCCACTGGTATACATCTCAGCTGCGAGTCTCCTCTTCTGGTCGGGGACACTTACCACAGGCCAGTGATATCTTGTGTCTGATCCTATTCTCCGTAGCGTTCTCCGGCCATGATGCCAGGATCTCCAACAGATCTCCTTTGACAAGGTTCGCTTCCGCAAGGCATCTTGCCACATCGTACCGGTTGTGCTTCTGATCGTAGAACCGGATCCATCTCCTGAGATCCCTCAAGACCGCATATGCATCGTCTCCCAGTACGTAGTGCCCATCTAGGTCGCTGCTTGGACCTCCCACCTGCGGACAACCTTAGCAGAACGTTCATGTGCGACGGAAACAGGATTATACTGACAGCGGTGACCAGGCTGTAGACATGGGCCCGGACCTCAGGGTCGATTGTGGGAGCAGAATGCACCCACTCGTCCAAACTCATCGTGGGTGCGTTATCGGCGGTGGTGTTGGATGTTTAACACTCTGACAACATCTATCCAATTTGAGCGCGGGACCCTGGAATGCGGCGACGCGCGCTACGACGCGCCGTTTCCCCGCGGATCGTCCGGTCGATCCCCTCCGCTCCAATTAAGCCCAATGCGGAAGGGCGCGGCGGACCCCAAGCCGAGGCAATGATGTCCGCCGCATGCGCATGTGCGGGAGCTCCGCACGAGAGCTTCCCCAGAGCTTCCCCAAAGCTTCCGCCCACTTTATAGCCAACAATCACGTACAATCGCAAACTTGGAGCCCATTGTGCCAAGTGGAACATGTCGTTCGTCGCAGCTACAAGGCAGTGCCTTCGTGCCAGCCATGTACTCCAGAGCCGACGGTTCAGCTCGAGCCCCCGCTCCGCGGCTGCTGAAGTGAAGAAGCTCGGCGTGCTGGGAGCTGGTCAGATGGTAGGCTGAGGCATGGCGCTGTGCTCACAACAGCCGATTGACTAAAGCTCAGCGTAGGGTCTCGGAATCGCACTCGTAGCGGCGCAGAAGGCCGGGGTTCCCGTCACCCTCGTGGATAGCTCGCAAGCTTCTATTGACAAAGGGTTGAAGTTTGCCGGTAGGGCCTCAGGATCCCCATCCCCAGCTGTCAGTCACTCATGTTTGCCTAGATAAACTGCTCGAGAAGGACGTAGCGAAAGAGAGGTTAACGAAGGATGAAGCCTCCACTGTCCGAGGACGTCTGAGTCCGACTACCAACATCGAAGACCTTTCCGACGTGGACTTCGTGATAGAGGCAGTTCCAGTACGTCCGCCAACAACAGCCATGATCACCACAAAGCAAATGCTAACTACAAAACCCTGCAGGAAATCCCCGACCTCAAAACGAAAATCTTCTCCCAACTCGCCCAGATCTGCCCCGCGCACGCCATCCTCGCGACCAACACCTCCTCCATCTCCATCACCAAGATCGCCGCGGCCACCGCCCCGGACGCCCGCGACCTCGCCGCCGCCTCGCGCGTGATCAGCACGCACTTCATGAACCCGGTGCCCGTGCAGAAGGGCGTCGAGATCATCAGCGGCCTGCAGACGTCCCGGGCGACGGTCGAGGCCGCGATCGCGTTCTGCAAGCGGATGGGCAAGATCCCGTCGCAGAGCGCGGACGCGCCTGGCTTCCTGGCCAATCGCATCCTGATGCCGTATATTAACGAAGCCATCATCTGCTTGGAGACCGGCGTCGGCACTAAGGAGGATATCGATGCCATCATGAAGAATGGGACCAATGTGCCCATGGGCCCGCTGCAGCTGGCTGACTTCATTGGTATTGACACCTGTCTCGCCATCATGAAGGTTCTGTATGAGGAAACGGGCGATAGCAAGTACCGACCCGCCGTCTTGCTGAGGAAGATGGTGGATGCTGGGTGGCTGGGAAAGAAAAGTGGAAAGGGCTTCTATGATTATTGAATCTTGGGTGCAAAGCTGGCACTGTGCTATATCTTGTATTGATGTTTAGAAACAAGCGGCTCTGTGATAGCCCAAAGCGTACTCATTGTCAAGGTATGGCATCAGCTTGTGCACCCCCGGCCTCGAGGTTTCTCAACCTCTCCTGGTTTCTCCAATCCTTCTCTTTGGTTTATTTGTCTCTATGAATATGCGGAACCTCAAACGCAATGGCTGGAAAGTGTTGTCCATCATGAAGTGAGGTGAAATGAGCGGCCGTTCATGCGGTGCAGAGTCCGGCTCTAGCGAGTACCTAAGGGGCCATCGTGCACTCGCTTTCGTACCGCTTCTTACCAGCTCATCCGTCATCCTGATATGGACCGCTACAAAAGCCGCAATAGCACGACGGCACTTGGATCTCGTCGGACTCGGATACGGACACGACCCAGGCAGGCCATTGCGTCGGGGGCGGCAAGGAACTAAAGATCCTCTTTTCGCTTTCCGCAGCGCGGACCAGGCAATGCTGCGAAGGGGAGTGAAACTGTGCAAGCAGAGAGCGTATGCGCCCTGAGAAGCCCTGGGGAGATCGGGCGAGACGCTGCATCATTCAACCGCCGCCATTCAGGATGTTCCGCCTCTCGATCTCATCCTTCAACTCCTCGACCGACATCGGGATCTTCCGGCTTCCCCATTTCTCCTTCTGCTCCAGGGCGAAGCCCTCCATGCTCCGCATCGCGACGACCAAAAACCCCAGCTCTTCCCGATCGGTGTCGAAGACTTCCCACCACTCCCCGGCGGGTAGTTTCACGCCGACTTCACGGGCGGCCAGGTAGATGGCGGCGGTCGCGAGGCAGGCCGGTTGGTAAGTGAGGTAGAGCTGTTGCGGGCTCAACAGTGCGGAGTTCAGGTGCGCAAAGGCCCTCCGCGCAACGCTCGAGCCTTCCGTCTGGTCTGCGAACACTTCGAGCGCTTGCAGGTAGTTCACGCAGAGCGTGTACGGAAGAGAGACATGGGTCTGGAACCCGAGCGTTCGCAGGATGCAGGCCTCGTTCTTGAACAGGACTGCGCGCCGTGCTTGGTAGGTGCCCTCGGATACGTAGTAGGATTCCGGAGCGTTGGTGGAGAGGTCGTTTTTGAAGGCGGAGAAGTTGGCTTCGGGGGAGTCGAGGTATGCGTAGACGTTGATCACGCTTCGGGGCGATCTGGGGTATGGTGAAAGTTTTGCGATCAAGTATAGACAGGCGGCGGAGATATCCTATAGTATTTTAGCTCGGATGGTCTTCCGCGCGTCAGGGCGTCTGGCGTTGTATACCTTTGCGCCATATATTCTCAAACTACCACCTTCGCTACCGCACCAGAACCGAGTGAAGGCCACGATCGCTTGCGCGACCACTTCCTGTGGCAGCCGTAAGAGGATCCCGGCCGCCTGCGTCAGTCGCGCGCCGGCGAAGCGGATCGAGTCCTCCAGGTCCGCGGGGACGCCATCCAGCTGGGAGCTAGACGACGAGAGCTGCTCGACGGTGACCAGAGGGTTCGCTATCTGCGGAGCACGCAGTACTGCCGGTGCCATGGTGGAAGATTGAGCGTGTGAATGCCGCGGGTTGCAACCGGTTGTGGTGGTTTGAAGTGATTGCGGTTGACGTTCTGTGGAGCTAGCAGCATCAGCCTTGGCCCAAGCTCCTTTTCCACATCCCACTCCACAGCTCTCCCTGCCGGATTCACAACCTCTTTGCTACAACAACAAATCTCCTTTGCAGTGTTCCCTGCCACAACAGCAGGTAGCACGCTTGAAATTGCCGTGCTGCTCTGACTTGGGGTCTTATGCGGAGATGTTTCTCTATATCCCGTCTCGACCAGGCTAATGGAACACCGAGCCATGCTGCGTATCCGTCGGCCAGGAAAGTCGACTGTTTAGGCCGTACCTTAGTCATCATGACTGGACTTAGGACATATCCCGTCTGATAGAGGAGGATCTGCAGAGTTTTGATCTGCCAGCTGGAAGCAGGTGAGCTATTCTACGGTCACGGTGAGCATCCGGTGGTCTTGCTGTAGTCGGGTATTGTGTCGCTTGAGGACGGTTCAGATGTAGGCGAAGTAAGGTAGTAAGTATCGTATAGTAAGGTAGGTATCAAGCAAAGACAGCATTGCTTCGGACCCTGGCTCAAATCGACTCTACTCTTCTCTCAATATTTCCATCAACTCTCGGTCTACACATTACTCTATTCTTCTACTCGATCGTCTTCAAGTCTCAGCTTTATCAGTCATTTATACCTCTCCTACATCCTCGAAGGGAGCCGCTTCGCACGGCACGTCAGCCTCGTCTTCTTCCTAGGCGAATGTTTCCTTCAGTATAACGTCACCTGCCTGTTGTTCCCTGGTCGACGGGCACCCGCGTCTGTTGCGGACGTCGGTTATCCCGGCCAACATTGTCTCTATCGCTCTTCATCCACTCTCACCACTTCAACCACTTCTCACCTCTTCCAATCACTTCAACCACAAACACATCCGCACACACTCGCTTCCCGATTTGCAGGTAACGCTGCACCACCGACAAGCGAGATGTTCGGCGGATGGGATACCATGGAGGTCGAGCCCGTCGTGGGCGAGATGATCGGGGTGTTGTTGACGGTGGTCACCTTGAGCGTGCTGACATTCTGCCTGAGTACGTTTCGACGGCGAAGAAAAAAAAGAGAAGAAGATCTTTTATTAAACTCACCTCGCAGCTCGTCGAATGTCTTACGTGGATGACTTCCGTGTCATCCCCGCGACGCAATGGTGTAAGTAACTTCTCCTCAAAACCGTAGCGGAAGTCGTCATTTGCTGATGGTGGTGGTAGTGACCTGGCTCATCTATGCAATATCCTACCTCTTTGTCGTCCTCACCGCGTTCATCCAGACCGGTTTGACGATTGCCGATGCCGACAGGATCTGCAAAGGCTCCATCATCGTCTGCTTGATCTTCTACATGGCCACGAAGGTTCTCCTCTTCGTCTTCCTCATCGAAAAAGTCTATGTGGTGGGAGGAACCCGCCGGCCCCGTCGCAAGGACGCTCTTTACATCTTTCACACGTGCTGTCTCATGCTGCTCTACGTCGGAGTCATTATGCTTAACTTCATCTATCGATTCCACCGGCGCTCCCGGAGAGGCATGTGCATCATTGGCATGGACAAGCTCACCATGGTGCCGCTGGTCGTCCTCGACATCGCTCTCAGCTGCTACTTCACCATCCTCTTCCTTCTCCCCTTGCGCAAGCTGTATTCGTACACGCACGGTAGGAACGGGAGGCTCCGGTCGATCGTGATCCGGACGCTGGTCGGAAGCGTGCTGGCCTTCGTCACGAGCGCAGCCAACCTCAGCGTGCTGGCGGCACTGAACGGCGAGCCTGCATGGATGTGCCTGATGTTGTGCAACGCAGACAGTAAGCGCAGTTCTTCCTCACAACGTTGCATCCCTCGACTAACAACAGGCTCCCAGTCCTCTGCAACGTGATCATGATGCACTGGATGACGGCGATCGACGCCCGGAAGAAAACGCGCCACAGCATTGTCGGCGGCGGCGGCGTTGGTGGTGGTGGCGGTGGCCCCGACAACGGCAACGGCAGGCGTGCGGCAGTCTCGTCGGGTCGCCCCGACTGGGACGCCAACCGGAGCTGCTACGGCCGCGGTAACACCCTGATCACCACCCGGGTGATGGCCAACAACACCATCCCGTCGGCGCTAGATATCCCCATGACCGGCATTCAGGTGGAGAAGGTCACGATCGTGGACGTCGAGGAACGCATCGCGCCCCTTCCCCGCGTCGTCGGCCGTCCTATGGGTTGGAGCGAGTCTGCAGACCGCATCGCGCCTGTTCAACGCGGCGCCGGTCGTCCAATGGGTTTGGGCGAGTCTTCGGACCGCATCGCGCCCGTTCGCGCCGGCGCCGGCCGTCCCATGGGATGGAGCGAGTCTCCGGACCGCATCGCGCCCATCCGCCCCGGCGCCGGCCGTCCCATGGGATGGAGCGAGTCCCCGGACGGCATCACCCCCATCCGTCCCGGTAGGAAGTAGTGTTCGTTGATGTGTGATGAAGTCTTGTTCAGAGTCCAGCGTTCACGTCCACCATCCACCGTCCCCGTTTCCTTTTTATCACCCTTCTTTCGAACTGTTGGGTTCTGTGCTCTCACACCTCCCTTCGGACGGTGGGGAACAGGGTCATCTGCGCCGTTTCTGTATTTTGATCCCGTTTCCTTTTTATTCCCCGTTTGTTTTGTTTTCGATCTCTCCCGTTCTCTCTGTATGTGCCGAACGCGGCCTTATTACACGCACTGCATGCGGCCCTATTATATATATACTATACGCGGCCCTACTGCACGCACACTTACACACCCTATTTCGTAGCGGAAGAGTGTATTTCCCGGGACGGTTCATTAAGTGGGATGAAGAATAACAGACGAATAAGGGCGTACTAGCTAGAAGCTCTTACCTCTCCCGTCATCCAGATAGACAGAGAGATTTTATAATATAAATCTGATTCTTCGTCTTCGCCTACCCCTGATATGCGTGCTATGTGGTGCGGTTCATGTGAACAGAGCAAATGCATTATATAGAACCGGATCAGGAGCGTGAAAATAAGTTCTTCAACATCCTATTCTCGCTAATGCAAGAATACACAAAACATAGGTTTTTCCACTCCACCGAAGCCCAACAGCCTTCCTTCCTATCCCACTCATCCCTCACCACAAATCCAAGAAAACAAAACCACACCCCTCCCCAAGCTTCCCCCATCAATCCCTCTCCAAAGTAACCTGCGCACTAACCTCCCACCGCTGCCCCCCGGCACCCTTCCCATACCCACCACCCAACCGATTGCGGACCAGACGCGCGATGCGAGCACGCAGCCGCGCCACATCCGAGTTCGGATCCACGGCGGTCAAGCCGGCGCTGGGCGGGGCGCGCAGACGGAGCTTGAGGTTCGCCTGGCAGAGGCCGTAGTGGACCTGCCAGAAGCGGGCGTCGTCGAGGGCGGCGACGGCCGGGTCGGCGCGGACGTCGGCGAGGAGGGCGTCGAGGGGGGAGGGGCCTGCGGGGTCCGCGGGGGAAGGGAGGAGGGAGGAGGGCGGGGCGGACATCATGAGCATGCGGCCTAGGGCCCAGCCGAGGCGGCAGCCGAGGGAGAGCATGGCGAGGGCGACGGCGGCGGAGAGGGCGCGGTCGAGCCAGCGGTAGAGGCGCAGGGAGAGGAGGGGCAGGAGGAGGAGCAGGGTGGAGCAGGAGAGGGTGAGGAGGTGGGCGGGGTTGGCGAGGAGGCCGGGGAGGAGGTCGAGCCGGTCGGCGAGGTAGCCGAAGCGCATCACCCGGCCGATACGGGCGTGGTTGCGGAGCACGAGCGCTGAGACTAGTGTGGAAATGATCGCGGCGAGAGCGGCGAGGTCGACGCTGCCTGGTGAGACCCGGTCGTGCTCATGTGGGTGGTGGGATGCGTGCCCGCCGCGGTTCTCGAGCGCGTGCGTCAGGCCGTGTGAGATCAGGTCGAGGCCCATGAAGAGCAGGCCGACCGACATGGCCAGGCCGGCGACGACTTCGGCTCGTTCGAAGCTGGATTTGGGGTCAGTCATGTCTGGGAGGAATGAGGGGGAAGGGAAAGGAAAAGACGTACCCGAAGGGGTGGCGGATGCTGGACCGCTTCCAGACCTCAAAGTTGCTACCAACGTCGACGGCAACGCAGAGGAAGGCGCCGAGGGCGTCGAAGAAGAGCAGGCGGGAGAGGACGGTGAGGGCGAGGGAGTCACCGGCGCTGAAGGAGACGAAGGCGGAGACGGCGAGGTGGCAGCAGCACCAGAGGCCGCGCCACGTCTGCTCGCGCGACATGCTCCGCCGGTACTCGGTCCAGGTGGGGATGGGCAGGGAGGCGGGCAGCTGGAGCGGCGCCCGCGGCGGCGGCTCGAGGAAGATCTGGTGGGAGACGCTGCTGTGCTTGTACTTGTGGCCTCGACGGCGACCGACGGCGACATCCTGTGTGAACGGGTCAGCGCGATGCCGCGATCCACCTGCAATGGGGTTCGCGCCGCCGTCCGACGAGGAACGACAGCCATGCGGCCCATACCGATTTGGTCACCGGCGACCGGCCAGCGGTGTATGTCACCGTCTGGAAGTTGAACGGGTTCCGGACGTTCTCGCTGCTGCCGCCGATGACGGGCGTCTCCGCTTCGTTGCCATTGTCATTGCCGTTGCTGTTGCCCACCATGGGGGTCGCGAAGGAGGAGCGGGCGGGGCTTAAAGGCGTCTGGTAGGGGGGCAGCGGCGTGGCCATCGATCCGAACGGGTGTGAATGTTGGTACGGCGGCGGGAAGGTGGCGGAGAGGGGGGAGAGAGTATCGGCGTGAGAGGGGAAGGCCAGCTTCGTCGGCGAGGGCTGCTCTCCGTCCATCAGGCCCAGTCCGACCGCGCCGTCGTCGCTGTTCTTGTTGTCGTCGTCGCCATCGGGAGGCGGAGTGGGCGTCCGCGGGTGGACGAGGATGGGCAGGCTGGAGGCCATGGGGGAGGGAGAGATCGATGGAGATAGAGATAGTGAGGTCGAGAGGGAGAAGGAGAGGGATGGGCGTCTGGCGGCACGTTCAGCAGCTCAGCAGTCTGTGGCCATTGGACCTGTCAGTGTTACTAAGCGGAAGAATTGGGACGAGGATATTCACGTACGTGATATTGCTGTCCATTGCCCCCAAGTATATGTAAATGTGAATGTGATATGTTCTGTATGTTTGCGCCGCTCATGCTGCCGAGCTGGGATGGGCCGTCGGGATGTTGTTCGGTCTTCCCCACACCGAACAACCGGCCGGGCACCCCCGTCCCTGACCGTGACATCAGACTACCTTAGCAGACATTCCCACGACCTCCGCCGACAACAGCACTCACACAGAACACCACCGCCAGGTAGCCAAACCGGCCATCTGCGAAGCCCCTGCAGCAGCATCCTCGCGCATCTCCCGTCCTTCCGATCCGCTTCCGAAGACGACGGCGGCCTTGCACCCGCCATGTCGGACCATCCGCCGGACCCCCAACGACCGTCCGCAGAAGGCACACAGGGACACACCGGCAGCCACGGCCACGGCGACAGCGGCGGAGGAGACGGGTTAAGAGGAGGAGAGTTCGGAGCAGACGGAGGCATCTCGATGGCCGCCGCGCTGCGACAAGCCAAGGGGCGCAAGCGGAAGGGCTCCTTGCGGAAGACGGCGCTGCTGGGCACAGGCAACCGGATGATGATCCGACTAGAAGGGCGGGAGCGACGCAACTCGATCAAGGCGGCCGAGCAGCAACTACGACAGCAGCAGCGACCGCTGAGCTACGGATCTGGCGAGTTTTACAGCATCCCGTCCAGCCACCCCTACCAGAGCTCCTCCTCCTCTTCCTCCTCCGCGGCGTCCTCGTCGGAACACGGATGGAGCGAGATGGGCGGCCGACAACGACAACCACCGCAAGAACAGCACGTCCGCCAGCTCGCGATCCCACCGACCAGCAACTACGTCTCCTCCACCCCAGGCATGACGTTCAACCGACCAGCCGGAGGAGCTCCATCCACATCGACATCCACATCAACACCCACCTTCCCTCTCCAACCTCCAGGCCCATCATCCTCCCTCCAACGCCGACGCTCCAGCAACAAAACCTCCTCCTCCGCCTTAACACCAACTCCAACCACCCACCACTCCCCCCCCAAAAACCCACCCACCACCCGCTCCCCACCACCCCCCGCACCCTCCTCCACAACCACAACCACAACCATCACCTCCCCCCTCGCCCTCTACCCCCCCACCACCGGCGAATCCCTCGCCCACGAAACCCCCTCCCCCAGCCCCAGCCCCTCCTCCTCCGACCCGGACGAATGGTCCTACACCTCCACCGAACGCTGGGGCTGGCTGGTCCTCGCGAGCACCTGGCTGATCACCGTGGTCGGGCTGGGTTCCTGCCTGGGCGTCTGGAGCTGGGCCTGGGACGTCGGCGAGACCCCCTACGCCCCGCCCGAGCTGGAGGACGATCCCACGTTGCCGATTGTGGGGTATTATCCCGCCTTGTTGGTGTTGACGGCGGCCGTCACGGCGTGGGTCTGGGTCGTCGTGGCGTGGGTGGGCATGAAGTATTTTCGGCATGCGAAGGTTGTTGGGGAGGAGGATTGATGGAGTTTCTCTTTCTTTTTTTTTTTTTCTTTCTCGAGGGGGGAAAGGGGGTGTGCTTTTGGGATGCCTCTTTACGGTTGCAGAATACCCATGGTCGATTGTACTTTTTTTCCCGTTTGAGAGGACCTAGTCGATGCCGGTTTTGGAGAAAGAAGGAAAGGAAAGAAAACAAATATTCCATTCATCGACGTATTATCCTGACATCACAAAAGGATTAGAGGGAAAAAACAACAACAACACTCATACCAATCCATCCGCCCTCATCACAACTCCAACCCCCCAAACCCAACCGCCGCCCCAGCCGCAATCACAGCAACCGCCCCCACACCCACACAACCCGTCCGCATCGCCGCCGGCACCGCCGCGCCACTCGTGCTGCTCGTCGTCATGCTGCTCGTCGCCGTCCCCGTCGTCGCCGTCACGCCGCTGGTCCCCGCGGCTCCACCCGCGCCGCCCGCGCCCGCCGTCTGCGTGCCCCCGGCATCGCTGGCCACCGTCGTGGTCGGAGTCGGCTGGCCGGAGGTGTAGGGGACGTTGGAGACGCTGGTGGCGCCGGAGAAGGCGGCCGCGCCCGTGGTGGCGGTGGGGGATGCGGTCGAGGAGGACGGGTTGAGGACGCTGGTTGTATCCGTCGTGTTAGGCATTGGTTGGGGGGAGGGGACGGAAAAACTTACTTGTCAATGACGTGCATGACGCCATTGGAGATGAGCACATCCTGCCGGACGACCCGGGCGCCGTTCACGAACGTCGTCCCGTTCTCCAGGTAGACGGTCAGGCTCTGGCCGTTGAGGGTGCCGAAGGTGGTCCCGTTGCGGAGGGTGGGCGAGTACGCCACCGCGCCCGATCCGTTCACGACGTGGTAGGCGAGGACGGCGGCCAGGTCGGCGGTGCTGAGGTTTGCCAGCGCCGAGCCCACGGCCTGGAAGGCCGCGTTGTCGGGCGCGAACACGGTCAGGTCGCCCAGGCGGTCGATGGCCGCTTCCAGGCCGGAGGAGTTGAGCGCGCCGGCGGCGGCGGTGAGGCCCAGGTCCTCCGCGGTTGTGGGGAGGTTGACGGGCAGGGTGAGGACGCGGTTGATGATGTGGATGGTGCCGCCGGTGAAGTTGATGTTCTGTGTGGGAGGGGAGGTCAGTATCTGTGAGTGCGGCAGCAGCAATGACACGAGAACGTACAGATTGAGTGATGCTGGCATTGTTCAGCAGGCCAGAGAAGAAGAACGAGTCGTTCCCTCTCGAAGACGCTTCGACGACCTGGCCACCAGTAACATTGGCGTACGACGAGTTGTTCAAGTAGGTAGGGATGAAGGTGCTGGCATTAGTGATAGCCGACGTCGGATACGAGCCGTTCAGGATGTGGTACGCCAGCAACGCCTGGATCATACCCGAGCTGTTGAGGGCGGTCGCGCTGCTGATGCCCGCGGCGCTGAAGGCGCTGTTGGCCGGCGCGAGCACGGTGATGTTGGTGGCATTGTTGAGCGCGGCGACGACCGCGGGCGTGCTGTTGAGGAAGCCGACGAACTGGGATACGTTCGTGTTGTTGCTCAGGGCTTGCAGGAGGCCTGGGGACTGGGCGGAAGCCAGCCCGGCGAGGCTGGCGAGGGCGAGGTGCTTGAATTGCATGGTGGGAGACTCAGACGGGGTCACGATGTGGAGGGATTATGAAAACGGATGGTTATCGAGGAACGAGAGAAGAAAGTGAAGGAAGCTTCCAGCTCCGAAGGTCTGAGGAAGGAGAGAGTCGAACTTGTGAGAGGGCGAAGGATGGCGGTGCGGGAGCAGTGGCTTTGAGGAAGAAGCCCATATGAGGACAGACATGACGAGGATGATGCAAATGAGGTACAAGAGAGGGAGCCTAAGGCGAGGTGAACCGTGGTGAGCTCCGAAGGCGAGGAGCCCACTCGATCCGAGAGGCCATGCCGAGAGCAAAGGTGTGAGGGAGTGGATGATGAGAGCCTGGTTGACTTCAGTTAGCGTCGAGGGATGACGAGGATAGACGACATTCACTACCGCGGAGAGAGGGAATGAAGAGTGCCGAGGCTGGTGCCGAGGATGGCTGTGGTGAGAAGACGTCTGCCATCGTCACATCGAGTCGACCAGCAAGGCGGATCCAGCGGGATGTGAGGCGTCTGGACTGTAAATGATGGGAGGGAGTCGAAGTCATGATGTGAAGTGATGGTGGTGAAGGCGGGGAGGAGACGAGGCGGTGGCGCAAGTGGCGGACGCCTCCCGCGCAGGCTGTCAGTCCTACGTGTGGGGAAGTGGGGAAGTGGGGGATGGGCCGCCGTACACGAGTCACGCTGGAAACAAACCAACCAGCTGATTCATCCATCATTGTGAACGCGATTCACATTGGTGGAGGTAGGGGAGAGGGAGGAGGGAGAGACGTGTAAGGTAGAATTAGAAGAAATCCAAGAGAGACCACGGCAGGTAGTATACAGAGGAATATGTTGACTTCCGCAACAGCGGAGGGTATGAACTGATGACTGTATGTATGAATGGACGAAGAAATAAACAACAGCACGCTCTCCAAACAAGGATAGAAGAGGAATGGGAAGAAGGAAAAGAAACACCATCCCCATGAAGCGCCCAAGAAACAAAACCCGCCACGCCCATTCCAGTGGTTCAACGAACCCCAAGAGCAACCTGAATATAAGTAAGAAAGGGAGAAAAGGAAAACACCGGAATGAAATGCACGACCGCCAGGAAAAGGGAGAAAGGAGAAAGCCTTGAACAAGAAGAAGAAAAGAAGAAAAAAAAAAAAAAGGATGCCCTCACACACACACCCCATCTAAATCCGCTCATCATCCGCAAAACTCCACACGCCCCCATCCTCCTCCCACGCCTCCGCCGCCGTCGCCCGCGCATACGTCAACACATGCGTCGCCACCTTCCTCGTCGCCGAGGCAGCAGCACCAGCACCAGCACCGCCCAGCACCTCCCCGACCGTCCGAACCAACGCATCCGTGCCGGACCAGTGCGACAGCGTGCCGAGGAGCCAGACGCAAAACGCCCAGGCGGGCCGCCAGAGCCAGCGGAAGGGCCGGGCCGCCAGCGTGAGGGTGACGAAGGGCATCCGGGGCGCGTCCGGGTCGACGCCGTAGCCCTCCATGCGCGCCCCGTAGAGGGGGTGGCAGTATTGGTAGCTGTAGAGACGACAGAGTCAGTTGAGTTGGCCTTTCGAGAGTCGGTGTAGGGATAGGGGGTGAAGACGGAAGAGAGAAAAGGAAAAAGGAAGAACATACCACAACACCCGCTCCACGCAATACCACCACGCGAACAGCGTAAGCAGCAGCCCAAACCGCGTCAACCCCCACCGACCATTATCACGCCGATTCGGATCCCACACCGACCAAACCAGCCTCCTCCGCAGCCGCGCCCCATACCCGCCAGTGCCGGGACAACCGCAACGCTCGCACTGGCCCACCCCCATCCCCTTCCCCATCGTCGTCGTCCCCGCCGCAACCACAACCCCATCCTCCACCTCCCTCTCCACCCTCCGAATCCCCCGCCGCGCATCCAAAATACTCGTCCGCGCCTCCCGCAACCTCTTGCTCATGCCCTGCAGCACCTGAACCTCGCGGCGGCGGCGGGCCTCCGCCTCGCTCCGCGGCGCCCCCGCCGGCACCGTCAACCCATGCAGCGTCGTCGTCGTCGTTGTCGTGTCCTCGCCCAGCCGGAGATTCGTCGTGCTATCCTCGTCGTCGTCCTCCTCGCGCACCCGCCCCAGCAGCAGGTCTTCGAGCGAGTCGATGGTGGATTCGCCCAGATCCGCGCCGGGCCCTGCGGCGTCGCCGTCGTGCTTCTTCGCCTCTGCGACGACGGCGTCGAGCGCGGAGCGGGGGAGGTTGGGTTCCGGTTTGCGGATCGCGGGGGCGGAATGTTCGCTGTTCGCACTGCCAGCACCCGCTTCTGCGGTGCCGCCGTCGGTAGGTTTCCCTTCCTTTCCTGTCTTTGCCGCGCTGTCCCCTAGCCGGTCGTTGGTTCGGGAGATGGGAGCGGGCGTGTCGATCCAGGCGCCTGTGACTACCGGTGTTTTCGCCCCGGCGGCGAGGATGGTTTCTTCGACGACTGTAGATTGAGTCTGCGTTCGTGAGGACCCGGATGGGTTCGACGCGTTGGCTTCTTGTGGATGAAGAGTGCTAGGAGGAGGGTAGGGCGCTTGCGACGCTTGCTGGTTCGTCGATGCCTTCTCTCGTGACTGTATATTTTCCGTATGGGAATTCGACGGTAGCTTGACGCCCCCGCTGTCCGGCCGGATCGAGGAATTGCTCCCGCCCTGCTGCTGTTGCTGCTGCTGGGGCGAGGTCTTCGGACTCGGGCTCATGGACGCCCGCGCCAGTCGCCGCAGCAGGTCGCGCGAGTCCTCCCGCCGACTGTTTGGCCGAACGGGCGGGCGCTGGGTGAGGCCGAGCGGTTTGGCGTCGTGGAAGTGCTGGTAGACCGTGGCGGGGGTGTCGATCTGGATCTCGGGGGACTTGCTCTTGCTCGGGGACGGGTACGCTCGACCGGCCGACTGCGACCGCCGGCTCGAGTCCACCTCGGGGATCCGGTTGAGTCGGTGGGTCTCCGTCGCTCGCTCGTTCTCGCTCTCGACCTCCATTTCCCGTTGTCGGATGTCCTCGAGGATCGCGTTCCGGCCGACCGCCGGGGTCGACGCGATGACGTTGTGCATGGAGAAGTCCTCGCTGATATCCCACTCATCCCCGCCTTGTTCACCGGCGTTCCTGCTATCCAGTTTGGTAGGTGACGTTCTTCGCCCAAGACCGCCCCGTGCCGCATCCTCCACCGAAGGCATCGGCACATCAGCCGCCGCATCCACCCAGTCCACATCGCCCCCATCCACCTGCGCAGCATATTCACTCCCGCGCGCCGACACTCTCCGCTCCGGATCGCGATGTCGTTCTCCATGCACGCTTGGCGTCGGCGTCTCCATCCTTATGCGCCTTAGGTAGTCCGTCCGGTGTCGACCTTTGCTTCCCCACTCCCGCGGCAGTCCCACCGGCGGATCCGACCGCTCGCTCCCGCTGGCCACGCTGCCCGGGCTGCGCGCCTGTCGCGCCCCATCCATCCCATTCCCTCGGCCCGGCACCCCCTCCATCCGCTCCAAGTTTTCCATCGTCAGACCGAGCCGGGGCTGCGCGCGCGCGCGCCGAAACGGTCGCGTCGCCTCCACGCGCGCCGACGACGACGACGGGTTGTGCTGCGCCAGCAGGCGCTGCTGCTGGTCGCGCTCTTGCTGGATCATCAGCCGCTCGAACGAGTCGTCGCCCTCGAGGGAGGACAGGCCGGAGACGACCGAGGCCGTGTCCGCGTTGCTGGCCGTCATGTTGTGGTGCGGGTGATGTTGTTGCTCGTGCTTCGGCTGGTATTGGTACTGGTATTGGTATTGATTATAATGGCTCTGCGCCTGCCATGCCTGTCCGTCCATCATCTCGTCCTCGGCCGACGCGGGCGGGGCGACGTGCGCATGGAAGGTCTCTCGGCGGCGGCCGGTGGCGGCGAAGAGCGTGTGCTTCGTGGTGGTGGTGGCGGCGGCGGCGGTTGCGCTGTGCAGCGCCGTGTTCGCCTGCCCGCTGATGTGGTTCGTCGGGACTGGGCGAAGAGGTCCGGCGGCGGCGGGCCGGCGTGTACTGCTCATGGGATGGAGGATATACAGGTGTTGGTGGAAGGATACGTTCACGGCGACATGGTATTTCGGTATCCGATGATGATATTTCAAGACACTTTGCGATTATGGCGTGGGGGAAGCGGTGGGTGAGGTTGAGCGCTGTGTGTTTTTGTTCCAATGTTCTTGTTGTTGATGGTTGATGGGTGACCTGCGCGTCCGAAGCTACGGAGCGTTGTGACAGGGTTTAGTTGCGGTTAAAGTTGCCTTAGGCCGAACCCTGACGTTTGACGGCCCACGTTCGGTCCCAACGCAGGGTCTCCGCAAGGCTCACTTCAGGTTGGCTTTTATCTCATTAAGTATAGGTGAGTAACATGCAATAAGTATCCTATTCTGCAGAATCATATTCAATCAATTTTTGAGGTCATTCCTCCCTGCAATGACCAGCTGGGATATATTCTCTTGCAAAAGAAAAAAACAAAAGACAACATATATATATATCACATTATAAATCGAAATTTATCAGATTGCAAGTAAAACAAAAGAGAGGTAAGTCTATATGAAAAGAAATGTTCAGAGAACTTAGCCGTCATCAGACCAAAGCCGTAAGTCAAAACCTCGCCGAACAAACTACAGTGACCGCAAAATGGTCTCGTGTACAGCGCCCGGCGAGCAAGCGACATGAGAAGAAAAATAAAGTCCGTTACGAAGAGTCCAACAATCCACGAACCCAAATTTCGACCCGAGTCAAGTGACCCGCGATCACTCCAACAAGCTCCTCTCCTCCTTCATCAAGCTATCTCCTCACCCATTCCGCCGACCCCTCGACCGATTCACGCACGGGAAGAACGTATGCGCGGCCGGATTCCGGGACGAGGAAGAGGAGGAAGTGGAAGAAACCGCCGTCTCCGCCGCCGCAGCAGGTTCTTCATGCGCAAGAAGGCGGGTGGTGAAGTACCGCTTCAGCTTCTCATACTCCGCCAGCTGAGTCGCGCCGAGGAAGTCATACAGATGGCACAGTTTCGCCAGGTGCGCTGCTTTGGCGCTGCTGCTGGCAGCGTCGCGGGATCCAAGGCCGAGGGAGCGCGGATCGGTGGGTAGGCGGTATGCGTGGAGGATCCGATCGAGCGCGGCAGCTACCAGGCAAGAAAGAGCAAAGAGATGGTGATCAGGTATGTTGAATGCCGGGGCTTGACTAACAGAGAGAAATGAGGGATAAAGGATGGAATACCGTACGCTCAAGAGCCCTCATCTCCTCGACCGTCTTCGCGACGGCGAAGTCCCGCGGGAACGTGCCGTCCGCGCAGAGCTTCGGCTGGACCTGCGCATACCGGGACGTGGGACCGATCATCATGTTGACCGACTGGACGGTCAGGTTCGTCCTGCGGATCCCAAGCAAGTCAGCGTCTTCTCGTATCCCTCGTCGAATGGATGGACGGGAGGGGTTCGATTTCGCGATCGAGGACCTTCTCACAAACTCGTCGAGCGCCACCGGGAAGAATGCCGTGTACGCATCCGCTTCGAAGGGAACCCGGTGGAGCGTCTGAGGCGGGATGACGGCGGTGCATGCCTGGAGCGGATAGCTACAGGTTTCCTTGTCGGTTCCTAGACGCAGAGCTTCCATGGCATCCATTTGCGGAGAGCTTTGATGGTGGACCATATATATCCGACTAAACAGAACGAGCTGGTTTTGGTGAGTTGCGTGGAGGAAGAGTGCGAAAAGGAGGTGTGTCTCTCGAGGAGAGTCCAGGGCCTCCAAGGCCATAATAAAAAGCTCTGTCAGAGTGCCAGTGAGGGAGGCCATCGGAAGCAGCTGACACCCGCGCCCTTCAGGCTCAGACGAAGCATGCTGGTCGGTTCACACATAACGCGCTTCCAAACAAGGCATGTACGCCGGCGAGCCTCTTCCTGCGCCCTTTCGATAAGGTTCTCACTTCATTAACGGAAAGGGATCGCTGCTGCAGGAGGGCGTGCGGAGCATGATGTCCGAGGCATAAGCGCAGGATGAGAAGGCGGAGTACATGTGGTGCTCCCTACTGAGATGCTTCGTGGGCAGGTCGTACAGGCACACGGATTACCCCTCTTGTAAGAAAAGGCATAGGCGAATCGGCTCTCGCATCAATTGGCCCGCAGCACCCCTTTTGCCGTTTTTGGAGGTCGTCTATACTCTTGTGGGGAGTTTGGGACGGATTGCGAGTCGACAGGATCAGCATTGGTAGATTCCGTAGCCCAGCAGAACGATTGGAGGTTCGGCATGAGAGGTCCCAGTCTATTCATCTAACCTGTTGCCTTAGCTTGCCTAAGGTTCGCTTGATCTCACCTGCAGGCAAACTCGCTGCCTTAAAACGCATCGGTACACGAAAAGGGGAAGAGGGTCAGCGTATACAGTGATCGGTAAGACCGATATCAGGTGCCTAGCCCGACGATAACCGGCAAGGGGAGTCGGAACGATGAAGACAAGCAATCCCTGGCAGAAGGAAGTCAAATGATCAAAAAACGTGAATCCATGGCAGAGGCACCCACGTTACTAGGTACAGAAGTTATGACTACTCCCTGAACAATTGCTTGAGGCGTCTCGTCGAGATGCCCCCCGTCTTGCCTGAGACCGCCAGCAATCTCATATAGCCTGTGTCCGCATGTGCTGTGCATCCAACCGGGATCTTCCAGACAAACAAAAAGTAACACCGCCTTAACGCTCAACCGCTGGACTCGAACGGCCTCCAGACCAGGCTTCTCGGGCCCTCACTCCTCAAACCCCGCCCCACGATCTCGCCGCCTCACATCCCCAGCATCCGTAGCCGTCGAATCACTCACTCTCGGGGGCGCCTCCGCATCCGACAACGAGCCCGGATGCGTCAGACTGAACCGCCGCGGCTTGCCCCCGGGTCTCTCCGTCAGGGACGGGGCGCGCGGTTTCCGCTTCCCCCGCGCCCGGCCGCCCACCACGGGGATCTCGTACGCGATCGAGCGCCAGCTGTACAGCAGGATGTCGTAGACCAGCAGCATGGCCCAGGGTCCGATCGTGATGAGGCCGAGGAGGAGCTGGAGTGCGGTGGTTAGTTAGCTTTGGGCTTTTTACGGCAAGGGGGGAGAGAGTGTGTGTGTCTGTGGTCTTGGAGGAGGGTGGACGTGGAACGTACGAAGATGCGAGCGGCCCATCGCTCGATGTCGCTGAGGTTGTCGGGGAGGATGGAGAACCAGGCCATTTTTCCTGGACGACAGATGTGATGATGGGCCTGGGTGTAGTCGGACTGTTTGCCCCGATCTCGAGGGGAATCGAGTCTGCCGAGCCCGCCTGCGATGCTGTCGGGACAATGGCCGTGGGAAAGGGCCGCGGAGAAGGTAGGAGAGGCAGGTGTGCTATATCGTGGGCTACAATTAATAAGCAGCAGCGTCCGGTACGTGAGGTCGAATACTGGGCGGAAGACGGTGTGGAGTACTTGGGGGGACCTGAGGAGAGCTCCGGATAGGCTTCATGAGACGGCTCGCTTCGCTTCGGGAGCTTGGGTTCCCGTCCTAGCGCGGCGGCTGTCGGGTCCAAGGCTAGACGGTTCCCTTATCCCCGGGGATGGACCCGCATCTGTTCTTCTTATTCTTCAGAGTTGTATGCGCGTATGGATCAATTGAATGGCGAATGCGTGCTGTGTTGTATAAGTTGCTCGATACTGGATGGTTTGATTTAATTTAATTTAATTATTATTAGGCCTTCCAGGAGCCCTGAGGGCTACGCGGCCGGCTATTTACTAGTAAAAGTACCCTATTCTACCGCCTTTCTTTACTTCTAATTAGCTTTTAAAGTACCTTAGGCCTCCTACCCCTCGCTTTTTAGGTTACTCTATTCTCTATAGTAATTTAGTATAGATATTCTAGTATATACTTTTTAGCTATTATTATCTTTACGCGCGCCGTATTATTTCTACTATTCTCTCTTATAGACTTATTTAGCTATTAGTCTTTTAGTAGGTATAATCTTTTTAGCCGCTTATAGCGACTTAAATAGCTTATAGTATAGCTTCCGCTTCTTTTAAAGTTTATATAATTTATCTTCCTCTAAGTAGGCTAATTACCTAGAACTCTTAGCTTTCACTTTTATTAAGCTTATAAAGCTTATTTTACTAGCTAACTTATAAGTTCGGCCCTACGTATTAGGTTAGCGCGGGTTTTTTATATAATTTTATATTTCTTCTAAGCGGTTTCCGCTTTTTATTTACGCTCTTTTTCTTATTAGCCTAGTATACTAGCTTCTACCTCTATTTTAGCTAGCTTAAATTATAGAAGTAATCTACTCTTTAGTATTATAAGTACTACTTAGTAAGTTATAGTTAGGTCCCTAAGTAGTTTTCTTATATCTATTATTCTTCTATTAGTAGTTTCTTATATAGTTTACCTTTAGTCCTTTAGAGCTATATAGGTTAGAAAAATATAGGCGGTAGTTTAATTCTAGTTCCTCTTATATAGTTTATATTTAGAGGAGTTAAGTTTCTCTATATTATATAAGTATTAGGCTAGGCCTATTTTTCCGGTTCGTAGCTATATAAGGATTAAATATAAAGGTTTACTAAGATACTTAAATTTCTCTAGTATAGTTAGCCTTAAGAAGGATTTAATATATCTTAGGCTTTTATTATATTAGTTATCGGTCTAGTCGGCTATTTATTAACGCTCTATATTCCCTTTTATTACTATAGATATAAAGCTTCTTATATATATAGGCTATTAGAGATCTAATAGAAGAAGTTATTTATTCTTTTAGTCTTTTCTCTAGCCCGTAGCTTATTTAGCTAGGCGGTTAATTATTTTATTACCTAGTATATTTATATAGGCTAATATCTAGTATACCTCTACTAGGTAGGGGTATTATTAGTAAAGGATATAGAAGCGCCGTATAAGGCTTTATATATTTTAGGCGGTGGGGTTTATAAGGGCTTATACCAGGCCCTTATTATCTGAGAAGATAAAGACCGGGCAGATCCTTTCGCTGTCCCTGACCGCCTCCATGGCCAGGATCAGCCCCTGGGCTTCCCCTCGATACACCGTGTTTTGGGGGGCCGGTCCCAGGTTGGGATACTGGATGGTAGTCTGGAGGGGTCAACGTAACAATGGCTCTTGCGCTGGTGCCATGTCTCAGAAGTCGAGGGGATAGCGGGGCTGTGGCTGCTACCCGGCCTCATCAGCTACAGATGGTAGATCAAATTGCTCGGAAAGCCTAAGAAATATACGAAACTTGTCTTTATCCGCAGAAAAACAAACGAGGCATACGAAGGATGAGCTAGACGCAAGAATCATGGGCGCCCTCGGTAAGGTGCTATCTATTATACCTCGTTGCTTGGATATGTTGATGACTACGTTGTCTGGGGACTTCATGCTACGTGAACGGCGAAAGGCACTACTACTGTATACAAGACACGGAGATGTATGTATAGATGTAGTAGAGTTTCTACAGTAGCAAACTGGGAGTTTCGACTTTATCTACTTGCGGCTTGTCTACATGTCTACAGCATCTAACCATCTAAAACAGGACCGTGACGGTCCGGCACCTTGTCAGTCAGGCATCCGCCACCAACGGTTCCAAGTTTCCTCTGATCCCGCAAGTTGTCAGCAAGTTCGGCAGCCCGTCAGGTGAAGTAGCCTCGCCGCCTGACAGCCTTACCCGTCCAATTACCCCCCTTCTTCCTCTCACGAGGTCTGGGGTTTACGGTACCTACTACCTGCCTGAGTACCGTAGGTTATAGGACCTGAAGTACTGTATATCTGTAGGATTACCTACGTAGGTAACTTCCCGTACCTAGGCTGCTCCCTTCAGCAACCATGATTCTGCACGTTCGCCCCGCTTCACCTCTGCTTCCGTCCGCTCCCCAGCCCACGGGTTCCCGCCCGAGTCCCATCCGATTGATAACTACCCATCTCCACAGTACGCATCCGGATACAATCTGGACGGCCATTCGTCATCGGCCGACGTTGGCGCGATGGACAGCCTGAACTTCCTCGACACGTTCCCAGACGGGAGCGCCTGCATCATGATCCAGACACCTCAGGGCAAAGTGACGAAAGTCAACGGCGTGCACCCGGACATCATCGGTTTGCAATGTCCCTTGCTGCAGCTCTCCTTCGAGGAACCCCAGCATGGCTGCGCGACTGCCATGATGGAAGCGCCCTCGTCCGCCGTTGCCATCAGCTTCCTGCGCTTCCTCTACCTGGGCGATTACGTCGAGCCTGGGGCAGGCGCCAAGCTCGACCGGATCTCTTTGCTGCTTCACGTCGAACTGCTTCGCATGGCGAAGTTCTACGCCGTCCCTGAGCTTGCAACTGCTGCCTGTGTGAATATCATCGATGCGACCGAGATGTCGTGCAGCAACCCGAATCCGCTTCCCGATTTGTGCCCTGCCATCAGGCTCGCGTACAATCACTTACCTTCCGATGTGAATCTCAAAGACACGCTCTTGCAGTACTGCGTCAACTGCTTCCAGCAACACCGACTCGGCTCTGATGCGGACTTTCGAGAATTAGCCATGGAGCTGCCGAGATTCAGTGATGACTTGGCTCGCCTGAACTATCGTCGCAACTTTCAAGACGACTGTAAGTATTTTGACCCCCTCAAAGGCTTCTTTTACGTGTCCAAGATGCAGCTAACACACCATAGGCGCTTCAGAAATCGTCCGTCTCAACGTTCGCTTGGAGCCTCTGCCAAATTGTGAAGCAATCATCAAGTTCTTCGAGGAGCTCACAAACGCGAGGCGCGCCGAGTCAAAATCGCTCCCGAACCAAGAAGTCAAGAGACACAACTCCAAGTCCATTCGTGATGATCTCCTGCAGTCACAACAACCCTACATCGAATCAACCGGACATAGCCGGAAAAATTCAACTGACGCTGACGGGTTCGTCATGGTGCATCGGCCGAAGACAGAGAAAGAGCCTTCGATAGGAACCGAAGACTTCCATAGTCGCTCGGAGCCCATGGTCGTGCCGGACCCGCGACTGGGCGTCGGAATCATCGCCGCGGAGCTGGAAAAGGCTCGCAAAGCTGCTGCAGAGGAGCTTGTTGACTCCGAGCGGCATGATGAGTCGGAATGGAGCCTCATCTTCTCGCGGAAAGCCGACCTAGAATGCTCAGACACAACCCTAAAGGGCGAAGCCAAGTCACCGTCCCGTGAAGTCCGCCAGTGGGGCAGGGTGGACTTCGCCGACAACAGCTCCGTCTCGTCTGCTGGTTCAAGCTGGTCGGTGGTGTCCCATCCCGCGCCGCCGCAACCGAGGAATTGGGATCCTCTCGATCCCGATATCGATCTGTGAGAGATTGCGCCTTAAGAAACCTATGATATCCGAGATGTTAGCTAGTGCCGTGTTTTCTTTTTTTTTCTGGGACTACGGCGTTCGATACGGCGTTCGGATGGCTGTCTTCGTGGTGTTAGCGTAGCTCACAAGAACATCTTATGTGATTTTGGGTAATGTACGGGGGAAGGGACTTAATGATGCTCTGTTCCATAGCACACATAGCTGACGACAGATTGGCAACGGAAAAACATGCTTGTGCACATCGGAAGTTGTGATAAGTGGCATTGGGTACAGAGAGAATGCCTACATACATTAAGTATATAGTATTTCATCCATGTTTCCCAGAGCAATGGCAAGGCGCCCACCCCTCGGGAAGTATCCCTGCAGCGCTACGGCGAACAGGACGGCAAGCGGAGCGTTGTTCGGCAACCGAGACCGTGAGACGGTGGACGAGGTTCCCCCAGCTAGGACACTCTCGTACGGCATCGTCCGACCAGATAACAAGCACCATGCACGTCGGACATGGTCGAGCGCAGGACGTTCGGAAGCCGCGACAACGGCGTCGGAGAGGAAGATCGAAGCAGCAGCAGCCCATCCGCCCGCCGAAGGACGTCGTCGAACGTGTGACGGCGTACATCTACCATCTCCACCGTGCTGTTGGTGGTACAGAGACAACCAAGCCAGCCAGCCATTCCGTTTCCCCTCCGGCAACAGACAACGAGCTTGTTCACGCTGCTGCTGCTACGACGTGTGGCATTGGGAAGAATTGGGCGATGCGGACCTGCGGTCTCGTGCTGTCTCTTACTTCGAAGGCTGAGACCGTTTTGTCCTCCCTTTAGGTGAAGCTGAGAGCAGCAAAAGCCATGACGGCAAGGGACGCTTCGGTGAATGGGCCCCTCGCTTCTGCCGTTTCGAGGCAAGCCTCCCCCGGACCATCACCACCACCATCAACATCACCACCGCCGTCGCCGACAACCAAAGAACGCCAACATCACGACCACTCTCAAACTCTCAGAGAGAAAGCGTCAAAACCACGCTCAATATGGCGACAACTCTACCAAATCATCACCTGGACGCCTCCACGATGCCGTTGGGATCCGCAACAGCCGCCGCAGTTCTCCATGGGCCTGAACGTCCTCTTCGCCTTCGCCGGCGGCTTCACCGTCGCCAACCTGTACTATAACCACCCCATCCTCAACATCCTCGCCGATGATTTCGACGTCCCCTACGAGCGGGTCGCGCAGATCCCGACCGTCATGCAGGCCGGCTACGCCGCCGGCCTCATCTTCCTCTGTCCCCTGGGCGATCTGTTTCGCCGGCGGGCCTTCACGCTCATCCTCATCTTCTTCACGGCGTCTATGTGGTAAGAGAGAGTGCTGTGGTGTCAGAGATGCCATTTGGTTCCAGGCTCCGGCAGGGCTAACTAACGTCCCATGCAGGATCGGTCTTTGCTTGACCAACAACCTCGCCGTCTTCACGGCCATCTCCTTCATCACCGCCGTCACCACCGTCACCCCTCAGCTCATGCTCCCCCTCGTGGGCGACCTGGCTCCGCCCAACCGCCGCGCCGCCGCCCTCTCCATCGTCACCTCCGGCTGCATGCTCGGCATCCTCATCGCCCGCGTCCTCTCCGGCACCATGACCAACTTCGTCTCCTGGCGGGCCGTCTACTGGCTCGGCCTCGGGCTGCAGTACCTCATCTTCGCCCTCCTCTGGCTCTTCATGCCCGACTACCCGTCCGCCAACCCGGCCGGCCTCAACTACTTCCGCATGCTCTTCTCCATCCTCCAGCTCACCGGCCGCCACCCCGTCCTCGTCCAGTCCTGCCTGATCTCCTTCTGCTCCGCCGCCACCTTCACCGGCTTCTGGACCACCCTGACCTTCCTCCTCGCCGGCCCACCCTACCACTACGCCCCCCTCACCATCGGCCTCTTCGGCCTCATCGGCATCGCCGCCATGCTCCTCGCCCCCCTCTACGCCCGCCGCGTCACCGACCGCTTCGCCCCGCTCTTCTCCGTCCTCCTCGGCGAGCTCGTCTCCCTCCTCGGCGCCGCCCTCGGCACCGCCCTCGGCCCCCGCACCGTCGCGGGACCCATCTGTCAAGCCCTGCTCAACGACTTCGGCCTCCAGACCGCCCAGATCGCCAACCGGGCCGCCGTCTACGCCGCCGCCGACCCCCGCGCCCGCAACCGCGTCAACACCGCCTTCATGGTCGCCACCTTCTGCGGCCAGCTCACCGGCACCGCCGCCGGCGCCCACGTCTACGCCGCCGCCGGCTGGCGCCGCAGCGGCGCCCTCGGCTGCGCCTTCCTCACTCTCGCCTTCGTCGTCTGCCTCCTCCGCGGCCCCTGGGAGCCCGGCTGGCTCGGCTGGTCGGGTGGTTGGGACATGCGCATCCGCGAGAAGGCTCCGCGTGACGCCGGTCCTGAGGCTGCGGCTGATGCACATCCTGCTTCTATGCATCCACCATCAGACGCCGCGATCGAGATGGAGAAAGGAGAGTGGAAAGGGGAAGCGGGAGGTGGCATGACTACGGCTGCGGCCGTGGCCGCGGACGTCCCGGCGTCGGAGAGAGACGTGCGGGAGCCCGCTGTTGACGACAGAAGTGATGATCCCGGCGGGAAGCGGGAAAACTGTTCACTTGTAATGCAAAAGCCTCTGACTTCCGCCGCTGGCTCTCCGCCGCAGCCGGAAAATGATAGCATGTCGGACGTTGAGGTAGCGGACGGGGACGCTGGAAGCGTCAAAGAGACGCTGGGAGATGCGGCTGAGAAGTCAGAATGAGGACAGAATCAGACGCGGTGGTCAAAGGTTCATCTTACTTCAGCGAAATGCAAAGCGACTCACATTCACATGGAAAGTCTCGGTTGAAGAAACATCGAGGGAAGCTTTGGAAGTGAAAATGGTTTTTCCTACTGATAAAAGGGAAGAGAAAGGCCTACTAGTACACTGGTAATTCAATGAAAAGAATCGCCCGCCGACCTCGGTCCATGCTAATCGGAAGAAGGCAAGGGTGCTGACCCTCCATTCCCAACCAGAAGGATAACAAGCGCATGTCATAATCTCATTTCGCATCATCAAAGGGAATCGCTGACCGAACCATCATCTTTGCCTTTTCAACCCTCACCACGCATCGTAATCTTCATCCATTACCTCGTACTCGCCCTGATGCACCACCATCTAAGCGTTATTGAGAGGAAGTTCCAGATGTTTACAACTCCTCCTTGACGTAGTCGGTAGCTTGCTGAGCAGCCTCCTGGGCCCGGTGCTTCGCCTTGGTGGCGCTCTCCGCAGCAGCATCGGTAGCCTTCTTGGACGCCTTGGAAGCACTGCTCTTGCCAGCCTTGGTAGCGGAGGAAGCGGAGCTCTTAGCAGCATCGGAAGCAGAAGAAGCGGAAGCCTTGGCAGCCTCAGAGGCGGAGGATGCACTCTTCGCAGCAGCACCGGTAGCACTCTTAGCAGAAGAATACGCTGCATCCGTAGCAGCAGTGGCAGCAGAGACAGCACTGGCAGAGGCATCGCTAGCAGCAAGTCCAAGCTTTTCCTTGGCCCAGTTGACGTAGTCCCCAATGACATTGTAGGCTTCGTTGCGCTTCTTTTCGGCAACTTGGCTAGCCTGGGCATACTGGTTACCAGCAGAGGACGTCGCAGCGCCGTAAGCACTGGAAGCAGAAGAGGCAACGGTGTCGCCAGTGAGCTTAGCACGGTGCTTGCGGACAAGAGCGATCAGCTCGTTACGCTTGGATCCCTGGGGAACCTTGATACCGTTCTTATCAGCCCACTCCTTGATCTGGCTGTCGCTCCAAGAGTCGAGAAGAGCATCAGTAAGGCTGTTCTTCGCGGAGGCAGCGGAGGCGGAGGCACTAGCGACGGACGACTGGAGGTTCTGGCTCGCAAGACGAGAGTTACGGCGCACGGAGGCAATGAGCTTGTCGCGAGTGCTGGGCTGAGGAACAGGGTAGCCGCGCTCATCGAGCCAAGCCTTCAGGTCAGACTCAGACCAGGTCTCGTAGAGCCAGTTGCCAGGGTAAGCAGCCGTCTCGCCAACTTTGTTGGCAGCAGACTGGTAGTTCTCACGAGCAGTCTTCAAGAGAGAGTCGCGGGTGCGAGGCTGAGGAGCGGGAATACCATGGCGGTCAAGGAAGGCCTTGAGCTGAGAGTCGGTCCAGCTGCGATGACATCAGTAACGAATCAGTGATGCGAACATGAATGATGATGCAACGTACCTGTCAAAAATCCAATCCCTAACGCTAGTGTAGGCGGTGTTCGCCTGCTCCTCGGTCTCAGTCCAATATTGCTTGACTTGAGTGAGCAGGCTGTCCTTGCTCTTCTGAGCGCTCTTCTTGGTGTCGTCGCCCTTAGCGGACAGGTAGGCCTGGAGCTGCTGGCTGTCCCAGCTGTTGTAGGGCTGCACGACCTTGTCGTTCCAGTGCTCCTTCACGAGGTTCTCCAGGTCCTTGCGATCGGCGGGGGTCGGGTAGGGCACGTCGTGATCCGACAGCCAACGCTCGAGCTCCGTCTCGTGCCATTTGTTGTATGCTAACGAACGGTCAGAAATGCACTCGACATCGTTACGGTTGCGTATCTAAAGGGAGGACGGCCACGTACCGGTCTTGCCGAACCAGTTGGCTACGGTGACGTCGGCAGCCAATGCCACCACCAAGGTGGATAGCAGGGAGAATCTCATGATGGCGACGTGTCGGTCAAGGAAAGATCAAGGTATACGCGTGTGTCGTAGGGATGGAGTGTGTGTGTCGGTGTGGTTGATGGGAAGGGGAAGGGTGATGCTCAGGTATTTTTTGGTGTTGTTGTTGTTGGAGGTGGAGCGGAGGGTGGGAAGGTTTTTGTAGCAACGGGGGAGGAAGTGCAAGCACAGCTCGCAAGTCGCAACGTCGACGTCACCCCGGTGGCTGCAGGTTTGTCTGGTGCCGCAGGGCCGTGGAGCAGCCGCCAAGGCGGTGAGGGCGAGCGCCGGCGGGGACTGGCCAACGCACCGCGGCAAAGACCCAGCCGGCCTCTCGTCGATCATCAGCATCCCGTCACTTCGCCCATGTGAAAGGAGAGAGATACGTCGGACCGGGCTTGGACTGGATTTTCTGCCCATCAAGAATGTCTGTCCGGTTGGCCATTCGAGTAATTTATCTGCTTTATGGTAACTTACAATATTGTGCGATATTGGTCTACGACACGCCCCTCCAGGATTGCATCATGACGGAAGCTAAAGCACAGACCAAGATCCGTTCCCCATACTCGTGGCGGGGAAAGCATCAGCCACAACACCTTGCATTCATCATTATCATCATCACCCTTTCCTATGGTTCGGGTTATGCTTTCCAATTGACTATATGTAAATAAACCGAATCACCTGTAGAAGGTCGCAATTTCTTTACTGGTACATATGAAAGAGGAATTGAAGTGCTTTAATCCGATTGGCATTTCAATCATTGCAGTTTCATTCGATAGCGTGGGAGTCAAACAGAGAAAGCCCGCCGGTCCATCCTCGCAGACCCATGCGCTATTGAGAACCCTAAGGCTCTCTGTCTCGACCTCCTTGTCCTAGAGGATCGCAAATACAACATATTAGCACACACACACTGAGACTTGCCCATGTGAAAACGGGCACAAGAAGATTAAAAAAAAAAAAAAAAAAAAAAAAAAAAAACGTGACTTGCTACTCACCAGACCAGAACTTCGGATTGACCTTGTCCGAGTGCGTCTCATTGTTTTCAACCTTCATCTCCGCCCGCTCAGCACGCTGCTCAAACTCCCGGTTGTGCCGCTGTACGTCCGCATCCCCCTTCTCGGGCGGGTCGTCCGCGAGGATCTTTGGTTGCGCACCTTGCTTCTTGGACGATGAGGACGGCGAGCTGTCACTGCTGCCGGAGGAGGAATGTCCCTCGGACGTGTTGTGGCCCTCGGACGTGCCCTTGGTCGGCGTCGTGCCGCTGCCCTGGCCCTCCTTGGGCGGCGGCGGTCCCGGATGCTCCTTGTCGGCGGACGGGTTCGCGCCCTGCTGCTTGGGGTTCTCTGGACCTCCGCCGCCGTAACCCTCGTGAGAAAACCGCTGCGAGGCCACGGGAAGAGTGACGCGAGGAGCTTGGTTGAGGAATGGCCGGATGAGGCCTGCCCGAAGGCGTACGAGTTGTTGAGCAACTGACATGGTTTGAGTAGATGAAAAGTGGAGGTTGATAGAGTGGAGAGGTGCGGATTGAACGCGTGTGAAGGAGGTACGGTAGGTGAGACCTACGACGGAAGGATGATGATACTTCGGTAGAAGAACGACGTCATACCTAGTCAATCGAGCTCGCTCCCCAGAGGATCATAGCTCCCGCCACAGCACGGCCACAAGCGAGACGAGGCTGGGGGGCCGCTAAGCTGCCAATAAGCTTCTTGCTCCATTTATGCCATCACCGTCAGGTGTCTTGGACATACGCATTACCACGTCTACAACACTGAAGATGGCTTGTAGAAATCCAAGAACTTAATGGAACTAAGAGCTATACTACATACTTGACGCATTCTTCTGCCGAGGCATGCATGACTTTCCGCTTTGAGACGGCAGGAATCTACCAATATTGATCTTTGTAAACCCGAAACATCATGGTCATGTCTCAGAAGCAGAAGAAAGGCAGAACCATTGCCTTGGACCTTTACCCACCATTAACGGTGCCAACTGAACGAGGAAACAATCACACACGTGGTGATAAGGCCTACCTTGATACAGAGATATCCTTCTCCACTTCAAGCTAATGCTTGCTCTCGATCGTCTCCGCCTGCACGGCGCTTGGCTCTTTGGTAGCCTCTCCGACCGGAGCCGCGACCTTGAGGTGACCCTTCTCAATGTCGGCCTGGAGCTCATCGAGCCGAGAGCCTTTCGCATGAGTCTTCCACGCCGGCATATCCGAGTCGAAGACGACATCCATTTCTTCGAGTGTTTTGCCCTTGGTCTCCGGAGCGGTGAGGAACATGTGAATCAGAGCAGCCCCGTTGAAGGCGCCGAATATCATGTACATCTTCCAATTGATCGATTTGAGTAGCGGGGGAACGGCGAAGGCGAGAGCACAGTTCCAGGCCCAGTTGGAGGCGGTAGCAAGGGAAACGGCCTTGGCCCGGATCTTACTTGGGTAAATCTCCGATGGATATGTCCATGAGGTAGGTCCTGTTTTCGATTAGTGTCACATCAAGACGAGATCCAGAGTCCTTGTTAGCGGATGTACTGACCCCAGGTCGTAGCGAAAGTCGCCACGAAGAGATAGGAACATGCAATCACACCGCGAGAAACCGGGAGATGATCCTCAAGGATCCACGTAATCTGTACATCGGTCTTATCCGGGTTCGGCTTCCCATACGTTGCTTGAAGGGCCCCGCTGGTGAAGAGGAATACCATCATGAAAAAGCTCCCCAGAAGCAGGGAAGGGCGCCGGCCCCATTTGTCCAGGAAAAGGATTGCCGGAAGCGTCAATGCTACATTGATGATATACTGAATGCTGGAGGTCAACAGCTCATTCCCGATACCGCTGGCCTCTACGATGTATATAACGTAGTACATCATCACATTCTGGATAATTTAATTAGTGTGGTCCTCCAAACGGGTTTTGATAATGCAGGGCAGAAGAAGGAAAGGTCACTTACCATGCCACACAGCTGGGACCACATTTGTATAGACATGCCCAGGACCACGCGCTTCAGCATCCGAGGTTCGACCAGAGCTTTGTAGCTGTTTATAGCCTCCTCACGCTCATAACGAAGTGCTTCTTCGATTTCTTGGTACTCCGCAAGGACCTTGGGATTGTTGATATCGCCACCGCCGTGAAGGCGACCAAGGACATGGATCGCCTCCTCCCAACGGTCTTTACTGGCAAGCCAGCGAGGAGACTTTGGCAGGAAGAACATGCCAGCGAACAGCAAAAAGGCTGGCACCATTTGGATTGCCCATGGGATGCGGAAGGCTGCAGTGCATTGGTTTGGATCATGAGCACCGCCACAAGCAAATGATGCGCCGTATTGAATGAAGTACTGGATGAGAATGCCCCTAGCACCCGTTAGTTTGGCATTCTGCTTGTAGAGAAAGTATCTTACCAAGTGATTGCCCATTGCTGCAACGAGACAACGCGGCCACGGATTTCCTTCGGAGCGATTTCAGCCTGGTACACAGGCACAACAGATGAAGCGATACCGATACTAAGGCCAGCAACAACACGGCCCACGCAGAGAAGAGCGACGCCGTTTGACGAAGTCTGGAGTCTGCAAAATCGTTAGCTAATAATGAACGCTTTAACCCGCAATTTCCGTACATGGCACCGATGATCCAGATGATCGAGGCAATCTGGATAGCCGTCCTTCGCGAGAACTTGTCGGCGATAAAGGATGAAGACAGTGCGCCAACGAGCGAGCCAGCAGGCATGGAAGCAGTGATTCCTCCTTGACGATAGCCGGTTGGATTGTCGAAATATCTCTTGTACGCTTCCGTCCCCAGCACACCGCTCATGGACGAGATGTCGAAGCCGAAGAGGCCTCCGCCTAATTTGGAAGTGCACTTCATCAGCTGAAGTCGAATCAAACCGAGAAGAATTCAGGCAAAAAGCACGTACCGATCGCGGCAAAGGCGCAAATGGCATAGACGTTGTACACTGTATAGACCATGTCGTGTAGCGCGAGGGTTCGTCCGAGATATCTACGGTCTGAGGGAACTGAACTGTTCGATATTGACGGAAGACAGAAGGGGACGGGACGGAAGAAGACGTCGAGGAGCTTGAATCTTATGCGGGGCAAGGCAAAGGCCAAGGCTAGGCGTTAGTGTGAATGGAACCTCGACAAACGAAATGGAAATGGGCAAGGGCATGTCGCGCGTGCTCTGCGCCAACGGGCCAGGCCATCTTCTACGTCCCAAGGACTAAGGATCCTTCCACCTCTGCTCGTCTTCTGTAACCTCTCGGTAAACGCAAGAACAGGCCATGGATCTGATTTCCGCACCCGATGCCTACATAGGCAAGCAAGCAAGTATTCCAGATACCACAACGACGCTACTCCTTTTTCCCCTGTGGTTATGTGTTAGATCAGAGATGACCACCGTAAGTGTTGAGGGACATTATGGAAGGCAGTTCATGCTCGAAACGTCAATGTGTTTCGCACTTCCAAGGAAGTACTTGCACGGGTTTCTCTTGCAAGACGGTCTAACTGTAACTTCAGAAGTGCCACCGGGGTTGCTATAGACAAGGATGTAATATGCCGTGTCGTAATAGGATCAGTCTGCTGTCTCCGCATATTTATATACCTCTCTCTCCTACCTAACAAGATAGCCTTGAATCGTATGCCTTTCTTCCTTCTGAATTGATATTAATGTCCTCCCTACCCTCCTTTTGTCGCGAGCTCTTATGCATGAGCATTCCGCCTACGGGACGATTCTGGAGGTACATGTAACACGGCTGTCAACAGTTGGATGGTGCCGCAATCCAGTCTCACCGTCACCCGCGAACAGGAGCAATGAGGCTGATGGCTGTCTGCCAGAGCGAACGAAAGTCGTCTTCGCCCCGCTCGCATGACCACGTCTGGATGCAACAGGAGGATTGGGATCCCCGCACCATCGTACCGTGGAGATTGAGGCCAAGAAGGTTAAGACAGCCTGTGACCATGCTTCGCAACCTCTCGTGCGCTGCAAACGCTGTGGAGCTCGCCTGCCGAGCCACGATGCCCGTTGGGTTTGCTTGGGATGAACCGTCTCGTCAGGCCATTGGCCGGACGGCGAATCGCTGCAGTAAATGCTGACAGCCCTTGCTCGCAAGCGGTGCGTTGTGTGTGAGGCGCCCTCTTCCAGACGAGCAAGTAGATTCAGTCGCACACGCAATGCCAGCTCGGGTCTGAGGACTGATAGGAAGACATACTCGAACACTTAATGCCCTAAAACTTTGTCTGCGATGTCTGGTGTAGAGGTAACGGCGGCAGCAGATCGGAAGTCCAACGAAGCCGTGACGCTAGCGAGCTAGCGGCGGACCTGGGGACCCCTAACTGGCGATCCGGGGAAGCACCAACATGGATCCTGGTAAACCGGATTTTGGCGTACAACAGACCATCACCAGCCATCGGAGGGGAAGCTGCTTTGGACAGACTTCAGGCGGAGGATTATTCAGTAGCCACAGATGGGTTTGAGAGCCATAGGTCTGAGAAGAACTGACACTTATCAGTTCACCTTTGCTTAGGCGTGGAAAATCTCGCCAACTTCCAAACGTACAGACACGAGGTAGAACTGTGATGGTTTCTCTTAAATAAATATCGTGCTCAAAGATGAGAGGCTCTACGGTCAATACTATAACCCGGCTCCACAACGCTGCTCCAGCGTAGGCAGCCATTGGTATGGAAACCACACATAAGCCAAAACTCCCAATTCACCATATATGCCCTAGAACACTATCTCTTAGAGTCCCATTATTGCACTCCTGGAATGGAGAGGGAAAGCAAAATATTGGCGATCGTCAAGGTCTTCAGCAAACGCCATGCATTATCCACGCTCCATGCGAAGGGTCGTGTCATCAGTACGGAAACCAGTATGACAATACCGCCACTTCACTTTTTATTACCCTCCGCCGGTCTAGGATATAACTTCTTATCCTTCATTATGGCGCTATTTTTGACTGCAGCGATAAAGTCTTGCCTTCTGCTGTCAGGGACACGGCTTCTGAATGCGGCAAGAAGAGTGGCGATATTTGTGCCTTCTGGAGGAATAGTCTGGCGTATCTCCTCGACAGTGGGGAATGGGAGGTCGGATGCAGCTGTTAAATCGAAAAGACGATTAGTAAGAGCGTTCATCGAACTGGCTTTGGTTTGATGGACTTACGCTTTGGGTTAGAAACCGCAGGAGAGCCTGCACGGCTACCGACGGCAGGGCTACCCGCCCTGCTGCCGCCCGGGGACCCAGCAGGTGTGCCGGCCGAAACATTGAGGCGTAGCTTCTGTTTTCTTCCTCCGTCTGTGACTTCACTATCACTTCCTGAGCCTGGAAATCGCTTCTTCTTCTTCGTTACTTCGGGACCAGACGTTGGTGGAAGACCTTCGGGAGACATTGGACGGGAGGCTGCGGATCCGGGAGCGGCATGCTTCTTCTTGGACTTCTTCCGGCTCGACTCATTCCCGCTAGTCTCTGAAGGATATTCGGGAGCTGGTCGCTTCAGGTTCAGAGACTTTTTCGAGGTATCAGATTGTTTGGGGGTGGTTGTGCCCTTGGTAGAGGTACCAGACGTCGGTACGCTTTCCTTGGTTTTACTTTTTTCGGCAGCTTTGCGCTCTTCTTCTTTCTTACGCTCTTCCTCCTTCTGACGTTCTGCCTCACTGTCTTCGGAATCACTCTGTTTCCACGAAATTAGCAAATTTTTCGATTTTTTCAACCAAAGGGTGGCAAATACATACGCTGGAGGCGTAAGGGTTGGACTCGCTGTCATCCTCGTAGTTGATATTCCTCTCACGCTTCTTGAGCGCCTTTCGATAGCCCTTCTCAATCTTTTTCTGCCTTTCCCTTGCAAGTCGCTCTTGTTCTTCTTCATCCCACACCTTCTTCTCGTCTTTGAGCGCGAATGTGTTCGCATTCAATTGCTCGTCACGAATCTTCTTCTCTGCAGCTTTGGTCTCTTCTTCATCGCCCTCAAATAAGCCATTCACACCTTCCTCATCATCTGCAAAATCTTCTTCAATGTTGAAATCTATATCATCAGCATCAGCACGGGATTCTACTTTGACAGGCGCATCATCCGCATCCCGCAGGGGCTTCCTCTCTTCATCATCACGACCAGCGTTCCTGACGTGTAATCGGGATGCTCTTTGCCGATCTATTTCCATGCGCTTCTGTGCATCCTGGTGTTTTTCAAATGCACTGAATATAGCAGCCGGAGCACGTGCTGCGCCGCCTTTTTTCCAGAGCTCATCCGCTTGGTCAGCAGTAAAGCCGATGCCCTTCGACTTTTGTGTAAACCTGTACCACTTCTCGAGCGGGATGATGCGAAAATTTCCACCATCAAACATCAGTACCACGTGGCTTTCGGAGAGCACTGCCTCATAGGCTCCAGTCCAAGTATTCTTGTTGTCGAAGTCTTCAAGATGCCAAGGCAGAGCCTCTTCATAGCGAAGTTGTTGCCGCTTTTGCTGCTCGGGGGTGTCGTTACGTGAATAGACCTGTTCCACTTTCTTCTGGAAGGCGGGTGTCCTATTAGTCTTCTGAGAAGGAGCAATCTGCGCGAGGTTGGCTTCTCTGATCCGTCTCCGTTCCTCCTTGGCCGCTTCATTCTTCTCTCTCTCCTTTTCCGCCTCTGGATCCTCTTTGACATCCTCCATAGCATTAGCACCTGCACCACTTGGACCCGCTCGGGGATCCCTCCGATGGAGCCGAACGGGACGAGTGAACTGCGATTCGTCGAAGATATTCACAGGAGTTTTGCTGTGCATCTTCATTACATGATGCCGAAGCCCTTCCAGCAATTCTTTCTTCGTCACTGTGAGCTTATATACCTGTGGTTTTGGCTGTTCCTGCTCTTCAACTTTGATATGGGGTTCTCTCGGCGGGTTTGCGCTGACAGGTGCCGGGCCTTGGCTGGTAGCCGTTCCGTGGACGCCGTTGTTTGATCCAGCTAATGCGGGTGCAGGTCGCTGTTGCGGGGTAGGTCTGCGTACTTGCTTTTTCTTATTCAGGGCTGCGGCGAAGGGGTTGTCATTAGGCCTGCGACGAATTATCTTTTTCGGAGGCACTCCATTCGAAGGAACGTTGTTCGTATGCGGGCTGGGGGAAGCCGCGGCAGGCGCAGACACTCCGTTGTGAAGAGGAGCGCGTTGCGCGTTCATGGCATTGCCGTTATTCTGATCGGATGCCATTTTAAGGGGCAAGGATAACGTGCGTGAGAGGGCGAGGTTGCAGTCGGGGAGGTCTATGGCGAAAGGGCAGGCCGCTGCGATTCGTGATAGAACTTCGAAGGTGATCGGGATCGCGCGGCCACTTATGACAGAAAGAGCGGTGCTGAGAAGGGGCAGTAAGGACGTCGGACTGCTGGATCAGTGCTGTCGTTACTGGCTTTGTCCTTCAAAGAAAGCGACGTTGTCGGTTGCGTACATCACCGAAGGCCCCAGTTCGGCGGAAGCTTGTGGCGCTCGAGCTGTAAGTCCGACGCAACAAAGTTCAACCGCTCCGACGACCCTTCAACCGCGGGGCCAGGCACTAACCACCTACCTATATAAGCACTGAATCATGAGCTGCAAACCAGTGCGGGCTGCAACGTGCGTCTCTAGATTTGTTAGCGATTGACGGATTATCTTCTGGCTGACTCACAGTATGTAATCATCCAGAACAACTTCATTCACATGGACACGACCCGCCGGATCGCTCGGTAGCTCAAGGCGAAGAAATCACTGGCGCCTGTGGTTATCAGAATTGAATCTGTCAGAAACAGCACGTTTCAGAAAGCCGAACTGTTCGGAGGCAAGGGTTTCGACTCTAATCTGCACTGCTGTATCCGCAGGTTCCGAACCCAGTATGGCAGGGAATCAGATAAATTTGGAGGAGCAGCTGCGTTCCATGATTCTAAGCAATGCTCCTCCAGACAATCCCGACAGACAACACATCTCTACGCATACTCCTTCAGCCACGCAACCACAGACTGTCCGGGGTCAAAGCAATTCCCCACGCTTCAGAGGCCAGCATCAACCAGGTAGATCATTTCAACAGCCGCATCCTTTCAGAAGCTATCACCAAGGCAGGAGTAGCCTAAGCCAGAGCTCTCTCGATTTTCCAGCCATTCAACAAGCTCCCATTGCTCCGTCACAAAGCATACCCCAACCTCGCCGTGGCGACTCTCCGCGGTACATGAATGAAAGCCATCATCCTCCACGGCTCCTATCGCGACAGCAGCCCCCCAGGGGGGTGCACAACGGTTCGTCTGAAGCTCCTGGAAGTCCACCCGTGCAGCAGCGCTTCCATCAACCATCATTGTACCAGTCGCAATCGTATAACGAAGCATTCACTGCGCAGTGTAGATACCTTGAAGACGTCGCCAAGATCGAGATTCCTCGTGTGGAGATTTCAGAAACTGAACGCCTTGAAAAGGAGTCGTTTCGAAAACGTTTGGAAGAGTTATGTAACGCGGCGCTTTCAGATGAACACGATGGAGCAATTGCTAAACTTGAGCTACGATGTTTTGGTAGCATCAGCTCTGGTTTCGCCATCAAGGGTTCTGATATGGACCTTGCAATAGTACCAACATGGCGAGACAGCTCACGCCCATCATCCGCATCTATGGAGCAGGCGATCCCACGGTTGATCGAGAAGAAATTACTCGAGCATGGATACGGAGCCCGGTTGTTGACTCGCACCCGCGTGCCTATTATCAAAGTGTGCGAAAGTCCGACGCCGGAGCTTTATCGAGCTCTACGTGCGGAACGCCGGAAGTGGGATCGGATTGGCTATGACGGAGGACCCATCGACGCTAAAGCTCCTCCGGAGCCAAAACCAATTGCTATAAGGACTCTTGCGGAACCGCATGTCAGCCCTTTCCCTGGCGAACCTGCGCCTGATTTCGGAAGTCAAAAGCCCACAGAAGCCACAAGCATGTCCTCTGCTCACGAGACGAAAGACGTTGACTGGTGGGCGGGGCTTGACGATGCCAACAAGCGTAGAACCTCTAAGCCTTGGCTGCGCGAAAAAGCTCTTGGGCCGCTAGACTTCCCAAAGGTCGGGGTCGGTATACAGAGCGACATCAACTTCTCTAATTCGTTGGCTCTGCATAATACCGCTCTTCTTCGCTGCTATTCCTTGTGCGATCCGCGAGTCCAGCCCATGGTTCTCTTCGTCAAGGCTTGGGCGAAGAGGAGAAAAATCAATAGCAGTTATAGCGGGACACTCTCTTCATATGGCTATGTTCTCATGGTCTTGCACTACCTGATCAATGTCGCCAGTCCTCCCGTCCTGCCGAACCTACAACTTCTGCGACTTGCAAAGGATGGTACTACCACCGAACCTCTGGGTAACGCGGAGAGTCTCACCGTGGAAGGATGGACGGTGAACTTTTGGCGCGACGAGAATGCCATAAAACAGGCGGCACGTGAACATCGACTAACCCAAAATCGTGACCCGTTACCCGTACTGCTTAGGGGCTTCTTTCAGTACTTTGCCGTCACCGGCCTGAACTTCCCCAGTAACTACTCTGGCTTCTCATGGACTCAGGACGTTCTCTCGCTGCGCACGCCATGGGGCATACGCAGCAAGAGCTCAAAGGGATGGACGGGCGCTAAGACGGTGACTAAAGATGGGAAAGAGGTCAGAAACCGCTACCTCTTCGCCATTGAGGATCCGTTTGAGCTGGACCACAATGTTGCGAGGACGGTCACACATCCTGGTATCGTTGCCATCAGGGACGAGTTCAGGAGGGCATGGCGGATATTATTGAGCATCGGGCGACACAGTACGCCGGAAGGGGGTTTGTTCGATCCCGTCGAGGAATCGGTGCTGCCGGTATCGCCATATGATCAGCTTTGAGACACGATGCAAAGGGTCGGCGGCCCTCCGAAACGCCACGACTGTTACTGTCTTAAGCTGTTCCGGGATGAGGGAGTGCGTGGATGGCAGTGGATCGTGCCGCTGCCTGCGGACCTGCGTGAGGTCGGGTAATGAGTCCCTGTAGGAACGATTTAATTTCTATGAAGAGACGACGAAACGAAAGTACACGAAATCCTCGAAATGATCTTGCGCCAAATCTCTCCAGATCTGGTGCCTGGCACAATATTTTCGCAAAAAGGGCAAATTCTGGTAGACTATAACATGATATACTACATTTTTTATTTATCTTCAAGCTCTTGGGGGGTAATTCTTACTGTCGACGAAGGGCAGCTAGACGTTAGCAGACTGCTAAAGCTACATACTGTACCTACTGTTAGTGACGATGGGTGGGTCTGGAGCTTCACCTCGCATGCAATGAGTGGTGACGGGCATGCCACGTTTTGCCCATGGACGGAACGCCAGCTGTCTTACCTCAATTCCGAGAGCCGTCGCCGCGGCGGATCGAAAGTGCCGTGTCATGCGACAAGCCGGTTGTCACTTTTTAGCAATTGCTGCAAACCTTTCATCGTACTATCACGCTCCCAACCATGCCGGTGGCTGTGGTCTGTTCGGCGCGGCCTCTGATAGGTCACTTGCTGGCCTTCACCGCTTAGACACCGTTGCGACCCTGGCAAGGCTGGACAGCAAGTCCACGATCCACGATCTCGTCTTTTTCCGCCTCCGCCCTCAGCACTCGCAGGCTTACGAATCGTCGGGAGGCCGACACGACGCCGTTCTGTACTTGGTACCGCGACGCCGGAGTGTGAACAGGTCCGCCCGACTTCTGGTCTACCCACACACCCACACTGCGACAAGATAGCCTCCCGAGGCTTTCCCGGACACCGCAAAGACCACCGCTCACCGCTCCCCCGCACACTGTTCACTGCGACCGATGCATATGCTCTCATAATCTCCGCAGAGCCCTGAAGCTCGTGCTTCCCCAGAACATCACTTGCAGAGTCCGATCGCTGAAGTAGCGACGACCAATTTTTTCCCCTTCGCCTATTTCAGTCATGGTGCAGCACGAAGAGCGGTCGAGGGAAAAGGAGGGTCGGGAGCACAGAAGAAGGCGACACAAACACCGGGAGAAGGGAAAGGAGCGACATGACGGTTCGGATAGCGACGGTCAGCACGTTTATAGCAAGGAGGTCCGCCAAGCCGCCCACGCCAGTCGGCGTGCGCTCAGGGACAAGACGACCGAAAGTCAACGCAATAAGACGGCATTGAAGGGATCCGGGGTGTCGAAGTCCAAGGCCCCGGAGAAGAGCGCGCCTGTGAAGTCGACCCGTGTGTCCACTGGCAAGACTTCAAAAGCGCCGAAGAAAGTGGAAGTGAAAGCGGAACAGACGAAATCAAAGCCGGAGGCCTCAGCTCCGGTCGATGGAAAGACGAAAGTTGCAAGGTGCGCTAGTAAAATATCGTTCGGACGAGCATATACTGATATTGATGCAGAAAGTCTTCGGTCCGTGACCCGAAGCGGACTTCTCTTACCCGACCGATCCCCCAGAGAAGTGCTACCGTTGCCGCTCGCACCTCCCAGGTCCCTACGGCGACAGGCGCAACGAGAAAGAGACCGGAGTCAATGCCGGCGAAACCTACGACAGTAGAGTCGGCTCCTGAATCTACCCCCAACAAGGCCAACAGAAAGAGTACCGGGCTGTTAGGGGTGTTCTTTGGGGCAGCGCCGGCTCGTCCGCCTCCCGCGCCGGTAAAGAAGTACAGGTCCCCCACCATCAGTTCGTGGTTCTGTTTCTAATCTACCGTGGCAGCATCGAATGCGTCATCTGCCTCGGAGATGATATCCCAGCGACCAAAGCCGCCAAGCTGGGATGTGGCCATCGCATGTGCCATGCCTGCTTAAAGCGGCAGTTCGAGCTCTCGGTCACGGACCCGCAGCATATGCCTCCTCGGTGCTGCACCGAGGAGCACATCCCGCTCAAACACGTCGACCGGCTCTTCAGCGATAAATTCAAGATCCAGTGGAACAAGAAGTATCAGGAGTACAAGACCAAGAACCGGATCTACTGCCCGGCGAAAGGGTGCGGTGAATGGATCAAGCCGTCGCACATGCATGTGGACGCGGTGACTGGACGCAAGTACGGGAAGTGCAACCGCTGCAAGACGAAAGTGTGCGTGCGGTGCAATGGGAAATGGCATGTCAAGAAGGAATGTCCCAAGGACGAGGAGACCAAACGATTCGCGGAGATTGCCAGGGAGAGGGGCTGGCAGCAATGCTACAATTGCAAGGCCATGGTCGAGCTGAAGGAAGGCTGTAACCATATGACCTGGTGAGTGCCGGCTTTGTGAGTTCTTTTCGAAGACATGGCAGTACTGATGGTCGATTTCCAGTCGTTGTACCGCCCAGTTCTGCATGATGTGTGCCGCCCGCTGGAAGACGTGCAGTTGTCCGTGGTTCAACTACACCAACGAGGAAGAGGAGGAGCGGCCGCAAGTGAACATCGCGGAACCCATGCGCATCCTTGCCCAGATCCGCCGTGATCCGTGGGGAATGCTGTGGAACAATCCCGGCGCGCGACCGGCCTCTCCGCCGCACGAGCCCGCTCCTCCGGCGGCACCCGCAGATAACCCCCAACCGCCCGAGCCTCGGCAGCGACCTGCCGCGCAACGGGCGGCGGCGCCTCGAGGGAGCGCCCGCCCCGCGAACCGGCGCACCACCACCACGGCTCGTCGCCGGGCCCGCGAGCAGGAGGAACAAGATGCCGCCCTCGCCCAGGCGCTGCAGGAGCAGCTCAACATCAACGACGATACCGGCGCCGACGCCGGCGCCGCCGCCGAGGAGGCCCGGGTCTTCGGCTTCGGCAACGGCGGCGGACACCACATGAACGAGCGCTACGCCGTGCGTCCGCCGGCGCCGGGGCCGCAGCAGCAGCAGCAGCAGCCGTCGCGGAACCGGAACGGGGCGGCGCCTGCTGCGGGGCGCGCGGCCGAGACGCCGCTGAGGAGGGCGATGACGGATTTGCTGCGGGAGCGGAGCGGTCGCGGCGAGGGGCCCCGTCGCGGTGCGGAGGGGCTGGCGAGCTGGTTTCAACACGGGGCTCGGGATCCGGCGGAGGCGGAGGGGAGGGCTTCGCGGCGGAGACGCTGATCGATTGGTTGCTGGAAGGTGTGGATGTGGTGTGGTGTGGCGTGCGGCTCGGAGTGGAGTGTGATGGGAGCTGTGATGATGAACGATGGTCACGACACGAACTGATGAACTTTGCGCAGGTTTGGTTAAAGTTCCCCCTTTCTTTTCTTTCGTTTGGCGGGACGTTTTTCATTCTACGTGCGTGTGTGTGGTTGACGTCGCGCACGGGAGGGAAGGGATCATCCAACAATTCGATACCCCCTGGTTTTTCTTTTCTTCCTTTCGTTCCTTTCTTTCTTCTTTGGCGAAGCGGCTTCGGATGTCTTTGTGGAAGAAACAGATATGATTTTATGTATGTATGACGGACACATGACGGAAATGACGTGACGGATCTTATGGTGGAGAAAGACGAGATGGATATCTTCTTTTGGTCGTCACTCCTTTGCTTGTTTTAGGAGGATTTGGTTTGGACTCGTTACGTACGTACGGATGTATGTATGTAGTTTGATGAATTGGAGAGATTTTCATGATGATTCGTTTTCCTTTTTTCATTTCTCTTGTTATTCTTCTCTATAAGATCTCGACGATCTCCTCATCCTCGGTGATCTCCTGGATCTTCGGCTGCTCATCATCGTCGCCCTCGCCCTCCTCCTTCCGCATGATGACCTGGACAAGCCGGTCGCATGCCTCCCGGACGCCGTCGTCATCCACGGCCAAATGGGTCTCCCGGATGATGGGGTAGACCTTGACGTTGCGGAGGACGTCGCGGCCGCCGCGGGTGGCCGTCAGCAGCATCAGGGTCTCGAGGTGGGTCTTGACGATCTCGTTGTCGGGCTCGCGCTCCTTGTCGGGCGGGAGGAGCTGGAGGTCCTCGAGCATGCCCTCCGTGTCCTCCTCGCTGTACTCCTCCGCGCCCATGATGGGCAGCAGGACGTAGGGGAGCAGGTTCACGCCGTCGAGGTCGAGGAGACGGGGGTGCGCGGGCACCTCGAAGGCGACGTTCTTCAGGGTGCTGGCGACGCCCCGCCGCCGGACGACGCTCTTGTGCTCGGTGAAGACGGTGAGTTTGGTGAGGGGGATGACGGCGTCGTCGCGGTCGTTGGGCGTGACGAAGTAGCTCCGGCCGTCCGGGTACTTGGCCATGTCGGCGAAGAAGTACGCCAGGTAGTCGTAGTCGGCGTGCTTGTTGTACCGGCCCTCGGCTCCCTTGACGAAGCAGTCCATCAGCTGGTCCATCGCGTTCTTCGAAGTGGAGAGGTCCTTTGGCGGCGCTTCGGCGCGCTCAAGCGTGAGGAGTCTCTTCAGGCTGTCGGATTTGGCGAGGTTGGCGAGAAGCATGGCCAGTTCGTTGGCGTTAGGCTCTTTCGAACTCTACGTTGCGAGAGGAAGGACGGGAAGAGTATGCGTCAGACTGGCCTTTCCGAAGGTAGAGGAGGAGCAAGACATACCGTGATCCGCAACAATATCGATTTGAGGAACTCATCGTCCTCGGCCAGGTTCTTCAGCACCTCCTGATCGTCGGAGATATTGATGAGGATGGTGAGGGCATTTTTCGCGATCGGCTAGAAAGAGCGGTGCCATTGCAGGCAAAAGATGTGAGCCGCCGTGTTCCAATATGATAGCCTCCATGCCGCCGGCTAACATGCTGACTCCCGCTTATGTTTTCCGTACCGGATAGTCTTTGATCAAGAGTTTGAGGTCCTTGACCGGCGTCAGCTGCCCCGTCTTGAAGATCTCGGGCTGTGACGTGGAGTATCCGACGAGGTGCTCGGCGGCTGGAGGAGAAAAGCGTTTGGGTCTCGTAAGCTTTCTGTTGTTTTCTGGGAGGGGAGAATCGGAGCGGAGGGTGAAGGTGGAGGTAGGTCGTGGAGGAGGACGCGCATACCAACTTGGCGGATCTGAGTGTTTCCATGGTGGAGGAATTCCACAAGCTTGACACGGGGGAGAAAGGTTTAGTTGACCAGCCTGTAATAATAGCGACTGGGGTTGCTCACCTCCTCTAACTCGGTCGGCATTGTGAATGAGGGATATAATGTATAGTAATCTGCGGCGCGGCTGCGTCACATCCGGAGGTACTCACTCACATTCGAAACTTTTCGGCCTTATCTTATCGCCGCCATGTTGGACCCCTCCTGTCCGCCCCTCCTCGCCATTGCGGTTGTTCCGGCTCGCCAAGACCGGAGCATATCCTCAGGTTCTTTCCACAGCCTTGCAGTGATCTTTGTTATACTCCGTAGTTCGTCCGAGAAATATGAATTCGCTGTTAATATGATATTACAAGACGATACGCTCAATATGACAACAATGTTTCCTCCAAAACTGGAAATTGAGTCGTCCCAAAGTGACTTTTAACCACCTCATATCTTGCTTCCCAATTCACAAGGCCAGGCATAGATGCTGAGGATGTGGAATAGATCCATCCATCAGATTCCCTTCCTTCTGTCGCATCCGAGCACCCCTCTTCTCTAAGAAATCGTCAAATGACCACCGACCATCTCCCTTTTACACATCTAAGCGGTCTTCGAAACAACAGCCTAGATGAACACTTCTTCAACTCCAGCGCCTTCTCCTCCCTATCCTACTGTAGTCTTCAAGAGGCCGGATGTCCCCCCAGCCCATCCATGCTCCCTCTCCGGCCCCAGTTTCGCGGCTGGCGCTTCAGGAATGCGCCCACCGCGCCGAGATACCCCTCGTGTCGGAGGAAGTACGCCTGCTTTTCGCCCTTGCTCCAGAACTTGATGGCGTACGACAGCGTGTTCATGGTCTGGTGGTGGCCGCCGATGTACGAGCCGCCGAAGTAGATGTGGTCGAGGTTGTGCTTTTGCGCGTGCAGGTAGGCGATCTGGCCGATGTTATTGCTATTGGCGCGATATGTCAGCATGGTCAATATTTCGTAAGTATTTATACTCCCCCTGACATACCTGATGGCGTAGAGCAGGCTCTTGCTGATGTCCTCCGGCTTGAACCTGCTCTTAACCTTCTCGCTCACACCCACCCCCATCCTCTCGTCATCGCCATTGGAGTAGCCACCCATATCTTCCGCCTCCCGCTCCGCCTGCCTCTTCATCTTGTACACCTTGCCGAAGCTACTCGCGATCGTCGTGCTCTTCAGCCCGATCTTGTTGTAGTCCGTCCCGTATATGTCGCCCACGAGCATATCCACGGCCGTGTTGTCTCCTCGATCCGACAACTGGAGCATGTCGTCAAAGTTCCGTGCGCCGGTGAGAAGGGAGAGCAGCCCCCACAGTGTACCGCCTCCCATGGCGGTACCGCCGACACGCTCATACTGTCGCGGGCCGGACACCTTGATCATCGACACGCCGGAGCCAATGTTCACGAGGAGGTACGGGTAGATGTCCGGCCGGGCTTCGACGAAGTGCATCGGATCCGACTCCGAGTACGTAAACACTTCGTTTGGTATCTCGGTGATGAAGAAATCCAGACCTGCAGGACATTAGCTCCCGACCACTGCAACGGCAGCACTGCATCGGAGCACTGACCGATGATTAAGCACTCCATCTCATCCTCCTTGATCACTTCCGTCTTCAGTACATCCTTCATCTTGTCGTAGTACTTGAAGGCGCCGCCCCCCGTCGCCATCACGCACAGCTCCGCATCCGCACCCTTCTGCCGCTTCTGCTCCAGCTGCAGCTCCCGGATGAACTCTACGCACGTGTCGATCTTGTCCGTCTCGAACTTGAGGAAGTTGAGCCGGCCGCCCAGCTCTTCCTGAGGCTCCTGGGTGAAGTATACCAGCTTCGCGAGGGATCCACCGATCTAGATCGCACGAACGTTAGCTGCCGCCAATTCATCGAGGTTGGGACGTAAAGCGTGATGCATGCGCCTGCGCCTGCGCCTGCACCCCGCGCCAGCAGCAATTCCTGCTGCTACTACTGAACCGACAGCGGCAGGCAGCGGAATCCGCCTGTTCACTGCCGGCGCAGAGCGCAGGCGCGCGACCACAGACCGCATATATGTCAACTTACGTCCACCGCAACATGGCTCACGACGCTCGTATGGTTCGGCAGCCGGATATCCTTGCGCTCGTGCTCATAGTCGTCGCTCGACGGCGTGCTCGGCTCCTCGTCGTCCACAATGTATGCGCCCTTCACATTGATCCGCACGTTGCCCGGATTGTGGATCGTCTCGTGGATGTCGGCGGTGGAGAGGGCGGTGTTGGCGCGAGAGGGGCGGTTCATCGCGCTCTTCGTGCCGGCGGCGCCGCTCCCGCCGGCATTGACGGAGGTCGGGTCCGCGACGGCCTGCGGTGTCATCCCTTCCTTGACGCTCGGCATGGAGGCTTGCTTCCGTAAGCTTTGCGTGTGTGTGTACGTGAACCGCTGACCCTAGGCTGGGGAAATGTGAAAGTCGGGTCCCTGCAGGAACGGTCCCTTGCGACGTTGGAGCTACCCAACGGTGATCCGGAGGCGGAGAAGGGGAAAGGATTGTCGCGCGATCGGCGCCGACGGGAGTTATTGCGCGGATGAATGCTCTTGAACTTCTGCTATGCGATTGTGATGTGTGCGAAGACGGTGTAGCTCCGCACGCGAGCACGGGAGCTGCGGAGTACGGCGATGGAGTGGTGCGGATGGGGCCGGCGGGGAGGGTTGGTTCACGATCGGGGGAGCGATAACGGCGCGGATGAGGGTTACAGGAGAGCAGTTCACGGCGGAGGTTGGATGAAGAAGAAGTAGAAGAAGAGCCAGGTAGCAGGCCGGACGTCGGGATATGGGGAAATGACTGTACGGCGGCTGAGTAGTACGACTGCTGCTGTGAGGCGCTCCATTTGCCCGTGCGCTCAATCTCACCAAGCTGATTGTTGAGGAACGGCGACTCTTGTGTGTGGGTGGGACCAGAAGGGTGATGAGGAGTACCGCGTATACTAGTGAACGTTGGTGGTGCCGGTAATACGGTGGTCGCCTGGCTGCCTGACATGGACCCTTTCCCCCGAAGTTAACTCTGAATGCTCCGAAGCTCGGATCGAGGCAATCTGGGACACCGGATAGGTACATACTCCTAGCTTCAATCGTACTCAGTCATCAATGGACACGGATACGGTTAGTATATCATGATCCTTGTAGTGACGCCGTGAACAAGCTGTCAATCTCAGTGCTGCTGGACGGAGGCGCATTGTAGCAGTAATTGATCTCGATTGAAAGACAAAACCGAACTCCTCCCCAAGTGAAGACTCAACATGCAAGGCGACTGCCTGCGGGTAATCTGGACGAAAACAACCATGCCCATACACGCACCCTTTGCCGATAACGCCAGCCAGAGAAAATATCATCCCCTTCCTGTGCTCAGCGGACCTTCTCCCACCTCGGCCAGCATGAAGAGCACTCGATGCTGCCCGTCAAGCGAGTCAATAAGCTATACCTCGCCTCTCCAGCTCCTCTCGCTGGGACCGGTGCAGATTTACTCCCTCGAATCCCGGGGGGGCCAAGGTTCCGCTCCTGCGAGTATCACAGTCAGCACATCGCCATATGTATAAGGTACCTTCCGGGGAGATTAGAGTCGATCATGACCAACACATACTTCAACCACGTAAACTTCATGTTCCTGGCCTTATCCTTCAGATCGATGTTGGTCCGGCGGCTCAGCTCCGGGTAATGTTTCTGGATCATCACCCACTGGCAGCCGTATTCGTATATCCCCTCGATGAGAGCGCCTTCCTCCTCCGTGCTCCAGGGTCTGCGCGTGCGCTGGGCTCGGCGATCTGGCTGCCAATTCATCTCCACGAGCTTCTGCGCTGCTCGGAACGCTTCCGCTCCTGGGTACGTGGAGGGTTCCGCGCTGGATCGCTGGGATTTCGGTGCCGTCCGGCGTCGCGAAGGCGTGTCGCGCGACCGCGCCGTGCTACGTGGCGGCAGCGTCGGCTCGATATCTTCGAGTTCGTCATCATCTTCAGGTAGCTGAGTCGAAACAGCCCGACGTTTAGCTACAGGAGGCGCCTCCCTCCTCCGCTGTGTGGCATTGTTGCTGGTACGCTGGTCGGTCTCAAAGCCGTCGTCTTCACTCGAGTCATCGGGGTGAAGAAATCGCTTTCTTTTGCGAGCAGTGGCAGTGGATGGCTGCGTTTGTGGTTGAGTGGATCCGTTCGGCTGAGAGCTGTCAAATCCATCGCCAAAATCCACCTTCTCTGCATTACGCTGCCGATCCGTGAAGGAAGGTCGAGACTTCGTGGGCGAAGACGCCTGCGCTATCTTCCTGTTCTCCTTATTATGCTGGTCTTGTTTCTGCTTCTGAAATATCGCTAGAGCTTGACTGATGTCTTCCGGAGGATGCTGAAGATCAGTAGAGTCTCCCTCTCTAGTGAGCGAGGTTTCTCCGTCGTCATGCTCCTCTACGGGTTCAGCATCACCCTTAAAAGGTGTGCTTCGCACCTCTTCCTGAACAGCTTTAGGAGGTTCTTCGACGGTTTTCGGCGCTTGAGATCTAACAGAATCAGGCTGCAAAGGTGCAGGTGCAGACTGTTGCAACATGGCGGCAAGGGTTTTCAGTCCTTTCCGATCAAGCCTATTCATTGGTAAGAAAATGCTATAGGTCGGATGACAGGGGGTTTACGTACGATTTCTTCGGTTTGGTCCGCTTCTCCGTCGACTTGGTCTTTCTCGCTTTTGTCGTTTTTGATTCCGCCTTCAACTTTGGAGCGGGGAGGCAAGCTTGTGCAAAAGTCTCAGGATCCTCAAATTCGGTCTTGAGTCGACCAGCTAAAGCATTGATACCACCCGCGCCTTCGATGTGATCCTCGATCTCTTTATTCCGCAGGCGAACCCAAACCAGAGCTCGAGCGACAAAGTCAAGCCAAGGGAATGCCAGACCGAGCCCATCGACGTCGATGGAATCGCTGCTCTCGCCAACGTGGCGTTCAATCTTCTGAACGCGCGCTCTGATTGCTTTCTCGAATTCTTCCGGGAGCTGCTCGTCCTCGGCGCCCAAGCCGGTAATATTCCACCCCCGAACGGCTTTACCAGAGGATGTGAAGAACACCTCGTTTACAACTTCTCGAGGATCGACTTCTAACTCCTCCTGCATACGGGAGAGGATAAGGATAACGAGTTGCGTCCGCAGGTCAAGAGCCAAGTCAAAGGTTGCCCCCCTCAAATCACTGGTGCCTGCGGGTATAGCCACCTTGGGTTCGGTTTGGAAAGATGAAAGGAAGAGCTTTGGAAAGAGTAAATCCAGCTCGTGAAGAGCTCTGTCCGCTTCGTGCTGTTCGGGCTGCATCGTCACAAGCCGCTTAGCAAAGCTTACTAGGTTGGCCTTGAACAGGATGTCATCCGGGCGCGTGAAAAGTTGGCCTTCATGGGACAGACGTTGGGCGACCAGCGTCGGCTGGATGTAGTCAGTATCGCTCGCCTTATAGTCCTCCAAAGTAGGCGTAAAGCGTTTGTCCACACTGCTGTAACTTTTGACAGTTTTAGAGCCGGGGATCTTCATATCCTTGACGATGGCCCTGAGGTCGTTCATCTCCAGGGAGGGAGTCAGAACCTGCAAGAACTCTTCCGCTGTGCGGTAGAGGCCCTCCAGGGAATATGTCATCATCTCGGGATCAAGGTCCTCAGCTATAGCTGCGGATATCGAAGAATAGGCGGTAGTCCCGGAGATGTTGCTGAGAGCACCCGGAGATTGGGGCGGCCTGATGTGTGTACCATCATTCTGCAGCTCCTCCTCCTCCTCCTCCTCCTCCTCCTCCTCCTCCTCCTCCTCATCTTCACCCTCTTCCTCTACCACAGTAAGATCTGATCATGCTTCAGTTAGCCTACAAGCACCGAGGCTGTTTTATTGAAGACCGAGAATAGCGAAGAGAAGACTTGGGAAAAAAAAGGATTGAAAAAAAGGCAAGGTCTTGAAAAGCTGAAGCCGCTTCTGAACCCGCAGAAGCGGCTCCATATCGAAGCGAGTTGAGGGAGGCACTCAGAGTCACGATGCGCAAGACTCGAAGAGGGTGGAAAGGCCGGTGGCACTCACCTACGACAGGGGTCGGCTCCACGTTCTTAGCCTTGCGCGGCGCGCGACCGGAACGGCTGTTCATACTACCGACACTGTCCACGCTGGCCTGCCGCGCCGAGGACCGCTGATTGACCTTTCCTGCGAGCTCGACATCGCGACTTTGCGACCGCGTAGTGCGGGTGGTCCGAGGCAATGCGCTTTGCGGTTGAGGGGTTCTGCGACGACTTGAGGCGCGCACACTGCGATCTGCCATCTCTCTTATCTCATGTACCCCCGCGATCGTCACCTGAAGCTTTCACTGCGATGGACCTGCGCGGCCGGATTGGATCCTCGTAGCTGAAGCGATGCGACGGTGGTTGTAAAGGTGTTGTTGTTCCAAGTATCTGCGACGCGTTCTAGGGTTAGGGTTACGGCCTGTCTTGGCATTTCATTCGATACTTAAGGTACTTTTTGATACGTGCTTTGTCATTAATATACACTTGCAGCAGGATTAGTCAGTATAGCTTGCCGGGATAGGTAGTATGCATATATCATTTTTACTTTCCTACAACATCATCAGACATGACTTTTACAGTACCTTTTCCTGCTGTTCCCCTGCTCTGCCCAGACCAAGAAACAACCCAGTGTATGTATGTCCGTGGAAGACTTTCATAATCAGCCGCGCTGCTACTGGTGGTGAAGAGTGAGACGATGTTGGCCTGAGGCTCCGATCAAGTACATCCCCCCTTGCTTCCGCTCGCAACCCCACAGGCCGAGGGTCCAGAGCGATGGGAAGCCAATGTGGGAGTGCGCAAGCCGAAAGCCAGCGCGGCTGCGGGAACGAGTTGTACTACTAGGGAAACTAACGTAACCATTACGGCAAGCACCGCCTCACTAACTCACCCGAAGGTGGCATCGCCTCTGAACCACTCGACCGCACCGCATCTCTACCCCAGTCGAAGCCGCGTCGTCCTGCCGCGTGCCTTTATCTTCTCCTTCTCACCACCTCATCCTTTCACTTCATCCGGTTTCCCCCCCTGATTCCTCACCCGACGCTCCTTTCTTCCCTTTACGAAGCTCCTGTGTTTCCCCAGGTACACGTTTACCTACACCTTCGGCCGCATTTCGCCCCCCTTTCATTCTTGACGCCCAGACACAATGAAGCTCCGAAGGAGGCCGGCTCCTCTTCTCTTCTTGCTTCTTCCTACCCTTGCTCTATCAATTCCATCGAACACCGACAACAAGCAAGTGGCCCGAGATGCCGCTGCCCTACCTCTACGAGAATATCCGCCTGTCCCTGCCGTCTCTGAGGTTCCTGCTTCCTTGTCAGGTGCCAAAGGCAAGGTTGGGACGGAAGATGCTCCAGTCGACGGCTTGGATGGAAAACCGCATGCCGGTCCCTTCGTAGACAGTTCGGCGACCAAGCCAAAGAAGCCGGTGGCTGAGGTCGAAGACATTGTACCCACATCTCCCAAAGTCACTACAATACCCGACAGCGTGATGGATGATCCGAATCGAGTAGCGCCGAAGAAGGGTACTACTGGCACCGAAGGAGGCGTGACGGAGAAATCCAGGGACCGGGCATTGCAAGAAAAGAAGGCGGGAGAGAAGGTCGAGAAGACGCCCGATTCGCCCAAAGAAGCGCCTCCGTTGCCGCACAGCGAGCAGGAGATCATCGAAGCTTCCGAGAAGACCAAGACCACAATTGAAGATGAAACCAAAGAAGAAAAGCCCAAAGGCGCAACAGGGCTGGAGGTGCGCCTGCTCTCGGTCTTGCCTGCGCGCATAAGCTAATCGAACGACCTTACAGAAACCCACTGACCTGCCCGAGTCTCCGCACGACATCCCTTATCCCGCTCCGCCGTCTGTTGCCGACGGAAAGAAGGGGACTACCACAGTACCGTCAAAGGACACTACTCCCGCGCTACCGGGCGATGGAGAGGAGGAGACCGGTGTTATCCAGCCTTTCCATTCCTTCGTTCTCTCGCTCACCATGATCCTCTTTTCGGAAGTTGGCGATAAGACATTCCTCGTGGCTGCTCTCATGGCTATGAGACACCCTCGCCTCGTGGTTTTCTCCGCTGCCCTGTCGGCTCTCATTGCAATGACCGTGCTCTCCGCTGTGCTTGGTCACGCGGTCCCGACGCTCCTTCCCAAACGCCTTACCAACTTCGCGGCAGCTATCCTCTTCCTGGTCTTCGGCGTAAAGATGCTCCGCGAGGGTTTTGCGATGAGCCCCGACGAGGGCGTCGGCGAAGAAATGAAGGAAGTCGAGATGGAACTCGAAGAGAAGGAACAGAACTTGGCTAAGAGCAACAGAAGGCGTTCTTCAGTATCCCCATATGTTCTCGAATCCGGTCGCGCCAGGCGCTCCCGCTCGAACTCGCGGTTGCCAGCTCCGGCCCGCAGCCCTTCTACCTCCCCCTCTCGCCCGTCCTCTCCAAGCGGCACTTCCATCTCCGGATTCATGGCCGGTCTCACCAACCTCCTTTCTCTCTTGCTCAGCCCGGCCTGGGTACAAACGTTCGTCATGACTTTTCTCGGCGAGTGGGGCGACCGCAGTCAGATCGCCACCATCGCCATGGCTGCAGGCCAGGATTATTGGTGGGTAACCGGCGGCGCCATCAGCGGTCATGCTGTGTGCACCGCTGCCGCCGTCATTGGCGGGCGCGCCATCGCCGGGAGGGTCAGCATGCGTGTCGGTAAGTTTGGGACGAGCAAGGATCGAAGAAAATCAAATCCAGAGCTAACTCCACATCATAGTGACCCTCGGCGGTGCTATCGCTTTCTTGGTCTTTGGCGTCATCTACCTCATCGAGGCCGCTTATTCGGAGTGAAGAATGGACCGAATTTCGCGATGCAATCATGCCCGCAACTTATTCGCCCTATTTTTTCATATCTACGCTTCTAGCGGTCTCTCCTTTCGTCTCGGTGCTCTCACGATTGTGCCTTGGATGAAGATCTCTTCTACGTCATTTCCTGCCACTGCGACTGTCTACCTCCTTTTCCGCACGGTATCAAAGCGGTTCGTTTGTTACGTGAGAGAAGAGGCGAAAAAAAAAAACCCTCACTTACGGTATGGTTGGTATCATGGGGTACAACAAAAGAAATCTAAAAGGGGGAACCCGACAAGGAAGAAGCGGGTTCCTTCCACGGAGAAAATTTCACTATCGGTTTATTACTTGGGCTCACTGGGGCGCGCTGTGTGTGCTTGTTCTTGTCTTCGCTCTGTGCTTCTCTACCGTCGCAAAAGGCCTTTTGGACGTGCGTGTCTTATCATTGGGGGTCTTGTTAGTTTCTCGTTCTTTTCCTTCTATCCGCCCCGCTCTGTACAATACATAATCGTTCCTTCGTCATATTCTTTCTTCGTTGATGTTTCTCTTCTTTGTTTTCTTTCGGGGTGGTGACGGGCGTCCATCGTCACCGTCATTTGTTTCCCCTTCGCGGAGGCCTTCTGTTTTTACGACGAGGAAGAGGGGGTGTAGCGGGGAGAAGGGGGTTGTAGGCGACGTTGTGGCGGGTTTGCGGTGTCAGATAGGAGGGGTGGTTCAAGAGGCGGCGAGAGAGGACCCGATTGTGTGATGCACTGAGGAGAGAAGGGGGAAGAAAAAGAAAGAAAACGTGTTCAGCTTCACCATCCTGTTTCCGTGTTGCTACTGATTGCGCCGTGAGGCAGGAGATATCCTTTTCTTCAGGGAGGGCGATGCAGGGAGGAGAAACAGTGAATGAGATCTCATCTCTGTATGCTTGTGTTCCATCCCTGCGTGTGCGCCGGTGAACTGGGTCTAGACTACTCGCTCGGGTCTTCCCTTTCCACGAGTTCGTTTTCGACTTCTTTCCCTTTGCTACTTCCTCTCAAAATTGATTCCATTGAAAATCCGTCAGCAAAGGCCTCACGCCGTTGCAAGATTCATGCATGAGTCGTAGAACTAGAAATAGTGGTGCAGGCGCATTGGTTCTCTCAGTAATCAGTATCACAAGGACCAGAGATAAAAAGAGGAAAGGCGTCAGGCCCCGACGGACAATCCAAATCTATTATCGTGGCCTCAAGCAAAGGAGGCCGAAAGGGGAAAAGAAACGACGTGCCGCATACACAGGAGCTGGGGGAGTTTTGGGAAAAGGTATGTTCGTTCTTCATAACCTCAATTCATCATCATCATTCTATTCCTGTCGTCGTTACCCTTCTTCTGCGACCTTCCCCTCCCCTCACTTTCTCGTCTTCTCCAAGATCGTCTTGATCATCTCGTTCCCCAGCTGGGTCGCCTCGGGGAAGCGGGGGGCGAAGTACTGCTGGATGCCCTCGAACTTCTCCCGGTAGGCCTCCATGTGGCCGAGGCTGACGCGCTCGCTCCAGTCCCGCGCGGCGAACGTGAACTCGAGGTCCTCGGAGCGGAAGGTGTTGTCCTCGATCGCGGTGTCGATGACCTCCTCCAGCAGCTCCGGGTTGCGGAAGAGGTACTGCGTGATGCCGAGCCAGAGACGGAAGAGCTGCTCGACGTTAGCAAGAAAAAAAAAGGACCAACAGGACAATTCCAATGTAGGAAAGGAAACCCGTACCGGAGTCGAACAGATCATGTGGTCGTAGGGAACAATGCCCAGCTTCCACCAACAATCCACCATCGCCAGCAAGCTCAGGTGATTGTTCCGGACCTTTTGCGGCGGTTTCTCCCCCAGCGAGAACCGGTCCAGCACCTCGTCCTTGAGCAGCAGCTCCTCGCTCTCCTTCGTCTGGTGGCCGAAGACGGCCGCGCCGGCGGCCTTGATGCGCTCCGTCAGCTCCTCCCGGTGGCCGCCGAGCATGAGCTTGAACAGCTCGGTCACGCTCTGGGCGTACTGCTTGATCTGCTCCCGCGCGGACGGGTTGAGGATGGCCAGGCCGGCGTAGACGTGCCACTTGTTCGCGTAGATCCGCAGCGTCACGTTGATCTTCACGTTCTCGATCCCGCCGATGTACCGGGGCACCTCCCAGGGGAACTGCTGCGAGGCCGCCCAGGCCGCCCCCATGCTGAGGAAGGCCGCATGCGTCACCGCCTGCGTGTCGGCTGTGATGCGGTCGTGCTGCTCCGCCGTCAGGTAGACGTGCTTCGACCCGAGGCAAGAGAGCATCCGCTCGACCAATTGGAGGCTGGCATCGGAGGCGCGATGCTGGATGAGGACCTATGGAAAGGAGGATTGATTAGACACACAGCACTTCACTCTGCTCGGGCCTGAGTGATTCCGTACCAAAGGCTGTCCTTTCGGATCCACGCCTGGCCCATGGAGTGAATGGCACGAAACGATCTCCACATCCTGAGGCAGATACTTCTCGAAAGCATCCATCTCCGGTGCCTTACATGAGGTCTGTCCACCAACAATGGCACCGAGCTTGGTGGCTGGAGGGAGAACGTGTGGTTAGAGCATGGGATGGGGCAAGAAAAGGCAGACTTCGTACATGGTCCATACTGGGAGACAACTCTCCCGATGTTCTCGGCTTCAACACAGTAGATGATATAGTCGCTGCACCTGGACACGAGATGGCCATTGGGATAGATTGTGACATTGGTCTGGCAGATCTCTCAGCCTTCTTATTTTCTTCATGTATCTATACAGCAAGTATCCTACTTTTCCGCTGAACTCTTCCTTCAACTTCGCATACTTATCAGGGGTATCGCAAGCATTGATCCTGTCGACGAGCCCATGTTAGCACGGACAGGGGATGCATCGGCAATCTAGTTCTGCGACATGGATGTTAGCATTGCTGTACAACGACAGAAGCATGCAATGTCGTGGTGGATAGTAACGAATTTCAGACAAAAGAAAAAGTAAGGTAGCTGAGAAGTTACATCATTGACAACCTACCCGCTTACACCTACTACCAGAATGGCAGCAGATGCACCGAGCGGCTATACTCGAGCCAAATGCACTCAAGTCATCATTTTCGCGTGGAGAGTGGGTGTGAAGGAGAAGTGGTGTCTTACCTGATGCGCGAACACGCCGGTTCGGAAAGCTCAGCGCAAAAACTCAGCAGGGGCTTACTTCCAACCGGCGTCGCCAATCCTCCTGGCGTACATCTTCCCCATGTCGCCCATGCCAATGATGCCGATGGACTTGTCGTCCATGACAGACGACACCTTCACGGCAGCCATCGCAACCGTGGGTGAACCGAACAGCTGGATGGTGCAACGAGTGAACGTGTACTGCCTGGGCTGCTCCTCGAAGAAGGACGAAGTGTAGCTCGAGAGAGACAGAGGCCTTCTCACATTGGTCGCATACACAAGCGAAGGAGAAAGAGGAGGAGAGCGAAGGAAGAATGCAGGACGAAGAAGGAAGAGAAAAGGACGAAAGAAAAGTAATCGCGAGCGTTCCTTTGGTAACCGAGAAGCGGGGCGGGGCTGCAGGTTTCGCCGATCCGCCGAGCAAAGTCTTGGCGGGCCACAGACTTCGAAATTCGGCCGTCCCGATCTTTCCATCGACTCTTCGCATCACCAAATCCCTCCCGACTCACTAATTGCATCAATCTCCCACACAGCAACCATGCCTCCCAAGAAGGTCGCCCGTCCCGCCCAGGAGAACGTCCAGTTGGGCCCCAACGTCCGCGAGGGTACGATATCCCCCTCCGAGTGTTTACACCGCCGATCCCTCCTGGCGAGGGGGAAAGACGAGAGATGATGAAGAAATGCTAACGGGATGATGCAGGCGAGTTGGTTTTCGGTGTTGCCAGGATCTTCGCGTCCTTCAACGATACCTTCGTCCACGTTACCGATCTTTCGTACGTCCACCCACGATGAAGAAAGGAGAGAGAGAGAGGCGGCGAACGGAGGCAGAACTTTTTCTTCATGGGGCCAGAGCTTGAGGCTAACAGACGGGGTTGTTGTATAGTGGCCGTGAAACCATCAGCCGTGTTACTGGTGGTATGAAGGTCAAGGCCGACCGTGACGAGTCCTCCCCCTACGCTGCCATGTTGGCTGCCCAGGACGTCGCCGCCCGCTGCAAGGAGCTCGGCATCACCGCCCTCCACGTCAAGATCAGGGCCACCGGTGGTATGTGAATTCCAGGAGAAGGAACGAGAAGAAGAATAAGAGAAGAACGCGAGTCTGACACGAATTGTTTCTGCAGGTAACGGCACCAAGACTCCCGGCCCCGGTGCCCAGTCCGCTCTCCGTGCGCTCGCCCGTTCCGGCATGAAGATCGGCCGTATCGAGGACGTTACCCCCACTCCCTCCGACTCTACTCGCAGGAAGGGTGGTCGCCGTGGTCGCCGTCTCTAGACGGATCGCCTCCTGGCTTCTCTGGTATCCTGGTTGTGCTTGTGGTTTTCATGAGATTGATGACAATTACGCGGGGAACGGCCTTGTGCCTGGTCCCTATCTTGATGCGTGTCACATAGATGACTGATACCATGATAGCAATCATACATCTCTGATCTATGGTTCATACACTCTCTTGCTTGACTTTGCTGCGCTTCGCTCTCGTGACGGTGTGTCTCCCTATTCCAGGCGAATCTGCATGTGTTTCTGTTTGCGATCTGAAACGTAGTTGATGCCCAAAACTGCTCCATGACAACGCTTTGGGCAGAAATTGACGGGCGTGCTGGAGATGGACGGGCAAGTTTAGCCGGGCTTGCACCTGCATTAGGTACCCCAACCGACCATGCATGACATCGCACATGTGCCTGTGAATCGATGAACGTCTTCAATCAGTGATCATCGAAGCGTTACGACACCACGATATTACTATACATTTTACACTCTCCGCTCTTTTGTCAGCTACAAGAGTCCATCATAGCGTTCATCCGAAAAGAAAGTGGAAAAGAAAAATACAACTGCGACGAAAACGTGAGATTTCGCGCTCTTGGGTTCATTCCATCTGTTTTGCGCGCGCTAGGCTGCTTTCTTCCGTGTCTCACGTCGACGTTCTTACGCGGGACCTGGCTGAGGGTCGGTAGAAGGAGAAGAAAGGTTCATTACCAAACTGGAAGCGGAAAAGAAGAGAGAAAGAGAAAGAGGAAATAAATCCGCCAAAAAGCAAAAAGCGACGGGAAAGAAAGAGAGGACACAACCCAGAGGAACACAAACACACCACAGCATGCCCGCCCACCCATCATTTAACGAAGGGACCGAAAGCGGCACCGCAACGCTACTCCTCCCCTCCCTCCCACCAGGCGCCCTCGTCGGGATCGACCTCCTCGCCCTCAGCACGCCCGACCATCAGCAGCACACCTCTTCTACTTCACCTTCCACCTCTCTAACCTCCACAACCTCTCCGCGACCGCGCTTCCGCGGCATCTCCCAGCTGCCCGCGCCCGGATGGCACCTCGCGTACGCCAGCGGGACGGCGACGGCGTCGGTGCGGTACGGGAGCTGGTTTTACGTCGCGCCGGGGGCGGTGGTGGTGCGGCGGTGGGAGGAGGGGGAGGAGCGGCTTGTTCCTGGGACGGTGGAGGCGGATGCAGATGTGAGGGAGGGAGAGGATGGACTGTTGGCGTGGCGGCTGCGGGCCCCGAGGGAGGGTGTGCAGGAGGAGGAGGATGCGGGACGGAGGGAGTGGGAGGCGTTGACGGGGTGGGTGAGTGAGAGGGTTTTGAGGAGGATTGTGGGGCGGGAGTCAGAGGGGGATTCAAATGGAGGGTTCGAGGTGTCGAGTGTGAGTGTGGGTGTAGATATGGATGGGGAGGCGGTCGATGATGATGATGAGGAGGATAAGCAGGGGATGGCGGGTTTGGGCGCGGCAGCGGGGTTGGACGGGCAGCGGCGGGTGTGGGGGAAGATCAGGGCGGATGAAGAAGAGAAAGCTCGGAAGGAGCAAGAGAAAGAGAAGCATAACGCGACGGCGAGGAAGAAAAAGGAAGAAACCACCCTCCACTTCCTCCCCATCGACCTCCGCCGCACCTGGCCCGCCGCCGCCACGGGCCGGGCCCGCACCCTCGCCGCGCAAGACCGCAGCTGGGCCCTCGACACGCTGCTCGCGCAGCACTGCGCCGACTCCGAAAACCCACAGGACATCCTCGCCGAGCTGCAGTTCTGCTTCCTCAACGCGCTCGCGCTGCACAACCCGGCCTGCCTCGCCCAGTGGCGGCGGCTGGTGGGGTTGCTGCTCACCTGCGCGCGCGCCGCCGCGCGCGACCGGCCGGGCTTCTTTGCGGCGTTCCTCGCACTGCTGCGGTGCCAGCTGGTCCACGTGGCGGATGCGGAGGCGGGGTTGTTTGCGAGCGCGGTGCTGGGGGAGGTGGATGAGGTGGAGGGCGGGGCGTGGTTGCGCGGGTTGCTGATGCGGTTTCGGAGGGGGTTGGAGGGGGTTGAGGGGGCTGATGCTGATGCTGATGGGGAGGGGAAGGGGAAGAAGGATGTGCTGGGGGAGTTGGAGAAGCTGGAGACGTGGCTGCGAAGGACTCGTGGCTGGGAGCTGGATCCCCGCGCGTTGGTCCGGCGTGGCGTGCTTGCGCTTGAGGATGGTGAGGTGGTGGAGATGGATGTGCCCGGCTTTGAGGCGGAGGATGAGAGTGGTGAGTATGCGCCGACGGTGGTGGAGTTGAGCGCTGCGCAGTTGAGGGAGTTGGGGTTTGCGGTTGAGGAGGGGGAGGGGGATAAAGAGGGGGTGGAGGGGGTGGAGGGGGAGATGGAGCAGGAGGAAGAGGAGGAAGAGGTGGATATGAGGTATTGAGCGCCTTTTGTTTTATCTTTTGAGGATGGAGAGAAAACGACGAGTCTGGAAAAAAGCAGATATAGGAAGGAGAAACATGATCTGGTGTCCATTATTCAAGGGCTCATCTTCCTTGTAATTATGTATTTATAGAAACCCAAGCTGATTCACGGTGTGAAGCCTTTTCGACAGAATATGTTGATAACATACAACAACGATGACATTACGTATCGAATCAATTATATACATCAATCCGTGCTTCCAAGACATACAAGGCATACAAGGCATCTCCCAATCACTCACTCAGTCAAAACCCCAAACTCCGCCACCGTCGCGCCATTCCGCGTGGACACCCCACTCTGCGCACCCCCCTGGTTCCCAAAAACCCCCAGCACCGCATACCGCCCGCTCCACACCCCCGGATCCAGCGTGACCGTCGTGGAGTTACCGACGTAGGTCGCGATCTCCGCCGCCGCGCTCGCGTTCCACGGCCGACTGACGGCGACCCGGGGCACGGTGGAGACGTTGCGGACGGCGTCGCCGTCGGCGACGGTCTCAGGCGCGAACGCGTCGAGGGCGGCGAAGGAGGTTGGCAGGGCGGCCGGGTCGGGCGGGGTGGTCGCGTTGGTGAAGAGGACGGTGAAGAAGGCGGGCGGATGGGAGGCCCAGTCGAGGCGGAGCTGGGTGACCTCGGTGAAGGTCTGGGCGGCGGTGGTGCGGTTGTAGCCCGTTTGCACGACGAGCCAGCTGAGGATGTCTGGGTCGGTGGGCTGCCAGACCGTGCTGGTGGCGCCGTCGACGGCGGCGGAGGGGAATTGGCCTGGTTGGAAGGGCTGCGCGGAGGCGGCGGAGAGGCACTGTGCGAGGTTGCCGGGCCAGGTCAGGTTGTGGCTGTATTGTCGGTTGGGCAGGACGAGGGTGCCGTTCGGCGGGAGCGGGTAGGTCGTGTCACGGTCCTGGCCGATGGTGACGGGGATGGCGGAGTCGAGGAAGGTGGCGTTCGCGTTCGCGAGGGAGTAGTTGGCCGGCAGCCGGGAGATGGTCGTGTGGGTTTGGTTGCTCCACGCCGCGATCGCGTGGCCTTGGTAGTAGAGGTTGCGGTAGCGGAGCTGGGGGATCTGCGGCGGTAGCGCCGGGTCGATGTTGAAGCTGTCAAGGAGGAGGCGCAGGCCGAGGTAGCCGTACACGCTGACGCGGTGCGCACCGCCGATCCCGGTGAGGAAGGGGAAGGCTGGGTGGGTGCCGCCGTTGATGGTGTAGTTGTCCAGGAGCTGCTCCGAGAAGTGGAACCAGGGGCCGCGGATGTAGGGGGAGCTGCCGTACAGGGCGTAGGTGTACGCGCTGCAACCTGATGGCGACACCTCGTTCGCGACGATGCTGAAGACGCCGTAGGTCATGCCGGGCCCATTCACTGACTGCCTATTGGCATAGTAATCCAGATCGGACAGAGAATAGGAGTTGGGGTAGTCGAGGATGTCGTCGACCAGGACGACGTCCGCCTGCTTCACGCTGATGCTGCCGTTCATAGTATCGTACTCGAGGATGATGTCGGCGTTCTGATTGACGGGGATGTCTACCTTGGAGGCCTGCGTAGCCCACGTCTCGTTGGTGGGGACGCCGAAGCGCGAGCGGAAGACATTGGCGGTCTCAAGGTGCGTCTTGATGAGAGCCATCGTATATCCGGGGTCGTCGACATGGTTCGCATACTCGTCCTATAGCCCCTATTTAGCACGCATTCGGGTCCTTTCCATGATTGTCTCCACTTACCGGATCAGTTGCGTTCTTCAGATGATACGTATCCGTGGTGCTGTTATACTCCAACAACTCAGAATACAACGTCGCAATCGAATCGTACACCGGCCACAACTCATCCCTGAACGTCTCACTATCTCCAGTGGCAGCGTAGTAGTTGAACAGTTGCAGACCGATATCACCGTTCAGATGGTACTCGTAGTCGAAGCACGGGCCGCTGGCCGTGCAGTTCCCATAGCGGCCGCTGGTCCAGGAATAGATGGCGGCATTGTCGGAGAAGGTGGTGTGGTTCTGGGAGGACTGATACGCCGTCTGGGCGTTCTTCTTGGCCTGGGGATACTTGTCGACGCGGTAGTTGGCGATCTGCTTGCCGGCTTGAGGGTGCGCGACCACGAGACCGGGAGCCATCCAGACGTCCATGTCCCAGAAGACCATGCCAGCGTAGCAGTCCGAGACGAGGCCGCAGACGGAGATGCCGTGGAGGTCGAGCTTGGTGTTGTTGCCAGCCGCAGCGATGGCGTTCGTGCCGACGATGTTCTGGAGGAGGTAGTACGGGTTCGTCACGGCGAGGACCTGTTGTTCCTGGAGATACTCGTCGTCCGGGAGAGAGCCATCGGGGAGGGAGTAGTCGTCCACGGAGTCGGGGGTCAAGATGCTCGCCCACTCCTGGACGTGTGATTCGAGCAGCTGATCCCAGCCATCCTGAGCACCACCTAGCGAAGCATTCTTTGCGGTCTTCTGAGGATCCTCGAACGCATCTGTGGAAGCGATACCAATATACTTCTCCACGACCGCCGTCTTTCCGGGCGTCAGCACGACATCCACCCCCTGCGCAATCGAGCTGTCGTTCGCGGAGCTGAACGGGCCTTCGCTCAACTGCCTCCTCGTGCTCCAGTCCAGATCCGCCCCCGCCAACGTGGAGTACACGTAGGTCTCCACGGTCGACACGCCCCACGGGCTCACCGCGCTCCAGATGGAGCTGTTCCCATCAAGCCCCGTGCCCACCGTGTTCGTCCTCACCGCCGCCTGTCCATCGAGCACATCGGCCACTGTGACGTTCACGTCCGTCTGCCCCAGCGTACTCAACTCCAGCCTGATCACAGCCCGGTTCACGAGCAGCTTGTGCAGGAACATGTCATACCGCACCTGCAGCCCGTCTTGCGCACCAGTCGGCCACCACTCAAACGCCCAGCTCAGCCTGCCCTCCCGCACATTCAAACTGCTCTGCCACTCCCGCACCGCGCTCTCATTCGTCCCCCGACCCAGCGTCTCATTTCCCCACAGCACCGCCAACCCGCTCCAGTGCGGGAGGCCCGCGATTACGCTCTCATAGCCGTACTGGTACAGCCAGGGGAAGTTGGTCCCCGCCAGCTCCGGCTGGGCGTCCCAGAAGCCGGCGACGGTGCCGAAGGCCTGGCGCGGGGTGAAGAGGGGCCAGCCGGCGGTGGAGTTGTCGGTGCTCTCGCTGCCGGGCACGGAGGCGTTGGGCGGGGGCAGGTCGACCTCGAAGAAGGGGCCGAGCAGCGAGGTGGACAGGCCGATGTAGCCGTTCGCGATCGAGGGGCGGGTCTGGTAGGTGTTGAGGCCGGTGAGGAGGGAGGTGTTCAGCGTCCAGGCCTCCGTGTCCCAGGTCGTGTTGGCGAAGCGGGTTTCGATGATGGTGCCGGACACGGCGCGGGCCGCCAGGAGGGCGGTGGTGAGGAATGAGGTCGACGGCATGGTGGTGGATCACTGCGCGGTGGGAAGTCAGCCATGGCAGGTCGCTTCGATCATCGTAGGATCGTTCTAAAAGTCCAATTGCCATTGACAGCGCAATTGAAGTGACAGGGGCACCAGTGAAGGCAGAAACACTCCATTCCTGCCATCCATTGTGATTGCGCTCACCAAAAGCGCATGCGTCCCAGTGATATATCCGAAAGGAGAAAGGAAGGCATCACAGGAAGAAATGGAAGACAACCGTACCTCTCACACGCAACGACGACTCCCCACGCAGAACTACAGTACCTTCGCCAGTGAACCCAACCTACAGGGAAGAAGGATCCCCAAGTCTCTATCTCCAAAAGGGACGCCAAAACGACGGAAACGCAACAAGGGAGCGCCAATTCCAATTGAGGGACTTGCACGAAGAACGACGAAGCGAGAGACAGATCTCAACGTGAATGGGAGAAGTAAGAAGAAGTAAGAAAAAGAAGAAGAGAAGAAGAAAAAGAAAGAAGGTCGATCAGTCCAATCCCTGTCCTTATACTCCTTCAAACCCAAGCTTCTCCAATCCACGCCGCTCAGCTCAGCTCGCCATCAGCCAACAAAAAAACGATGTGGAGAAAGGGAAAAAAAAAAAGCCGACGTACAGACAGTAGGTAACATACGTCAGTCACATCACCAATGGACCTCACGAACGGGCCTAAACCGACCTAACTAGTCCCGTTTCCGACGTGTGCCAGGTCATGGGATCCCCCGCCATTGGAAAAAAGGGGAATGACGGCGGCGGCGAGCGGCGGGGGAAAAGCAGCCAAGCCAAGCCAAGCGGGGACCTCGAGGTTTCCCCGCATTCCACGGCCCTCCCACCGGATCTGACGATGTGCCAGGTGGGCGGTTCCTCGGCTGATGATAAACCGGTTTTACCACCACGGTTCCCCTGCTGATCCCCACACACGCGGAGGGTGAACGGCGACGGCCATGCCACGCCAGCGTCACCGGGTTGTTCGGAAGAAGCGGAAAAGTGGCGGCGAGGGAAGAAAAGAAAAGAACGCAGGGAATTAGGAGGGAGAGTGTGAGAGAGGGAAAAATCAAAGGCAAACGCTCCGTCTTGCATTTTATATATATATCAAATTATCTCTAGGTGATCCGAACGAAAAGCATAGTCGCAATGAGCAGAGGGAGAGCAATCACATTCGATATGCAAGTCTGCAAAGGAGAAACGGTGAAGAGACTCTCGCGAGTCTTTCTACGACGAGCTGTATTCACTCAACGAAAATTCCCTGCCCTGCCCTGCTTCCCCGGAGATCGATCCCCTTCCCTCTCTATCTCCCTCTCCTCTCTCTCTTTCTATTCATAGCGACACGGATGATAAGATCCGTCATCAAAAAGCAAAATACAAGGGAAACTCCACCAGTTCAGATGCCAATCAAATCCGGCCCAGCCCAGCCCAGCCCAGCCCAGCCTGAGCAAAAACACCGGAGGAAAAGCATGTTAAGATCCTTCCTCGCCCTTCTTTTGTGTCTCTTCGAAAGAAGGAGACAAGATTCACATGTTAAATCGTTCATAACCCCTATGTTCCCCCCACAATCCCTCCCCATCGATGACTTGATGTGGAGCAGCCCCTTATGTCGGATTCGGTGCCGCCGCTCCCGTCACGTCTTCCGGCGAGTCTACGGGCGCGCACGTGCAGAAGAGGTTGGTGTCGCCGTACGCTGTCGTCGCCCATCACGTTAGCAATGTATTCCTTACCCGGCCTCAAAAGAGAAGAACAGCGTAACAGGGAAGGGATGAAAAGGAGAAAAGAAGGGAAAACACTCACCATCGTCCAACCGCGCCACCGACGGCCAAAACTTCTTCTCCCTCAACCACTCCAGCGGATACGCCGCCTGCTCCCGACTGTACGGCCGATCCCACTCCGCCGCGATGAGGTCCTGCATCGGGTGCGGGCTCATCCTCAGCACGTTCCCCTCCCGCGGCTGGCGGCCGCGCTCCACCTCCGCGATCTCGGCCCGGATGCGGACGAGGGCGTCGCAGAAGCGGTCCAGCTCCGCCTTGCTCTCCGACTCCGTCGGCTCGATCATCAGCGTGTTCGCGACCGGCCAGCTCATCGTCGGCGCGTGGAAGCCGTAGTCCTGCAGCCGCTTCGCGATGTCGATCGCCTCCACCCCGGCCGTCTCCTTGAACCCCCGCACGTCCAGGATGAACTCGTGCGCGCACCGGCCCTGCGCGTTCGTGTACAGGATCGGGTAGTGCGGCTTCAGCCGCGCGAGCAGGTAGTTGGCGTTCAGCAGCGTGATCTTGGTCGCGTGCGTCAGCCCCGCCCCGCCCATCATCTTGATGTACGCCCAGCTGATGGGCAGGATGCCCGCGCTGCCCCACGGCGCCGCGCTGATCGGTGCGATCGCATCCTTGCCCCCCGTCCGAACGATCGGGTGGCCGGGGAGGAATTCCCGGAGGTGGCTGGCCACGCCGATCGGACCCACGCCGGGCCCGCCACCGCCGTGGGGGATGCAGAAGGTCTTGTGGAGGTTGAGATGGCACACGTCCGCGCCGATCTCACCGGGAGAGCACAGGCCGATCTGGGCGTTCATGTTGGCACCGTCCATGTACACCTGGCCGCCATGTTGATGGACGAGTTCACAGACCGCCTTGATCTCCGGCTCGAAGACGCCAAACGTGCTGGGATAAGTGACCATGATCGCCGCGAGCTCTTCGCTGTGCTTCTCGCATTTGGCTCGGAGGTCTTCCATGTCCAAATTGCCTGTCACGCTGTCACACTTGATCGGAACCACACGCATCCCGTTCATGGCCGCGCTGGCTGGGTTCGTCCCATGAGCAGAAACCGGGATCAGGCAGATATCTCTCTTTTTCTCATCCGCCGCCTGGCGCTTCTCATGATATTTCTTGATCACCCGAAGGCCAGCAAATTCGCCTTGCGCACCGGAGTTTGGCTGGAGAGAAACTGCGGCGAATCCCGTAATCTCCGCCAGGTCCCTGCTCAGATCGTCGATGAGGTCGGCGTAACCTTGCGTCTGGTCGCGGCGAGCAAACGGATGTATGTTGCAGAACGTCGGCCAGGTGATCGGAACCATCTCGGCAGTGCCGTTCAACTTCATGGTGCAAGATCCGAGGGGGATCATGGAATGAACGAGCGAGAGGTCCTTAGACTGAAGATGATGGATGTATCGGAGCAGTTCTGTTTCGGAATGATGCGTGTTGAACACGGGATGGGTGAGGTACGGCGAGGACCGCTTGAAGGGAGCCGGGAGCTCTGTGGAAGGCATGGGAATGCCATCAAGCTCCGCCAGTGTCGACGTAGGCTCATTACCCTTACTGAAGCACTTCATAATGCGAGCCAGTGCTGCCTCGTCCACAGTCTCATCAAGCGTGATGCCAACCGTGTTATTATCAATTTTCCTGAAGTTCATTTTCCTGTCCATCGCTCGCTCCAGGACAGCATTCGTTTTGCTACCACACTTGATCCAAAGCGTGTCGAAACGGGCGGTATCGGTGCTCCCTATCACGGTGAAACCCTGCTTCTGTACCCACTCGGCAACGATCTTTGTGTAGAAGACCACCCGTTCCGCAATAGCTTTCAGTCCGTGGGGTCCATGGTAGACGGCGTAGAAGGCATTCATATTGGCCAGCAGTGCCTGCGCCGTACAAATATTGCTGGTTGCCTTCTCGCGACGGATATGTTGTTCCCTCGTCTGCAAAGCTAGCCGGTATGCCTTGCCACCCAGTCGATCCTTGGAGACGCCGATCAGGCGGCCGGGAATCTTCCGCTTGTGCTTCTCCGTGCAGGCAAAGAAGGCTGCGTGGGGACCGCCAAAGCCCAGCGGTACACCGAACCTCTGAGCATTGCCAAAGGCCACATCGGCGCCGAACTCTCCAGGAGGTGTGAGTAGAGTCAGGGCTAAGAGGTCCGTGCCGACGCATACCGTGCCTCCCAGCTTATGGACCTCATCGGACAGGCCCCGGAAGTCCTCGACCGCGCCGGACGCGTCTGGATACTGCACCAAGACCCCAATGAGATCGTTGCCCAATTCCTTGACCCTCTTGAAGTCATCCTCGAGAACGTTGCCGATCTCAAGCGTGATCCCGAAGCCGTCGGCGCGGGATTCCAATACCGCAATCGTCTGCGGGTGACACTTCTCCGAGACCAGGAACACCTTCTTCGGCTGCTTCTGCCTGCTCATAGGGAGGGAGTTCATAGCCAAAGTCATGGCTTCAGCCGCAGCGGTGGCTTCGTCCAGCACGGAGGCATTGGCGATCGGCAGCGCGGTGAGGTCAGAGACCATGGTCTGGAAGTTGAGAAGAGACTCCAGCCGACCCTGGCTGATCTCCGGTTGGTACGGCGTGTAACTGGTGTACCAAGCCGGGTTCTCGAGCACGTTCCGTTTGATCACCTCCGGCACATGTGTGTTCGCATATCCGCACCCAATGTAGCTCGTGTATGCTCGGTTCTTCCTTGCGTGCTTCCAAAGCTGCTTCAGGACCTTGCTTTCCGACATGCCGGAGAACTCATAGCTGTGATTTTTGAGAGATTCACTGACCCGGTCTTCTTCCGGTCGACCGATCTTCATGTCCCGGTTCGAGAGGACATCGGGCGGTATGACTTGCCTGACGAAATCGTCGAGGGAGGCCGGTGGGTCATCGAGCGCTTTCAGCATCTCCTCCGCCTCTTGGGGAGAGGGGCCAATGTGACGGCGCGGAAAAGTGTCTTGCGGGGCCATGAGGGCCTGTATGCGGATATCGTGCAAGTCGCTCGCGGGGCCCTTGGCGTCCATGGGGTCTTCGGTCGTGCTAGAATGAAAATGCCTTGCTGTCGGAGCAGTCAATCGAGGGCCGAAGGATCGTCGAGCAAGTGGCGCCCCAGAAAGTCGCCGACAAGAGCGCATGGGGGCGCAGTGAAGCCATGGGCGAGCCCGTAAGCTCGCCCCTCTCACACACGCAACTTGCATGTTGAAGGAGAGAGTAGGAGAGCTCCTCCAATTCGGCGGGCGTGACAGCTATGCGTATGCCTGAGGACGCGTGGAATCCGCGCAGGCTGGGAGGAGTCACGGCTGACGGAAGCGCGTCGCTGGAGGACGCAAGGAACGCCGAGGTGATGAGGGGAAGGGGGAAAGGAAAGGAAGAAGGAACAGACAGGCAAGCAAAGAGAGAAAGAAAGAGAGATTGAAGGAGGACAGGAGGACAGGAGGACAGGAAGAGAAGAAAAGAGGGTTCGGGCAAATGCTACAGTGCCAGAGAGGACATACTGTAATTACTGGGACCCGGTAGGCGATAACGACCACTCACTCCGCTGCCCCAGAGCACTAAACCCCCCAGGCGATAACGATAGGGACGGGAAGGCTTCGCTCGGGCATTCACGGCACAGCTGGGCTCCCCCAGGCCGACGGCCCGCCAATCATCGTCGCTCATCCGCCTTTGCTGAGCTCTCCCCCCTCCCGCCTTTCCCCGTTCCCCCAGATGCTCCCTCTCTCTTTGCAACCACCAAGGCTGACGGCTACCCGTCTCACTTGCAGGTCATTGAGAACCGCCCATGCCAATACCACCTCAAGTAGTCGCATGAAGACCATGAGCAAGTCTCGAAGCGCAATCAGGCCATCCCCTCAAAGCCGACGAGTAAAATGAGTCATGATCAGCATGAAAAAGCAGCTGAAATCCTCAAGAGCTGGGGCCATCGCCCAGTTTCCCGCTAAACACCCCACAATGTGACCACCGACCCGCATTTACACATGGACCACCATCACCCTCTCTCCCTCTTATCAGACCGTTCCATTCGCCCACTGTCTCGCCAGATCACTTTCAACTTTCATGACCAACAGCTCTGCAGAGGATGTCTTCCTGACACATCAAATCGATTGTGGTATCATGTTGCCAGTCTATACTAAGCAATTCATACAGTCATAAGCCATGTCTGATGACAGGACCTTTCCTTCATCGGCCATGGAAAAGAAAAAAGATAGAAGAAACGGCGGGTTCATCTCCATCCCAGCGACTCAACGCAATCCGCTCGTGTTCGCCCTACCATCCCGATCCGAGTCGACCCTAGGATCCAACTTGTTCGCGAGGTTGCTCTGATGAGGCCCATGGTTCGTGCTGCCCGTCCCTTCAGCCGCGAAGCCGTGACCCGAGTCTGTCGTCGCGGAGCCGCCGGTCGTGCGGTACCCGGTCGTGCTGCCGGTGTGGTAGGAAGCGGTGCTGCTGTCGACCGGCGACACGCCCGCGTTGCCGATGCTGGGGTTGCCCGTCTCCATCTCGCGCACGCCCTTCTCGGCCGTGGCCTGCTCCCGCGCGTTGGGCGTGCCGGCCGCGCTGTCGAAGAAGTTGTTGATGTTGCCGCGGAGGGCTTCGCCGGCGCCCTATGTGGTGGTTAGTTTAACATGCTCGATCCGAGGACTGAGTCCTCTGCGACGAGGTCGATTGCAACTTACGTGAACAGTGCCGAATGCCTGCTTGACGGCGTTGCCCGCGCTTTGTCCGGCGTTGGTGGAACCAGAAGACATTTTGTATTCCTTGTGTGTACTAGTATAAAGTGGGTTTTAGGTCTGAGGGAGTTTTGTGATAGTTATTGGTTATAAGGTGCAATATGAGTTCAAGGAAGGGGTCCTTTTTATGATGGTGAGGAATGCACATGTGGTGGAGCTGACGTCAAAGTACGTCACAGGGTCGATCATCCTCTGCCCTACGGAACTGCCAGCCTTGCCGGACTTCCCATCATCAACATAAAACACCTCAACGATGGCAACCGGTGCCGCGCAATCCCGGCTGATTATGTGGCTTAGACGCGATCTGTGGCCAATCGCACATATCCAAAAGTTCACGCTGGCCATAAATCAGAAAGAAAAGGTCAGACGGATACATATGATTAATAGCACCACGCCCTCATTTAAAAGAATAGCAAGTCGACACCAATAGTCATCCCACAATCCATTCTCGCGTATCGCCCTGAGCGTGCAACGTACAAAATGAAGAGTCCCCACACTCCAACACAAAACTTCCTGAAGGGATAATAAAACTACAACCTTCACTCCGATACAAGCTCAGTCCCGCTGTCCAACCACTTCCTCCCACCCAGCACTCACCACCACCTCCGAAGACCTCCTCTTCCGCCCCAACGCCTCAGGCAGCGGACTCCAACTCTGCCTCTTCCCCGGCCTCTCCTGCTCCTGCTGCTGCTCCTGCTGCTGCTGCCTCCCTAGGTGCAACCCCAACCCAAAACTGCTCCGCCGCAGCGCCTCCACGAGCAACTCGTCCGCGCCGTCCGGGCTGCCGCAACTCTTCGTCGGGCTCGCTACAGGCGTGGTTAGGCTCGCGAATGCGGGCGTGAGCGCGCTGTCGGGCGGCCAGCCGCGCAAAGTCGCTGCGGCGGGACGGTGGTGGTAGGAGGGGTGTTTGGAGTCGGTGGTGGGAGGCGTAGGGGTGGAGGATGGTGCGGCGTCGCTGGGTCCTTTTGGTGTGGACGGGCGGGGATGAGACTCGTGGACGCGATGGGAGAGCGGGGTGTGAATTGGTTGGATCGCCGTGGTCGTGGAAGGTGATTCGGGAGGCGGCGAGTAGATTGGTAGGTCCGGAGGCGGCGGCGGGCCGTGGCTCACGATTCCTTGGGCAACGGCGGCCTTGATGCTCGAGATGTTGATTTGGGCCTTCGAGATCGGCAGAAGGGATGGAGGGCCGGCCTTTCCTAGGGTTGGTATGGTGCTACTGCAGGCTGGTGAGCTGTTCACGGTATCGCCGTGATTGCCCTCCGCTTCGACGAGTGTTTGGGTTGACTTGGAGACGTGCATTTCCTCGTTGGCGAGGATAGAGGAACACACCTGAGACCGGGTATGGGCATGCATCACTCTGATAGGTTAAGTACTGTATACCTCTGGTGTGTAGAGGTGCGCCCTTACATGGAGTAGGTCGATCTTAAATCCATGATGCCTGAGTGAATTGGCTGAGCAAAATTATGGCTATCAGGTTGGCGACGTCTGTTGGAGTTCTGTCGCCGTGGAATATCTTCTGTCCGTTGGACTCTTGACTCACAAGAAAATGGCTGTTTGAACGAAAATGATAGTAAAGATGCTATTCAGTATAACGGGACAGGCAAAACCGAATTCGCGGTCGAAGCTCAGAAAAGCACGCAGGGTCGACTGGAATCCTCAAAAGGAACCCCGGTATATGTAGCAGAAGTCGACATGACGGAGACTCCAGGTGCATTTTGAGACATCTCTTATGAGAGCATCCCGCGCAGGAGAACGAACTCTGCGCTCAGTATATGGTAATTCAAAAGCGATGAGCTGTCAGGGGACGGACCGCAAATATCCACCGAGGCAAGCTGTCAAGTCTCAGTAAACCACACCTCATATTGACAGTACGGATGGAAGACGCGGCACCGAAGCTCTCTTGTACCACATCTACCGGGGACTTGGGAACAGGCCGTCCAGCCTTACCGGGTACATTCCTTTGTCCCGGGAATGCTCGACGCCGCATCCAGCGAGGAATGCGCGAGGCTATGACGCGCCGCATCGCTTGCGGCGCAAAATCGCCAGGCCTTTGTTGCCTCTTCCACCGTGGATCGAGTGGCTTGCGGTACGAGTTGCCGGATATACGAACTGAGATGAAAGAGAATGGGTATTTTTAATTGCTCTGAGAGGCCGAAAACGTTGCCCCCCCGGTTACAAGGTCGGGGAGTGAACTAGATATATCTGGAGCAAAGAGAACTTGTACTAGAAGCATGGTAATCAGAGTAAATTTGACCTGAAAGGAAGCACCCCTCTCCGGGCAGACTCACTAATCCGCTTCCTCCACCTCAAAATGCATTCACCACTCTTCTACAGCCTGGCCTTGCTGGCCGGAGCCGTCACTCTTTCCCTCGGCCAGGACTTCACAGGTCTCCCCGAGTGTGCCGCCGATGCAATCTACAGCGCTCTAGCCGCAACGACATGCGCAGTCACAGACATCGTCTGCCTCTGCACCGATCCCACCTTGCACAACACGCTGATGGACGCCGTCCTCACCAGCTGCACTCCCGCGGAGCAAGCCCGTACGTCGTCTCCAACCCGCCCATTCCAACCTGCAGCTAGGCCCAGTTGACCGCTGACCATCGTGCACAGAAGCCCAAGCGTACGCCAACAAGCTGTGTCCGACGTCGAGCAGTGCCGCTGCCAGCACCACCACCAGCACGACAAGCACCGAGTCCTCGACGACCACCGTACCGACGGCGGAGATCACGTCCCCCAGCACCATTGCTACCACCGGCTCCACAGCAACCACGTTCGCCATCGCCACGGGGAGCCCTGCCTTCACCAGCACCACTGCCGTCGCCACCACCACCACCACCTCGAAGTCATCGGCTGCGCTCACTACGACGGCCAGCAGCGGGACCACCGCACTCAAATCCACTGTCACCCAGTACGAAGGCGCGGCGACGACGTTTCCCGAGGTCGGGACGGTGAGGCTGTGGAGCGTGGCCTTTGCGATGGTGGGGATGGGGTGGATCTTTGCGGAATTGTGAGAGCGTCTTTTGGGTTCTGCCCTTCCTTCTATTCATATCTCCGGGCCGTGGCTTCCTCACTCACGCTCTCTCTTACTCCAACATATACTCTCTTTCTTGACCGGTAATCCACCTAATCTGATGTGAAGGGACTTGCATGGAAAAGAAATTATAGATAATACTAGAGACTTGAAAACCATTGCCATTTGCAGTTTGTCTCTGCCCAGAAAGTATTTTCTCTCTCTGATATGCACTGTACTGTATAAAGGGTATCCACATCAGAACGCCAGAGAGCTTCGGCACATGATATTTGATCCCTAGACCACTGTCGCTGCTAGGCAGCCCGGGTCGTAATGAAAAGATAGGAAGCAACGCCGGGATAGGAAGATTGTTTCCCATGAGTGAAAAGAAAAGATAGCTTCCGATAAACAGAAAGAGAAGAGAGTTTCCGATGAATAAAAAGAAAAGAGAATCTCCTGTGAATGCAAGGAAAACAAAAGAAAAGAAAAAAAAATACTGTAAGCAGAACTCTGCATATCTCCGCTAACCATTCGCTTTGGTTGTTCTTCTGATTCTTGCGGGGATCCTTTGATGTTTTTTTAGCAATGGATGTGTCCTTGAAATAGTCGACCTCGATCTCTTGTCGAGCCGGCTTCCGAGATCTTGATCTCGACGTTTGGAAACTCAATCGTTTTCTCGTGATTATGATGGCGTTGGGACTACGACCTGGGAATCTCGAACAGCGGGAAAGATCTCGTTCCTGCCCTCACAAGGTGGCAATGAGAGCAACCGCCAGACCAAGGATCATGTTGAGGCACTTCGCAATCAGAACCTCGTGACTCTCGCTACTTAGCACCATTGTAGAGGCTCCAGGGGGAAGCGATCTGCCGGTGCAATCGACCGGCATATGGGCGATCTTGTTGTAGCAAAGGGAGACCGAAGCCGGGACCTTGGGAGTCATGGTCATGGTCGCCATGGATGTAGAGTTTTGAGTAGGAGTTATAGTCATGAAAGAAGACGTATTCTTGCCAGTGGGCGCAACGGTGCTGCTGGTCAGGGTAGCAGAAACATTCACCGGAATGGTGATGTTGATGGCACCGTAAGGGAAGGGCTTGGATCCGGCTATGGTATAATGGACACCGGTACGATTCATGCGAACGCAGGGATAAGTGATCGACTCATTCAAGACGCCCAGACGGAGCGTAGCGGTGCACCAATCGTGCTGGAGACACGAAGGGATAGTGCCGGTGTACCGAGTCTCAGCCGGGACACTTGGGCCAGATATATTCAGGCAAAGGTAGAGAGCCTTCTTGTTGACTTGGCTTTCACCATCTGCAAGGCAAAGATCGTACGGTGGGCAAGCCGCCTGGCTGGCGAATCCTCCAGAGATCTTGGACGCATTTGATGGCACAGCTGCCACACCCGGAAGGTCGACTGCTTCTGAAGGAGTCAGCGAGTGGATCTCGGTCAACCAGGGCCAGAAAGTCTTCTCACGGGGAATCAAAGGACTATAACCGCTGACGGTACTGGTAATGTCCACGGTAGTGATGTTGACGACGCTAGCCTTTGAAGTTTCGGTCTGGTATACGGTAGATGGAACGACTTCGGTCGCAGACTGGATGGTCGCAGTCTGATTCGCAACTATGATCGAAGTCACGGCGGCGGTCATGATAGGAAGCTCGAGAGTGCTTATGGGGCTTGCATAGTCTGAAGCAAATGCCTTCAGGTACGTAGCATTGCTGTTTGCCGGGCCCGTTGAATTGCCGATATGGTAATCCGTGACACATGCTGCCACGATCGCGCCAAACACGGCGAAGCCGATGATGACACTGACACAGTAGCATACGAATGCCCTTGGTTTGCGGCGATAATAAGATCGGAGGTTTGCAATGGTACAGGTTGAGATCATCTCACGGACCAAGTCGAGACACCCGCACTTGTTCTCATGTTCAGTAACGCCATCATTCTGTTCAGTGTTAGCGACCAAGGTTGGGGTTGATGATAATATATAAAACTCAAGTACCGGGTTGTTAGTGGCTGGCATCTTGAACGATTTCCGAGAGTCGATTTCGAAAGGAAGCTGCTAAAGCAAGACAAGATCTTGGACGACGAATGGAGACGGTAAGAAAAGAAGCTGAGGTTTGCAAGATGAACTTTTTCGTCTCAGTTAATGTGCAGGCGACTGACGCTAACTTCCGGGCACCTGCAGGGCAGAGCACGTGAATCAACAGACAGGCAAATGTTATTGAAGGCTCTAAGACCTAATTGTCGGTGAGAATGGATCAGTCTCGGTACATGTCTTCCAGGTATTGTAGCATCTTCCGCTGCAGAACAACACGTTCCTTGGGCAAGATGAGTTCTGGCTTGGTGCCAAAGAACGGCACCCCCAGATGCTTCAGCTCGGATTCCATGGCGAGGACCATTTCCTTAGAAGCACCGTAAACCTTTCTGTCATATTCCTCGAGTTCTTTTACCTGCTCCCTTCGGCGCTCTTCCGCATCCCCTTGGTAGGGGCCTGTGTATTTCTTCAGGATTTCAACGCGTCCTTCCCACCTACTGGGGGTTAGAGAGTCCTTGAGACATTTGTAGACCGGACCTACCATTGTTTCTCATGCTTATGTTGCTCGTGGATCAACTGTCATGCATTATTAAGAAGGTGTTCGGTCGGCCGATTGCTACCAGACTCACCCTTCGGATGTGCAATCTAAAGTCCGAATTTCGTGCGGACATCTTGGTTACACATCGCAGGCCTTGGGACCATTCGATGATAGTGGCGGGATCAGTCAAGGAAAGGGTCTCCGTACGAGCCTCATGAGCCTTCCGAGGATCATATGCTGGAATCTGCGGCGCCTGTGCTGGGATGCCTAGATGAGGCTGCGGCACTGCAACAGGAGGTGCTTGGTTCTTCGGAGCCAGCCTTGCGAGAGTCGCCAGCACTGACTGTAGGTCCGGCACTGGTGCACCGCCGGTCCCTTCCATCGCCGGATGTGTGCTATCAAAAAAGAGACAGGAAGATGGGATGTCTGTTGACGTGACGCGATCAAGTCCAGGAGGACGGAAGACTGATTTAAGAAAGCGAAAACGGAATGACGCAAAGGAACATGACTTTTGATGCTGGACAAGAAAATACGGAGTATCACAGGTTGAAGTGCAGTGCTACAGAATAAACAGAGAAAGTTGCAGCTCTTTGAAGTTCTACCACGGACATAACTCGCCTTGCACATGAAAGGGAAGTCGCAGGTTGAGCGGGCGGTGTTGGAGTTGATAGCAATGAGCGGACGGCACTTCCCGGGTCAATCTCGATCGACGATATCGACGGGCCCTCACCAAAAACCTCAGCAGTTCAGTTGATTCCTCCGCGCCCGTCTCCACGCTCCGCACATAATCAGCTCCTCCGCCATATTTAAGAGCGATAATTTCGATATACCCCTCCAGCAACATGGCACGATCGCCACAAGATGCTACCCGCTTCACGCCGACAGGCCCGCACGCTTCCCGAGCGTCGACGATCGCCTTCTCCTCCCCTCCGCCCCCAAACGAGACGCCCCAGCAGAAGATTGCCCGGTTACGAGAGGCATCGCGGAGGGCAAAGCTGGCGCAAGAGAGCAAGTACGACAAAATTGTTGCAAGGGGACGGGTGTGGGCGGACAGGGCACACAGGTTCACCACCATGTCGCTGATCATCGGCACGGGTAAGCCAGATCGCCATAGCTTTTAGAGCTTGGGGCATGCTCCTCTTGGCTCTTTGAAAGACAACCGAGTTAATTGGCATGATATTCAGGACTGATCACCGTGGTCGCCGTCTTTTCGCTTAGCGACATGGTTCTCTACAACCGACGGAAGCGGGAGGAGTTCTTCACCGAGCAACAGAAGAAGATGGTGGAGGAGCTTAAGGCTGTCCAGAAGGCTATCACCGAAGGCACCGCAACCCAGGAACAGATCGCCTTCCTGAACGAGCAGGTAGCAGCGGCGAGAGCGGCGCGGGATGCGGAGGAGGCTAAGAAGAGCAAGCGCGGTATCTTTAAGAGGCTGTTCGGAGGCAGCACTACGGCGGGAGAGGAGGCCGGCGCAGCTGCGCAATCGACAAAGGAGTCTGTGACGGAGGCAGTGCAGGCTGCAAGGGCCGGCGCGACCGAGGCTAAGGCGGGAATTATGGAGAGTGTCGATAAAATGAAGAAAGAGGCAGAGCATATCACGGAACGCGCCCAGGAAAAGGTACAGCCGACTGGTGGGCCCTTAGATCAAAAGGCGCAGGAGGTTACTGAAGTCGTGAAGGATAAATCGAAGGGTTGGACAAGCTGGCTGACCGGCCGGTAACTGAGATCTTGGTGGAATTCTGGGACGGGAAATGTCGCACGGCGGAGTTCGCACCTTCGTTTGTCTGTATGATATACAATCGCTGCACGAATCTGCTGTATGATAGAAGCTGTACATTGGGACGGAGTCATTGGAGCCTGTTAGGTACAGAGGAGAGGCATTTGTTTTGTAAATGGGGTATCCAAAAAGTAAATATGACCTCCTATCATCCTTTCAAATGAGACGCCAGACGCCGTGTTACCCGTCAATCTCTCATCCTACATGACCTGGAATTGGAGCATAGCTTCGGCGCTCGCGGTATTTCTGGGGGAGGGTCAGTATAGCTACGCCGACGATCGGGGTCAATATCGAGCATACTTCAATCCACCCTTCTACCCAAGGCTGAAAGATAGCGTAGAGCAACAAGCCAACCGTGGCAATGACAAATATGAACACTACAGCCTGATCCTTGGCCGAGTCTCTCTCTGGATCCATCCGTCAGCATTCTCTCGGTCCCAGCGGCCCTGGTATAAGAGGAACGTACGGAAGCAGGTCGTAAACACGTCCTCCTCCGTGGCCTTCTTGCAGATTTCTAAGCCTTGATTCAGGCAGAACTGGCGGTTGCAATCATTGCAGGTTTTCTTAGAGCTGCGAGGCTCGAGCAGCCTATGAGACGTGGACGGGACAGACTGTGGGCCGTTCAGAGGGATTATTGTACTGTTTGAGAAACAGGTACACTTGCAAAAGGAGGTCGGGTCTGCGAAACAGTATTAACGACACATCCATCGTCCGCAAGACAAGTGAGACAAAGCGAAAAGATGTGGAAAAGTACATACTGGCAGCGGAAGCGATGGAGAGGAGGCTGACAAAAGACAAGATGAAGAACAATATACTGTGTCTACGCTGCATGGTTGCTGGAGAGTAGACGCAGTGCAAAGAGCCTATGAGCGCAGCTGTGATGTTTCATAGAGGCATTGATGTGAGGGGGAGCTCTTCGGAGGTGATACAGCTCTCCGCCAATGGTGTGGTCCAAGCGCCCAATTTTCCAGACCCTGCGCGCCGTGTCAAGAAAATAAAATGTCCTGGGCGTAAGAGCTCCGAAATCGTCTACCCGTCCCACGTTCCCTTGATCAAATCACTATCAATACGTGCGCTACTACCGTCCGGGGACTATGTATCACGGCTGACCCTGTCATCGATCTGGATATGCCCACTACGACGACCCCGGCGCTTACAGCACCTGCCACCAGTACTGCGACGAGCCCTGAAGCAGGCTCAAACGCTCGTACGCGCCTTCACATAACACCATTCAATCCCTCCCTGCTCGAGAAGATCATCCCGCCTACGGTTCTCCCGCAGGCGACTGGCATCTCCTACCACTCCGTCCAGACCTTTCCCGAGAAAGGGTTCGGCTACGTCGAACTCCCCACCATGGAGGCTGAGAAGATCAAGAAGAAGCTCAACGGCTCGATCCTGAAGGGCTCCAAGATTCGCATCGAAGAAGCCAAACCGCTCAAGAGGAGACAACCGGAAAGCGGAGATGAAGGGGACGTCGCTACCGGCGAGGAAAGGCAACGAAAGGCGAAGAGGTCGAAGAGCGAGAAGAGAAAGGAAAAGATAATTGATGGCGTTGAATTACCGGCTGAGCGGAGCGTCAAGCGCGGGTGGACGGCAACGCCTGCCGAGGTCAAGGAGAAGAAGAAGAAAGACAAGGACAAGAAGGACAAGAAGGACAAGAAGAAGCAGGCCAAGCACGTGCAGGTTTCGCAGTACACTACTGAGCCCGAGATGCTGTTCCGGACCAGCTTGCCGCCCAATGTCGCTGCTGCGCTGCCCGAGAAGGAAGTCAAGAAGAAGGGCAAGGATAAGAAGTCGAAGGCGGGGAAGGATGTGGTGGTCCATGAATTCGCTCACACTACGAAACACGCGGCATTCCTCAAAACCAGCCAGATCCCGAAGGATAGCAAACGGGCTGCTGAGTATGTGGAAGGCAAGGGCTGGGTAGACGAGGAGGGCAACGTGCTGGAGCCAGAGGTCAAGAGCAAAAGACCCAAGACCAAGGCGCCTGCACCTTCGCCAAAGCCATCGGCCACTTCGAAACCTGTCCTCAATAACGATCAAGGGACGAAGGGTGCCGACAAGGCGGCCTCAACAGAGAAGAAGGGGAAAAAATCCAAGTCCAAGAAGATCGAAAGGCAGGCCACCCCGGAAAGCGAAAGCGAAAGCGATGCATCGTCCATCCTATCCACGAGCTCCTCAGACGTGAGCAGCATATCCTCTTCATCCGACGCTCAGTCCGAGTCCGAGTCCAATCCTGAGTCCGACGCATCAGAAAGTTCCTCCGACTCCGAATCGGACGCAGACTCCACCACCTCCAGCCGGTCCCAACCCAAAGCGACCAGCGCATCCACCGCCCCATCCGACAAACCCGCCACAGCAACAGACCAGCAAAAGAAAGACGTCCACCCCCTCGAAGCGCTCTTCAAGCGTCCCGCCCCAACCAGCGACGCCAGGCCCTCCACCGCCACCCAGCCCGCCCCAATCAACACCTCCTTCTCCTTCTTCGGCGGTGGCGGCGAGGACGACGACGACAACAACGGTGACGAGACCATGGCCGACGACGTCGCCATCCCCGAAGCCTCTGCCTCCACCGACAACAATACCCGCGACCCGCACACCCCCTACACGAAGCAGGACATGCAGTTCCGCTCCCTGCGCTCCGGCGCCCCGACCCCGGACACCGCCGCCATCGGCGGCCGCTTCCGCACGCCCTGGGGCGCTGCCGCCGACGAGTACCCGGAGGATGAGGAGGAGGAGGAGGAGGAGGACCCCGGCCAACGCGACGGTGCAGCTGCGGGCGGTCGGGCTGCGGAGAAGGACGAGGAGGAGGGAAAGGAGGAGGAGAGCGAGTTCGCCAAGTGGTTTTGGGAGAACCGGGGCGAGACGAATCGGGCGTGGAAGAAGCGGCGGCGGGAGGCGCTCAAGGCCCGTCGGCAGCGGGAGAACCGGAAGGCGGGGCGGAAGGTCGTGTGATTTGGGAGATTGGGGGAGGGCTGCTGTCATGTTTGTTGCGAGGTCGAGGTAGTTGGATATCATCTCAATGTGCCATGGAGTCGATGTCGGGGCCGATCCGATCTTGTGTGTGAAAGGGTTAGTGTGTCACAGTTATTGATCAAATCATGCGCATGAGCGAAAATGTAGTGATTTAGTTAAAATGTTGATATGATTTAGACTTCCTCTAATCAAAACAAAATCTAGTACCTTCACTACTTCAAAACGGAGTAATCTACTACGGGAGAGAAAAGAGACTCTAAGAAAAAAATTCTAAGAGAACTGTCGGCACCAAGTGAAAGAGATATGACCGCCTCTGGTCTCTCTCATCTAATGCGTTCAGCTATGCAACCAGCCATATCTTGCCCTTTCTGGTCTTTCTAGACCGCTATCTAGAACAGAAATTAAAGGAAAACCATGCATACCGAACATAGGAAACCTGACGGATGCGGAGAAGCAAAAGAAAACGAAGAGTAGAAACTAAACACCGTACTTCTAAAGCCAAGGAGAAAAAGTGACGGCCTCGGATGACCTTCTGATGAAGGGAATGAGGTGATCGCGCCGGATCGAAACTCCGTAATAAGAAACAAAGTATTTAGAAAAATATTGTGGTACGGTGCAGACCGCAAGGCCTAGCACCGCGGTAGCACATGCTCGACAAATGGTTACAACCATTGCCGATCCTCGTCATCATTCGTCTCCCGGTATCGCTGCGACGCAAACGCGTTTCCTTGGGCGTGCGTCCGCGAAGACGTGTCACGGACGTCTCCTGTCGGAATGCGGGCAACGTCAGGGTAAAGACCGTCGGTGGCCGGAGAGGCAGAGTCCATCATACTGCCGGTCGGAATGCGAGCAACGTTGGGACGCAACGACTGTCGCCTGCCAGGGTAGAGACCTCCATCACTCGGAGAGGCAGGGGTCATCATCGCAGCACTTTGTTGCTGTTGCATCTGCTGCTGTTGCATCTGTTGTTGTTGCATCTGTTGTTGTTGCATTTGTTGATGCTGCTCGTACTCATAAGCCGGTCCAGGTTGGTTGATGTATGGGACCGCACGGTTCGGGCTGGGTGATCTGGCGGTTCCTGCCCTTCGTTTGCCCTGAGACGCGGTCTTATGCAGGAGGCTGCGCACTTCGTCATAGTCCTTTTGATCAGAGACGCTATGCCGTCCGATGCTAGAAGAATCATCGCCACGCGCCGCCCAGGCAGCATCCCGAGTGGGGTCTACAGCGAGGTTGCGATTGACGACATCGTGCACGGCGACGTTTTCTGGCTTCGAGACGGACGCACTGAGATAATCCGCACCGCTAGATTTCCCAGCTTCATTAGCCTCAGCGGGGGAGGTTGACTTTGGCGCATCGGTAACCATATGCGCAGCCGCTCTAGCCTTTGCAGCCTTATCCTTGTTCTCTTCTGCTTGCTCGGGCGAGATTGCCACAGAGTAGTTCGGGTTTGCGGCTTCACCGAGACCGGGACCACCACCTCCAGGGGCGTATATCGGGATCTTGCGGATGGCAATAACCAGGGCGCACATGAACTTCGAACGACGCATGGCGCGCACGCTCTCGTTGGCCCAGTTGCTCTTGTGGCGGATTTCTATGCGTAGCTCGAGCTTGTCCATCTCATTGATCCCAAGAACCTCGATATCGACGTCTGGCTGGAAGTCCCTGCAATTCTCTTTGTCCCTTACAAACTTCGTCATTTCCTCTTTCAGGAGCTTGATGTCCTCGAAGGTAGTATCGAACGCAACATAAAGCGAGATCTGTTCCCTCATAGCCTTCGACCGACTTACGTTCTCAATCCAGAGACTGTTCAGGACGTTGTTCGGTATCTGAACAAGCTTTCCGGTCATAGAGCGCTTGAAAACGGTGAACAGAAGGGAGGTGTGCTCAACCGTCAGCTGGTCGTTGCCGATGTCCACCCGGTCGCCGACATCGTAGGGATGCTTGACGAAAATGAAAATGCAAGAACCGAGGACTTCCTGACAAGTGACAGAGAAGATGAACGAAAGTGAGATCAGGGTGGTACCAGCAGTGGCCAGCGTAGTGGTGAAGCTGCTGTTGAGGAACGATACGAAGACGAAGATGCACACCACGAATACGACGCCGTTCAACAGGGAATCGAGGACGTTGATAGCCTGATCGACATCATGCATGCTGGTTGCAATGGATTTGCGCTCGCGGCCAAACTCGGTAACGGTCAAGATCATCTCGTCCAGACTGACGTCGCCATTGCCGTCACGGTCAAGGGCAGCGAACGCCTCTTCAGCTTCGACTTGGTGCTCAGGACCAAGCACCTCGACGATATCTTCGTGTGAAAGCGTGTTTCTGCCTTCCACCACGAAAGACATCCAGATACGGCGAGCCAGCGCTTCAGCAGACCGATTCTTCTCGAGGGCTTGCGTGACGATGGTGTGAGCGGAGTTGACATCAAAAACCCGCTTTCCCGTGATTTCTTGTGCTACGTTTCCGAACATAGACGTGACCTTATCTCCTACTCGGTGCATATCCTGGAGCAGTCTCATTGGGGTAACAGAGCCAGAACGGGCGTGGGCCCGTCCCTTCTTCTTTCCGAGATTGAGGTTGATCACGTCGGTGATGATATAGTCTTCCTCGGCGAATTCATTGCAATACATTGGGAATAATGTCCGCGATGCATCGTACAAGAGGCATAGGAGGTTGATGTTGCGTTTGGAATCCTTGATCCTCGCATCGAATTGCTTGCGGTGATAGTTGATGCTGATGAGCTGAATGAAGGTTTTCTCGCCCAGGAAAATGCAAGCGGATACCAATGCGGCAACGAGGATCTGCTTGACCACGCTCTGCCAATGTTGTTCTGCGTCAAGTTCATTGCGATTCTCCGGGATGATCACAGTGACCTAGAGTAGAGTTAGAAATCGGACAGAACTTGCTTGAAATCGTATGAGTGTAACCTACGGGTTCGAACGTGGTCAAAGCTACGAGTCCCCAGCCCACCAGTGACAGAGGAATTTCCAGAGATCGGAGGACCAAAGCGTACTTCCGGACTCCGGCACTGACGACGCCCATAAAGAATGCAAAAACCGTTGGTAGACTATGCGCGACGATTTTGGAAATCCAGATACCGACCCATACTACAGGCTGTCAGTAAGCGGGCGGCGTCCAACGATGTGAGCCTTCTCACTTACCAATCTCGATCCAGGTGAAGAACCAAACCAGTGGAACCTTGCCAATCCTAGCGTAGGGTGCAGCGGTTGCACCGATGATGATGGGCACAGCAAAGCATGCCGCCAGGGGTAAAATGTAGATGAGGTAACGAGTGAAAATGCTGAACTGAAGGACTTTCTCGTACAACCGGCCCATGCGGTTCAAGTAGGTCTTTTCCTCGGTATCACCGAGAGCAGCGGGCTGGCCCTTGGAGTTCACCTTCTTGAGCCTCCGGCCGCGGTGAAAGAGGCCGCTGTCCTTCTCCGCAGCCGTCTCGTCGGACTCGTTTCCGACATTGTAACCCGACGCCGCGCCGCGGTTGGACGGACTATGGCTGACAACGGTCTGGAGGGGAATGTCGTAGGTCGCGTTTTGGGGTGGCATGCTGCCTTCGCTGGAGTATTCTAACGGCTGGAAGCCTTGTTGCGAGAAAGAACGTTGATGTTGCGAGGGGCGTATGGACATAATAGATGCACGCGTCCGCTGCAGATGTCCGATCGCGAGGGAAGCGGGTGCGTCGATCTATTACGTCGTCGGGGAAGTCTGTGTGGAGACGGGCGGCGGAGAAAAGGAGATGGCCAGTTCGCCTTGGGATGGGTGAGGTGGCAGGATAACGACCAGTGCGCACGCAAAGATGGCCGATGCTGATGCTGGTGCTGGCGCTGCTGCTGGTGCTGATGCTGCGTGGTGCCCGAGTGTTTCGGGAAACGCGTGTCAATGATCAATGATCGGAATGCGTCGAGGACGGCGGGGCCGCTTTTCGAAACGAGGGAATGCGGATTTGGTCTGGTCGTCCCGGTCGGTCGGTGGGTGGAGACCAAGGGCCGAAAAAAAAAGAGGAGACCTGATGAACAACTTCGTCTCCGGACGGTGAATGAGCGAGAGAAGGGTCCTGCCGTCCTGCCGAAGAGAGGGAAAAGAGGAAAAAAGGAAGGGTTATAGCACCGAGGCGAAAGCAACGCTCCGTGCCTATATATACAGTATAGCCCAATCCGCACGCGAACAAAGGAGATGAAGGGACCGCGAGCTACCAGCAGCGGCTCGAAAAAAAAAACTGGCAGCGGAGGTTGAGGAGGTGGAGGCGTGCGGCTTTCTAACGACGACCAACGTTCCAGAGGGCGGCGGGCTGTGAACGCCATTGACGCCACCGCGTCCCACCCAGGCTCGCCCTTGCATTTCCACAGGTCCCCGGTCCGCTGCTCGCACATCCATGATCGTCACCAGGTTCCACGAATCGGGGGCTCGGCCCACCCCCTGCCCCGCCATGGCACTCCCACCCGGTCCTCGGTGCCTCCCACCTGCAGAGTACTAACTCAAGGTACTTGTACTTGAACACGAAACCTTCCCCCGCCGGGTCACATCGCCTTCATGGTGAGATTACGAACGGCTGCTAACTACTCCATTACGGATGACCGCATCTCCTCTCACCATCACAGCTCCACCCAGCACCCGCTGCCCAGCGGCTCAGGGTCCGGGAAAGGGTCTTTTCTGGTCCATTGGCGTCTGTCAGGCAGCACAGGGTTTCCGCAGGTCTCCGCCTGAAGAGCCCCTGAAGCACCGGAGCTCTTCCCTCGAGGGCGGACGCACTGAAGCTGCAGAATCCCAACGCGTCCGTATAACCTAGGGTGCGGATCTCAATCTCGACACAACAGCATCTGGTGCGGAAAAGGTGATTATTAGCCTTTACTAAGGATAAATATGTCCACCGTGCAGCCCCGATTCCATATACTGGTACTCCCGCCAAAGGAATCATCATCCTAACTATGCTCGAAATGTGGTCATTGCTGGCCGTTCCCCTTGACCCTCCTGCACGCTCGCTGAGCAAAGCATTCTGCTGCTAAACCCTTTCTCAACCCATCCTCTCGGCGTAATTCGCGGGCGGCCGATCTTTGCCGTAAATGCTCTTTGCTCGGACATGAGCGAGCACATGAATACTCATCTGGTGGTCCGCTCGCCTTCGCCATGTTTGCCTACCGCGTAGCAAACTAATGGCTGAGATAGTTGTGCATTGGTAGGTTCCTCCATTATTGTTCCCGGGAGACAAAGACGCCACGTTATGTTGGAAACCACCGGGAAACCACCTGTTCATCTAAAAGATTAAAAAAAGGAAGCATTGTCACCCACAACGCTTCAGGGCAGTGCAAGAGCTGTGATGTTGACGGAGGGAGAGCGACCTTCCATTAGCTCCGTCATCACGAAGCCCGTGCCCGGGGCTTGCGAGATCCCTAGGCGAATGAGTTAGCACGCATCGTACGGTGAGTCGCAGAAAATGCAGAAGAAGCTTACCCCAAGCACCGTGTCCAGCAGCGATGAACACACCACCTTCGGCACCTCCAAGCGTCGAGATCTCTCCTCCTAGCTTTTCATCAGGTACGCGGGAGATGATTGGGCGACCGCTTGATGTCACCGGGCGAAAGCACTGAGATCGTGTCAGTCAATGAAAGCATGGGAGAAGGCCATCGTTCTTGATCATACAATCGATTCCCGTAAGATTTGCAAGTCGTCCTGCTCTGGAAGTCCGACCATGCGGCGCGCGCAATCTCTCAACTGCTGCATGGCTTTGTTATCCACTTTCACGGCTGTGGCAAGCTCTGGCATTGGGATCATGGTGCTGTTCAGACCCGCGATATATATCTCACCACCACGACGGCTGAAAAGTTCTGGGGAGAAACCGAGGGTCTCTGTGGCGAATACAGCATGGCATCCAGACTCCTCATCCTTCTCCGTCCAGCGAGGTGTCTTCAACAACAAGGAGTGTCCAGCAAGCGGAGCGATTGGTATTCGGACTGGAGCCTTCGGAAAGAGGGTCGAGAATACCTTCGGTGACCATGCACCAGCAGCAATGAGGAGTCGTGTACAGGGTACTGTTTACTGGGTTAGCCAGGGGGCATGATCAGTGGCAGAGGCCTGACAGGGGCCACGAACGATCTGTTTCTGTGCTATCCTCTTTTACTATCCGTACGCTCGATAGTTTGTCCTTCATATCCTTGGAGATGGATACAGCTTTAGCCGGATGGTGCAACTGTACGCCTCGAGCCAGGCATTCCTCGAGAAGGAATTTAGAGAAACGCAAGGGATCTCTGATACTAGCGTCAGTAGCCATCAATTCAGACGCAGCTGACTGGAACGCACATCTGAGCAGTGCTGTTGTCGCGGCTGATGATCTCTAAGCTGGCACCGCCGATTCCGGTCAGCCATGCTGGTCCGTCTGTGGTAGAGCCAGCAGCCTTTCCGCCCGCGGCGCTTGCTCGACTCGTTCCGTTTGTAAGAAAGTCTTCTCCGCTCCCGCCCACGGCTTCGCTGTCTTCACCGTCGATGCTCAGCGAGGCGCCGGTGCTTGGGCTGTACCCCCATCGCTTATCCCCGCCATACTTTGCCGCCAACTGTTTGTGCAGCCTGAAGGAGAGGTTACCCAAGGGCGCGACGGACGGGGCGAACCCTTGAATGAAGTTAGCACGTGGTAAGAAATGGCGGATATGCAGTGTGCCGGGGTGGGGTGGTAATACAATCGGCTGCTAAGAAGCCTCCGGCAAGCCCCGAGGCGGAGCAAAACAGCTCCGGCGAGGAGTCGACGAGGTGGATCGTATCGGCCGCGGTCTTGGGAGACTGAGAGAGGAAATAGGCGGTCGAGCAGCCGATGATGCCAGCACCCAAGATGACGGTGTGTGAGTGTGACATGGTTTGCTGAAGACGGCGGGGAATCTGGGGTAAAGGATGACCATAGCCAGAACTTCGACTGGGGAACAGTTGGCATTATATGCTATTTAAGTATCTACAGCGGCGGGAAAATCAGGACCTGCAAGAACCGTTCGATGTGGTCTGTTAGAGAGTTCAGGAGCGACTGGATCATACGACTTTGCTGGGAAAGGTCGAAGGGTCCGCGGTCGGTGCCCCACCAGTCGTCCCCCAGCTTCGGTCCCCAATATGTCAGAGCGAGCACATCCTATTACTACGCCCGACGCCCAACTGGCGAGACCACCGTCTATATACAACAGCTGCCTGGAGGTAATCATGGCTCCCACCAACGCCAAAACCGTCATCGTGACCGGAGCTTCGAGAGGTACTGTACTGGCAAGGCGCCCTGTCCCGCCGGCAACCCCCTCCCACACACCTTCCTTCCGCCCTCCCCAGAAGCCTCAGGTTCTCCATCCAGCATGTCCTGGCCCCGTAGGATCCGACTAATTAACCGCATCCCTTCCGTGCAGGCATCGGGCTCGCCGTCGCCCACTTCCTGCTCAAGCGGTCCTGCAACCTCGTAGTGGTCGCACGAAGCAGCGAGCCGCTCGAACGGCTGCGCGAGCAATATCCCGACCAAGTGCGGGTGCTGGCGGGGGATCTGGCAGATTTCTCCCTCGGCCAGCGGGCAGCATCCCTGTGCATCGACACCTGGAACCGGATCGACGGACTGGTCGTGAACCATGGCGTTCTTGATCCCGTCAAAAGAGTCGGCGAATGTTCCGCAGAGGAATGGAGAGCTGCCTTCGATGTCAACGTGTTTTCTGCAGTAGCACTCGTAAGTCCGACCTCCTAGACTCCTCTCCAGACGAGATCCTCAAAAGTTATCCCGTCACAGATCAAAGCGGCATTGCCTGCGGTGCGGGCAGCTGAAGGTAAAATCATTCTTACCAGCTCAGGCGCGTCGATAAGCAACTATGTTACATGGGGAAGCTATGGTGCTTCCAAAGCTGCGTTGAACCATCTTGCGACAACACTGGCCGCCGAAGAGCCACAGGTAACGACTCTTTCTATCCGTCCAGGTGTCGTGGACACAGAAATGCAACGAGAGATCAGAGAGAATCACTGTTCAAACATGGACAAGAAAGATGCAGAGAAATTCCTGGGCTTGAAACAGAACGGCGGGCTTCTGAAACCAGAACAACCGGGACATGTCATGGCTCGGCTAGTACTGGATGCACCGAAGGAGCTCAGCGGTAAATTCCTGAAGTATGTATTTGGAGAATTGCTCTATTTTACAAGGCTAACTATGAGTGCAGCTGGAATGACCAGGCTTTGGCGGATTATCAAGGTTGAAGGTACTTTTGCAGTCTCACTGTCAATTAGGTTAGCCACGACCCTGAAGATGTATAATAGAAATTAAATCGAGCAAGAATGGATGCATATCAGTCGAAAGATGAAAAGGCTCAATATGATAACAGCATAAGGCTCGAAAGCCTTCAGGTTTAGCATGGAATATTGGTGTGTCATCATTGCACGTAGTAAAAAATATGAGAAGGTTCTTACCTTGAAGAAATATGATCGAATATTTCACTAGATTGACGACTGCGATAACATTCAGTTAGTTTATCGAGATCACATGCTGAACCATGAGTATTTCCAACACGGAAGCATGCTGTAGATCAGGATATAGATTGTCGTCCGCAGGCAGTCCGAATTTGATAGTACTTGATATGGTGCATCACGGTAAGATATTCAAAGGAATAAAATGTTGCTATCTTACCCATCGAGAAGATCACGGGACAGTGAGGCCCCAGTATAGCATATAGCATGACCTTAGGGATCCTTCCCTTGCAATCACTCGGACATCTTGAGGGAGGCTATGCAGGCCTCTCTAGCGTGCTGGCAACATACTGAAACCATCTGCACACGCCCGGCCTATGTGGGCAATCTCTGACCTATTTATGTGGTATGTTCGGGCGTGTTCATGGGAAAAGTGGGCTGGGGCAAACGTATGACTAAATCGCACAATTAGCTAAAACTGATTTGCGAAAGCAGAAAGTGCAACATAAGAGAGGAAGAATCTCAGATAGTCCGTTTGGCTAGGACAGGTAAATCACCATGATAGGTAAGATAGGGGCGACACGAAAGTTCATCATTGAATATGATAACGAAGAGAATTTGAGAACTTACACAGCTAGGAATAGCTCCCTGGAGAGCAATAGTACTGTAGTGGTACTATCAGCCCTCAGGAGCGAGTCGCAGCGACTCCGCTGATTGCATTGCAAACGAAAGCAACAATTGCAGTCCGTTTACAGCTTGCGACATGGCTGGGTATGCGCGCCTTGTGAGATGCAAGAAAGTCTGATGAAGAGAGGGCAGAAAATGAGATTTTTATAGGCGTCGGGTCCGTGCAATGCCAAGCTTCCGCGGGCCCCGCAGCGCTGCTGCGAACTCATATTGAGCGTGCGCATATAAAGAAGCGGCCTAACACCCCGCGATCAAGATGTCTATTGACGACACTTAACGATATACCCGCTTCAGCCGTCTGATCACACCTCAGAGTTTTCAGGCTCTTTCGATAGACATGTCCGACCGCGAATTTGGAGGTATACACTACCTCAAATCGGTTCCAAGCGGTACAACTGATGGCTAACATCCACAATGTAGGAAACGATGACCTGTCGCTACCGAAGGGTAAGAATGCCCTCGATTCAGTAACCCGTCATATTTCAGAGGATAGTTCTCTATCCGTTTGAGCCCTCACGATTGATTTCACGACGCGCCGTTCATAACGGCTCCTCAACACTCCGTGCGACATTGCTGACTGACCCTGGTCAGCAACGGTACAGAAGATCATCACGGAGATCCTTGCGAACGACCCAGGTGTTTCGTTTGCGAAGGACACGCGCGACTTGTTGATTGAGTGTTGCGTGGAGTTCATCACCCTCATATCGTCTGAAGCCAACGACATTGCCGAGAAAGAGGCCAAGAAAACGATTGCTTGCGAGCATGTGAAAGCCGCTCTCGAGGAGCTTGGATTCGGACATTATGTCGAGGAGATCCTGAAGGTGGCTGCAGAATTCAAGCAATCGCAGGCGGTAAGGCAACCCTGAACTCTGATGGACAGGCCAGGAGACTGACGGCGCTGAAAGCATCGGGAGAAGAAGCAAAATAAGATGAACAACAGCAACTTGTCGGAGGAAGAGTTGTTACGTCAACAGCAGGAACTCTTTCGCTCCGCCACGGCCAAGTACCATGAAGGCGGTCAGGAATCCGTTTAACGCCTTTTATACGTGGGAACTGGAAAATGGGAAATGGGCGGAGTTTCCGGTTGTGAGCTAGACAACCCGGCGTTCAGTCATTGAGAGGCGTTTGAGGCATGGGATCTTCAGTAGGCAGTAGGTATGGATTAGCATATGGTTTTCTGGGGAAGCCTTTGCACAGTTTTGATGTATAATTAACTGGGCGGGAACCAAATGGCAGGGATTGATCAGGTACATTTATGCAGATAATCGTGGATTTGAAACGTATGTTGTGTATGTGTATTTGGTCAAGTATTGCTGCGGTTCAAATGACCGCTGTTTGCAGTGAAGTTCCAGAATGTCTTCAGCCTCATGACGTGTTTCTGCCGCCTGAGGCGGAACCTCCTGTGGAGATCCGCATCGCTTCTCCGGACCATTCTGGCTTTCCACTGCCCCTCTCCGTAACTACATCAATAACTCCACACGTATTCCGTCCACCGACCTTCAAGGCTTTCCGCACCAGGTTCCCGGTTTCCCATACTCATATTTCGCCAACGTCATGTCCGGCTTAGAAAAAGCGCTGTTCAACCTCAAGGTACAAACCCTCCGCACATCGCCGGTCGTGAACCTCGCGCTTACCTGCAGATTAGTTCACTGCGAAGCAGCTGAACCGACAAGCTGCTAAGGCCGGGAAGGATGAACAGGCGGAAAAGGCCAAATTAGAGAAGGTACTGTCCTGGGCACCTCCGTCCCGCGCCTGGAAGCTGACTCTCCCTCGCACCGTAGGCCATGAAGCAAAACCACCATGACATCGCCAGGATATATGCGCAAAATGCAATCAGAAAGCAGAATGAGAAACTGAATCTCCTCCGACTCGCTTCCAGAATCGATGCGGTTAGCAGCAGAGTTCAAACGGCAGTTACGATGCGACAGGTTACAGGAAGCATGGCCAACGTCGTGAGAGGGATGGATTCTGCCATGAAGGCTATGGACTTGGATAAGGTGAATAAGGCAACCGCGCAAGCTTTCTTATCGTAGCATACCTAACACGATGTCATCACAGATTTCCGCAATCATGGACAAGTTCGAGACGCAGTTCGAGGACTTGGACGTCGCGACCGGATATTACGAAAACGCAACCTCATCAGCAACAGCAGTTGGAACACCGCAAGAGGACGTCGATCGTCTGATGGCTCAAGCTGCGGACAAAGCGGGTGTCGAGCTGCACCAGGATCTCGAGGCTGCGGCACCGGTAAAGACCAAGATCGGGCCGACAGAGCAAGAAGAAGAAGGGCTCAATGAAAGACTGAGGGCACTAAGGAACTGATTGTACACAGGGGAGTTTTTCTGAGGGGATAAGCTGGGAGTTCAGGAGTTTGGGCGCTTTCGGCACACTAAATGGTCAGATCGGAAGGATCAATCGTACTCCAAGGTGGCGGTGAAGAAGAACAGGGATTTGCTCTTTAGTATGTACTCCCTACGGTTCGACTTGTCTTGCGCCGATTGTTCTCGTCACTTGCTCGCACCGTTGAGCCCATGATGGTAATTAGGGATGTCGCTTGGAAGGAATTATTACCGTTAACGCAGTACCCTCCGATCGTAACTGTACTTCTCCCAATTGGTGTTTGCTGTTCTGCTTTGTATCGAACGGGATAAACGTTCACCGCATATGTTCTACCTACCAATCGCACGGGTTCCCGGGTCAGTGGTCCGTTGTTTCGGTTGCCGCACGGCACTGTGACTGTCGAAAACGGGCGATAAGGAACAGAGCACCTCAATCCATGAAGTCATAGCCACTGGATCCCAATGATCTCAAACTCGATATACTACAGTACAAGTCAAAATATGGTATAAAGTAGAGCATCTACTGTTACCCTACTCCTATAGAGGTACCTCACAACTACTAGCCGCGGGAGCTGTCAGCCATTAGATCTGAAATGGCTGTATAAGCGGCGTTAGGAATGTATAAGCAGGTACATCGTGCCGGTCATGAATGATTGATTGATCACTGGTTGAAGGCCGTTGTCTTCGGCGGACCCTCCTTTCCAATGCTCTAGGGCCGGCTCGCCTCCACTGGGGTTTATGCAAGACGGACGTGCAAACCTTTAGTGGAGCCTTGTTTGTACGCAAGTTTTCTTGGCCGTGAAGTCCACGTAACATGGAAACGTTGGACCGTAGTCCACATGTAGTACCTACATAACATACACATCCCAATATCTTTACGTCGCAACTTGCCAACCGAACTCAAACGCAACGCGGACGGTGAGAACGGAAAAGGCAATGCCGATGACTGGCTTCGCGAGGCGCAGCAGTTGTGTGGCTTGGTCAACTGCGCCACAAATTTAGGCGGGCTGGGCTGGGAGAAACCTGGGAGGTGGGTCTCGGCGCTGGGTCCAGGTGCTGGGTAGTCGTCAGTAGGTCGGGTAGGGCCAGGCGAGGACCTCCTGAATAGCAGAGTGTTTCGCTATGACGGACGTCGAGAAACCCACCCTTGAAAGGCCTTATATGAGCTATCGCCCCCCGCATAGATAAACCTCTCGCGTTCAGTGCTTCTCGCCTACAACATCCTCCATCGGTCGACGCTGCAAGGCTACTACACAGCCGCAGCTTGCACTTCGTTTTTGCTTACTAGTACACTGTACTATAGCTTGCGTTCGTCCCATTCGACACCTCAGGTTATTCATGCGTAAGTGTCTGATTAGTCCACCTCCATCGGCAACTTATTCCTGGCTTGCCCGCCTCACCTTGCGTCTCCCACTTCTGGTTCGACAGGTGCTCTGTGGGCCGCCATCCCTGCTAACCTTAGCGGCTCGTCCACGTTATCCCGTTGGTCGTCGTGCGCCTATATGAGGAGCACCCTCCGGCGACTTCCTTATGCCTGTCGTTCACACTCCGCTCACTTTGTCTTACATCGATGGGAGAACCTTCTAACCACCTGACTTCCCTAGACCGCATCAATTCATGGGCAAAAGCTCATGCCTCACGCCGAACTGTGTTCGCTGGAGACCAACGGTCTGTTCTCCCAGTGAGCAACCAGCCAGCCGATACGACTCCAAATGCCCATTCGCGGACCACCACTCCTCGCTCGGCTCCAGCTGCACCCGGAAGAGCGAATAGTGACAAGCCATCCCGAAGTCATGCCGCAGACACTGCGTCCGCCCCTCAGCCGCCGCCCGGCCCGTCGTCTGAGGGACATCAACCTTCCGCCGTAGAAGCATCCGAGAAGCAGGCAGACAAGCCTGGCTTGCCTGCCCGCATGAAGAATGGCTCCATTCGTTTTGTAAAACATACCAAGGATGCTGTCACCTCTAGCTGGGTGAACGTGCTCCTGGTTTTCGTACCCATCGGTATCGCCGCTGAAGCTGTCCATCTCAGCCCGGGACTCATCTTCGCAATGAACGCCATCGCTATCATTCCGCTGGCTGGGCTTCTGAGCCACGCAACTGAGAGCGTCGCAAGCCGATTGGGAGATACCCTGGGTGCGCTGCTCAATGTGTCCTTTGGTAATGCTGTTGAGTTGATTATATTGTGAGTTATGATCGTCTATCATTCCCTGACAACAGCTAACCGAGTTTCCTAGTATGTATGTCGTTCCCAAATCAAATATATGCGCTTTCGCCTTATCAATCAACATGCCCATGCTACTGCCCCGATTTTGTGGCTTTGTAAACCATTTGATACATCCGAATGACCACTAACAATCATCCTTTGTCGTATAGCATCGCACTCGTGAAGGTAATTCTCTCTATGACTTGTTTCAAGATCCCCTGGCTAACTTCTTACAGAATGAGATCCGTATTGTCCAGGCGTCTTTACTGGGGTCCATTCTCGCGAATTTGCTCCTTATCCTCGGAATGGCATTCCTTTTTGGTGGCCTAAGATTCCGAGAGCAGGCAAGTGGATTGGTATGGTTGATCATTAGAAATCTACTAACGGCGGGCATTCAAGATCTACAATAGCACAGTGACGCAAATGAGTGCTTGTCTCCTCAGCCTTAGTGTGATGAGCTTGCTTCTTCCTGTGAGTACATACAATGCGACCTCTATCGGGACATGGCCAAGGACTGACCTCTTCACGTCAAGACCGCCTTTCACGCCTCATTCCAGAGCAACGATAAAGCGGATGATTATACCCTACGCATCAGCCGCGGCACCAGTGTGGTAAGTATGACATATGATATGCTCGTATCTGACGCTAATGATATACCAAGGTGTTGCTTTTGGTCTATATTCTGTACCTGCTCTTCCAGCTGAAGTCTCACGCATACCTCTACGAAAGCACGCCACAGCAAATCATTGACGAAGAGTCACATCCTGGTGTCCTTGCGGACATGCTAGGATCGTCTAGCTCGTCCGGTTCCTCGGATGATTCTGGTTCTGACACGGATAGCTCTGCCGGCTCACACACTACGGCTAAGCGCATCAGGCGAGCGTTTCGAAATCGCCGACGACGCAAGTCAAGTGCTAGTTCCAAGGATACTCCGTCCATACCGTCGACTCTTAGCTCGCCCTCCGGTCCACAGTCAGTGCTCTTCGAGAGCTATGCATCTCCAGCTCTTGTTACCCCTCAGGAGGAAGGAGGACACGCGTCTCTTGGCCCTATCTTGAGCGGAGATGAAGCAGACGATGATCATGAGGCATCGAACGTACCTCGCGTAAGGGATTTTGAAGCTGGTGCCATAAAACCCCGGTCTACAGGTTCAGACAACAAAGAGAAGAAGCGTAGGAAGAAACGGAGCAAGCATCATCGCGAAGCAACATCGGTAGAGCAGTGCGACAAAGAGATCTTGCGTGGATCAGGAACCGGGACTAGTGGCGAGGCGAACGCCGCTCAAGCTCAGCCTCGCGTTGGCTTCTCAGAGAACGTACAAATCTCCGAGCACCGTGACCACCCGGCATATAGGAAGTCGCCCTTCAACATTGTCAAGCCTCTCCGCCCTGCTTTACCATCCCTGCTCACGAACACGGTTTTCTCAACTCCGCCGCCGGCGCCTTCAGGCTCACCCTCTCTAGGCCCAGGTAGGCCCCGACCGTTACGTCGGACTAACTCGCTGCCGGATCGGCTGAACCAGACCTCACGTCTGAACAATTTGACGGCGACAAATTCGTATCCCCCTCATCCGGTCCGGAATGGTGCGCCTGAGATGAATCTGGCGATGACTGAAGTTGAAGGGGTTGATATCGCGCCCGAGATGTCTCGAACTGCTGCGGTTGTTCTTTTGCTGGTTAGCACGGCACTTGTTGCTGTATGCGCTGAGTTCTTGGTCGATAATATTCCCTCCATGGTCGACGATTCCAATGTGAGCCAGGCATTCATTGGTCTCATCATTCTCCCAATTGTTGGCAACGCCGCCGAGCACGTTACTGCAGTCACTGTTGCTGCGAAAAACAAGATGGATCTTGCTATTGGTGTCGCCGTCGGTAGCAGTATTCAGATCGGTAACTACTCCCCCGTCTCTTACGGTCGCCTTCGAATTAGTGTTAACCTCAGTAATAGCTATCTTTGTCACTCCATTCGTGGTTCTCCTTGGCTGGTTCATGGGCAAAGAAATGACCCTCTATTTCAACCTTTTCGAAACCATATCCCTCTTCGTCACTGCTTTCGTGGTCAACTTTCTCGTATTGGATGGCAGGAGCAATTATCTGGAAGGTTCCCTTCTGGTGGCGGCCTACGTTATCATTGCGTAAGTTCGATTCGTATAGACCGGTCAGTACTTCGCTAACTTGCCCTGTTCAATAGTGTGGCGGCTTTCTATTACCCGGATACCGAGGATCAGAGTTTGCTGGGAGGCTCTGAAAGCAACTCTACAGAAGCAATTGCCAGTCGCATGGCAATGGCCCTCCTCAGGTAGTTCAGCTGATCGGGCACCAGATAGGGTACAAGTGTTCTCCAGACACATCAGCCTATAACGACCAGCCCTCTGTCGTTACCTTCAGGGGACGCGTTCATGATTGACTTTTCGCAACGGTGTTGCGCTTTCGTGAAGCTCACCGTTCGAGCTTCCGTCTCTCATTCTATTTTGTGTTGGTATCAATACTGCTGGCTTTCTTTGCTTCATGTCGACATTCATGTAAAACTATTTTAGTCGCGAAATATCCTGCAAGTTGTCCTCTGAACGATATAATCATACTCTTCTCCTTTTACCGTGCTTATGATTCCTGGATGGGACTGGTGTAAAAATATTGCACACGAACCACCTACGTCTACGGCCCCTTACTCAAGTATTTCATTGTCAACGCCAATTTCCTGGCCCTTCTTGAACATGCAACTCCCAAACTTCCACACCTGCTCGACCTCCAACTTCCTCCAGCCGCCATGGACGCGCTGCAAGTCCAGAATGACGAGGTCGGCGTCGGCGTCCGGGTCGAGGCAGCCCTTGACGCCGTCCAGGCCGAGCAGGCGGGCAGGGGTCTCGGTGACGGCGCGGACGGCGTGGGGGACGGCGACGCCGGTCCAGTTGAGGAAGTTGCTGACGCACTCGACGAGCGCGATCGACGAGCCGGCGATCCGGCCGGTCTCGAGCTGGGTGAGGAGGGGGCCGCGCTTTCGGATGCGGCTGCCGCCGGCGTCAGCGGTCTTGTTGCCACGGGACCAGTCGTAGTCGCCGTCGGGGAGGCCGGCGAGGGCCATGGCGTCGGTGACGAGGACGAGGCCGGCCGGGTGGGCGGTCGCGGCGATCTTGACGGTGGTCGGGTGGAGGTGGATGCCGTCGGCGATGATGCCGAAGTAGGGTTTTTGGAGGGGTTGGAGAGGTTGGAAGGGCGGTGCGGGGGTGGAGGAGGAAGGCGTGGAGGGCGGCGATGAGGCTGCGGATGCGGATGCGGTGCTGGGGGCGGGAGGGAAGGTCTCGGTGCCGAGGAGGCCGAAGATGCCGGGGTTGCGGTGGTGGAGGGGCCGCATGGCGTTGAAGAGGTGGGTGATCATGGTCGCACCAGCGGTGATGCCGGCCAGGGCTTCCTCATAGGTCGCTTCCGAGTGGCCGATGCTCGCGATGAGCCGGTTGGGATTGGAGGCGGCCGTGAGGGAGGCGATGCAGTCGAGCGCGCCGGGCAGTTCAGGGGCGAGGGTGATGATTTTGGCGTTGGCGAGCGCGTTGGGACCGCCGTAGAAGGCGGACAGGGTGGCGAAGCCGTCGGGACCGGCCTCTTGAAGGAGGTGAGGGTCGTGGATGCCGTTCTTGGTTGGGGAGATGAAGGGGCCTTCGAGGTGGGCGCCGAGCGATTCCGCACCGTCTTGGGGGTTCCGCGAGGTCCCTGATGGCCCCAGGTATGGGAGTGTCTGGGCTCAATGTCAGTATGTGTTTGTGGTTTAGGACATTCCGGCCGGTATCGCTGAGGCGTCGCTGACCTGATGGTAGACCTCGCTCCTTTGGCTGATGAGAGTCGGCAGGTAGGAAGTCACTCCGGTTCGGATCAGCTTCTTGTTGACCCGTTTGACGCCTTTGGCATAGGCAGCCATGTCTTCGGGCACGACGGAGAAGTCGCAGCTAAAGGCGCCATTGAGCTGGACGTCGATGAAGCCCGGTGCCACGATCTTGCCATCGAGGTCAATGACTTGGTCCGGGACGGCTCTCTGTCCGAAGAAGACCTCTTGGCTGTGGAGGATCTTGCCGGTGACGGAGCTGAACCAGAGGTCGTCCTGGATGAGCCTGTCGCCCTTGATCAAGAGGCAGTTGGTGAACTTGGTGATGCCGCTTCGGCTTGGAGAGCAGGACGAAGGAGGCGTGTGAGTGGTTACGGACGGCATTGGTAGGGGCAGTCCAAGCGATTGGGTGATATTCGGACGGAAAAGAAAGAGGGAAGAGAAGATAAGCTGGGAATCGTTCAGCGCGAGGAGAAAAAAGGCTTGAAGAAAGACGAGAGGAAAGGGAAGAAGTAGATAGCATTAGACACAGACATGTTGTCTATATCAATGAGCCGGCACGTTTGGCCCGGTGCACATGGCGTGAAGATTGATATTCATTGAGCCTGTTTCGTCATGGGCCAGTCAGGTCTACCTGAGTATCAGTCACAACCACATGCAGTGCAGACTGAGAACCGGCCGACGCGACAAGTACGGTGCTAAATTCCGAGTAAGTAGTATGTAGCAGTGTAGTACAGGATTCGCAAGATTCCGGGAAGGGGTGGTGCTGTTCTGTTATCATGTTATCTGTATCCATCTCTCCCTGTACAAGCGGCTTCAGTTAGTACAGTACCTAGTACTAGTGACTGGAAACGCTCGCTTGGACTATCCTATCAATTACGGTTGCAATCGAGGTGACCTCCAGCCGCGGAGATCAACGTCGGTGCGATGGGAGGAGGGGAGGAGGAATCTGCGTTCATTCCTCCGCACCTGGCACTGCGACCTTTACTACTATGTAACTACCCACCTATCACACTGTACTCGCTCGAGTACCTAGGTACCGTCGTATGTCGGACTCCCTCACTTGACGTTACGGTTCTGTACTACCTTAGGGACTGAGGTGCCTGAGGTGGTATAGTAGCAGAGTCGCCCCGGTTCATCATGTCGGTTCGCTTCGGTTGCTCCCACCCTTGCCTGATAACGTTATCCGGACGTCGTCCCATCTCGATCCCTCCGTCCCATCGTTCCCCTTGGTCTCTTCCGTCGCAACCTCGGATCACTCCTGGTGACTTGCTGACGATACTCACCCTGCCCTGCCCGCTAAATTAGCGGATTCAGAGTAGCACTCCCGTCCCCACACCCCGGCCAACCCCCGGCCAAGGAGGTTCAGCACATACTAGTATCTCACACCTCGTCTCTCGTATCTCAAATGCGACCTCACAGCTGAAGTGCATGCAGAGAGGCAGCGAGCGCGGCCACCCAGCACGACCCAACCCTACCCTCCCCACACTATCCTACCTACCTCTCGACATTTCCATCAGCCTGTCCATCCGATCGAACCGGATCTCGACTCCTTTGGCGAGCTGGATCCAACCTGCGGCCTGGCACGTTCCATGCAGCCCTACTGCTACTGCCGCCCGCCATGGTTGCTGAGGATCCCCCAAAGCTTGAACCCGTGTGGGATGATCTAGACAGGCAAGTCGCTCTTTATCCTCTCCATACGGTGTTAGTGACGCGCTAATGGTAAAGCTGGCAGGACCCTGGTATGACAGCCAATCCGTTAATGGTCATTGAGTCCCTCCGAGAAGCATGGCTAACATGGCTACTTTAGGGCCAACTGTTTATGATGGGCTTTGATGGCACCTCAGTAACCCCACAGATACGTTCCCTGATCGAAAATCACCATCTGGGCTCCATCCTCTTGACCGCCAAGAACTTGAAGTGTAAGCCCCCTTTCACTTGGCTATCTCAGACATAGCATGTTGAACGTTGCGCAGCTGCAGAGGACACCACCAAGCTGGTGTACGAGTTGCAGAAGATTGCCCACGATGCTGGTCATCCGGTGCCGCTGCTCATTGCTGTCGACCAGGAGAATGGTGGAGTCAACAGTCTCTTCGACGAAATATACATTCGCCAGTACCCCAGTGCTATGGGGATAGCCGCCACGGGGTCTACCGACCTTGCTTTCGAAGTAGCAAAAGCAACCGCCCAGGAGATATCAGCATGTGGCATCAACATGATTATGGGGCCGTGCCTCGACGTACTCACCAACGCTCGGAACCAGCCGCTGGGGGTACGGACTGCCGGTGATGATCCCCAGGAGGTCTCCTCCTTCGGCGTGGCCTTCATGAAAGGCTACAAGGAAGGCGGCGTGGTGACATTGGGAAAGCATTTCCCTTCGTATGGCAATCTCGAGTTTCTGGGCTCCGCATTAGATGTACCCATCATCACCGAATCCTTGGAGCAACTCAGTCTCAGCGCGCTCATACCATACCGCAACGCCATCTTGCAAGGCCTTGACTCGATGATGGTGGGCGGTTGTGCGATGTCCTCTGCCGGACTCAATATCATGCACGCATGCCTATCGGACCAGGTCGTGGAGGGCCTTCTCCGCTCAGATCTCAAATTCGATGGCGTGGTCGTTTCCGAGTGTCTGGAGATGGAAGCCTTGAGTCACAACATTGGCGTTGGGGGAGGCACAGTCATGGCAGTGAACGCAGGCTGCGATATTGTCCTCTTGTGCCGCGCTTACTCGGCTCAGCTGGAAGCAATTAATGGACTCAAACTTGGCATCGAGAATTCCATGATCACCAAGGAGCGCATTCAACTATCCCTAAGACGAGTTTTGGCCTTGAAAGCCAAATGCACGTCCTGGGAGAAGGCTCTCCACCCTCCTGGCATCAGCTTCCTGGAGAGACTGCAGCCATCGCATATAGCTCTGTCCCAGAAAGCATACAATAGCTCCATAACGGTGGTCCGGGACAAAAACCGGTTACTACCGTTGTCCAATATTATCGACGCAGAGGAAGAACTGCTTCTCTTGACCCCTTTGGTCAAACCGCTGGCTGCTTCAGCTGCTTCACGCGCAATCACCGAAACCGTCACAGCAGGCTCTCCTGAACCGGCCGCCTGGGAACGGAGTGTCTCCGTTATGAGTGGTGAGCGGGTCTTCAGAGAGCTCGGCAGATCCTTAGCACGCCAAAGGAGCGGACGGGTCCTGCATACGTCCTACACAGCGAATGGCGTTAGGCCTGTCCACGAGAATCTCATCAACCGCGCCAGTGCTATCATTGTTGTCACGGCGGATGCGAACAGGAATCTCTATCAGAATGGCTTCACAAAGCATGTTTCGATGATTTGCAACATGCAGTATTCTGCTGGAGGTGAAAAGAGGGAGAAGCCACTGATAGTGGTGGCAGTGAGCTCGCCTTACGACTTTGCCATGGACCCATCCATCGGTACCTACATATGTACCTATGACTTCACGGAGACCGCATTAAACTCCCTGGTCAAGGTCCTGTATGGCGAATTAACCCCCACAGGATCTGTGCCAGGCACTATCAGCCAGAGCCAGAAACTTCACCAGTCCCGACAACACTGGCTCGTGGAAATCTACAACGAAGAGAGAGACGCGCATGCCCTTGACAACCTTGTGAGGGTCGTAACAGAAGAGTCTCCGCCCAACCAGCGATCAGAACTTTCGGGGGCATCCTCCAGTTCTTTCATGCTGAACCACCCGGAGGTGATTGAGACTCACTTCGTAGTCCGGAACAGCAGCACACAATCTCTCTACGGCTTCTGCTCGACATACTTCTTCAAGTCCACGGGCACGGGCATCATCGGTGCACTATTTGTAGACCCTGGCCGCCGAAAGCTATCAATCGGGCATTCCCTTCACACTCGCGCGATCCGAACTCTACTTCAGAGGGAAGGTATCAAGAGATTCCAACTGGGCTCTCGTCTTCCCAGTATCTATCTCGGCGTGCCCACAACGCACTCCGCGGAAAGAAAGCGGATCCGGGCTTGGTTCGCCCATATGGGATGGAACATGGCTTTGTCACGTCCGGTCTGCAGCATGGTCGCGCGGAATCTGTCGACATGGGCACCCCCGGAGGGCATGGCGAAGAGTCTGGAGAGCGCTGGCGCCAAGTTCGACCTTGTCTACGGTTGGGAGTACTCGGGGCCGATTCTTGACCATATCAAAACGAGCAATCGTCAAGGCCTGTCTGAGACGTACAAGCTGGCATTGATGGACCCGTCGGCATGCGGGATCATCCGCGCGAAACGGCCAGACGACGGCGCACTGGTGGGGACAGTAGTGCTCTACAACATGAACTCACGGCTTGCGGAGTATGTCCCGGCGATGAAAGATCTTGGAGAGGTGACGGGCGGGATCTCATCTCCAGTGATCTCCCCTGCGGTTGGTGAATATTCAACGCTGCTGCAGGGGTTGATTCTGCTCGGTATGCGCCAAATCAAGCAGCAGGGCTGCAATGCCTGCATCTTGGACTATGTGAGTAGCATCCCACCGCTCTCGTCTGCACATTACCACCCCTTCTCGCGCAGCCCCTTCATTTGCTTTTTTGACATGTTTCTGACCATGTATGGCACCCACAGATGGATGGCGATGGCAGCGTAGATGGCCTCTCGGCCATGGGCTTCAGCGTGCTGCATAATTTCGAGGAGGTCAGCTGCGATGCAGCAACGTGGAATATGGTTCCCCATGGTCAAATGGAATCGGCGCGCGTCTGGTAGGGGTGGTACCGTTCGTAGCCACGGGATTGGATCTGTTTTGTGATGCATCTTTGGACGAACGCTGGGAGAGCTGCACTTGGCGATTTGACGCCGTGACACGGCAGCTCCAGCGCCTCTTCCAGACAAATGAAGATAGGAAAGACAGGACAACGGCGCATTCTTGACGGTATAGAAGCCCGTTCACCTTGTCCTCGGCCTGCTGGATCAGTTCGTTGTTCACTTACGACGTCGGCGGACGGACTATCGCAAAGGATTGGGGGGTGGGAGACCAGATGAAAATCGGGGTGATCCTACAGACTGGATGATTGGAAGCTGTGCACCAAATGCAGGCCGTTGGTCGGCTGTCAGCAATCACATGCGAGCCGGCGGGCGGTAAGAGCGAACGGGCGGGTGATAACCGGCGAGGGCTCTTGTGGTGATGGCTGGGTGAGGGCCCAGGGTCAGCTCCGATAGGCAGATTGCGGGGATGCCGAAGCCGAACGGACGGAGCGAGCGTTCCGGAAACGCGCCGAGGGTTACTAGTAGGTACTTGTCCGGTCCCCCTATCTCGGAAATCCGTCCTCTTTTAGGCTGCTTCTTGCATTTGCTCGATGCGTGTCGGATACAAATAAATGCATGCGCCTTTCTGAGTGAATCAACCGTGGCCCCCAACGAGCTCCGTCATCAGTGAATGCGGCTCTCACCAAGGCGGCTCAGCAAGCGGGCCGGTGTTGTTGGTCGGTTGTCGGCGGGGGTCCGGGGATCCCCCTTGGGCCAAAGCCGGGCCCCCACCCCGGGGCTCGTCTGTCTTGCCGGCACTCCGCAAAAATCGACCGCCCATTTTTTTTATCTCCGTCATTCGCGGAGTTCGAAGTTCACGTTCCCTGGACATCATCGGCCACGCCGAGAGAGCAAAGGGAGCAGGAAAGGAATCGTGTGCGCGCATGACCCGGCCCGTCGTCCGGTTCCTGTTACGCAGACTGGGTCGCCGGCGTGGTCGCACCAAACATCCATCCATCCATCCACCCATCCCTCTTGCCCCCGGAGGATTTTTTTTTTTCGCAGCCGTGCCCTGAGCTGAGTGGACGGAGGGACAGCGTCGGTGTCGGTACAGCAAAAGTACCTGCCCTGCCTGGTGGTTACCTGCCTCCTCCCATCACCTCCGGCGCAGGCAGGCAGTCAGGCAGTTGCTGCTGCGGGCACTCGCTCCTCCTCGTCCTCCCTCCTCATCCACCGTCACCGCTGCCATCCTCCTTTCCCCCCTCCTTCCTTTCCGGCTCCCATCCCGTCCTTCTCCGGCCAGACTCACGCCGGACCTGCTGTCGCTCTCTCCTTCCAGTGCCGTTATCGCCTTTTTTCCGGGCTACCGGCAGCGTGAAGTGAACAGGAAGCATCAGAGGCGCTGCCTCTCCCGCTGCGGAAATCCGTCCACCGTCCACCGTGCGCCCGCTGCCCGCTGCCCGCCCGTTCCCACTCCCACTCCCACTCCCACACTCGGCCTTCCCGGGGCGGCCTCCCCTCGCCTCACCATACCACACACCTCACCTCACCACGCCCGCCCGCCCTCCTCGCCGTCCGTCATCAGGCGTCGAACAGGAGAACCTAGCGGAGCGCATGTACACCGTCGTCCCTTCCCACCCATTCACTCCGTTGCCTTGTCCGTCTACCCGGCTATGGAGGGCTTCGATACCATTACGATGTCCTACTTGGCGGCTCCCATGTCACTTTCCAACGTGACCGCGCCGGACCATCATCACCTCGGCGGCCCGCTCCTCTCCCTCGACAGCCTCGATCACCACTCGAACCACTACGACAACGAAACTTTCGTCGGGTACTTGCCCCTGTCCTTCCCCTCCCCCTTTCCCGTAAAGAGACGTTCAAGCGAGAGCTATCGCTGCGACGGTGCTGACAGCTACTTTCTTTCCGCAGGAGCGACGATGCGCCGCCGTTTGCGCCCCAGCATCATGCTCTGCAACAACCACACCCGCCGCCGATGAAGCGCTACTCCAGCACGTACGACGACCCGTTCTCCGATGCCATCAGCGCCTACGAACAACCCGTCCGACCGGACCAGAATGGCCCTGGAAGCCCCTCGATCGACCGTGACAACAAGCTGCTCAGCTTTTCCGCCCCGGTTTACCCGTACACCCTGCTCGACTACACCTACCGGAGAACGTCCATCTCTCTGTCGGCGCAGCTACATGGCATGTTCTTCCTCGCCGAGTCGCCCTGGGCCTCCGCAGAGGGCGCCGCCGCGCCGCCGACGGAGCTGACCTGCTATCGACGGAATCTCTTCCAGATCACCGGAACCATCACCCTGCCGCGCACGCTCCAGTACATCATGACGGAGGCTGGAGAGCAGATCCCGATCGGGCGCCCAGAATTGACGATTTCGGCTACCGAGTCCGTCGAAGGCCATCCGGTGAAGATCATCTCGGTCCCGTGGAAGACGCCGGCGAGCAACGCCAGCGTGATTGAAGATAAGACCGAGAAGGAGCCGCCTTCGATCCCGCTCGATCTGAATAATGGCCAGGACATCGACTCGGACTTCGTCAACTTCCCCATCGCCTGGAAGAGGCTGCAGTTTCGGATCGCGACGGCCAACAACGGACGCAGGAAAGAGTTGCAGCAGCACTTCGTGGTTCGGTTGAAGGTCGTGGCCACCACCCCGAACGGCAGTCGGGTCACCGTGTGCGAGGTGCATTCCGGGGCCATCATCGTGCGCGGACGGAGTCCTCGGAACTTCCAATCCAGGAAGGACTTACCCATCAGCAGTGGCGCCACCGTCGGACGGAAAGCTCACGCGCCGCATCCCACTCGAACTTCGACCGGGGACTCCAGCCATGGCGCGCCCACGGCCACGCCCGAGCGACTCAAGCCGAATCCGTTGGACGTCCCTACCCTCTTCAGCTACGACTCCCACGACCTGCAAGTCTCACCGGACTTCTTCGACTGGAAGATCCCTCCGGGGCACGGCGGCGCCATGACCGCGATTCCGCACGGCCTCTCCTACACGATGCAACCACCGGGAGATTATGCGCAAACCTCACCAGACATGCAAACGAAGCCGTCCGCACCTCGCGCCCCTCCCGCGCCCCTGCCCCTTTCCCTCACGGATGACGAGCCGACGAAATCGATGTCACCGTCCGAGGGGCCCAAGAAGGCGCCGAAACTGACGCCCGGCAGGCCGCCGTCCTTCTCCCTCAATCTAATCGCCAGCCCGGATGAGAGCGCGGATCTGCTGTATGAATACTTCCCACTTGGACTGGACGACTGGATGCCGCCAGTGGACGCGGTCTATCGGCCGCACGTGGTGCATCACATGGCCAGCCTGCCGGGCGACTCGAAGGCGATGATGGGCGGTGGGAGGCGGAGCAAGCGGTACTTCAGCGAGGACCAGTCGTAACACTCGGGGAGGGAGAGCAGCGTTGCGTGTGTTTGGTCGCTTCGGCATGAGAGGATATTCGTCCTGGCCTGTCCGTCATCTGGTGCATGGTTGCGGTGTGAGAGCGATCGGGCGCGCGTCGCGATGTCGTTGGTTGAGAGCGCAATCGGCACATGAGTGTGTTTTTTCGAAAGAGTGAAAGGACAAGGCCCTCCTCCCTCCCATCCACCGGCAGGCAGCCTCACTGTCTATTTGTTCCTCTCTCTCCGCAATCCCCTCTGAAATTTATGACTGCGCGCCATGGCCGAACATCGGCCTTCTTTCGCTCCGCGGCTATCGTCGGGTCATCCGAGGACGGAGGCGGGCAGGGAAATGCATCTACCTATGCGTCTTGTCCCCCTCAGGAAGTATCTCTTGGGCGCGGTTCGAGAAGAGAACGTAGAAGAAAGGCAAACAGGGTCGAAAATCGCGGAGGGGAAAAAATATCGGAGAGACAAAGAAAAGATGGGAGAAGGCGGGGGTGGGTGAGGAAGGGGGATGACTGTCCGTCCGCCCGTCCGTTCGTTTGTTCGTTCGGTCGCCCGTTTCGTTCTTCGGGGAGGTGAAAGGGAACCCGTCCCGAACCGATCGACCGTCCGACCAACCGACCGACCGACGGGGCCACCGACCGAATCGGAGTTTCTCCATTTCGTTTCGTTCTTACGTACAGTACGTGACGTGACCTGACTGACGGGTAGGATCGCGGCAGCGGGCCGCGACAGAACGCAAAAGCCATGGAGGCATGTCATCAGCCTTCGCATCTTCCATCCCCTTGCGTGCGGGAAGGAATGCGCAGCGGAAACGCACCCTCGCGCATCCTGTCCGTGACGGCAGCGAAAGAAATACCTACAGAAGGGAAACCAAAAAAAAAAAGAAATCGCGAACGACAGCGGCCCCGCCTCATTGACACAGTCCCCTCCCTTCTCATCCGTTCTCCTTTCCGTTGCCGACGGGGTTTTTGGAACGGTTGCCGTCAGCGCGCGGAAGGGAAAGGATGGCAGATGCCGAGGTGCTTGCTGCTGCTGCTGCTGCTGCTGCAGGGAAAGCCCTTGGGAACGGGAGGAGTAACTTCGGCGCGTCTGTTTCCCCCCGCTCGCCGATACCGGCGACTCGTGGTGGTGGTCGGGTGGTGGTGGGGTGCGGGTCTCGGACCGACCAGGCTGATGATTCCCGTCAGGTCAGCGCAGGCGGGGGGACCCTAACGGGAGGTCCCGGCCCGTCGAGGAACTTGCTTTTTTCTTCTCCGTCACCAACCGAATTAACAAAAAGTCTGTTTTATCTTTCTCTTCCTCTCTCTTTATAGGCGATCGGGAGAGCGAGTGTGTTTTTACTTCACTTATTTTTTCTACGTGTGAAGGATGATATGTCAGGATAGGATGGGTATCTATATATTTTCTTCATATACCACAGAACCGAATATATTTTTCACCTACAGTATATTCTTGCGGACGCGGAGACAGCATGAGAGCCTCCCTCATTTTTTTAGAAGGACATCGTCTCGACCATGATGGCATAACGATCACCTAGGAAGGGAAAAGGGAAAAAAAAAAAGAAAAAAAGGAACCTGTGCGCCATTCCCGCTGTGCCCCTCAGGGGCATCCATCGCCATGTAACGCCGTACGCTAAGAGGAATATCCAAGCAAGGGAAAAAAAGAGAAGAATGCGGATTACTGGGCTTGCCTTCCCGCCAAGCATCCTCAGCAAGAGGAGTAAGACGAGCAACAAGCCGCAGCAACCGCCGCGCCAAAGATGGCCGACTCATACGCCGGCTCAAGGACGACGACGGAGCGGGGTTCCGAACCTCCCAATGAGGACGACGACGACGACGGGGCAGCAACGAGCTCGTCGAGGAAGGCCTGGGCGGTCGCGGCGAAGCCCGGGTACCGCTCGATGACGGAGCCGTTGCAGCCGATGGTGATGCGGCCGGCGTCGGCGAGGGAGGTCGGGGGCGCGCCCTCCTCGGCCGCGGCCCGGACGGAGAGCAGGGCGTGGATGCCGACGGCGAGGTAGGCGGCCGCGCGGCGGGTGACGAGCCGGGCGACGGTGCGGACGAGCAGGATTTCCGCGCAGCCGTACGGTCGGCTTAAGGGGTGGGTGGCGTGGAGCAGCGCGGTGGCGCGCGAGAGCGACGCTGTTTCGTCACTGTGGATGGTGTATTTGTTTAGTTATCTGGTGGAGACGGTCGCGGCCGCGGTCACATTGGTTTGGGAAGAAGTAGAACGTACGCTTCGATGACAGCGATGGTTCCGGTGTCGAGCGCGTACGGCTCGAGGAACCGCGCGGGCACCTCGCCGCCGAACAGGCCAGCGGTCTGGATCGCGTCCAGGAGGACCAACCGCACGATCTCGCCTAGGTAACGACCGCTGATCAGAAGCTCGAGCGGCTGGAAATCGGGCTGGCTGTGGTTGCGGTTCAACTGCTCGTCCCACCGGGTGATCGGGTAGATGTTCTTTCCGAACATGCTGATCTCCGTGTTGACGAGCACGTGCGTAGCCTTGTCATGCCAGGACCGCGGCCGTGTGCCATATTTCTCCGGCGACAGGGCGGTGACGGGCAGATGTACGGCCATGTTGGTTCCCGTGCCCAGGATCAGTGCCAGTCGGGTAGCGCTGTCCTTGTAGGCTCGCGAAAGGAGGGTGGCCGTACCGTCGTTAACGATGGCATCCATCCGAACGTTAAGATTCTATTCCGCATATCAGCGACTGCAGGGAAAGAGGCCAAGGGGAGGCTTGCTCACTTTCTTCTGACAGGACCGGATGATGGTGTCAGCCAGGTCCTGTCCGTCCAGGCCTTCCATTGCACGGAAGCCCTTTCCCATGGCGACCATTCTGCCGCTCCTCATGGACGTCTGTCTGTCGCGAGGTCAGTTTCATGACCGAGGCAAAACCAGGTCGAACCATGTCAATCAAGAGCAATACTGAGGCGGAAGAAGGCGAGAGGAGACACCCATCGTTACAGAGGGAGAGGAGGGAAGATTGCAACTCACTCAATAGTAAAGGACCACGCCAAGCCCATGGGCAACACGGCGTCCCCATGAGCAGCGCCTCTGACTTCCGGATCCGCCAGCGTCTCCGCGATCTTCTCCGCCATCCAGTCGAAGAAAGCCACGCCCCGGAGTTCGCGAACGGCATCGTCGATCCGGTACGTCACCATCCGGACGATACGCATGGCTCGGTCTCCGGCGTCGACGCCATTGAGTTCCACCAGTGCGACCCGAAAGGTCGAGCCGCCCACATCCAGGGCGAGATAGGCACCGCGCTCGCGGCCGGACGGCAAGGTGTGGTGGTAGGAAGGCAGCATGCACACGTTGCTCGACCGAAGCTTCTGCCGGAGCTGTTCCTGCAGCTTCCCGGAGACGGCCAGCAGGTTGGGGGTGCGGAGGGGAGCGTCGAACGAGGCTCGCACCTCGGCCAGGAAGTCGTCCATGGTCCGGTCGAAGGAGGGCTTGGGGATGGGCGGCGCATTGCGTTCACGAACGCGCTTCGGCGCCGGAAGGGAGGGGAAGACGGAGTGGACGAGGGAGGGGAGCGTGGCGACCCTCTCCATGGCCGTGAGGAGGCTTTGCCAGAAGTCGAACATCGATGCCAGGGGCTCAGTGTGTCGGCCGGAAGCAGTAATCCGGGGAAGCGAACGGGAGCACAGACGCGCGGGTATCGTTCTCGCCGCGAGGTTTCAGGCGATGCGGCGCAGGATCTTGTCCAACCTTGGCACCGGAAGGGGGAAGAGGGAGTGAGTGAGTGGTGGAATGGCCAGCGGAAGCGAAGCAGCGGCGGCGGCAGCGGCGGCAGCGGCAGGTGGTGACGATGGGAAAGCAGGAGGGCGAGTGGTGACAGTGAGCCCGAGGTCTTACGTAGGAACTCAGCTCAGTCACGCACGATGGGGGGGAAGGAATTGAGTGACGGGATGCAAGAAGTGGGCGGAAGCAACAGCGGCGAGGAAACTTAATAGAGGGCTCGCTTCTCCGTAGCGACCGTAGCAGAGACGAAGACGAAGACGAAGAGGGAAAAGAACAAAGAATTGTGAAATGAAAAAAAAAAGGAAGAGGCCGGCCGCCCGTAACGCAACGTGAGAGAGAGACGGGGAGGAGTGGGAAAAAAGGCTACGGGCAACTACCGGGCGGACCCAGTCGACCGATGTCGCGGGGTGCGGCGATGCATGGCCGTTGTTGTATCGAACGGGACCGGAGGGGCCTGCCTGGGGCGATTGGCGACTGGTGACTGCCGATGGACGACGGACGATGGGGGAGGAGGTGGGAGGGGGGATGGTAATGGGAATAACCTGATGTCGGGAAGTGGGAGGGAATCGCCGCGGAAGTGGACAGGAAGGTGTCATCGAATTACTACTGTACTGACTGCACAGCTGTACCTGGGAAGGTCCAGCTCGGCGCTCGGTTGGCGGGGTGGGGGGAACCTAAGGAGAGGGAAATGGATGTGCAGGTGCAGGCGAACCCCATCCGAGAGCGGCGGCGGCATCTGGGCATCATCTGGGCAATGGAACTTGAATTGAAGTGAGTGTACGGGTAAAGGTACAGTACCTATCTAGTAAAAAAGAAATACATACTTTAGGTAGGTACAGGAGATACTACCACATCAAGACGAGAGAATCCCCGAGCCCCCCCGCCGCCGCCGCGGAACGATCCGTACGAGATCGGAAGGGTTGGATGGATGGATGGATGGATGGATGGATGGAGGGTGGCATACTCAGCTTGTATGTACACTTAACGATGGCAGCAGGCAGTACGAAATACGGAGTCGTAGTAACGGTAAGGTGGTTTTCAGGGGTGGAAAACATGTAACCGTTCGATGGAACCCAAGGATCGACTAAGTTCCGTATCTCCCCATCCCCGCCCCGAGGCTGAGCCGCATGGCATGGTATGGATGGAGGGGCGAGAACATCCCACTCATTCCCTCGTTTTGCTTTGGCTTTCGAGCTCACTCATTCACTATTCTCTCGCTTCTTCTTTTTGCGGTCATTTGTTTTTTCTTGTCTTCATCCTGACAGCCATTGGCCACGTGCGAACGCATGGTCACCGACTAAACTGTAAGGGAGCCATGCGTATCTCCACGCCTTGCTTCCATCCAACAAACGGGCAGTGACGAACCTTGGCAAGAAGAGTCTCCCAAGAGCCGTGGTTTCGAAATCGATCCTTTTCTCTTCACACCGTACCGTCGTCTCGGCTTTCCTTGTTTTTGTCCTTTTTTTTGTAGATTTATGTTGAATTATCATCATTTTGACTGCACGCTGTATTGTACCTTCTTCTTCATCTGCTACCGTATACGCACATACATCCATCCATCTATATATGATACTAATCTCATGACCATTACTCGGATACCCCCTCCCCCCTGCCTTTCCCATGCCTTTCCCATGCGCCATGCGCCATGCGCCATGTCCCATGTCCTTGCAACGCATCCATGGCACGCATCCATGCCATACATCGCATCGCATCGCATCGCATAGCATCGATGCACACACGTGGGGATGCCCCACACTTACACCCCCCCCCCCCCCCAAAGTAAGGAACCAAAAAGAAGATCAAAAATCCGATCGGGATTTCATTAATGTGGGTATGAATTGTTGGTATGGATGGATGTTCCCTCTCTTCATCATCATGAGATAAAATCATTACATGGGAAGAAATCATGACAGAAAATAAAAAGACGAGAGGGGGGAGGGGGGGCAAACAAGGGAAAAAAAGAAAAGGAAAATACAAGAAGCAATCTTTCAACAACACGCTTCCCCCCTTCCCCCCTCCAAATATAGACTCCCCAAGAAGCGCTCCTCTCACATTTTCATAACGCCCTCTACTCTCTCTCCCAATTAAGCAGGTTGCGCCCCCGCCCCCGCCCCCGCCCCCGCCCCCGCCCCCGCCACCGCCGCCGCCACCTCCTTCACCTTGCCCGACGGCACGACATCCTCGACCGTCTCGTCGGAGAACTTGAGGTCCTCCTCGAGCGGGACGGTGTCGCGGACCTTCCAGAGGATGACGGGGGCGGCGAAGAGGAGCCCCGCGACGAGCAGGGCCCAGCACGAGGCGAACATGTTCATGTACGGCACCTTCCGGTCGTCCAGCCCCCACATGATCGCCCCGCCCGCCGACTGGATCCCTTTGTAGAAGCCGGCGAAGTTGGCCAGCTTGCGCCCGTTGTTCGTGAGGGCGCCCATGTACCTGCGCAGAGGTCAGTATGCGGTTAATTGATCGATGGATCTGGCTGCGGCTGCCGGGCTGCACCCACCAGTAGACGACGGTTTGCCAGGAAGCATCGTAGAAGCCGTAGAAGATGTAGAGGGTGAACGGGCCGCCGAACCCGTCGTCCGACCAGTCGATCGGGTGGTAGGTGCTCTCGGCGATGTCGGCGCGGGTGTACGTCTTCTGGAAGTCGTACCCGCCGCCCCAGATGACCATCGTGAGGACGAAGAGGATGACCCAGGCGATCTTGGCGCGGACGGTGCGCCGGAGCGACTTGATGTCGAGGATGTAGCCCATGATGAAGGCGCCGATGATCTGCATCGTGTAGTAGACGACCGTGTTGAGCGCCTTGGTGCGGGTGTTGAACTTGGCCCCGTTGATGTCGTTGAACTGGTAGGTGTAGAACCAGTTCGACGCCAGGAACATGGGGAAGAGCAGCAGGATGTACGGGTCCGTGAAGAAGGTCTCCCACAGGCCCAGCAGCTCCGTCTTCCAGGACGGGTGCTTCATCACGATGACGTGCGAGCCGTCCGACCGGATCACGCTCTTCGCGTTGACCAGGCAGAGCGCCAACGCGGCGCCGATCAGGGTGAGGACGAGGAAGCCGATGTAGGTGCCGTCGGAGACGGTCTGGTTCGTTGTGACGTGGATGTTCTGTCCGAGCGGAATCTGCACGACCATGTTAGCTTTCCTGGTCCGTTGCTCGAGACAGCACACCCCGGTGGTTTGAGCCTTACCAGGCCACCGATGACCGCGCCCAGGTTGAAGATCATCCAGAACCAGGAGATGTATTTCCCCTTGGATTCTTCAGGCGGATAGGACATCATGATGGTGCCTTGAGCGCACCACAGCACGCCTGCGCAGACGCCGAGGTAGGCGCCGGCAAAGATGGTGAAGCCGTAGTTGTGGTCGTGGCTGAAGGACAGGAAGGAGGCCACATAGATGGAATATCCGGTGCCGCCCACGGCCAACGCCGGTTTCACCCCGAGCCAGTTGGTGATGGTGCCGGCAAAGAAGCCGACGACGGCGAAGGTGGTGTACAGGGCGACGTTGGCCTTGTTCGCGGCCGAGGGATCGACCTGCCCGCCGCCGCCCATGCCGCTCAGCGCATTGTACATGCCCGGGCACATGAAGCAGACGAAGGAGACCATGAACAGTTGGATCTGCGGCGAGGCATACCAGGGGATGTAGAGACCCCCGATCCGGCGGTCCTTGTACTTCCACGACTTGGGGACCTCGACCGTGCCGGTCTCTTCGGCGGAGTAGGAGTGCGAGTCGCCCGCGGAGGTGATCTCCGGAGCCGCTTCCTTCTCGGTAGGAGTCGCCATGGGATGCGGTCAATATTCACGGCGCGGGGGTGAAGTTCGAAAAGCAAACAAAAAAATACTGAGCGAGCAGGATGACTCGGCCCGTTCCAAATTCAGCGGGGAGGAGGAGTTGGCCGTGAATAAATTGCTCGGATGGACCTGCTCACGGGAAATCCGACGCGGTGTTCGGTTCGGTAACGAGAGCAGCGGTCGGACAGAGCACGAGGGGGGCGGAGCGGAAGGCAGCCTGTCGCGGGAGGGACAATCTTAACTTTATAAATCGGCGGTGCCGGGGGGAGGAGGAGAAGGAGGAGGAGGACAGCCAGGACCACCGCTTCTCCGCAATAAAAGAAGGGCAGCGCAGAGCGGCGCAGATAGGGCGGATGCACGCGACACCACCGGGCGTGCAGGAGAATGGGAGAGGGAAGGAGGATCGTGTGGCCCATCACGGGTTGACCCCTGGAGGGGGTGAGAATCCTGTGGGTGGTGGACTGCTCGACCCGACGGTTACGGGTAATCGGCGCGGCAGGGGGATGGGATGGCGTCGGACGAGGCCTCGGTCGTGTGGCTGGAGGTTTTCCATCCCTCCCAGTCCCGTTCCACTCCCGCCCTGCGATCGCCCAGCTTACACGAGGGCAGGTGGCAGCTTATCAGCGAGTGGGAGGGAGAGAGAGCCAGAGAGAGCCAGTGGGAGCCTCGAAACCCCTCGAGCTGGCGTCCGCTGGCGTGAGCACCACGACGGTTTGGGGGCCCTCGGGCTCGGAAAGCTGGGCAAAACTGGGCAAACTGGGGGTGGACTTGGGACTTGGTCCGGAGTGTGGAGAAGGGGCGGACTCGGTCAGGGACTAGTGCTCGGTACAGCAATTTGCCTTATCACGGATGTCTGATAACCACACCTAATCTCGTATGCTACATCGTATGTTAATCCATAAGTCATATTTAGCACTTGTATACAGTATACAGGATAAGAGTGAGGTATACGGCGGAGGAGTCCTGGGCATGTCTACTATTTCCTCGACTGGCGCTTCTCTGACTTCCCCGGCCTGGGCTGCTAATGTAGTGAGAACCTTCAGGGACCGGTCCGCCCGCCAACCACTCTTGAACCTGAGCTCCCGTCCCCCTCTCACCTTTCCAAAGCTCTAAAGCCACTCGGGCGGTCGTTCCCCTCTCGAGTGCTACACCATTTCTCCCGTTACGTTCGGCGGCTCTCACTGCGACCGTGCAACCATGCCTTCGCCTTATCGCCTCTGACCTGCCAATGCTGTATCCCCTTCCGCATCTGCCTTTCACGTTCACGATCACACACCACCCTCCTTCGTTGTTCCACGACGCTGCAACCGTTGGGCGTCGTACAGCATCGCACATCCTCTTTCCCGGGGGGTACGCTGAAGGCTTGGAGATGTAACGTAACCCTTCTCCCTGGCATGGCCAAACTCGAGCAGCTTCCTTCCATCTTCCTCGAGCAGGGTAGCAAGTACGAGGCGGCATGCGAGGGGTGGTGGCTCGCCACGGCACTGCACATGTTCGTTCGGCTATCCTTATCAGCGCGTCTCGATTGCCGCGTCCTCTCCACGTTTCCCACCCTCCTCCTCTTCACTCGTCGATTACTACGACATTCTCACATGGTATCCGAATCTGATCTGCGCCGGATCACCCAACTTCCATGATAGCAATGTAGCAGCATTAGCAAGCATCGGGCTCCGTATAGACGGTGCCTACTGAAGGTGGTAGGTCACACTGGAAGATAACGTCGTTCAGGTGAATGTGTTCACAACAACTCCTACCCGTACGGTGGGGAGGGGAACATCCTTCTCCAGTCCTACTTGCACCCTTCGCCTTGACCTTCCCTCCCCAACAGCAACATCCTCGGGGAACACAGCGATGCTACCAATGATGTCCTGCGCACCTGGCTTCGGCGGCATCACGGTCACTAGCTTGTATGACGTGAGAAGCTCCCTCATGTACCGTATATACCGCGCGAGCCCGGCATGATTGCAGCTGCGTGTTCGGGGAATTGTCGCCAACATCATCAGCCAGAAGGGTGTCTCGCGTGCCACAGACGTTTCGAACTTCTTCACAATGTATGTCGCTCGCCTGCAGTTCCTCCGTCGTGCTTCTTTATGCTAAGAGATGCATCAAGGAGAGTCATCATTAGAGAGAATCCGGAGGGAGCCTCCAGATACATTGCAGATTATATCATTCGTGAGCGATGTCTTCCTGCAGCGTTACTGTTGCACATGGCCTGACCACCTTAAGATCGTATCAACACCTTTGAACCGACTCCGGAGAAGCCCTTCGTCCTTGGTCTTCCGACTGGAAGCAGTCCCGTCCTAGTTTATAAGTACCTTGTCGCCGCACATAAGAAGGGCGAGGTGTCTTTCAAGAATGTGATCACCTTCAATATGGTATGTGATCGTCCAATGGACAATTGTAGATACGCCGGCCGATACTCCCTCGCATTCTCGAAGAGCCTTTCATCTTGCATTTGTTGATATCCGTGCCTGTAGGACGAGTATGTCGGCATCCCTCGGGAACACCCTGAGAGCTATCACAGCTTCATGTACAAGCACTTCTTCTCCCACGTCGACGTTGACCCGGAGAACGTAAACATCTTGAACGGCAACGCACCCGACCTGGAGGCGGAGTGCATCGCCTACGAGGAAAAGATCAAGCTCGTCGGCGGGATCGAGTTGTTTCTCGGTGGCATTGGCCCAGACGGCCACATTGCGTTCAATGAGCCGGGCTCCAGCCTCCAGTCCAGAACCAGAGTGAAGACGCTGGCGTATGACACCATCCTGGCGAACTCGAGATTCTTTAACAATGATCTGGCGCAAGTCCCTCGTATGGCATTGACGGTTGGTGTCCAAACGGTTCTAGATGTAAGCAAACTCTCACTGGAGGAATTGGCGTGCGCTAAGTGAAGGACAGGCCCGGGAAGTTGTGGTGATCATCACAGGTGCCCACAAAGCGCTCGCCCTGCAGAAGTGCCTCGAGGGCGGCATTAATCATATATGGACACTTTCCAGCCTCCAACTCCACCCACATCCCATGTTCGTGGTGGACGAGGACGCTACCCTCGAACTTCAAGTGAAGACCGTCAAGGTCAGTCCACATTCCTTCTTTCTTCCCTCTCTCCCTGTTTACCGCCCCACCATCGTCGGAGTGATTACTGACACTGGGCTGGGAAACAACAGTATTTCAAGAGCATCGAAAAGGTCGCCTTAGAGTGCGGCTTCAACCAGCACCTCTCCCCAGAAGTCCGCACCGGCGCCAAACGCTCCGTCATCGTCAAGGACCTGCGCCAGAGCCCCGCCCAGAGCCCGCGCAGCCCACGCAGCCAGCAGCAAGCAAACACCCTTCAGCTCGCGGCGCCCAAGCCCGACGTCGTCCTCCGGTCGGTCACGCCCGAGCTGATCCCGGACCGGATGGCCTCGCGCATTTCCCCCGAGTCGGCGGTTCCTCCGCTGCCTGAGATCGGTCCGGCTGTGGAGGATGCGCCGTTCCAGCGGATGGGTGCCCGGGTCGCTCCTCTGGCAGGTTAATGGGGGGGTCCTGTGCGGATTGCCCGCTCTTATACGAGCTGTTTTGAGTATGCGAGATATACGTTGCAAACTCTCCTCTGAGATTTTCTTAACGCTCTCTTGGAGGATATCTGGTCGGACTTCTCTGACTGCGAAGCTACTCTGCTTGGACAGGCGCTCGTTTGAGATTCGAGGGTGGTGGACTCGTCGTCGGAGGAAAGCAAGGGACAAGGAGATCAAATTTTTATGTTATACCAAATAGGGGATCATGTTAACCCACATATCGGTGATCCTACTTAAACGCGAATGCCTGTTGAGCAGGCAGATGGGAAGACCACACGGTCTTATTAGGTTCTGGAGTAGGCGAATAGTTCTTAGAACTGTTCAAGATATTTAGCTACAGTTCATGTAAATTTCAATGTCCAGACGCTTTTCCTGATCTCTCCTAATAGCCGTGTGAAGTCGGGTGGTACAGTGATCATCGCTGGGGCTCGCGTCGCGGGGGAAGTGGAGACGAGAGGGGTCCGCGCTCACCGGAACTGACCGAGCACTGCAGCTCCCAGGTGGAGCATCGGATGTTTGTTTCCAGGGTCTTCTCTGCCTCTTTCCTCTCCCATCGGACGACCTGTGCAAGAAAGAAAAAGGGACTCGGGGCATCACAACCTTCGACCGAAGCAAACAACCTGCCCTCCTTACCGTCACCATCGAGTTTCGACTAGAGCATCGAGCAGACGGCCGCCTGAGCGAGCACACATCCACACACGTCTATATATCCACATTCACACGATCCCAAATGTCCCAGCCCGCGCAGTCGGAGGTTCCGTCCGCCAGCGCGACGGAGGTCAAGCCGGCAGAGACGACGGTCGCTGTCCCTGCTGCTGCTGCGACTCCTGCTGCTGACCCTTCTGCTGCTACTGCTGCTGCTGCTGCGACTCCCGCTGCCGCTCCCGCTGTCAACGCGGACGCTAGCAACGGCATCCCATCGGCAGCAGAAACAACAACTGGAACGCCGCAGGCCGCTCCTCCGGCGGAGGAATCCACCCCCGCCGAACCGTCCCAGGAAGGAACCGCACCCGCACCCGCACCCGCACCCGCAAACGAACCGGCACCCGGACCGACCTGGCCCGACCTCGCAGCCGACCACCCGCTCTCCCGGCTGCTGGCCGAGCTGCCCGGCATCCTGACGGCGACGGGGCACGACGAGGTGTACGGCATCAGGCTGGACGCGGCGGGCTCCTCCTCCTTCCACACGAAGCTGATCCTGCAGAAGTTCCTGCGGGCGAACGCGAACGACGTGGGCAAGGCGCGGGAGCAGCTGGCGGCGACGCTGCGGTGGCGGAAGGAGTTCCGCCCGCTCGAGGCCAAGACAGCCGTCTTCAGCCGCGCCCGCTTCGACAAGCTCGGCTACGTGACTGTCCTGGAGGGCGTGCCTGGCAGCGATCGCCCCGAGGTCGTGACGTTTAATATTTATGGCGCGGTCAAGGATAATAAGGCGACGTTTGAGGATGTGGATGGGTATGGGTTCTTCTTCCCTTACTGGACGCGCATACAGAGGCAGAGCGTGGCTTGGTATAAACAAAAAAAAAAACGATGCTAACCTATCCCCCCCCTCACAGCTTCCTCCGCTGGCGCGTCGGCCTCATGGAGCTCGGCCTCGAAAAACTCCACCTCGCCGACGCCCGCACGCCCATCCCGGACTACGGCCAGGGGCCGGACCCCTACCAAGGCTACCAGGTGCACGACTACCTGCAGGTGAGCTTCCTGCGGCAGGACCCGCACGTCAAGGCCGCCTCCAAGAAAACCATCGAGCTCTTCACCCGCTGCTACCCGGAGACCCTGAGCCGGAAGTTCTTCGTCAACGTGCCCGCCGTCATGGGCTGGCTCTTCGCCGCCCTCAAGCTCCTCCTCCCCCGCGACACCGTCCGCAAGTTCACCGTTCTCGCCGACGGCGCCCAGCTCGCCGCCGAGCTCGGCCCGAACCTGCCCCCCGCCTACGGCGGCTCCGGCCCGGATCTGGAGGCTGTTGGGGAGGTGTTGAAGATGGAGTGATGGGCGAGAAGGCCTTGCCTTCTCCTCTCTCAGGCCAGTCGACTTGAGGGGGGAAGTGAATGTCGCTTCTGCACGGGAGAAGGATGGGTTTTGCTGTTTGTTGCTCTTATTTCTCACGTTTTCTTTCTCCTTCTTTCTTACTTCTCTTTTAATTCCTCCCTCTTTTTATTCCCAAGGGGAGCGTCGAAGATACCGCCACCAGCCAGCCTTTTGTTTTTCCTTTTCCATCGTTCCATACCAATTTTTCTTTCCTCTTTCTTTTTCTCCTCTTCGGAAGAGCGCAGGAGTTGACTTCAACGACATGAGCGAATTAGGAGGAGATACAATTGATAATCCTATGGGGTTGGAGTAGTATGTAATAGTCGCGTAAGGAACTAATATAACAAATGCTTACACGTCGAAAGAAACCGGAAAGCGAGCCTTGACCGCATCCCCAGCGCATTGCCAGAAGGCGGGCTGAAAAATCGTCAAAGAAGGAATTACAAAAGGAGTACCATAGCCACTCCCGGCGACGCCCTAATGATGATGATGATGGAAAAAATGCTCGAAAACCATGAACCGAAAACCCTTACCACCCAACCTCCCATGATCTGAAACCAAACGCCATCCTTCCCACCACCCACCGACTGACTCCTCATCTCTCCTTAACCCAACTCCATCCGCGCGTCGTCGCCCAGGCCCCAGTTGTGCTCGCGCTCCTGGTCCGGGACGGGGTGATGGAGGTCGTCGTCGACGGCGTCTCGCTCCAGCGCGTCCGCGCTGCTCCCCGTCGCCGCGCTCCGCTCGCTGTGCGCCTTGCTGTCCCGGCGGAACCAGCCGCGCTTCCGCGTCCGGCTGGGCGAGTCGATGTCGGCGCCGGTTGCGGAGGGGGCTGGCGTCGCTTCTACCGCGACGCTTGCTGTCGCTGATGTCGCCGCATCCGCGTTCTCCTTGCTCTCGGTCGTTTCGAGGGTGGTGGTAGTGGTAGTAGTAGTAGTAGAAGGGGTCGGCTCGGAAGCTGGGTCGATCTCGACCAGTTCCGCGTCCCGACACCATTTGCGCCGCCTCGTGTACCGACCCCAACCGTCCTGGCCCCGGCGTCCATCGCGCCACTATGATATCAGTTAGGGACAGAAGGTGACCAGGAGAGCGAAGAAGGTACGCACCTTATTGTCATAATACACCCAGCCCTCATCATCTACGCTTCCACCCTCCGTCTTCCCCTCTCCAGCACCCTCCACTCGCCAGTCGCTTCCCTCCACCCAGCGCCACTTTGCATTCCCTCCCTTCGCTTCCGGCAACTCGAACTCCTCCTTCGGCGGGGACGGGTTGAGGTGCTCGTCGGTCCACGGTGCCCTTTCATACGCCAGCATGGACGACGTCCACCCGAGCCCGAGCCAGCGACGCTGGTTCTCGTAGACCGCGAACGTGAACCGAATGGAAGGCGCATTTAGAGCACGGTGACGGACAGCATAGCCGGCCGCTTGGGCTACCGCATCCTGCGAGGCTGATGTTTCCGGCGCCGTCCCCTCACACGGTAATCCCGTTAGCACCGCACAGATCTGACGAACCGTCCGCGATCGCCAGAGGATGGTGCGTGAAACTCTGGCCGGCCGGGAATACCAGCTCAGTACAATTGTCCCGATCGTCAAAATCACCCTTCGGGTGGTGATGATGTATAAAGGAGGGAGAGTCAAGAGGATCCAGATAGGAGTGACCAGAACGATGCGAACCAGCAAGGCGGTCAGGGCGGGTCTGGTAGTTGAGGATGTAGCGGTTTTCTGGGTGGAGAGGACGTCGGTGAGGAGGAACAGGGGATCGAGGAGGATGCTACAGCGCGAGGTGAACAGATTCAACGTATCCACCATCTCTTCGAGGGTCGTGTGGTTGCGCGGGCTACCGTCGGAACCCGACTTCTCCTGGTCCCCTTCTCCGCTCTTCTTCGCCGAGCTCCGCGAGGAGAGCGGTGAGTATCTCCGAGCATACGTGCCGGCGATGAGCATGAGGACTAGAACCAAGGGGCCCGCCCATCGCACCAGGACGTCGCCATAGAGGGTGACGGCCCAGAAGCTGGCGAGGAGGAGGAAGCTCTCCCAGGGATCGTCGCTGGTCCATGTGAGCAGTCCGAGAGCCTTGGTCAGCGGCAGCAAGAACGGATAGGAGTAGGCGAGGGCGCGGGTAATCTGAGGCGGAGTTGTGACGAGCAAGGGGGACTTCTGCCGCAGCAAGATGGTTGGCCGATCCTGGACGGAGGAGGGATAGTGGCCTAGGACGGCCGGGGCGAAGGCGGCGAAGGTGGGCGGATTGCCGTTCCGATCCACGGCGGTCGACTGCGACGGGTCATGATGCTCCGAAGGCGGCGGTGCGGAGGAGGACATGGAACTGATCCAGGGGGTTTCTACGCGGGCGGATGTTGGCAAAGCGACGCAGGCGGCATTGCTTCCGTGGCGGGAGGACCACAAGGACGGGGGAGGAGAGGAAGGAAGGAAGTAAGGATGAAGACTGGGGTAGAAGTTGGGGAAAGGTAAAGTAAGGTAAGGCAGGGTAAGGGTAGTAAGGTAAAGTAAGGAAAGGAAAGGAAGGGTCAGGTAAAGTGAGGTACGGTTAGTTACTGCTTACCAAGTGCGGCCATGCATAGAACCAGTCGGATCAACAGACGTCATCATCCGGGGGATGCGCGAACAGGAACAGCAACAACAGGAACTGCGAGGAAAGGAGAAACCGGTGGTGAGGAAGGAGAACACAAGGTTAGGTTAGGGAAATCACCGGCGCGTAAGAGAGATGTCGGTACCCAGGTGCTTTTGTTTACTTATAGGCGGGCTCGGACATGGTCAGCCGGAAGTAATGAGCTCCCTTTACCTTTGTTTCCCTTCCGTTTCTTCAACCCGGTGACATGTGAAACCATGTTTCGATGCCTTCATGCCTTAGGCCGACAGAAACTAAGGCTGGCGTGCCGGACATCCACGTGATGTCACGGGAATATCTCGGTCATGGTGGGCAAGATCTGTATACCTCAGGCACACATTGCCGCTGGCTTAAGTAATCATGCTTCCATGCGCTGCTCGACCTTCCATACGCTGCAATCGCCGCAGCTTGTCCGAAAAATCATCCCGACCGTCTCTCATCGCAGAAAACCACCGCTTTCTCAAACCCCACTGCGCCCCGCCGGTATACGCACGTGAACGGAGTCGGATATTCTTCTACCGGGCAGATAATCCCAGACATTAGACAACAGCGCCTCACCTTCTGTCTTTTCTCGCGCATCCAAACCGTAACCACTCCTCCATAGGTCCATCTTCGCAATGGTAACGCCTTCCTGTCACTCCTCTCTCTCTCCGGCCTCTTCCCTTGTCCATTCAATTCGGCCATTCTACTTCTCTCCATAGCCAAACGACTTCTTTCTCTAACTATTTTTGACCACAGGCCCATCGGATCATCACCCAAGTCGTCCTGACCGGGTCCCGCGTGTTCGGGCGGGCCTTCGCAGAGGCATGGCGGCAGGCGGCCGCCTCGCAAAAATACGCGGCCGCGGCGGCGAAGAACCCGGGCGGGGCGAAGCCGCTCGCGGGCGGCGGCGCGGGCGGCCTCACCCTGGACGAGGCCGTCAAGATCCTGAACGTGGCCCCGCCCAAGGGCGGCCAGGCCAACCTGGAGGAGGTCACCGACCGGTTCAAGAAGCTGTTCGACCTGAACGACCCCAAGAACGGCGGGAGCTTCTACCTCCAGTCCAAGGTGCTCCGCGCGCGCGAGCGCATCGAGGCCGAGGTTCGCGCCGCCGAGGAGGCCGCCGCTCGCAAGCGCGAGCTCGAAGAGGGTTGGCAGCCCAAGATCTACAAGGATCGGTAAATCAGTCGCGCGGAATGATGGATGCTTATGCGGCTTAGCAAACCGATGACCGCCGTCGCTCGTCGTCGTCCTCCTCCTCCTGTATCCTCCTCCGCCACCGATGACGCTTCGCTGCGTTCTTCCTTCCTCCGCGCCCCCCTCCGCTCCCGTCGACTCCCGGCTCCCCTCCGATATGCGAACGCGCTGTACTCGCTCGTCACCCTTTCATCTTCCGATACGAACCGATACCATAACATGTCCGGGGGAGGTGGAGGAAGAGGAGGAGGGGTTCTGTTTCCACTCAGCATATTAGCATGGCGTTTTTGATTTGGATCTGTTTCTTTTCTGTCTGATGCGGGGTAAGAAGCGGGTGGGGCGAGAGGTCGGGGAGATGAAGATGGATTTATCAGATATATTCGTTGAAGGCCTTCGCTCCCTCCGTTCCTAGCTCCCTCTTTCTCTCTCTATGTCGCTGTATGATTAGGAAGGCATTGCGGTGGCGGTGGCGGGGTGGTTCGTGATCGTGCCGCCGCTGTTCGTCTTGCGTGGTTGGCATTTTCCTTTCTATAGATGCATGGCTCTTTTCCCTCTGTTTCTTTCTCTCCTCTATCCCCCCGATGAATAAAAAGGAATCAAGATGTTATGATCAAATGGATGGCTGTATTGCGAGAGCATAACCTCTCTTCCCTTCCTCTCGCTCTTCGCCGTCTTAATAAAGCAAAGCTCAATAGCATCTCTCATCGATTCATGTGACGTGTGGCGCGTGCCATCAAATAACTCCATTCGGGGTATATGAACAGATATCTATATCAGCTACACATCAACAAACATGTGTCAATGTCACATAACAGAGAGACAGAGAGAGAGAGAAGTGCATGAAACCTACCCCAAAGCCGCCGCGATGCATGGTTCTCCCCTCCCCCCATTTCGTCGTGCTGGGTCAAAGACTCCTGGGGGAATGGTGACGGATACCAGAAGAATTCTCAAAGGAAGCAGCGAGTCCGGACTGCTCATCTTCTCTCTCTCTCTACATCCCTCACCTTCCTCCAGACATCTCTCTTCAAACCGCGATCGCCAAGCCCAGATAGGCCGGTCGTGCGGAGCGGTAAGTAAGGTAGGTACGGTAGGTAGACAGGTCATCAGTCCTTCCCCCTCCAAACCTCTTCACCTCCCCACCCTCCTCGTCCCCGCGGCCTTCTCCCCCACGAAGTCGGTGCCGGTCCACTCGGCTTGACACTTGGGACACCGTCGCGCGGGCTGGTTGCGGAAGAACTGCTGGGTGCAGAGGTTGTGCAGACGACAGGTGCACGTCCGGTTCGAGCAGCGTTGGCCCTGTGGGTTGGGTTGGGTTAGTGTTCAATCAGCATGTGCGCATCTTTCTGCTTCGGGGGGAAATGGATCGTCCATGAAAGAGGGAAAGAGAGGGGGGTTGGAGAGTTTGAATCCACATACCACCGTGATAATCTCCCGACACGCCTCGCAGAACTTAATCCGCTGCCAACCTCCATCGCCATCGCCACCATCATCCCCATCTTCCTCCTCCTCAGGAGGCTCATTGTACGTCTCGACGAGCCAGGAGCGCAGCTCCATCAGCGCGCGCGGGCTCAAGCTGTAGAAGCCCGCGGCGCTCCGCTCGAACCAGCCTTCAAGGACCATGCTATCCAGAAGCCGCTGGGCCTCCGTCTTCGACAGTGCAGCAGCGGAACCCGTTCCCGGCGCCTCGCCGCCGCCGCCTGTGCCGCTACCACGGGCCAGATTAACAGCCTCCATGCTCCGAATGGCCATCACCTCGGCCTGGGGGGTGTTGTACGTCTCGAAGATGGCGTCGAGGACGCGCTTGATGAAGGCGATCGCATCCGCCGAGTGGGTGGTCGCCAGCTGCGTCAGCGCGTCCGAGGTCGTGTTCACGAGCGCGTAGACCCGCCGCCGGTCCGCCGACTGCGCCTGCGTCGACCGGATCTCCAGGTCCAGCCGGGACAGCTGGCCGTTCACCGCGACCACGTAGCCGTGCACGTCCGCTTCGGTGATGTCCTCCGGTAGCGTCGCGCGCCCTTCTGTGCGTGATGGAATGAATCAGCGTCGGGCCATTCACACATACAACCGGAGGCGGATAAGTGGATGTGTAAAGTATTAGTAGCGGCGTACCTTGCGCGGTCAAGATGCCGGCGAGCACCGGTTTCACTTCCTCCAACGTGAAGACAGACCGGGCCAAGAACGCCTGCAGGAAGGCGCGATGCGAGTCATTGTAGTTGGGGTCCTGATCTTCCGCCATTGTGATCAGGCCGTGGTTTGCAATCGGAAAAGAGGTCGCCTCCAGCGGAAAGTACCCGTCCGGTCCGATCGCGTTCACGCGAAGTCACGTGCGGTATATCTGCTCATACCTACCCGACAGTGTGTGTCTCCAGCAGCGCAAGCGGTATATTATCTTTTCATGAAAGATGGACTCTCTACATCCCTTTATTACTACCTCTCTCAGTCGAATCAGACGACTGCCAGGATGTTACTTATTTTTGCCCAGAACGGTAATCAGATAGACGAAGCGGAAAACGATGAAAACTAATCATATCCCTACGCGGCTTCCCAGTAACCAAATACAAAAGACCAAAAACCTAGAAGCAATGCCGGAAGTGCGCCTCGTTAATGCAATGCTGATGCACCAGAAAATGCGTCGTGAACCCGCCCCTCGCCGGTACATTCATAAGGGCGAGGCCATGACTGAGAGATAACCGTGTCCTGATTTCCCGCGCAAGCCTTGCCTACTAGGCAATAGTCCCCCACACGTCTACTATGTCTATCAAATATCGAATGAAAAGGAAAGAGGAGCTATCCTCTGTTACTGTTGATGCTGTTGCTGAACGATCCACTCCAGAACGCTTTCATAACAAAGAACAAACTGGCGCAGGCTTTGAACCATGCTTAAACGTTGTTTTCTGAAGTGCTCCACCGTCTTCTCTATAAGGTCTTCTTTATCATTCTCGATCCAGTCGCTGTTGTCGCTGTCCGGAGACGGACGGAAGAAGTCATGTTCCTCTTGCTCTTGCTTGGTGGAGTCCACATCCATAGGGGTCGTCTGATGTTTCCCTCGTTCTTGACGCTGACGTTTCAGCATATCAATGACGCTGTCAACGGTGCAGAAAGTTCCCGTTCGTCCACAGCCGGCGCTGCAGTGAACAAGCACAGGTCTTTCATTTGGAGGGTCTGGGTTGGATGCTTTCCCTCCATACGTGGATCTCACCACGGCGTCGCATTGTTCGACAAGTCCAAGTAGATGGGCTGGGTGCGCAGGAGCCCCGAAATCCGGCCAGCTTGAGTATTGTAGTTGAGTGATCTCCCGCATCCTTTCGAAAGGCGCGTCAGAGCGTGAGAGAGTGAACTTTCTCACTATGACGTAGGGCTGTTCCGTAGTCGAGGCAGCATCCTTTCCATCGTGTGGGCTATTCGTCGGATTACTTAAGATGTTGTCGCCGGATAACGATCGGCCTCGGTTTCGACGTATTCTGGAGGGCTCAAGAGATGCACGGTGTTCTGATAAGAAGTTCAGTTGCAAATTCCCGTAAGTCTTTTGCGACCAGTAATTGTGCGCCTTGATCTGGCCACTCTCTTCTTCGGCCGTCAGCATGACTATGACACGCACATCCTGTTGCCACACAACATTCCAGAAGTCCTTAGACGGGTGTTAGTGTACAGACTCTCTATAAGGGGGGACTGAACAACTCACAGTGAAGGTACTCGGCAAAGGACCCTGCGTCGCGATGTACCGTTTGTTAGACCAGGCGGCCTTCACGTGGTTGGCGTTGACGTAGTCGCAATCCCCATCGCGGACTCCCTGTAACTTGACCCTGGAATGCTCATATGGCCAGATGCTGTTGTATCGATTCTTATTGCCCTTCTCTATCCCCGCAATCTGAATGGACTTCGCACCATCAGAGCCAGCCGACCCCGCGGAACCGTAGATGACGCGACCAGACAATGCCTCCTGCATTCGCTTTTGCTCCCGCTTTTCGATATGAAGGAACTTGTCGGAGACTCGTTTGCCGTGGTCGGAGCCGTCTATAGCCTCTCTAAGCCAGGTTGGCAGCCGAGACTCGTCCTGCTTGTTCATTGAAGCTGGATGTTTGATACTCATTTGGCCTACACCTCCGATCAAGTCCATATTTTGACGGATGTTTCCGAAGAAAGGATTTGCAGCATTTTGGGTTGCCGGCAAAGGACAACCACCTACCACAGGCGCTACCGATGGACCACTCAAGTTCAGACTTGGTTTGCCGGATCCACTGGCAGCATCCCGATTGGAACCGTACGCGATCAGCTTCGGAAATTTGCGCGAGAACTCGTTAAAGCCGCCACGGATGATATAAGATGCGCCTGTCCAGCCTTCGACGATGAACTTCTTTAGGATGTTAACGCAGGAAGTGGCGTCCTTCAGTTGGACGGATTCGGCGTCATAAACGATGATGTACTTGCTTGTCCTCCACCGTTCGAACTTGCCCCTCTCCTCCTCATTGCTGAACGTTTCGGCCAACTTACGAACATTGAACGTGGCGCGCTTCAGTAAGGTGGTCGGTATGCATAAATTTAGGGCGCCGGTGATTCTGGCGCGTGCGTATTGTGTGGATACACGTAAGTCTAGCAACAGCATCTCCTCACCGGAGGCTTCCAACAGGTTGGCTACATGCTGCGGCGTAACCATTGTGGCCCCTTCTCCGCTTTTGTGCCCTTCGAGGTTAACAGGTAGAGTTTCAGAGCGCTGATGAGTCGGGTTGGAAACATTTGATTTTGTGGCAGGTAACGAAGGCCTAGAATGACCCTCTTCGAACAGAGGACGGGCATCGCCAACAAACTTCCCCGTCTCATTATCCGTGAAACTTGCGGGCGACTGGCGTCGAGGGCGCTCAGGCTCGATGTAGGAGTCTGAGGAGAGCAAGCGTTTCGGCGACCGATTTGAGGCGGGTGCAGGGACTCCGTCGCTATTCTCTAGGACTTTAGACCTAGGAGGAGGGAACGGAAGCGCTGGGCTGAATGGTGGATTAGCTGCCGTGCGATCGATCCCAGATCCATGAGCTGCTTGGCGAGCCGGCGGTGCTGGCGGTCGGCTCAGTCCGAAGTCGGCAAGGCTACCCAGGTTGAATCTGCTAGTCTCAGACTGTCTGCGAAAAGCTTCAAATTCGGGGTTCTGGTCAACTGGAATGACTTTCGGCGACGCTGCCGCCGCCGAACGGACGTGGGATGTGGGCGGGCTCCAGTTGCCGCGGGCATGTTGAGCAGCGCTGGACGAGAAGCAATCGGCAGAATGATCGATCGTGAGCCCGAAGTAATTTGGACTCGGCGTGCGAGGATCCTGCACGTGCGCGTCATGCAGTCGGCTTGGAGGAAGAGGTTGACCGACCGAGGCCGGCGTTCGTGCAGCGGAAGGGTGATGGGGTGAAGGTCGTGGCGGGAAGGACTGCGTGGGCAGTTTTTCGTGATGCCGAGGGGAGATCGTCGGGGTCGTCATTGTCTTGCTGCGGTTAAAAGAGAAGCCGGCGGTGGCTCCTTGCCTCACCGGAAGCTGAACATGAAAGCCCGCAGCACGACGTGGAAAGGGTTGACGGAGAGCTTGCAGAGCTTGCAGAGCTTTGCGCACTGATTTTGGGATGCGTGCGAAGCGGACGCCGGGAGGCTAGGATGGAGCGAAAAGGGAGGATGGTTGGAGATGGGTTGGTGCGATTTGGTTGGTGGTGGACGAGGTGACGGAGGAAGGTGGCAGGTGGGTTAAAAGAGGCAAGGAGGGCGGCCGTTCGGGGGATGTGACGTAGGGTGGCGCACACGACCGATGTGGCCGTTCAGAGCACAGCAAAGAGGCAACCGCACGCCCCGGGGGAGCGCAGGGAGCAGCAGGACGGGACAGGGCAAGTGGAGTGACCGGGACTGCTCCGCTCCATACTCCTAGCATGCTAGCACTGAGGCAGGCAAGGAGCAGAAAGCACCCGACGCTCCAGAGCTGAGGCTGACGGGACGCTGACGCTGACGATGACCTCGCTCGCGGGATTTCCAAGACTTGACTCTCTCTCAGTTTCAAAACCCCATAACTACCTGATAGTAGTAGCTTTTAATAACTATTATGTTCAAAGTTATCGATCGTTGGACGTTGGGAGGGGACGACGGTTGCCGCGGGTCCAGGTCCAGGTCCAGGTCCAGGTCGAGGCCCATGCGGGAAGCTGGGAAGGTTTGCTGGTTCCCTCCTCTCCCCTTTCCCCCCTCGCGCCGGTCCCTGCAGAGGGTGAGGTGCCGAGTGAGTGAGTGACGGGAGTGAAGTGAACCCGGGGCGGCCGAAGGGGACGATCGTCATGACACGATGGATCACGATATTCAGGCACGAAGAGCTCTTCGGTTAGGGGACCAGCTGCTGCCTGATGCTTTCTATTGGTTGCGGAGGCGTTCATGCTGCGCTGCGCACGACTGCGCACAGTACTAGTTGTGACTGCTGACGACCTCTCCCCCCCCTCCCCCTCCCACCGTGAAGAAGGAGACGAAGAAAGACGACGCCGGCATGCAATCCCTGACCCGTCCGATACGCCCAACCGACGGGAACGGGGCGGGGAGGGGGCGCCATCTTCTGCGCCGAGCGCGAGATGTAGAGACGGGCACATGGAACGCAAAATCGCGAAGACCTTCGGGCCTCAACGCAACCCCGAGATTCTTCATCAGCCGATGCCAGTGACCTCCCCCGAGCTGCTATCGAAGATAGTAATTCACGCCTCCAAATTGTGCGCCAGCTGATGAGGTGAAGGCAGGCAGTCCACGAGGAGGTGAAGGAAGAATTGGAGGAGGCACATGCGGCTCCCAAACCCACCACCCTTGCTCCCCCTAGTCGAACCCTCGATGGCGCCGACAAGCGACGACGACGACGGAGGACGACGAGGCACGACAGCGGGACAGGGTCCGTGTCACACGAGCGCCCCATCCCTTGCCCGAACCATAGAACAGGTCAGGTCGCAATGGGTATCTCACAACTACCTAGTACTCACGCTCATCGTCGGCATCCAAAGAAAGCCCCCTCTCCAGGCGTGCTGCGGTCCTGTTATTTCCACCGTGCTCCCGTCACGGGTTGCGTCCTCGCGCCCGCGGCTCCAATCCTTCAGAACTGCACCTCCATGTCGTCCCGCTCACAGTTCGTGATAGCAAGCTGCATAAACTAACTCGCTCATTATCATATATACGTCGCTCTCTTAAAATCTGCGGGATATTTCAGAAGATCACCGTTTGGAAGTTGGTGATCAATAGCAGTTTCCCATTTGGCTACGACCAGAGAGAGCGCAGTTCGTCGTGCCCCGCTGCAGAGAAAATCAAAAACGCCCGAACCACACATCGAAGCTCGCGCGGCCCGAGCATAGGAGCCGCCGCGACCGGTAAGGTATAGAACTGTGACCCCAAAATTCAGAGAAAAAGAAACCCAATCCCGTCAATCTTCGTACTTTGTCCCGCTGCAGACAATGGAAGAAGATCTGCATCAGTATGCGCGCCCGCTTCGCGTTCGTCCCACGGTTTTGAAGCCCATGCTTTCCATTTCCCCTCGGACCAATCCTCCCACCGCCAGAGTATCGAACCGATCAATCCCCATCGTGCTCATATCATTGAACCCCGAAAGATAGAATCCAACAATCACCACGATGTAGGAGAGGATGAGGATTGAGCCCTTGAAATAGTTACTCTTGCCCTCCCCGTACATGTAAGATAGCAGGAAAACGCAAAGGATGACGGTGACCATGTCCCACTGGGGAAAGATGAGTGCTGTAACATGGTTAGGAAGCGATCGAATCGGCAGGTTAGAGATGTGTACGTACTAAAGGTATGATCGATCATGTCATCAGAGGTAATGAAGCGGCCTTGGAAAGCGCTGTAAAGAACGAGAGCTGGTATCTGCAAAAGACAAACTTGTAGAGCGTATGCTGAGCCGATTTCCATGGATAAAGCGATATTTCCGTTCATAGCAAAAGAGATGGCGTTCTGTGGAGTATATCAGCTACAGCATCACGCCGGAAGATGAAGCAATGGTAACATACCAGGAATTCGGTAGTGTTCGGAACCAAGGCGAATAGAGTAATTCCAAGGAATTTCTCATCGATGTCAATGTTCTCCAAGACCGCATCGACTGTGTTCACAAGAATTTCTGCGATGACGGCGTAGGCCACGGTGGCCGTCAGGAGGATCACGGCACTTTTTGTCCTGCTCCAATTTGGTGCATCATGGCCGCCGCCGTGATCATGACCTGGCACTGCTTCTCCTGTGTCATCTACGATCGACCTAGCCGCTTGCGCATGGATCCAGTCACCGTGAAGCGCAGGGGTGTTTGAACCTAGCTGAGAGGCTTTGCGCGGTGCTTTAGTAGCATCACGGGCAGCTATGGTGGCCGCGGTTGCTGCAAGTTCGGCGACGTGCTGGAAGAGTTCTCGGTTTTGCTCCTCAGTAAGCCCCTCAAACATAAGAGCCCTTCCTCGGTCGTCAGCGTGATGGGTCCGAGAGGACGCAGCATATGACACTGGGATTTGATCGCTCGATGCCTGATGTGATAGCGTGGGGTCGCCGTCGACACTCGACCCAAGCCCAGCTTGCTTGAGGGACTGGCCCAATATGCGTTTATACAGCTGTGACTCACGAATATTGGAAGAAGACGAATGACCGATAGTCTGGCTCGTCTCATTCCTCGAAAGAGTTCCCGGTGGCTCTATGATACCACTCCCGCCTAAGTGAGTATGATTTCCGTCTGCTTTTTCGATCTTCTTCTCATCTTCACTACTCCATATAACGGCGGCGTGGGTTCGAAGGGTGAACAGAAGCCCAATAACATAAGAAAGGAACAACATGACCGCGGCGAGCCAGATGTAAGGACGAACCGCTACTTCATAGAATCTATCATGGATCGCTGGTGTTTGCGAGAAGTAACAGCGGCGACAGTCGCGTGCTAGGTCGCTTGAGGAAGGCTGGACGCACGCGTGGCAATTGAGCTCGTGCTAAAGACGGTCAGTATAGGCTAGTCAAAGCAGGTCGATAGATGGGGGACAGACACTACCATAGATCTGATAGAACAGAGTAGGTCCAAATGCTCCGATGACAGCGAAAAGCAGCATGGTCGAAGTGACTCCGGCTGATCTCACGTTGAAACGTTGCGTTTTTCTTTTCAACGCGCCGAAGCACATTGATATCCCAGGAAGAAACAATATTCCAGCGAAGATGCTCCCGATAATACTTCCTTCAACTAATCTCGCTTTTCCTTCTTTTAAAGCGACGCAGTATAGAAAAACTTCCACAATGGTAGAAAAGAAGGCGTTGATGGTCGCTCCGAGACCCATTGACGACTGAGCCGAAATGGAAGCTACGGCCTGACCAATAAAGTATGCAAGTGGAATTATAGAGAATAAAGCCATTGTGAAGACAAGGCCTTGGTTTGTCAGAGGAATTCTCAAGCCCAGGGTAACATCAAGAACCCAATAGTCGAATATTGCGAAGGCAACGATGCCCAAGAGATTGATTAGGAAGATATTGGTTCCGTCGATGGTATATTTCCAGTATTTAAGACCCACTGCACGGTATGTGCAAAGAAGGACGGCTGACGATGGATCACCTGCGCGCCGGGCATCAGCGCTGTCGGAATGAAACGACAGCGCTAGAGGATGTCTTCTCAGATGGTCAGCAAGCAACAGCGTCACTCTTCCCATTGGAATCGTGAAAACGAGGAGCCAGCATATGCCAGACACCAAGAAGAGCGCCGGGGTGAGCAATCCATAGAACACAAGGAAAAAGATGACCCGGCCAACATTCCACTTGCCTCTGCCGAACAACCTCCTCTTAGATCGAGCAATTTGCTGCGGACGAAGTTCACCACGAGGAGAGCGTCCTAGGAGGCTTTGGGTCTCATCAGCTGAATCAACGCTATTTCTTCGTCTCCCAATTAGAGACCGACTCGCGTTGAGAGGCCCGAAAAAGAGCCGCCCCTCTTCAAGATCACCATTTTGCCATTGTTCGTACTCGCTTATACTCCGTCCTTCTCCTTCGTCTTCTTCAGCATATGCTTCATCTTGCATAAGCTTGACATATTTGCCAAAAGGATATAACAAGTAGCCCGCGAGGCCCCATAGGACTCGCCCATATTCGAGAGCACCATCGCCAAAACCGAACATCAGACAAACAAGACCACCTAAAGCGGCAAGAAGAGCGAGCCACCAGCCGAAAAGGAGTGACCATGCGAAGTTAAATAGGACCAGCCAGTTGCTCACGAACAAACCAGGTGTTGAGTGGATATCACCTTCCGCATTTCGCTGCACGGACCTGCTTTTCTTATATAAGGCTGGTTTCCATATTCTGATACCGAAGGGATGGGTTTCGTTGATGGCTTTTTGGCGGTCCTTGAGGGTGAAGCTTTCAGCATCGCTAAGGTCAGCATCGTCTCCATGAGGTTCTGAGTCTTCAACATCCAGTGATGTAGCTTCGCCCGAGGAGTCCGCTTGCTGATAATCTACGTCCGTGTCTTCTCGCTGCTCCTGATTCCCGGTTTGATCACCAGCTGCATCAATCAAAGGACTGACCGAAGGATTCTGCGCTGTAGGGCGCCGTCTAAGGGTGGACGCCTGCCTCTTAAGGGACCCCGTTGCTGACTTCGCTTGCTTTTGCCTCTGTGCTAGATCCTTGTCTACTTCTTCTTGCGCATCATCTACAGAAAACTCCTGTCCTCTGTGAGGCAGGTACGATGATGTTGTTCGCCTGGCGATGTTCGGTTTTTTGGGTTTCTGTGGAAAAGCTTCCGGTGGAGCAGCTGGTGGACGAGTGGAGGTCGTCAGACTGAAAGAACCTTTTGATCGATCAGCGTGAATGTCAAGTCGCTATACGTATTGGTACCCACCATATCCAGCTGATGGCTGCGGCTGTTTTCTCTTTGACGCGTCGGCATGCGAGGGTGTATTTGCGTACGAATCGAACACACCTGGGAGATTGGACGAATCTGAAAGCTGTTGTGGCTCGTCTTGGGTTGGAATATTCTCCTGGGGCGGAGTGCCTATGCCGGAATTCGACATGGTGCCTTGGATCGGCGGGCGTGCCAGCTACTAGTATGTAGTCGCGATACCCTTTCGCAAGCCGCAATAGATGGATGCGATAGGGTATACTCAATACTCGTTCATCCCTGTGGAGTGTGGACGGTCTGAAGATGCATAAGAGGACCGGTTGTCTTTATGTTCGACCGATAAGACGTGCAGCTGATCAAGACCAACCAATGATGCATCGCGCGATCGAGCTCGTGGCAGGGTATGTGTAGTTGGGCATGGAACGCGGTCGTAGCTACTCGCACAATGTTTCTCCGAGCCGGCGGACCTTGCCAATGACGGGAGCTAGGACGATGGCCGAACATCAAGAGCTCACCCGGAACGAAGTCCTCATACATCGGCATCTCCAATACAACCGGCCGCCGCCCACTCAAGCTCCAAAATCGCATCCCGCTGATTAAGTCAGATCCTGTGTGGACTCACCCGGCATAGGTCGCTCAGCTCGACCACAGACTCGCCACCAGCATGGCCCTGGATACGTTCTTCCATAATAAGATCGAGAGCATGAAGCTCGAGATCATCCAAGGACAGGCTGTTCTCCGACGACTAGAAGCACAAAGAAATGACTACAATTCTCGCGTGAGGCTTCTAAGGGAAGAGCTTGGTTTGCTTCAGCAACCTGGCTCGTACGTGGGCGAAGTGGTCAAAGTGATGGGCACTAAGAAGGTGCTTGTCAAGGTTCATCCTGAAGGCAAATATGGTGAGTCGCTTCAGATCAGGCTTTCAACACGTCCGCTAATACCTATCAAAATTAGTGGTCGATGTGGCAGACAGCGTCGATATTTCAAAGCTCACAGTCGGCAAGCGCGTCACGCTCCTTAGCGACTCCTACAAACTGGAAAAAATGCTTCCCTCTTCGGTCGACCCTTTAGTATCCTTGATGATGGTCGAGAAAGTTCCCGATAGTACATACGATATGATCGGCGGGTTAGACCAACAGATCAAGGAGATCAAAGAAGTAATCGAACTGGGCCTTAAGCATCCTGAACTGTTCGAGTCGCTTGGAATCGCGCAGCCCAAAGGCGTACTTCTATACGGCCCCCCTGGTACCGGCAAGACACTGTTGGCTAGAGCCGTTGCGCATCACACCGATTGCAAGTTCATCCGAGTAAGCGGCAGCGAGCTTGTGCAGAAATACATCGGTGAAGGCAGCCGTATGGTGCGGGAGCTTTTCGTCATGGCGCGAGAGCATGCGCCCAGTATCATCTTCATGGATGAGATTGACAGCATCGGGTCAAGCAGAGTTGAAGGAAGTTCAGGAGGAGATTCCGAGGTGCAGCGAACCATGTTGGAACTACTGAACCAGTTAGACGGTTTTGAGCCAACCAAGAACATCAAGATCATCATGGCGACGAACCGTCTCGACATCCTAGATCCGGCGTTGCTCAGGCCTGGACGCATTGACCGGAAGATCGAGTTTCCGCCGCCCACGGTTGAGGCAAGAGCCGACATCTTGCGGATCCATTCCCGGAGCATGAATCTTACGCGGGGCATCAACCTCACGAAGATAGCAGAGAAGATGAACGGCTGCTCTGGTGCGGAGCTAAAGGGTGTATGCACCGAGGCGGGCATGTATGCTTTACGAGAAAGGAGAGTTCACGTAACTCAAGAGGACTTCGATCTTGCTACGGCAAAGGTTCTTAACAAGCATGACGACAAACAAGTAAGTATACCTGAACATACTCTCTACTTTCGTAAAGCTAACCATCCTTTTCCTAGATGTCCCTTAGCAAGCTTTTCAAGTAGTTTTAGCAATAACTATCGCATGAGCTTGGTGTACATGATGCTCTCTACGGCTAGCTTATCCAATGGAATTAAAGCAGAAGCCTACTAGTAACATCCAATTCGATAAGATCTATGATTCGTGATTATTTCTTTTGATAGATGCGACTCAGGTTATCATCCTGATTTAGAGATGGCCCGTATTTGCTGTAGGTTCACATAGTATATACATACTAAGCTCCAGTAGCTACACGGCTAGTTCCTAGCGAATCATTGAAGTACACAGTATAGAGAGAGGGTTATCTACTCCATAGAAATCTCGGCATCTACAGTACCTACTGGTCAACTCTATAAATATACTGAGGGGCTAGCCTAAGCCTTACACGCCACAGGACGCACGGCCACAAACCCCACCCTTTCCCGTTCGCTGACCTCAGTCAGGCAGGAAAAAATTCATTGCAACTGTTTCAACGATCTCACTTCTTAAGACACGTCATAATGGCAGTTACTATGGACACTCCAAGCAATGGAGAGCAAGTCAGTGATGATGTCCGCGGTAAATAAGGCCTGTTGGGTTCAATCGCGAATATTGACTTACTCTATAACAGTCATCGGCTATGATCCTCTGATTCCCCCAGCGCTTCTGTCGGCTGAGCTGCCAGCTCCCCCAAATGCCCTGGAGACCGTCATTCGCGGGCGACGGGAAGCAGTCAAGGTGATCACGCAACAGGACGATCGTCTTCTCGTGATGGTGGGACCATGCTCTATACATGACCCGGAAATGGCCCTGGAATACTGCCGGCGTTTAAAGCAGCTCTCTGAGAAACTGCAAGACGACCTTCTCATTATCATGCGTGCTTATTTGGAGAAGCCTCGCACCACGGTTGGCTGGAAAGGACTGATCAATGATCCTGATATCGATGAGAGCTACAAGATCAACAAGGGTCTGCGAGTAAGCCGCAAACTGTTCTGCGACTTGACTTCTTTGGGGATGCCGATAGCTAGCGAGATGCTCGACACTATTTCGCCCCAGTTCCTTTCCGACCTGATTTCCTTGGGCGCCATCGGAGCACGTACTACCGAATCGCAACTCCACCGGGAACTGGCGTCAGGCCTCTCCTTCCCCATAGGTTTTAAGAATGGTACAGATGGAAGCTTGACTGTGGCAGTAGATGCGATAGGGGCAGCCGCAGCGAAGCATCACTTCATGGGCGTTACTAAGCAAGGTCTTGCAGCCATTACAAGGACAAGCGGTAACGAGCATTGCTTTGTTATCCTGCGTGGCGGTACCAAAGGAACGAACTATGACAGGGAAAGCGTTAAAGCCACTCGGGAAGCTTTGAGGAAGAAGGCCCAGAGGGAGGTGATGATGATTGACTGCTCGCATGGTCAGTAAGCCCTCGAGGGTAGGAACACGTCAATTTGTACTAAACAATCCGTCCAGGCAACTCGAGCAAGAACCACCGCAATCAACCGTTAGTCGCTCAGACCATCGCGGACCAGATTCGCGAGGGCGAGACGGGTATTGTAGGAGTTATGATTGAATCCAATATCCATGAAGGCAACCAGAAAGTGCCGCCTGAAGGACCGCAGGGATTGAAGAAAGGAGTAAGCATAACAGACGCTTGCATAGATTGGGAGACGACCGTGGGCGTTCTGGAGAACCTGGCAGCTGCTGTCCGGGAGCGGAGAAACCTTGCAAAGCGCTCGTAATGGGATCCTTCGTTCTTGCACATCAATGGCAGAATTCAACACAGCCTTGGTGCGTGTGGCGTTTCAATTTTGGAACAAAATCATGAACTTTCGTACTTGAACATTTGAACATGCCGCACATTACCGTGACATCGCCCTACTTGCTCTACTTAACATTGAATTCGACTTGACTCATTACAGCCTGGCAGGACGCAATTAAACAGGGAGCTCGGCGTTCCTTCTCCCACCGCTGATTGCCTCTAAAGCATGTGCGATATAAGGTCCCACTACTGGTACGTTACCGACAAACCCAGCTATTGTCGAAAAGAAGTCCCCAAACAGCACTAGGATTCCGTAGAGTTCAATGGCAAACCCAAAGAGCGGCCACCGTAAGAAGATGAGGAGTATCCCAAAGGCGAAGGCCGCCGTCCCCTTCAACTTTTGCTTTCTGGCAAAGAAGACGGCCGTCTTCTGAGGGCCGATAATCATGGTGAGCCCACAAAGAAAGAGTATCTAGAGTGAAGGTCAGCTCGAGATCGCCTCGCCTGGCGGCTCCTGCGAGCTTACATTTCCCATTGCGAGCCTTCAACGTTCATTATCATTAGCAGCCTCGACCAACGGCAACTGAATTGCACTCACATGGCTCGGTCAAAAAACATCATCACCCCTCCGAGCAGGAAGAACCCGCCTGCAAATCGCGGTAAGCCACCGTATTGCCAGGCGCACGCAGCGGTTCCAGCGCCGTACCTACCTCCTGAACAGAATGCGACCCCGATTTCTGCCACGAGAGATATATGTCAACAATGCGCCATGGCGAAGGGACCTTCAATAGGTACTAAGATGTCGCACTTACTCTGCATATCGGTCAACCACATGGAAGGCATGTTGAATGAGGTTGGTTCCGCCGACCGGGTTATGCTCTAGAACCTTGCACGAAGGGGAAATTGTTAGGTTTTCTTGACGAGGCTCGGCATCGCATTCGATCACCTACATACCTGGCCGTCCGATTTGATTATCGCAGATAGTTTTGATGAATGGACGGAACATCCCGCCGATCAGCAGTCGGCGCGGCAACGCATTTCCCCGACCCCCAAAATTTTGGATATCCCGTCTCATTTACCCAGCAATTCCCGTCCTACTTTACTTCTCCATCGCCTGACACACAGGTCCTCCGACGGAGCTCGAGAGTACAAGCTTCTACAAGCGTTCCTACCACATTCAATTATGAGTGACTCTCTGGAAAGGCTCCTTCGGATTCCAGATATACACTGCTCAGATCAGGGCGCCTGTCCGCCTTTCAGGGACTCTTCATGTAGATGCTCATCGATTACACGTAGTCATTGCCTCGACAATAGCTAAGCAAATAGCTATAACCGGGTCCTCCTCAGTGGGACCCTGGTAGTTAGTCGTGGGGCAGAGAACAAAGAACATTTTCATGGATCACGATTAAGCCGGAGCATCTTCTTGACCTCCATCTCGAAAGGGATGGAGGGGGTGGAGGACGCTTGACTTTGTTGGTCATACATTTGTCTTCTTCCTTTCCTCAGGAAGTGTACAGACGGTCGAATCTCAGTATTACAGTGGGTATGTAGGAATGGTCGTGGTAAGTCATGCGCTATCGAAATATCAAACAGTTCCACCCGTCCTTTACTTCAGGACGGTGTGTGCTCCTCTCGCCGCAAGATAGGCCTCTGTGACCCCTTGTCCCATGCCCCTGATGATACTGAAAACCTCCGCGTTGTGGTACCGGAGCCTCGTTTTCGGATCGGTGTAGGGAGCGGGCAGCCCAGTGATGTCACAGTAACGACGTTGACTTGACGGGTGGAGCGAAGGCGCCGACTCGATGTTCGTATACGTTACGGCTGGACCGGTCGAAGCACTCGACTTGAAATTTCGGTCAAGCACGAGCGTGGAGAGACTCTGAGCGGCTTGCGCGATGCTGGGCTGCTGTGAAGGTGTGCTGGTGGTTGCGGTATTACCACCCGCCGCTGCTGAAGACTGAGCCGCTGAAGGCGTGGATGCACCGCTGTTGTTTTGCGTGGCAGCAGCGGAAGCTTCTCTTCGCGACGCGTCTGCTATGATCTGCTTGATGTTCTTGTTGCGTCGTTGCGGCGGTTTCCAGTGAGGGTTGCGGAATGGTTTGGGGGTTGCATAAAGGTCCAACTTATCCAGCAGCGCCTGGTGATCGTTCTCATCGCTTGCTGGGTTGGTCGGCGCCATGGTGGTGAAGAGTGCGCCGGGCAACGATCTCAACTTGCGCGTATAGCGCCTTGGTTATGACTTTAGACTCTAAGTAGACTTAGGAAGGATACCCTAGGGAGGATTCGTGATGATCGCGCGGTAAAAAAGGCGCGATTGCATTTGTCAGGTAGCGCAGGAAGTCGTATGAACGGCGGATGTAACGTGCAGATGGTGTAGTATGTCAATCTGCGTGCAGCGGATGGCTTGAAGCTCAAGAGATGGACGGGATGCCTGGCAGAGGTTAGTCAGCCTGGTTTCGGCGAGACACCATAAACCCGACCAAACATCTTGGCGACGAAACATGCAAGCTATTTCGAACCGGGCAGCATATCTCAAGCACCATTGGATGATTGTATCTGGTACACGGGCGAGCTGCTGTTCACCTGGAGCACTGACTTCTGACTGACCGTCATCGCGCATTTGAAGGGCCATGGTAAGCGCATTCGAGATGTTGTCGCGTTGCTAGATCTTGGAATTTCGGGGCGACTAATCAGTCTATCGGCAATCCCTAGGAGAGTCCACACGAGCATCAACAGAGCCTCCTGCTCTCCAGGATAATCACGAATGTGGTATGCGTACGGTAATAGGACGTAGTCTATCGCTCAAAACGCTTACTGTCGTATGCAGGAGAAGCTCAATGAGGCCATCATGGTCCTGAATAAGAGCTTGCAGGTTGTCACCCACGCTACGATCTTGTTTATGGCCACATGCAAATGTTGACGACCGGAGCAGGAGATCAACATCCAGAATATGAACGTAGAGCTGGTAGCGCAGATGTTCAAGAATTACCAGTCGAACGTGCTGTTCCACCTGGAAGGTATGTGTTCATTGCAGGTGCAAGCTACCTCAGGAAGCCCAAGGTATAGCTGACAGCTTTTCACGAATAGCCACAGATAGTCTGAGAGACCCAGCATGAGTCAGGGAGGCGCGTGTGGAGTATGGACGGCTAGGGCGTGCGGGCGAAGCTTTGGCGGCGGGGGCCCTTGCAGATGGAAGATCCGCCGGCAATTCTAGGTACCAAATAGCGCCTGAACTTGCTTTCCCAGGCAGATGTACTGTAGTACTACAACCACTATCCCCACGTTGCCGACTGCTTCCTCTACGCAGACACCCGTCGTTGAATTGCTAGGGCTTTTATTTAACACTCTGGTACTAGGCGCAATGTCCTAGATCGCCATTACTCAACTTCCAACCCAACCTAACCTGCCCCATGACGACTTCGAATCGCATCGATAGCCAGATGCCGCCCGCCTTCAACCCCCCCAAACCACCACCCGCGAAGATATGGCGCGTCAATGATCACCCATTCGAGGGCTTCAGCCCTGTTGACACACAAGGCTACAAGGACAGCGACGCCTCCACAGCTATTGTCATAGACAATGGTACTTTCTTGCTTCACCCATCTCTGCTTCCGTGACTGACAGGACAGGTTCGTCATCCGTCCGCGCCGGCTGGGCTTTCGACTCGGATCCGCGACTCTCTATACCCCCTCTTATGGCAAGGTATCGCGACCGGAAGCTGAACAGGACTTTCACGTTTGTTGGGTCCGACGTATATGCGGATGGAACCGCCAGAGGTCAAGCGAAGAGCGCGTACGAGCCCGGCAGCAACATCGTGAACAACTGGGACGTCATGGAGGGCATATTAGACTACGTCTTCATTAAACTAGGCGTTGACGGGGCCGAAGGGAACATCGGCAGACCAGTGATCATGACGGAGCCGGTAGCTAACCTGCCGTACTCACGAAAGGGTCCGTAGCCTTAACCTGAATAATCCGGCTGGAACGCTAAAGTGAGACTCTAGTGATGTCGGAGATATTGTTCGAGTGTTATGGGGCACCATCCGTCGCCTACGGTATCGACTCGCTTTTCTCGTACAATTACAACAAAGGAAAGACTGGCTTGGTGGTGTCTTCATCCTATACATCCACGCATTTGATACCGGTTATCAACACCAAGCCTATACTATCGCATGCGACACGACTCAATTGGGGTCGATCTCAAAGCGCAGAGTATCTACTAAAGCTTCTGCGACTAAAATACCCCACATTTCCAGGGAAGATTAGCGATACGCAGGCCGAGGATCTGGTTCGTGAGCACTGCTATGTCTCGCAAGATTATGAGGCAGAGCTTAGCAACTACTTGGAGTGGACGGGCCTGGAAGACCGGGATCATGTCATCCAATTTCCTTACACGGAGCAGGTTGTCGTACAGAAGACAGAGGAGGAGCTAGCAAAGGCTGCCGAGAAGCGCAAAGAAAGCGGTCGTAGGCTTCAGGAACAGGCTGCGAAGATGCGACTCGAAAAATTAATCCGGAAAGAGCAGGAATTGACGTATTATAAGGACTTGCTCCAAAAGGTTCAAGGGATGACGAAGAAAGAGGCGAAGCGTCTTCTGGAATCGGAGGATTTTGATGATGAGACCGCGCTTGAAAAGAAGATCAGGGAAATGGAGAAATCCATTCGGAAAGCGAGGAATAAAGATGTTGGAGATACAGAGGATGATGAACAAGAGGAGCCCATGTTCCCTTTGCTGGATGTTCCCGACGACCAGCTCGACGAGGATGGATTGAAGCAGAAACGCCAACAGCGACTAATGAAATCAAACTTCGAAGCTCGAGCTCGTGCAAAAGCGGAAAAGGAAAGAGAAAAGGCCCGCAAAGCAGAGGAAGAACGGTTGGACGCACAGCGGAGAGAGGATGATCTTGAAGGATGGATAGAAGAGAGGAGGATGGCTCGACAGGTTCGGGATTATCTTGACGTTGCATTGCTGCCCCTTGGCTAACTTGCCGCAGTCCATCATTCAAAAGATCAAGGACCGCGAAAGGCTGAAGGCTGATCTTGGTAACCGGAAATCTCTCGTCAACCAAATGCGCATGAAATCCATCGCCAATCTCGCGGCTGATAACCCCACCAAGAAGCGACGCCGTGGAGGCGAGGAGGATACTTTCGGGGCCGACGACGCGGACTGGAGCGTATACCGAGCTATAGCCACGGGAGAGCAAAGCGATGACGAGGAAGAAGAGGATCTGAACAGCGCTCTGAAGAATATCGAAGCCCAGCTGCTGAAGCACGATCCTAACTTCACCGAGCAGAGCACACGTGAAGCGCAGACGGACTGGACCAAAAGCCTCATCCACGCTTTCTTAAGAGGGCCGTGGCCGTTCGATCCCGAAAGCCAGCGTGAGTCGTACCAAATCCATCTCAACGTGGAGCGGATTCGCGTTCCGGAGGTCGTCTTCAAGCCGTCCATCGCAGGACTCGACCAGGCCGGCATCGTCGAGATTGCGACGGGCATTCTGAACGAGCGACTCGCCGATTCTCCCCATCTGAACGACGTGCTCAAGGATATCTTCCTTACCGGAGGGAACACGCTCTTCCAAGGGTTCGAGGAGCGATTGCGCAACGAGTTGAGAGCTGCTCTGCCCGCCGAGTCACCTCTGAATGTTCGAACCGCGGGAAATGCCACTTTAGATGCTTGGAGAGGCGCGGCCCGGTGGTCCAACCTCCCACAGTCCAGCAAAGCCTTCATCTCACGAGCGGATTTCCTGGAGAAGGGGGGCGATTACATCAAGGTATGTACAGATAGCCACCGCACAGCACTTACTATGAGGCTATACTAACCGGTATCCTCACGATCAGGAACACAATTTGGGCAATGCATATAATTAAAAAGAATTTTTTTGGGGTACAGCACGCTTATGTAGATTAGATGTCCCTTCTTTTACACAACAGCAGTTTGACGCATGCTTCTGCTTTCAGACTCGATCCATGGATCAAGTCGCTTTCTCTTTCCCGTTCTCGACCGAATGGGGCACCATCGGGACTTCCACCCCTTTCACCGTCCACACCATATCAATATATCCATCACTGACCACTAACACATCGACGTTGCGTCTTTCGGTCTTGCCTGGCAGCTTCAGTGAGTTTCGTGAGTGTAGCTTCCCCTGCCCACGGTCCGACGTGTACCAGTTGGCTCTCTTCATCGCCAAAACCTCATCCGCTGCCGCGTCCTTGACCAGAATGAAGAACCCTTCCGTCTGGGGTTTCGGGAAGCGCGGGGCATACATACGGCTATCGTTGTTGGCGGGGGCGTTGAGACGGGAGAGGACAACTGTCATCCCCAGCGCGTTAACGTGGGTGATGGAAATGTCTAATTTCGGCAACGCCCGAACCGCCTTGAGCAGGCGTGGCTGGATGGCTTTTGGAACGCGTAAAGTAGCGACGGCCTGCTCGACGTCTTTCGTGGGGGCCCCGCTGACTTCCACTAGAGTTGTCAGCGTGGCATGAGGTTGCCGTATGCGTTGCTGCTCGTCAGGGACGTTCACTCCTGGATATATCGAAAGAGGCCCGTCATCGGGCCAGCGAGCCGATTTGACACATTGTAGCAACTTCATCATCATCAGGCAGCTGCTACTGTAGCCCAGCTCCGCAAGGACGTCGATGGAAGCCTGTATGATACGGATGCTCTGGTCCAGTACTGAATTTTGATCGCCGACGTAGTCAGAAATAGGTAGGTCAAGGCGGTGAAAATGAGCTTGTAGCAACAAGAAAGCTTTGACATGAGGATCCCACATAGGAAGCCCGAACGAATCAGCTTTCAGGGGCAGGTTATCGGAGAGCTCCTTGTTGATCAAGTCCTCGTTATGACGCACAGGAAGCTCGTCGTACTCGGAGGCACGAGACATCCAGGACAGCACCTCTTCAAATGTTGCGTTCGGTTTGGCGTGCTTGAGAAGATGGCGAATCGTCTTGTGGGATAGGTAATAGTAACTCATTATCTTTCCTAGAGGAGTAGGGTCCACATCTCCGTTCGTATGTACTGTTATGCAACCTGATTCTGACAGCTCGGAAAGGGCACGTTCGACAAGTTCGATCATGTATGCATTGGCCATGTGTTGCGCAGCCATGGTACTGTGCTCCTCGGCAGATATCTCGAGGCCATAGTAGGAAGGGTTTTTGTGAAGCCTTCGGAAGAAGAATGTCCAAGTGAGGTAATCTAGAGCATCTTGCTTCGTTGCTATAGTCCCGGCGGAGACTTCAGCGCCTAAGTGATTGTCGAGAACGTTGTGCAAAGATGATTCTACCGGAAACCCAGTGTGGAGAAAGTGCTTGTAGAAGGCCTTCTTGGATTCCTGCGTGAATATACGGGCGATCCCCGAGGTGTCGAACTGCGGCCGGCCTGCTCTCCCCAGCATCTGGAGAACATCGGTGAGGTCCATGTCTTTGTAACCTTCGAGCTTTGCGTCGAAAAACTGCGTGCCTTTGACTACGACCAGGTGCGCAGGTAGGTTGACGCCCCAAGCAAGGGTACTAGTGGCTACGAGCACTTGTATTTTATTGTTGGCGAAGAGTTCTTCGGCGAGTTGCCGGTCAGACTCTACCAAACCAGCATGATGCAGTCCAATCCCGAATGCGAGAGCCTCACGTAATGCCTCGTCTTTAACTCGGGATAGGTTTAGGGCAAGATCCTCTTCAGACATTCGAACAAAACGCCGCGGGTTATCCTCCATGCCGCAGAGGTTTATCAAGTCCCTAGCAGTCAGACGGGTTTGTCGTCGAGATGCCACGAAGACAATGACGGGTTTGTCGGGAGAATGAGATTTGATAGCCAGGAATGTTGGCCGATTCATAGACTGCATGAGCGGACAAAAACCCCTTTGTTCCGGAAAACCATCGATGAAGATCTCAAGGGGAACAGGCCGAACGGAATGGCGAAAGTTGTACAAACCCTCTTTCACTCCAAGCCAGTTACCCAGATCAGCAGCATTGGCACAAGCTGTTGACATCCCAACCAACCGCACCGAACCTTTTTGCTGCGATGCAATGTAGTTCATCCTGGAAACAATGATCTCCAATATTGGTCCGCGGTCGCCTCCGAGGAGATGAATTTCGTCTATGACAACTAGGCTTACTCGGCGAACATAATCGCGAGTCTGCCAGCTACGACTGATACCGTCCCACTTTTCTGGGGTTGTAATGATGATATCAGCATCGCGGATTGTTCTGGTATCAGGAGTATTGTCTCCCGTCAGCTCGACTATCTTCAGAGCAAGCGGACCTGCAAGGCGTCGTCCCCAGTCTTGAATTCTCTCCCTTACGAGAGCTTTCATGGGTGCAATGTAGACAACCTTCGAACCTGGCTTTTCGCGGAAAGCCCACCACATTGCCAGCTCTGCTGCCACGGTTTTCCCGCTCCCTGTTGGTGATCCAAGCAAAACATTTGCAGGCGTGTGGTACAGGCAGTGGAAAATCTGCGTCTGCATTGGGTTGAAATATTGGAAACGCTGGCCATAGATTTCCTCTAATGCTGCGTTCTTTAATGCTGTGATAGGCAACGGTTGGAGGTTGAGCAAATCCGTATAGACACTCTCCGTATCTGGACGTATCAGATGCTGGAAGGATATGGGCGTTACGGTTTCCGCTCCTAACCATCGGTCAGACACAGCCCGAACGTAAATCTGCGATGGTAAAGGGTCTGATAATGGAATCGTGAAATTTAGCTCGTGTTCGTCATTGAGTTTCCTGCGAGACAAAATGAAGAACTCGTGGTGGTAAATTTCGGACGTTTCCGAGTTTTCAACCCATATCCAGTAGGACTCGGAAGTGCCATGGTGCCGGTCATTCCACCTGAAGTCCGGGCTTACGAAGAGTCGTATACGCAATACGTCCCGGTTCAGGGGTGCTATTTCATAGTCTATGCTCAATGTCGGGAAGTTGTCCAGCAATTTGGCAATGGTATTTCCCATCTTAGTGTTGTGCACCAACTGACCAATCTCGGCGGTGTCCATATCTCGCAAGGATTCAATTGAAGCTATAGTTCCCTTGTCGTCCAGGTTACGAAGAACTGGTTGAGGTAAGTCAAACTGGTGAAAGGGATGTTGATAAGGCCAAATCTGTCGTTCAATGGACTTGCAAAGTGATAGAAGAACGAGGCACTGGTGGCCCCAACGCCGATTGAGAGCAATCATGAACAAGGCGCGACATATGCGAGCAGCGTTCTGTGCAACGTACGCCGCATCCGACACTAGGGTATAATCTTCCAGGCGCGCTCTAGAGATGTAAGACTGTAGGAGAACGTTTGTCTTAGCATGTGGTGTGCCTAGGCCGCCCTCGATCTGACAAGGGACTGCTTCCTCTTTCAGTCGCGTCAATTCTTTCTCCTCGCTATCTCTGGATTGTATGTTATCGAACTCTCCGCTCATGCTGATCATCTTCAGCACGTCTGCTTCGGTAGCGCGAGGTCGCATCATAGCATTGAATATTTCAATGCTGGTTTGCAACACGTAGAACTGGCTGGCAATCCTACCTACGTCCTTTGCTCTTAGCTCTTCCGTGGTTTCATTGAAGATGATCATCTGGCTCTGCTGCAGTATCCGTGCAGCGTCGATCACAAGCTTGCGTCGTCGCTGGACAAGCTGGGGATCGTCTCGTATCTCCGCCCAGTCGATACCGTAAGAAAGGGGGTTCCGCTGCATTCTCACAAATAAGTAAGAGTACCCGATCCACTGCACGGCCTCGGAAACAGATGTGACTGTGCCCAAAGCAATCTCGGCGTTCAGATTGTCCACGAGCTTTTTCGAAAAATTTGACTCTATCGGTTGTTGTTGTGTAACAGCTGTCAAGTAATGCTGCAGTTTATCATGGGTTGTGCAGATGAAACCAATACCTTGGTCCTGGAATTGGGGCCTGCCGGCACGACCGAAGATCTGAAGAACATCCAGTATCCCGACATCCACAAACTTACCCTCTTGAGCGCTATACAGCTGGGTACCTTTGATTACTACAGCTGCGGCCGGAAGGTTGACGCCCCAAGCTAGAGTAGCTGTACAACATATAACCTTCAATACACCGTCTGCAAACAAGCGTTCGATGAGGTTTCTGTCTGACCGCGGCATGCCAGCGTGGTGGGTGCCCATGCCTTTTGGGAGCAGCTCTCTTAACTCTCGGCCGCGGGAAGTCTTCATCTCTCGAACCGCTGCGTCGTAATGGGGATGACTAGTCGGATCGAATAGGTCCGTAAGCGCTTCTTCGGCAGCCTTTTCGTAGAGAGTCCTGGCTGTCTTGAGGGTGTCTTTCCTCGAATGAACAAAGACCATCACCTGGTGGCCCTCTTTGAGCATGTCAGTGACTTTTTCGAAAGCCACTTGTTCTAGATTTTCCCTCGATTTCGGGCTCCCAGCCTTGCCTTTGACTCCGACGAAGTGCTGTTCAAGCGGCACTGGCCTGAAAGAGCCATCGAAGTAGAATAAGCCGGCATGTCGATTGACTTTCAGAAAGTCTGCCACATCAACGTAGTTTGGCAACGTTGCCGAAAGGCCCACGATACGGATCAAAGACTGCGTGCTTTCCACCTGCCTTTCGGTACGCGCCACTAAAGATTCGAGTACAGCTCCTCGCTCATCGTGAAGCATATGCACCTCGTCGATGATGAGCAATCGAACCTTTTGTACAAGTTCTGTGTCTCCTGTACTCTTCCTGGTAACCACATCCCATTTCTCCGGTGTAGTTACGATAATTTGTGTTTGCATAACCGCGGCCTTCGTGAGATGCATGTCACCAGTCAGTTCGCGAACCTGTATACCTAGCCACGCGAGTCGTTTGCCTAATTTCTCCGTAATCTCTGCAGCTAGTGCCTTCATCGGTGCTACGTAAACGATCTTGAAATCCTCGGTTCGTACAGTGAACTCGGTGGATTCCGGTTCGTCTATAGGAGAAGGAACAACGTTCTTGCCAATAGTGTTGAGTATGGTCAGCATTGCCGTGTCGGTTTTACCCTAGCAGGATTATTTAGCAACTACTGCAGTTTAATCAGGACCATGGTCAACGCGTACAGCACCTGTAGGAGCACATATGAGGAGGTTCTCGTTGGTCCCGTACGCCACAGGATAGACCAGGCTTTGCATTCGGTTCAAAGACTTGTAACCTTTGAAAGTCCTCCTACAAAGACCATCCATTTCATGTACATCGACCAGCTTTTGTCCGCGAGCCAAAGTGCCCACTTTCGTCGCCGGGATAGTGTACTCTTCAAACTTCTACAAGACGTGTTAGTAGGCCACAAGGTCCTCAAGGGTCCATAGTAGATACCTCGTTATCCTCATGCTGAGTTCCTATCGGCAACTTGTACCGCGTGCCATGCGAGGACAGCACATTCCCGGCTTCGTGAGATCGATACACATGAGGATACTGTATGCCTTCTCGCTGGATATGCGGTTGCAAGACGGCAGTTTTATGCTGGAAGTCTTGATGCCTTAGTGCAGCTTCCCTTTCCTGGCGCGACTGTAAACGTCCCGCCACGCTGTCTTTGCCGACTTGACAAGCGTATGCTTGGACGATGTCTTCCCTGTGCGCAAGCAAATCTGCCACGAAGTCAAGGTCGTCGTAGCCGACAAGGTCGACAAGTGACATCTGCAACTCCTCATCTGACATACAATTAGCGGCATTGCTTAGATGAAGGTAGAGTAAGCCTAACCCTGGCGCGCGGACTGGAGACTCGCCACGATTTTCTCCTCGAGGAGACCTTTCCGCGGACCCGAGTACTGGCTGCTAACGGCCGCACATTTCTTGCGAAGCCAAATCTGGTCGTATGATTCTCTAGAACCATGGGCTGGCACGCCTGAAGCGGGCTCTGCCTGTATACTGCTGCTAGACTCGCTCTGCACATCGCTGAGTAGATCCCAGAGATCATCTTCACTTAGGCCAGCAGAGAAGTCGTCATCGCTGATAGCTATGCTCTGCCCATAAGCTTCTTCTGCAAGCTTAAGATCAAGCTCCGCTATTGACTCGCGCATGGCGGTCAGCTGGGCTAGCCATTGTTCATGGGCAGCTTTATAGGTAGTAGACATTTCAGTGGTGTATTGCCTGATATGTCCGGGGTTCAGTTTGGTTATATTCCACTGCGCACAGGTTATATGTGTGCGTCATTACCTAGCGATTGATTGATGGCTAGTTATGGCTACCTACTATTGTAGTGTGTAGGTACCGCCGCGGAGATATCCGGGCCACCCGGGCTTAGGTCGTACGGAGAAACACTTATCCGCCCGTGCCGTTAAGTATAGGCACTACCTATGGACCTAGGTAAATAGCCCGACCTGGATGCTATTTGCCTATGGAACAATGTACTTTTATGGTCTTCTCTGGTATTTCCTATGTGCCCAAAGACGACTTAGCCAAAGCCGCATATTGTCGATAATTGTACACTTCTCTCTTCTTCCGTTCATTGTTTCCGGAGCAGATTATGTCATTTCACGCGTAATGAACCGATATACATTCGATATTCATTGTGACTTGTCCCTCCGTGCACGCATTGTACCGTCGCAAAACATCGCGGAAAATTGGCGGTGGCTTCACCCGCTCTAGCATGGACCAGGAGCACCGCTTCTCCTACAGGGCACAATGGAGAGTGGCAGGGGCTGTATAGGTACCGCCTCGTTGGCCGCTTCTCTCTTCCCGCAATTTGTTGTCGCCCCTTTACGATAACCTATGCCGACTGGATGATACATCCCTTCTGTACGCCCGCTGGATCAGAATGTGATCATCCCACGCTAGAAATGGGCAGATCAGGATGCAGCCAGCCACGAAAGAACGAAAAAGTCCGTAGTGTAGGTTTTTCTAACTCTAGGTCGGCCTGGTAGAGATCAAGATTAGACCGTTGTAACCCGGATCTAGCTGAGTTTTGAATGCCGTACTCATTATCGAGCAAGGGACAGGCTAATTAACTGAAGCAACAGAACACCCTATGGATGGGGACATTCTGCAGATGAGATAGGGTGCCTCGAGGTCAAGAAAGGAAACAGACGATATCGTCCAAACTCCGATCAGGCAGACGTCAGCCCTAAGCGAGCGCGCTGCCGGAACAAGTCCCTTTCTTCACGAGAGAAGCCTGTCAATTCGCCTTTGCTACAGCCATGGCGTTGACTGAATGGGGGTGCAAGGAGCCTTGTCCTAAGCCCGTCAGGTCAAGTTGGCATAACCGTGCGGTTGTTGTCGCATCGTTCTAGGTCCGCAACACTCCGCCATCCCTCCATTCTTCGTACTTTCGAGTCATCTCCCCGGTGATCTGTGTCTTAAACCCTTGCAGCACTCGGTCGAAATGTTGCTGCGATATCTTCAAGTCGTTGTTATCTTCTCTTTCCCTATCATCCGCGGTCGCTTCGGCGGCTTGTGTGCAGATATTGATAATCTCAGCCCCCGAGAAGCCTTCGCATCGGATAGCGAGTTCATCGATATCGATATCATCCGTCGTTTCTCTGTCCCGGAGCCCGATACGGAGGATCTGTTTCCTTGCTTCTAAGTTGGGAGGACCAACGTACAGCAATGTATCAAAACGGCCTGGACGCAGCAGTGCAGCGTCCAGTATTTCTGGCTTGTTGGTTGCTGCAAGCACAAGGACACCCCGTAGGGATTCAATGCCGTCCATCTCGTTTAACAGTGTTGTTACGACGTTGAGCCCGGTAGTATGCGATCCTTTCTCGGAGGCGGCCCCGATGGAGTCGATCTCATCAAAAAATATAATACTAGGACTTGCGGCGCGAGCTTTTCTGAATATTTCCCGGATTGCTCGTTCTGACTCGCCCACGTACATGCTTGTAAGTTCGGCTCCCTTTACAGCAAGGAAATTCAGTCCTGCTTCGGTAGCGAGGGCCTTTGCAGTAAGAGTTTTCGAGCAACCAGGAGGTCCATAAAGCAATATGCCCTTCTGTGGTTCTATGTTGAGGCCTCTGAGAACGTCCGGACGCTAGGCAAGTAAGCATATGTAGGGCTCCGCTGGAATCGCACTTACCTTGAAAGGTCTCTCCGTCACCTTGTATAGAGCCCGTTTAACCTCATCTGAACCACCTATATCCGCCCATCGAACCTTCGGTGTTTCGAGGAAGACTTCCTTCATTGCTGTAGGCCTGACCTGGAGGAGACTTCGTCTGAGGTCCTCTTCGGTGATCAAGTCAACATCCATGGGAATGGGAGCCTCATCTGCACCTTCTGTTGTGGCCTCCGGTACCTTAGTCGGTAACACTCCCGACTCCGCTGGCGTTCCAGTCAGGTCATTTCCTCGAGGTTGATATGTTCGGACGGCCTGGTCTCTAGCTACTGAGCAGAGCATCTCAAGGTCTTTGCCAACGTACCCATGTGTTATCTGTCCCAGAGCATCACAGAGAGCATCGGGCGAATCATATGGCTTATTGAGAAGAACCTTGAGTATATCTGCTCTCGCATCTGCGTCGGGTACAGGGATCTCTACTTCTACGCCGAAAGTTTTGATCGTCCGTAGCCGCTTGTCGATAGCGTTCAAGTCGAAGGTAGCACCGGCGGCAACCACCTGAGTGCCTTGAATAGTCTCTAACTCAGCGATCAACAACGACTTGAGCGCTGTATGATTCGAATTATCATCCTCCTTGCCGGCAATGACTGTAAGATCGTCAAGTACTATTAGACTGGGTTGAGAAGCTCTAGCGTCCGCAAAGATCTTGAGTAGGGCCTTATGGCTTTCCTTAACGTAAGGGCCTAGTGTAGTTTCGTCTATGAAGAGCACCTTCTTCCATCCGGCCTTTGCAAGCTTTTTCAGCAATAATGACTTTCCTGTGCCTTCGGAACCATAAAGCAGGATTCCGTTCCGCTTCAGATGTGCCGAGGTTCGAATATGCTGATCCTGACTTAGGAGTGAATCGAGATGCCCATTGATGATCGAAATTTGCTTGTTTAAGCCTCCAAGACCCTTAGAATCAAGACGGAAGACTTGACTGCGAAAGGTCTGTGGCTCTGGGATAGGCATTTGACCCATGAACTGGATTTTGCTGTCAAAATCAAAGTAATACGTTTTGATATTGTCCAACTTGGGTACCACTTCATTGATCATGAAACGTCTCTTGCGGCTCCTCTTAGAGTCTTTATCTCGAAGCTCAAATGAGCCTCCTGGGACGATGACGTCCAAATGGACTGTTGATGTTAGCCTGTGGTGGCTTCAAACTTGTTAGAAGGGTATACCCACGCAAGGACACTCTTATCCAACACTCGAGGGCTTCCGGGGGAATTGGATCCGATGTCTCATGCTGAATCTCCGATAACTCGGATATAATTACCATGTCCACTCTGGGGAAATCAAGTTTTGCTTTAGTGATAGTTACACGGTCTTGAAAATTGAATCCGTATGACTCTCTGAAAATGTCTGACACTCTAGCGATGCGCCTCTCGCCTTGAGGCTTCAGATCCTGTGACGGCCACGCAATGCCAACGCCGCTCGCTCCTCCCTGGCTACTGAGTCTGCATGCATCTCCCGCCTCCAGAGACAAATGCTTGAGCTCCTTGGGTAAGAGATGCACGCGAAAACCACCTTCCAGCGCAGTCTCTGGGATGCTGCGTTGAAGTGGGCGGACCGTGTATAACTCACTCATCATTTACAACAGAATGGCAGAAGCGCCTGAAGAAGGCGTGAGGAATGCTGTCAATGCGGAGCTGCGTGTGGTGTAAAGATATTTTTTTTCTCTTTTCCGCTTGCACCACGCTTGGGTTCAGGGCTCCGGCTGACATAAGCCAGGCGCGATTGGCCGAGAGCATCTCAAGCTACATCTACTCCTAAGGTAATCGGGGTACTCTTACCAGTGCTTGATTGTTTCTTTACTTCAATATACCAAGTCACCTACTGTATCCTTTTCTACGGAGCCACCAAAGCGGCCATGCGACCGATATAATGTTCCTTCCGTTCCAAAGATGCCGACCGATCACAACATATGGCCACTGCGGCGCCTCTTGTGGAGTACCTCCTGCGGACGATGCAGAGACAACGCCCACTTGCGCTTTAGCAATGGAAATGGCAGCAGACCTATTTCGAATTCTAGGAGCCTGAACAGGTCATTCGCCGAACATGATATCATATCGCATCGAGAAAGTACAATGGCTTCTTCGAAGAGCTTCTCCGCCGGTCGACCGATGCTGATTCCGCTCACTGGAAGGGGTCGCAAAACTCAGAATGCACAACGGGCCAGGCACGCGAGCAATCATCACCCGGAAGGGCTGTCTCTGGTAGAAGAGCTTTTCCCTGAATTAAACCTGGACACGCAGTCTGAACGCGAGCGTAAAGACGATGCATCGGCGTTATATCCACTGGATGTTCCACTCCAGGCCCTTAGTATACGGAGAGTTCCACAGAAGCCGGTGCTTGAACCTGGGACTGACGTCTTTCCGCGCCCTCTTGCCGGTCCTTCAATTCTTGCAGTTCTGGAACATGCAAGTAAGCATTTGACAGAGGATGATTTCAGACGGCTAGTACCCAGAGGGAAGCATATCGGGGAATGGCAGATGGAAGGGCGTATCGAGCGAGGTTGGTCAAGATAAGGTATCACGTAAAGAACAAAAGACGAGGCTTATATCCTTTTGCAGTTGTACCTGCCCGAGACCCAGTCTCCTTTGAAAGACTCGGTTCTTACTATTTATTCTTCTCCTCACCTAGAGAAGCTCGGGCTTACCGGATGCGAGTTGAACAAATGTTAAGGCTGTCGAAGCTGTATACGCCCAACTCAATCACTTCCCCGCTACCGCCACCACCTGGTTCTATGGAGAATGGAGAAGATGTGCTTGCGTTAGTGCAGTCCTTCAATCTTCGACACCCCTCGTCAACGTTGAATATTACAATTCCCAAGCAGCCTTATACTGGCGAAACTGAGAACATATTCAAGATAGGGGGTTATCCTTTGATCGTGGAAGAGCCCGGGAAACGGAAACATCAGGTCCTCCTTCACGTCGAAGGCAAAGAGATCCCCGTTACCACCGTCAAGGAAGCTATCGCAAGTGACGGAAGAAGTAGAGGGTATGACTGGGAGCTTGCCGAACAGTCCAATATCGTTACCAGCTTGGCATCTTTACTTGAGGCACCTGAGGTTACCAGGAAAAAGGGATCTCAATGGACTGCCCGACAGTTTATGGAAAAGACTAAAAATAGGTTTATAGTAGCCTTCCGGTCGGAGATAGAAGCACGAAGGTTCGTTGCGATGTGGCAGAGACGTCCTTTGCCGGGCCTGATGGAATCTCATCACGACCAAAGCCCTCCGATAGTGAATGCGGAGTATTTGTGGTAGAATTGGGTAACTTTGACTGCGCGACATTGCCGCCGGGTTGTCGAGCAGCTATCGCTCGTGGTTACTCGTCCATCTGCCATGCATACTGTAACTCCTTGATGTTGGCTCTGCGATTTCGTGCAGCAAAATATTCTTTCTCGAAGCCATTGCTCCTGTCTACCCCATCCCACAAGTGGCCGGGTCTGATACCGTAACGATTTGGCGGTGCGGCTCCTTTGTACAGCGGTCTTCCCGTAACACTTTTGCCGCTTTTCTTCTCGGTGATAAAGTTTGCAGCGGGATCGTTCCAGCGAGCTTGATCTTTCAACTCCTCATTTAGCTCGGCATCATCGGCATATCGCGCTACAGAAAGGTACTTGGCGTTTTGTAACTGCTCCTTTTTTAGAGCCTTCTCAGCTATTTGCACATCACCTTTCCGAGCCTCTGCCTCCGCCAACTTCTTCTTTTCTTCCTCCTCGGCCTTTCTTCTCGCCTCTGCGCGCTTCATCGATATATTGATTATCCGACCGCTTGCATCGCGATATATGGTCTCTTGCCCTTTTCCTGTGACCGAGTCACCGCCTTCTGCGAACCGACGGAGCTCTTCGGCTTCCCTCTTTTTCATAGCTGCTGTAACTTGTGCCGCTGTTTGCAGCCCGGCGTGTGCACCCGACTCCATCTTGATGAGATCCTCTTCGACTACTTCCGGGGCTTCTTCGTTCACCGCATCGCGTGCGAAGTTCTCTGCAGCCATCGAGGCAATGATAGCATCGGCAGCGGCCTGCTCAGCATTGGTTCTTGCAACTGTTCCGACAGTTTTCCAGTTGGCTCTTTTGACCCGACGAGGCTTATCTGACGAACTGACAACTTTGAGAAAATATTAGATGTGATCAATGTTGATTGATCTGATTGGAGAGCACACCTGTTACAGGTTCATCATCATCTCCCTCCTGCCCTACGCCGGCACTCTTCCAGTCGAGGGTGTCATCGTCTGTGATAATCAGACCTCCACCAGTGCCGACATCTTTTCTTCTGCGTTTCTTGCCCTTCTTGCTCGTCGAATGGTCGGGATTCAAATATTTTTCAGCGAGGTAGTTTGACAGGGACATGATCATAAACAGTGCATTCGATCTTTAATCACGTCGCATCGAGGGTGACCCTCGCCGCATGAGACGTACCTAGTGACGGACAGGAACATATATGTTCCGTTAGAGCTACCGGGCGGGCGGGGGCGGCGCCCGGCCCGGTCCCGGGGACTTTACTGCGGCCAGTGGGGGCAACCCGGCGGCACAGGTGGGGTGTACTTTGATCACTCCCATCTGCTTATCTAAAGTAGTACCTGTGCATTTATAGTAGCGCACTGCTCATTGCCATCCTTTGCGAGCCACCTTGTCGACAGAGTTGCCATGGCTCGATCAGAAGAAGCATGGATCTGGTTTACTGCGGTATATGATGCCGTTCAAGAGATTCCTCGTGGACGGGTTACGACTTATCACCATATTGCGAAGCTGCTTGGAAGACGTAAGTCCCCTGAGACAAAACGTGCCTTCGGAGCTTCTTAGGATGATTGACATCGACCTCTGGTGTAGCAGAACGGCCACGGTCAGTTTGCGCTAGATTTGCCTACATAATCGACTGCGTACCTGACACCGGATATCTGGCTGGATGAATAGTCAAGTCGGTGTTTGCCTCAAGCATCTCCCAAGTCGGGACGCCAATTCTGAGTCGGACACGAGCAGTGGTTATCACGCTGGAAATGTCCCGTGGCAACGTGTCATAAATTCTAGAGGATATATCAGCCCTAGGTGAGTTAAGACAAACACCTGAGCCTTCACAAGCGCTGTTTATTGATCGGCCTCCATATTTATGTAAGGGGCCCGGGAGCTGCGCGCCGACAAGCCCAGGCGCTGCGACAGGAAGACATAATCGTGGAGGAGGACAGCATCGGGCGGTATTCGGTTGATTTGACCACGTTCGGCTGGTTTCCAAATGAGCTTCCTAGCGAGGCTACAAGCATCAGTGGGGAAGAAGATGAAGAATCCATGTAAGACGTAGAGCGGTCTTGCGCGACTTATCCAACTACTACTTCCCGAGCACCCATTCCACGATATCGATTAGCGCCCGACGGGTTTATCTATGTACGTACGGGATGAAAGTCATTCCTACTCCAATAGATATTCCAGACCTAAGTTACCGACGTGTTGAAATTCTATCGTATTGCGTCATGTTATGATGCGAGTAAGATATCAGTGTATACCTACTAGCATATCGTAGCTGCGCTAAAGATTACCTTGCGATAATAGTACTTGATTGTTTCTTACCCCTCATCGGCTGTGTTCAGGGAGGTAAACAACTTGCCTTTCAGGCGCGTATGTTCGTGTTCGGGGCAGAGGCGCATCAACACCAGTAAATGACTCGCATGTGATATAAGCGGGGCGGGGGTCCAGGCATCGATGTTTCGCAAAGCACGTCTAGCATTTCGAATGTGAAGTGTGACTCAGGAAATACTCCGTGAAAGTCGCACCAAGATTGTAGCGGGCCGGCAGATGCTCCATCCATACTGTCATGTAGCAGGTCGTCTCGGATGCCACTTTCCCCCAGCCAATTGCTGATATCTGCAATGACTGTAGGTACTGTACATACTGTACCTAATCAAAGCCGATTTAGATAAGACAATGATGTCGCGGCATGTGACCGGAAGCAGTGTTCTTTGCTTTGTCTCAGTACTCCTAGTGGCATCCTGTCAAAGCAAGAACTGAAAGCACCGTCACTGCTTCTCTCTTCCCATTCGTCCTTTCCTATACTTAAACAAGCCCGAGCTCGGTCAGCCTAAATCCTTTGTTAGATTACCTACTACCTACCCTCCGTTGCAATCAATACATCCGCCTCCTCTTTTCATCTTGCTCATATCCTTAGAAGTCGCCTACCTATCGACTCACCCTTCGCTGTCCAGCTCGCATAGGCCATCCACTTGCGGCAAGCCGCGCTTCGACTCAGATCCTATCTCGGGAGTTATGGACTCGGACTCAGATCAACTTTACCAGTTCTCGTTCGGGTATTTGCGGAAAGGTACAACAAATCAACTCCGCTATCATGACCAAAAACACAAGGTGTTGCATAGCCACGTCTGTAATACGGGCAACATGGATCATTCGAAGACGGCGAAGATCAAATTGAGGTATTCATGTCCCGAGGAACTCTCCTAGTTCATACAGCAGTACATACTTCCAGGACGAATCACTGACTGTTCTACTGTCAGGTACCCTAGCGGAACCCGTAGGGACGTGGTATCAACAGCTTCAGCCAAAAATCGCGCCCGCAAATGCCGCAAGCAGGACATCGCTTCCCAGAAAGACGTCTCAGACTCAGCCGCGGACGAGTCGGATGAAGCGTGCCCAGCAGCCGAAGTGGACGCAGGCCTTGTATACCCACACGGTGTCGTACAGGGCCAGACTCATGGGAGCCAGATTCTGTGTGCAGCTCTTGCACTGGCGATGGAACGCTATGAAGTGAGGAAAACCAACGAGCTCATCCATGCAGAATATGTGGTTCTGAGTCCTGAGCCAGCGCCGAAAGAAGCAGCTCTGCAACGATCATCGAATGCAGCACTGACTGCTAATACATCTGAAGACGAAGATTACGAGTTTGTGTGACAATAGTTCTACGCTCGTTTCTAACTTTCGATGATGGTGCCGTTTGCATCCAAAGGAAGCGACACTTACGGAGTACGGAGTAGATCCCTACGTACAGTGCTTACATAATTACTAGCTCGGGCGTGCACCTTAATACCTTGCTTCCCTGATACGGTGATTATCCGGCGTCGAACATATAATTTAGTAGTAATACATACTTACGTACTCAAATCAGTGACCGACGACTGAAGCGTGTTGAAGAAAAATTGTTTGAAGAATGCAGTGGTTGCTTCGACCCACTGGCGACGGTGGGGTTCTTCCCCATGAACTGGGCTGCTGATTATCGGCCAACGTACGTCATCCGAACTGCCATGTGCTCGTGCGCAGGAGATCATTCCACTACTCCCTGTTTGTAGTCAGCCCCATCAACTACTTACCTATCACCTCACTAAACCACCATCATACTGGTCACCATCTTTCTGTGCCTCATGGAATCCAGTGATTTGCTACTACATCTCCAGGCAACATCGTCCAGTACTTGAAACAAAGAAGTCCTCCTGGTCTATCATCCACTGCCTGCCTGTCCTCACCGAAACCGCTTCTCGGCGAACTGACGATGGAAGACGGTCGCCCACGCTCCAGGTGGGTGCTCCACGTTCAAGCGCAATTCTGGCGAGCGCTCATGCGAATCGGCATGTTTCTTCATCGTTTCGCTCCTCCACGACCCCCAAGCCCTACATTCAGTCGAGTAATACCGACGACTGTGTCTCCTCGGAAGGGGCAAATTACACTCCTATTTTACGTCCCGAAAGACTACGAAGTCCAGAAGCGATTGAACAAGAAATTCCCTGTCGTTGTCAACTTCCACGGCGGTGGATTTACCTTGGGAAACGCAACAGATGATGCTCGCTGGTGTCGTGTTGTGGTGGAAGAGGTTGGAGCGGTGGTGGTGAGCGTGGATTACCGGCTGGCTCCGGAGCACGCATTTCCCACTGCTGTGGAAGACGGTGTAGACGCGATCCTCTATTTGGCCGAGCATGAGCAAGAGCTGAGTATTGACGTTGAACGTATGGCATTGAGCGGCTTCTCATCAGGTGGCAATATGGCTTTGACCGTGCCGCTCCGGCTGCAGAGCGAAGTCATCCACGAAAGCACGTCTAATGAGGCTTCCGCTAGTAGCGAATCTGTTCCACAGAAGGCATTTAGCTCAGGACGGACGCTTATCAATGTCCAAAGAGAAATCAAACTTAAAGCCATTTGCGCGTGGTATCCTTCGACCGATTATACTCAATCTCGGGAACAACGACGCATGACTTGCGTAAGGAAAGACCAAGAGTTACCTGCCATTTTCACTCAACTCTTTGACGAATCTTATCTACAACCGCCCACCATGGATATGAGTAATCCATATCTGAGCCCTGGCGTTGCCCCGGATGAGATGCTAGCGGGTCTTCCGGATGAAATCATCCTCTTTACATGCGAGTGGGATATGCTGTTAGCGGAAGGGGAGCGTCTGAAAGATCGTTTACAGAATGATCTCAAGAAAAACGTCCATTACCATTGCGTACCTGGCGTGCCTCATGGCTGGGACAAGGCACCCAACCCTCTGAAAGTAACCCCTGGTGTGCATGGTCATTACCTTCGGGCTTGCAAAGAACTCAAAAGGATCCTCAGCTGAGTACAGCGACGGATACATTATATTATACCTTTGCATAGCGACCGTTGTTTTTATTTGTTGAATCGCCTTTGGGACTTCATCTTTCTGAGCGTATCTTTCTGAGCGAACTACCATTGCAGTACATAGGAAAAGGTTTTAGGTAAAGCAATTATATCTTCAAATATTGTAATGTATTTTGGGTTGGGCCTCAGTGATTCGAATGGCTACTTAGTGATACTAAGTAAGCCATAGGCCGCCTTGGTCTATGTCTAAGAATTCAGTGGTTTTGTCGTTGTAGCGCAAGCAAGGCCTGGGGACCTCCGCCGTCTTCGCCCTCCCCTCTGTCTTCCCAACCTGCTCTCTTGCACCACTAACCCCCTACCTGATTACCGACTTTCCATGACAGGGAGCACCATCTACATGGTTTATTCTATCCTGCCATACGCGCTGTTTGCTACGGACTTCTAGAAGCAACCTAACTTACCGTATAGTACTAGATAGCAACAGTATGCACTTGAATGACCTACGTACCTAGGCCCTACAGTTTGTAAGAATATCACGTAGAGCTGCCCTGATTTGTCTGATTGCATCTGGAGGGGCTAATTTCCTTGGATTGGTCAAGGCAGTCTGAGGACAAATAAGTTACCCTACGGTGGCAGTGGACGGTGAGGATTGCTATGAGGAAGATGACGATGGTGATGCCCGTACCCGGTGATGCTGTTTTCCTGCAAAGAAAAAGCTCTGACCACACAAAAAAGCCATCGGCCAATCCCTGCCTGACCGACTGCCCTACCTCAAAAAGCCCGGGTCCTAATCCCGTCACCACACCACACCTCACCGCGGCCTTCTCCCACCACCACCTCCAGGCCTCTCCATCACCCACCGCCGTTCCCCCCTTCTCTTCCCTCACACCTTGTCGATCCTTCCGTCCCACCTCGTCCTTCAAGGCGCTCCAGGATAATTGTCAATCTCTCCCCGCTCCGGCCCAATTATCTTGGAGACGCTGCCTGATCCCTTTCGCTCTCGCTCTCACTCTCCTTTCGCCTTTAACTTCAAGACCGAGCAATCACCATGGCGCCTCCGACCCCGAAGACTCCTCGCGCCAGTACTTCCGGCCGTTCCAGAGCCACTCCAGGCCCTGGTGTCCCCCGCGTGGTTCCTGCCATCCCTCTGGCCCTCTCTCGTCCCAACCGCAACACTCGCCCCATCACCCCCGAGGAGACAGATCGTGCTCACAGTGGCAGTGAACATCGCGACGGTCGTCAGCCTACTGTGAAGCGAGCTGTGCAGGAGCGGCAGTCCGCTGCGGCACCTCAAGGTCTACTCACCCCGGAGTCGCGCGCATCCGATGAAATGAAGAACGGTCTCGAGGAGCCTGTCTCTTCAGCTGCACCGGCCGATCCTTCTCCGAAGTCTGATAACCACCCAGAAGCTACGTCAGGTAAGTTCAGAGCCAGGAGGCGCGCTCAAAATGCGCTCAACGCTGTGGAATGCAAGCCTAACCAGGGTACAGGAGAACAATCTTCGGTGAAGAGTGGTGAAGGCAGCACCGAACCACCGCACTCCAAGGCCGCCCCTGTTGCAGCTCGTCAAGGCTTGGAAAATGGCGTTGCCCTGCCAAAGCATGAGCTGCCTCCACCCTTCTATCCTACAGATAACCTCTCGACCCCGACATCAACGACCTCGTCGGCACAACTCCCGTTCGTTCCTCCGAACCCGGCCTTCCATCCTCAAGCGAATACCGGTAGCATCATGTTCGGCAGCTACGCTGACTCTGCTAACGTGTCACCGGCCCCCCCAATATCCAATGGGATGATGGCATATCCTTCCATGGCACCTCCGCCGGGTATCATAAATGCAGGCTTCGGACAACCACCGTTCTTTCCTCCAGGGCATGCACACAATCTCTCCGACTCAGCTCCGCCTCCCTTGTATGGGCCGGTGGCTATTCCCATGGCGAATGGATATTCTCTCTCCAGGGAGCATACGGCGCCGCCGATCGATGGGAGAGCGCAGCCGTGGTTGCCCACAGATGGGTATAATCGCGTGGGCCCACAGCCACCCTTCTCACCTCGCCGTGGCCCGACCCTTGCTCAAAACGTGGGGAACATTCCGCGCTCCCCTTCTCGAGCTTCTAGCAGAGCTCAAGATGGCGACACAACCCGAAGGTTCGAAAAAGCTGAGCAGTGGTCTCAGAGGCCCATGGCAAATGGGGTTCCCACGGCTCATAATGCAGGCTCCCCGGAGAGGAACGCTGAGGCTGGTTTAGAAGAATTTATAAGCACGTTCTTCTGCAAGCCAGATTTTGTGGACTGCGTCCTCGAGGTCACACAAGGACCCAACGGTCCGGTTATCTTGGCTTTGCCAGCTCATCGCATCTTGGTGGCACGCAGCCCGGTCATCTATTCTGCGATGGTAGCACAGGGCCTGATCTCAACCTCCAACGCAGGCCCACCTGTACTAAGGCTGCCCGTCCTGGACAAGTTCCTTACGCCTGCAGCATTATCTGGCGCTATCAGGTGTTTGTACGGCGGGGCTCTACCATCTGCTCACGAGCTGAGTCACGGGCTTCCGCCCTTCAGAGACGAGAGCAAGAATCCTGAAGCGTTGAAAGAACCCCGTGCTCGTATGGATCAAGCACTCGCTCTTGCGGCAGCTGGTTACTTCCTTCAGATGCCCGCAATAATCAACCAAGCACTGGACCTGGCCAGATCACTCATGCGTTGGGACAATATCGAGAGGGCGTTGACATTTGCATTCGACGGATCGTATGGGGCTTTCGGACACAGGCTAATGGGTGACATAATTGAGTTCATTGCCCATGAATTTCCGACTGGTTTTTCGCTTCCGGGAACAGTCTCTGAACGTGCGGTTAACCCGCAGAGCCCCGTTCTGATAGAGTCCAGACCATCAATGCACAACAGACGCCTGAGCTGCATTAAATTTGGGGAAGTACCACTGGATGAGACGGCACGGCCAACCTTCGTCACCTTCGTACTATCCAACATCCTTTTGTCACTGCCCTCGTCGGTGCTTGCAGCCTTGTTTCATAACTGGACCCTTGGGAACCGCCTCGGTTGGGACAAAGTAGCAGACTTGATGCGCTCCGTTGTTGCGGAGCGGGAGGCTTATCGACGGAGTGTACTTCGGAGTCGCAACGAGTATGAAAATGGCGCAAAGGGCGATGACGAGGTGAACGATCGATTCCGGTTCGAAGAGCGCATTGAGCCGGCGGACTATCATCCAATGGGATTGCAGCTCGTCCGCTACGATATGTTCCGACCGGCGCACGGAGGTCATTAGCTTCCCGCGTGGCCATGTGCATTCGGCGAACTTCTTCCAGGGGCTCTTGTATTATGAGAGATGTTGGATGCTTCTTAACCTAGCAGTCGGAAGGGAGCGTTCTGTTCGAGCCTCCATTCCGTAATGCTCCATGTGTTTCTTCTCTGAAGCGGTTTTTCTGGGTTTGATAAAAAAAATGTAGAGGGTGAAAATAGCGAAGGACGGGAAGATACTGGCGTGATGTGTGGCGTTTGATTTTCGCCAACCAAAAAAAAGGAGAGTCCGCTGGTGAAGGACAAACCTTGCGAGAGGTAATGTGAGGTTGGGCTGGGTTGGGTATCGTTTGCCGCGCATGGAAACGGGTTCACCGGGCCTACGACACGGACGAGACGACATTTTCTTCATCTTTACGGCTGTATAGCATAGCATGCTGTCGCTTGCATCTCTTATTATTCCCCGTCATCTCCCTTTCAGACACGTCATGAGGAGCAGCGTGGAAACATAGTGGGCGTTGTGTTTGTTCCGTTTCATGGTTGTCTCTTTTTCTGATGTACTTGTCCATTTGTCTTATCTTTGCCGATATTCTGTTTTCTTTCTTCCATGCCTTCTTTCACCCACAATACCCGCGCATGCGTGGGCCTACGTGGGTGGGCACGAGCAGCAGAAGATATACACCTACTGTCAGTGTCCTGGATCGTTGTGATCCGCTAGTATTATTTTTTTTTCTCTCAAAAAAGTTTGGCGGAGAGTAGATGTCGGCGGACGGGAGCGAGGGGGGGTGGAAGAAAATAGATACCCGATGGTGCGTGTGGCATGGACGGATTGTTGATCTGTGGTCTCTCTGCATATACAGTAGTAGCATTGGCATGAGTTGACGATAACAGGCGAGGTTGTCTTTGCGCTGCCTTCGCGACACGGTGCGTGCTTGGGTGCAGTGGTTGGAGCGCGGAAGTGGTCGAGCGCAGCAAGGCTGGTGCCGGCCTAATTGCTGAGCACGACGATGTTGTGCTTCGCGAGCTCCACCACGTTTGCCGGTGACCGAGGCCTACGGGCAGGCGAATTGCTAATGGCCATGGCGTGCGAGCCTGGCTGCGAAATCTCCTATTCCGTTCCTCTGCTCCTCTCTCATTCCCTTCCCGGGCAGTCTCCTCCTCTCCTTCCCCTCCTCTTTGTTCCCGCCCGCTCGCCATCTCTTGCCAGTCAGTCCTGGTGCCCAGACGGCGGACCCGCGGAACCGAGTCGCCAACCACCGGAAGCTTTTTCCACTCCCGCCCCGCTCTAGCTGAGTTCGGCCATCGTCCGGACTCTCCAAATGCCGCCCCCGCCGTCCCCGCCGTCTCCGCCTCCGCCTCCGCGTCTCCCTCTGCGTCCGTCTCCACCGCCAACCTCCCCGGCGTTGGCCTCGTCGTCTGCTTCTTCCATCTCCACTCATCGGGAAGAGGACAACGAAGAGAAGGGAAAGAAGACGGGCGACGAGGACGTCGGCGACGTGCAGCAGCACTCAGAGTCATCACAGCAAAGCGATGTTGGAGCGTACGAGGCGACCAAAGGAGCCGAGGCCCTAGGTTTGGAAGAGCCCGTTGCGAGGGTGGTCTCCGTCAACAATGTCTCCGCCATACCCAATGGGGGCCTGCAAGCCTGGCTCCAAGTCGCGGGATCGTTCTTCTTGTTCTTTAATTTCTGGTAGGTATTTTTCCTATGATGATAGCACTCCCGACGATTGCAAGGATACAGGCGCACACAATAACTTACATACGCCATACGGACGTGACCTGTGTGCCTCCAGAGCCCGTTGCTAACAGTCCTCCTAGGGGCGTGGTCAATAACTTCGGCACGTACCAGACCTACTACGAACAGGAACTGCTCAGCGACTCCGACCCTTCCGCCATCTCATGGATCGGATCCATCCAGGCCTTTCTTCTCATGTTGGTCGGCGCCCTGACCGGCCCCGTCTACGACGCCGGCTACTTCCGCGAGCTGCTCCTCGTCGGCTCCGTCCTCGTCCTCGTGGGGCAGATGCTGCTGAGCCTCTGCCACGAGTTCTGGCAGGTCCTGCTCGCTCAGGCCTTCTGCATTGGCCTGGGTACCGGCTGCATCTTCGTCCCCAGCGTGGCCATTCTCTCGACCTACTTCACCACCAAGATCGCAACCGCCATGGGCATCGCCGCCGCCGGCAGCAGCCTCGGCGGCGTGCTCTACCCCATCATCTTTCACAACCTTCAGCCCCAGCTCGGGTTTCCATGGGCCTGCCGCATCCAGGGCTTCATCATGCTTGCCACCCTGCTCATACCCAACGCGGTCATGCGGGTGCGTGTGCTGCCGGAGGCGCGCCGCAAGTTTCTCGACCTGGCCGCCTTCAGGGAGGTGCCCTACTCCCTCTTCGTCTTCGGCGAGTTCCTCGTCTTCGTCGGCATGTACATCCCCTTCTTCTACGTGCAGCTCTACGCGCTCGACCGCGACCTCACCTCCTCCACCATGGCCTTCTACCTCATCTCCATCATCAACGCGGCCTCAACATTCGGCCGGATCGTGCCGAACGTGGTCGCCGACCGGCTGGGGTCCTTCAACATGGCCGTCCCCTGCGCCCTCCTCTCCGGCATCCTCTGCCTCTGCCTCATCTCCATCTGGTAGGCGGCCAACCTGCTCGTCCTCTGCGTCGCCTACGGCTTCTTCTCCGGCGCCCTCGTCTCCCTCCCGCCCTCCATCATCGTCGTCCTGACCGCCAACCGGGCCGTCATCGGCACCCGCATGGGCATGTGCTTCGCCGTCACCTCCCTCGGCATCCTCGTCGGCTCCCCCATCGCCGGCGCCATCCTCGACCGCGCCGGCTTCGCGGCCATGTGGGCCTTTGGCGGCGTCATGACCACCGCTGGCGGTTCCTTTATCTTGGTCGCTCGGATGGTCTGGACGCGCTGGCGGGTGCGGGTCAAGGCTTGAAGGATGGGATGGCGATTTGATTCTGAGTTATTGGCGTTCCATCATTCTTTATGATACCGGGTAGAAGCGCTTGGTTTTTGAGGTCTTCTTAAAGAATTATAGACGTTTTTCACACTAGACCGAGTGGAGGAGGGAGTCACAGCGGGCCTTCACCAGTCCAACAGAAGAGAGATGGGGAAGGGAAAGCGCTTATGGGCCACGAACAAGAAAAGTAGGAGGAGGGGGAAGAGGACGAGGAATGGAAGGTAGGAATGAGATGCATGATGAAAGGATACAGCCTAAACGGGTAAAGGGGAGCAAAGCAGAAGCGGCAGAGGACAGTGAAGGAGAGAGGTCATCTCTGCCCCGCCCTTTCCCTTCCGCAACCCTCCCACCCGAGAGCCAACACAATCACGACTGACGATGGCGGCGGCGAGGGGACTCATAACGCTTTCAGGATAGCAACAACATTAATGATAATCTCACGAATGAGAATTTAGAACATCAAGGACACGTATTTGAACCTACAGCATCAATAACCTTGGAGATTCTCTATACACCATGCTGTCATCAGTCCTTCCGCAGTTATATCATGCATCAAGCACATTAACGACATATCTTGCTTTTCCTTTCTCTTATTCGGTGAGCGAGTGATACTCAAAGCGAGAGGTACGGCCCTTTTCCTCACCACATCGGCTAATCAGTATCCCTCCCGCTCTCTCTTTCTTACTACGGAGTCACAACGTGGTTGGGGATGTTGGGAGACTGAGGAGGTCAAAGCACCCGACGACCGCACGCACGGCTGCACTGGGCTGCACGGCCCCTTCGCGTGCGGGTGTGGGCTTATGGGCAGATGGTGGACTGATCCCTACATTCTAGGTGGGCTCTTTTTGATTATTTTCGTTCGTTATCATTTGTCATTCGTCTCTTTTGTCTCTCTCCTCGTTACCGTCCTCGGTGGTCGGAGAGAAGAGAAGAGAAGAGCAGCTGGTATTGAGGAAAGGTAGGTAGGTAGTTAGGAATGGATATGATACAGAAAAGCATACTCTTAGTGCAGAGTAACGATAATAATAGCATACATAGCATCATCTGTCTGTCTTGATCTTCACACGCTCCCCTTGTCCCCAAACGGGCAACCCGCAGCCTGCGAATTGTTTAGGATAGATGGATCGCTCCAAGGGTCGGGAAGGGGGGGTAAAAGGAAACAAGTCAACATTGCCACCCCTTCCCTACTCCGCAAACCGGACGGGAAAGAAGAATCCAGGGGGCGGAAGGAGAAAGAAAGAAAAGAAGCTTAACGAGTTGTTGTTTGATCGCGCGAAGGTTTCTTTTTAGGGAGGACGGTTATGGTTTAGTTAGGGTTAGGGGAGCGATGGAGCGGGCTTCAGTTGTCGGACGATAGCTGTCAGGAAACGGCCCGGCCGTTTTGCGGTAGTTGTTACTCCTAACTACTAAGCGAGGCTGGGCCGATGCTGTGAACTCCGGCTGAACTGAACGACTGCGTTTGCGGCCTAGGCAAAGAATTATCGTGATGGACTGTACCTGAGGAAAAGGTATGTACTTGTCATGTGCAAATCTTCTTGTTTTTCTTCTTCGTTTTGATCAGTGCTATGCACAAAAACCCCATTCACTGCCTTCCCGTGGCAATTCATCGCCTTTTTCGCTAGGCGGAGAGAACGGGCCGAACGAGACGAGAGCTAGAGGTATTGCTAGGATGAAATGGAGAGTGAAGTCCGTCAAGTATGAGCACAGAGTAAAAAAAGGTAAAAGCTGCACTGTGCTCCATGCGGCTCTTCCCCTTCCTCTCTCGCTCTCTCTCTCTCTCTCGGGTACGAATAGTTAGCGAGTGATGCTCGAACTAGCAAGTCTGTTTTCCGTCTATGCGCCTTGCGTTCTCTCTACCTTCCTCCCTGTCCTCCTTTCTCTCTTTCTTTCTCCCGTAAGGCACCGGTACGGATACCCCGGGATTCGGAGCATGCCCGCGTGAGACGTTGGCGCGCGTTTCAGCGAGCAGAAGGGGAAACGGAGGGAGAAGGAGGGAGAGGGAGAGGGATGGAAAGCCATTTTTAGCATCATGCCGGCACCGCACCTCACTCCCGTCACATCAGTCCGGATAAGCTTAGGAGTAGATCGGGGAAGGAGCGCGGGGGGAACAGGATGGGATGTCAGTCTGGGTCAGGGGTAAGGGGTCTGTGGATGGAGCGAGCGTTGTGACGGGACAGAAGGGAGTGCATGCTCGCACGATTCAACTCACTAATACCTCACTTAGAGTATCGGTCACTTCCATTTGCCCAAACTGGGAACGGAACACCTCGCCATTCCCCCATTAGCGAAGTGCAGGTGCCGCCTCCATGCCTCTTCCGGGCTGGGAGGGGGTTGAAACGTGCGGTTCCTGAATCGTGGGCGGGTAGTGATGTAGCCTGTAGCAAGAGGGCATATATCAATATACAGTTGTATACTAGTATACAGGATAGATACTTACTACGGTATCATCCATACTACTGTTGAGAATCTCAGAACCGCTGCTATGAGCTTTCGTATGAGCAAAGAAGTACTATAGGCTGCTAATAACATACCTTACGATCATGATGTTGTATGGACCACTGATGAGATACCTATATCACAGACCTCCTATTGTCCCATCCCATGCCGTTTCCGCCGAACTGCCCGAGCCAGCCGTGCCAGCCTCAGGCCGGAGCAATCTCGCTTAACCGTTCGCCGCACCTCCTCGTCGCCGTAAACGGACGGCCAGGCACCCGAAACAGTTCCGTCGTCCAGCCTCTCCACCAACCACCGTCCGTCCCCTTCGCCGGTTCTCGCCATCGACTCGCTCACTATCCTCTTCTCACTCACCTTCCCGCTCACACTCACGCCCATGCTCATGTTCACCTCCATGCCCACGCGATTCCCGGCGTGACTTGCCTGGCCGTGCATCCACCTCCCATCGACCTGTTTCAGACCCACCACGTTACGATGATGCTAGCTCTACTCGGCTTCACCCTCGCTGCTGTCTATAAACATGAATATATATATCTCTTTCCCTCTCCGCCATCCATTCTGCTTCAGCTTCCATCGCCGTCCTCCCTTTCTCTACCTTCATCTTCCTTCTCTCCCTCTCCTCCGGAGCCCGAGTCATTCTTTTTTCGTTGCTGATCGACTCGAGCTCACTGCCGGGTCTGATATCTCCTTCGCTTGCTTCACCTTCTTCATTCGCAAAGCAGTGCTTACACACCCTTTCGCGTTCACTCAATCGTTCCTTTACCCTCCCCGGGTCCACAGTACTTTCTCACCATGAAGCTCACCTCCGCCGTCCTCGTGGGTGGCTTTGCAGCCCAGCAGGCCATGGCCACCTGGGCTCCCTGGAACGTCGCCGCCCCCAGCTACAGCTGCCCGGACAACACCAACAACCAGTGTACCACGCAGGAGAAGAGCGGGTTTGACTGGAGCGACCTCGACGTTGGCTCCTTCTCCTCATATGCCGGTTACGACTTCTCCGGCTTCACGTGCTCGAACAAGTTCGGGAAGCGTGACGAGCTAAGCAAGAGGACCTTCGGGTCCAAGTGCATCACGGGCACCATCACCAAGGACGTGAGCTCTTCGCCCAAGATCAGCTGCGGCTCGGACAAGGAAGGGTTCTCCATCAGCGAGTTCCAGGTCTCTGTCGACTTCGATATTGATGTCGAGTGCCACTACAAGATGGAGGACGGCTCGACCTGCAAGCACGTCTCCTCCTGCAAGAAGGGCGGCTCCATCGTCAAGAACACCCAGTGCGGTGGAGCCAAGGAGGTCACCTTCGTCATTCCGGACTCGGGCGCGAAGGAGTCCTGCGGCTTTGGAATCCACAGCATTGGCTTCGACTGCAACTCCGCCACCACCGTCGCCGTCTCCACCGCCCTTCCAACCGCCTACACATCCGTTGCGCAGTCTTCCGCTGCAGTCGTGATCAGCACCCCGCTCTCTTACCCTTCGCCAGCAGCGGGATCTTCCGTGGCCGTTGTGATCTCCCAGTCAATCGTTGAATCCTCTGCTGTCGAGACCTCCGCCGGTTACACTCCGACCCCTTACGCACCTGCAGCCAGCGCGTCTCTTTCTGCTGGCTTCTCCACCTTTGTCACGTTGCCGGCTGCCTCTTCCGCTGCTGTCGGATCCGTTGTCCCTGTCGTCTCTTCTTCCGAGGCTCTCATCGCGAGCACCACCCCCGCTGCGCTCAGCACCCCTATCGTTCAGTCCTCGCCTCTGCCTGCCGGATCTTCCGCTCCTGCTGAATCCATCGCCAGCAGCGCTCCTGTTGCGTACACCCCCGTTCCTTACCCCACCGCTGCCCTCAACGTCTCTTCTGCCGTCCCCGTCGAATCCTCCGCCGCTGCGGTTGGCACCTCGGCTGCACCGGTGGCATCCTCTCCCGCTGGCGAGTCCTCCACCGTGGCTGCTTCCACCGTCGTGGTCAGTTCCGTCGCCGCCTCATCCAGCTCCGCCGCTCCCTCGGCCTCCTGCCCGGACGTCCTCCCCAAGTGCCTGAACACCTGGCTCTTCCAGATCCCGCACTGCGAGCAGTCCAACACGGCGTCGGACTGCTATTGCAAGGACGCCGACTTCGCCACCAGCGTGACGGAGTGCATCCAGTCCTGGGGCGCGGACGCGGCGGAGATCGCGGCGGCCATTTCTTACTTCGTCGGCATCTGCGCGTCGTACATTCCTCAGAACCCGGCCATCGTCACCGCCTGCCCCAGCACCATCCCGCTCGGTCCCGTCGCGACGGTCGTCCCTGCTCTCTCGGCATCCTCGGCGGTGGTCGCCGTGCCCGCCTCGTCCGTTGCGGTCGCTTCGTCCGTCGCTGTGGCGCCCGTCTCTTCTGGCGCCGCTGTCGCTGCCTCCTCGGTCGCTGTTGTGCCCGCATACTCTGGCGTTGTTGGCTCTTCGGCCGTTGCTGTGCCTGCTTCCTCTGGCGCTGCTGTTTCCTCCGCCGCTGCGGTGCCGGTCTCTTCTGCTGCTGCTGCTGTGCCCGCCTCTTCCGGCGCTGCAACCTCCCCAGTCGCTTCCGAAGTCGCCTCTTATGGCGCGGTGCCGGCTGCTTCAGCCGCCGTTTCTTCGGCTGCAGCTCCTGTGATCACATCCGCTCCTTCAGCTCCGGTCACCTACACTTCTCCTGCGGTTGAGACGGTGCCTGCTGCCACCATCCCGGTGACCACCGTGACCGTCTCGACCACCCTGGTTGTTCCCTGCACCGTTGCCACCGGCGTCTCCGCCGGCCAGACAATCGCTGGATCCAGCACCAGCACCTTCTTCTCGACCGTTGTCACGGTCCCCCAGGTCGCCTTCACCACCCAGACCTACACCGCCGCAGGCACCACGGTGACGGAAAGCGTGGGTCTGGCCGCGGGCACTCCTGCGAGCGTGCCGGCCCAGAGCACCGCGGTCGCTCCCTCGGTTGCGGCCTCTTCGACGTTCGGCACCGTCTTCGCTCCTTATCCCACCGCCAACGCTACGGCGTCTGCCATCCCCTTCACCGGGGCTGGTGCCCGCCTCTCGGTCGGCCAAGTGGCCTCCGTCGTCCTTGGCGCAGCCGTCGCTCTCTTGGTCTTGTAAGGGGACTGATATACTGTATCAGTTCCCTGGTCCGGGAGAACCAAAGTCTGCTTCCGCGTTCGGTTCTCACACCCCCTCTCTTAATCTTGTGATCTTTTGCATTGTCCATTCTTCATCTCTCCTTTATCTCGATTTATGTGTCCCGTTTGACGAGTGTCTTGATTACCTTTTCTTTTTTTCCCTTATAATATTGGTCCAAGAGTGGAGGCATGGTGGCTTCTTCATCCAGTCTCAGTCTCTGTCCTTACCGTAAAGCTGGAGAGGGAATATCGGAAGGCGGTGGAACAAGCCGTGGTTTTGATAGATATCCCACGGCTCATATTGTAAACAAAAGTAGTTAATGATGAGTGTGATTCGACGGAATGAGAAGTTAAGCGACAGAATTGGTAGTGAATGAATAATTACGGTATTCGAAACAATCAAACCGAGCGAATCAAATCAACCGGCGTGCAATGATGGTAATGATGATAGTATCTTGACATGACTTTTGTTGAATGCCTGGGTGGTTAGCCTGAGAGACGAGGAATCACGGGAAGTTGCCCGCCCCCCCTTCGCGTTCAAGGCGTCCCTCTCAGGCAGTGTGTCTCCTAACCGGGTTTAGTGTCGCACGTCCCGGCTGCCGACGGGTCGATGCTGGGCAAAACGGCCGATCCTCTCTGCTCAAATCCCTAACCCCCAGTAATCCCGAGATCGAGATCGACTGCCAACACTCGTCATGGAGCGCACGCCTGCCTGGCCTCACCATCACCAACAACCTGCTGAGTCCTCCTCCTTCGCCGCTGCCGCCGCCGCTTCCGCTGCTTCTCCATCGTCGGACGCCAGTCTTGCCCGTCTCCCCTCCTCCTCCTCCGCTGCCGCCGCTGCCGCCGTTGTCGCCGCGCCCTTCCAGCCGGCGTCTGCCGCCCGCTCCTCCATCTCCTCCATCTCCTCCATCCCCAGCCCCGCTTCCCTCGCCGACGGGACTACGGCCACCAGCAGCAACAGCAACAGCACCACCACCGCCGCCGCCAGCCTCTCGTCGGCCAACTCGTCCACCACTACCACCGCTGCTGCCTCCCCTGCGTCATCCCTTCCGGCCACCCGCGGCCCCTCCTTCTCCTCCTCGTCCTCGACCGCCGCCCTCTCCGTCGCTGCCTTGACGCATCCCGTCTCCACGGATGCCTCACCGTATCGAAGTCATTCGCAGCAGCAGCAGCAACAGCAGCAGGCGCCGCCGCAGCGACCTCTGCCGGTCCCTCAGCAGCATGTTCCTCCACGACCACCGCTACCGCTGCCTCATCAGCACCCCTCGCACCCGCAACCGCTGACGCAGCCTCTTCATCAGCTTCATCATCCTCCTGAAGCGCATTCTCAACATCTTCATCATCAGTATCATCAGCATCAGCCATCGGCGCAACAGCCTCGAACGCTGCACCATCATGAACAGCAGCAGCAGCAGCAACTGCCTGCACCAGGCCTACTTTTGCCGCCGGCGCCGCCACCGGCACAGCAGCAGCAATCTCTGACTCAGCCTCAAACTCAGCCACAGACACAGCCACAGCAACATCAACAGCAGCAGCAGCAGTCCTCACCACAGCAGCAAACGTTCGACATGCTGCCCCCGCCCGAGGCGACCTTCCCCTCCTTCACCGCCCTGTACGCGTTCGCCCAGACGCACGCGGCCCAGCACGGGTACGCTCTGAGCATCAACACGACGGCGAAGAACCGGTCGCGGATCAAGCTGGCGTGCGTCTGCTACGGGAACCCGAAGAACACCCACCACCTCACGCCCGAGACCCGGGTGCGGAAGAACCGGGCGAGCGCGAAGACGGGCTGTCGGATGTGGGTGGAGGGCCGGCGGATCGATGCGGCGCCCTTCCCGTTCACAACGACGACGCCACCGGGTGGAAGCCCCGGTGATGCGGGTACGGCTGCTTCTGCTGGCGTGGGGCTCCCGTCCGGTGGCAGTAGTGCCGCTGGCGGCTCTCGAGACAATGGCACGACGTACCCGAACAGCGTGTGGGTGCTGCGCGTCGGCGAAGCGGCGCATAACCACGAGGGCAAGCCGGTGGAAGAATGGGTCATCCACCGTCGCCGGACGTGGGGCACCGGATCTGCTGTTGTGGGAGGCGGAGTCACGGTGGCTGCGGAGAAGGAGGCGGCTGAAGCCCAACTGGAAGGGGTAGCCGATGCAGCCAGCATGTCCTCGGGACTAGGACTGGGCTCGTTAAGTCAGACACCGTCGCCGGGCACGCCCGGCTCGATGCAAATGCAGGCCGAGAGAGATGGGTTGGTGTGGAGGATCGTGGAGGCGGAGATGGATCGGAAGACGAGCGCGGGGGAGAGCGCCGGGAGTCGGGACCGAGGCGTTGGACGGACGGTCAAGGTGCTTCAGGAACAGCTGCCGGGCATCAAGATCTACAAGCGGGACGTCTACAACATCCGGGCGCAGATCAAGAAAGCGAGGAAGGAGGCGGCGGCGGGGAGCATGTCCGACCGCCGGTCGGCTCTCAGCACGACGTCGTCGCAGTCGTCGCGGAGCCAGTCGGGCCAGCTGCCGACGCCGGAGACCTCCAACGAACAGGTACCGACCATGCAGACGGCGAGTCAGTACGGCCAGCATCAGCACGAGCAACAGCCACCGCAACAACATCAGCAACAGCCACCGATCGATCCAGCACTCATGGAGGCGGATGGCGCCAACAACAACGGAGGGGACGTGCACATGCGCGACCTGACGCCTAGCCCACCGCTCCAAGCCCCTCACCCTCACGGCCCTCCATCTCCTCCGCCAAACCAGCAGCGGACGTCGCCGGGGGAGCTGCACCGGCTGCGGAAGGAGAACGACGAGCTGCGCGACCAGCTGGCGCGGCTGCGGATCGACACCCGCATCCAGGCGCAGCAGAGCGAGAGCACGGTCGAGGCCGCCCTGGCTGAGATCCACCATCTCCGCGCGGAGATCGGTCAGCTTCGGTCGCAGATCATTCATGAGCGGCAGGGTGGACCGCCGGGGCAAGGGCTGACGCCGCCGTCGCGGTGAAGGATCTGCTGGGTTGAGTGTCTTTTGCTGCCTGCCCACTGTTGATTGTCTGTATATTCCCCTCATTTTTTCTTTTATTTCCCTTTTCTTCTTTCTTCTTTTCATTCTCCTCCCTTTTTATTTTTCTTCTTCTTTATACCCCTAAACTAAGCAACGATTTTTTCTCTGAGATTTCAGAGTTTTTCTTTTCCTTTCTTTTTTCTTTTTTTCTTAATTCTCTCTCCTTCCTTTCCTTGAATCTTGAATGACATGGAAAAAGCTCGGTCGCGTCGTCGGGAAGGAAGGTTCAAGGGCCTGTAAACGAGGGCGGCTTTCTGTTTGCTTATTTACACTTTGTTCTGCTTTTTCTCCTCTCACTTCTTCTGCCCGTTTCCCTGTTCATTTCTGTGTCTCCTTGTATATATGTATGTCTGTGTGTATACAAGCACGGGATGATGGTTTGGATATGATGGATATTGGTTGAGTTATGTATATATCTAAATGTCGATTATGGTTATGTGGATATAATCTGGTTCATGTGTGTGTATCCACATATACAACCATTAAGTCTCCTTTGTTCACCATATATATAAACAAATGAATAGACCTGGACCAATCAACTGGCGAAGGTCACAAAGAGATTGTTTCATATACGTCTACGTGTTCATTTTATTAGTACTGTGAAATTGCCATCACGCACTGCGAACCCCTTCCTTTCCCTCGGCAGTTACTAAATTTGTTGTGCACCCAAAAACTGCCCGGGCCATCCCCGCACCACACGTCACCCCTCCCTCCCCCTTCCCTCCCCAGCTTTCCCGGACCGTTCTCGAACGTTTCTTCGCTTCCCCCCGTGCCTGCCGTGAATCGTTGGACCTTGCGTCAGCTCATTCCGAGTCCTTTTTCTCTTTCTCTTCCTCAACCTTTACACTTCACACCTTACATACACATACATATACGCAGCCCGTCCCTCGACAAGTCGCACAACCTCCCCCTGATCTGATCCGGTCCTACAGCGGTACCTACCCTTCATTCGACGGCACATGCTATACGACTACATCAAACACCTCGTATCCGGGCCCCCTCCGTCCACGCGCAACAACAACAACACCACCACCACCACCGACACTCACACCATGGCCGAAGGGGGCATCCTCTGGACGGCCTCCTCCCTCCTCCAGGCCGGCGCCGCCCTCGTCAAGGGCGTCACCCACCCGACCCTGCCCCTCCGCGCGACCTACACCCACATCCCCGCCTTCGACGACCTGCCCGCCCTCGCCCGCGCCGGCCACACCGCCTGCGTCGTCAAGGGCCGACTGTACATCTTCGGCGGAGAGCGGATAGATGAGAGCGGTGCGCCGACGCTTGCGGATGGGGACGTTCACGTCGTCGTCCTGCCCTCGAGCGGCGTCACCACCGCCGACTACCGCCGGATTGCGAGCCGAGCGGCCTCGGCGCCGGCAGGCAGTAGCGGCAGCCGTCCCACCAGCCCGGATACTGAAGAGGGAAGCCATCGCGGCGGTGACGACGCCGCCACCACCACCTCCTCCTCTGGCGGCCGAGTCCCTGCGCCCCGCAAGAACCACAGCGCAGCCGTCGTCGGCGACACCATTTTCATCTTCGGCGGCGAGGACGCGACCGGACAGCCACCCGGCCCGGAGGACGCTCGCGGCGCCGTCTGGGCCTTCGACACCGTCTCCTCGACCTGGACGGTGCTGGAGCCTGCCGTCGGCGGCGCCGGCACCCCGCCCACATCCCCGGCCTTCGACGCCGGCAACAATCACGCCCACCACCCCCGATTCCCCGCGCCCCGCGCGTCCCACGCCATGACCAGCTCCGAGCTGCCCACACCGCGCGAGCGCACCGCCGACCTCCGCCGATACGCACCCCAGCGGTACCCGGACCCGGCCAAGGTGGTGCCAGAGCCGCCCGAGCCGCTGAGCTGGGGCTGCCTCTTCGTGCACGCCGGGCGGCGGACCGCATCCTCGGCATCCTCGGCGTCGGCGGACGACGAGCTCCTCAACGACGTCTGGACGTTCAACATCCGCACCCGGACGTGGACGAGCTTGCCGGCGCCGCCGGGACCGGGCCGGGTGGGCGCAAGCCTGGCCGTCGTTGGCGATCGGCTGTACCGGTTCGGAGGCGCGGACGCGGAGGGACGGCCCCTTGGCGACGCCGGTCGCGCCGAGCTCGAGTGGCTGGATGTGGAGAGCGTGTGGATGCACGCGGAGAAGGGCACGGCGGCGCTGCAGAGCGGATGGACCTGGCACGCGGAGTCCGGGGTGGCTTCAACGGCGACGGCGGCGGCGGCGGCGGGCAGCGAGGACACCAACCCGAGTCATCCGCCCCAGACGGCGCCGCCGCCCCGGAGCGGCGCGGGCGTGCTCCCCGTCACCACGGGCCAAGGGCGAGAATACCTGCTCGTGATCGGCGGGGCCGGCGGGGCGGCGCAGGCTCTCGATGACGCCTGGGCCTTCCAGCTCCCCTCCGCCAAGGAGACGGCCGCGCTGGCCAAGGACGTGACCCGCGCCGCCGCCCTCCGCCGAGAGACGAAGGAGCATCGCTGGGCGGAGGTCCAGTACTTCCATCTCGATCCGGATGGGGAGGTGCGTCCTGTTCGCGTTCCGTCTAAGGGCAAGGACGATGCTGGTGCGGATGCGGCGGAGGCGACGAACATCACGAAGGGCATGGGTCGTCGGACCCGCTTTGCGGCTGCTCCTGGCACTGAGGTCGATGGCGCGACGGTCGTCGTTTGGGGCGGCGTTGAGCGGGATCCGCAGTCCCCGGGTGGTGATGGTGAGGGTGTGCGCCTTCGCACGCTGGGCGATGGGTGGATGATCACTGTGGATCGGTGATTGTTCGTTTGCATCCCCCCATCCCTTTTTTCGTTTCTTACTTTGTTTCTTTTTCTCTTTCTTGTACACACTCATGATCGGCGTTTTCTGGGCAAAGGGGGAAGGATGGGGTGCGGTCGGGCGTTTTTTATTTGGGCTGGGACTGAATCGAATTGGATTGGATCATGTGTCCTTGGTTCCCTTTTGTTGTACTTGTTGGATCGCAACTGTCCAACCGCGCGGAAGGAAGGAAAGGAGGGAGGCAGTTTAGGGGGGAAATGGGTTGCGCGTTGGGTCAGATCGAGTAGGTAGGGCTGGAAGTAACGGACTGGCATGCGTAGGGTACAGGTACAGTACCTTACATCTCACTCTTATATCTGTTGCATTCACATATTTCTTACCCTTTTCTCTTTCTTTTCTCCTTTGCCAGTTTGGACGGATGATCATTGTACACGGCTCCGTTGGGCTTCGCATCGAAAGATATCAGATTATGTGAACTCTCCCCGTCATCCGTCTTGTTCGGAGCAGATCGATCCCGCGTCGCCGTCCTCTCAGTGGAGAGAGGGAGGGAGGGAGGGAGGGAGGGAAAAACGGGGGCAGGAGGGAAGAGAGAGGGGGGAGACAACTAAATGAGGACGATCCCGGGAGCATCGGAGCGACAACTCCTTCGCCTTCTCGGGCACAGCAAGAGAAGGAGAAGGAAAAGGAGGATCAGTCGGTGTTTACTAGTACTTTTGGCTTGTTTTTTTTTTTTTTTCCTCCCGCTGCCATCGAAGAAAAGAAGAAAGAAGACGAGAAGAGAAAAAGAAAAAACGCCCTGCGAAACGCCATGCCTCGCTCCCCGCTTCCAGCTGGCTCCCATTGTCCCAACGCCCGTGAAAATTGAAGATTTAAGAGACCCACATCATATAGGTAACAGAGAAAAGAGAGCAACGTCCCCGATCAGACAAGTTAGTTCACTCGAGAATGAGAACATAAAAGCGAAAAAAGAAAAAAAAGGCTCGTAAGAAAAGAAGCTCAGGCGTCCGAACTCGACGTCTCCGTGGCTGGAGGTGCCGCCGTTGCGGCGGTGTTTATGGCGGTAGACGGCGTGTTCGGGGGCAAGCCGCTCCGTCCGCGCTCCTGCTCGCGACTCTCGCTCCGCCGGCTCCGGAGGGCGCGCTCAAGCTCGCGTATCCGCCGCCGCAGCGCATCGTTCTCCCGCTTTGCTTCCTCCAGCTCATGGCGGTAGTGTGCGACCTCCTCATGCCGCGATGAGCTCAGGCTCAGGCTCGGGCCGATCCCCAAGCCCGTGCTCGGCGTGCGCTGCATCGCGCTCGGGGTCTCACTGGTGCCGGGCTGGGACGAGATGCTGTACCGGCCCGTGGGATTGCTGGTGTAGGGTGTACCGCCGCTCATGCTGCCCCGGCTCAGGCTGGAGGAGCTGCGGTGCCGGCGGGAGGCGGTCGGGTGGGTGGGCCCGGTGAGGGCGCCGGCGTGGGCGGCGGATGGATCGGTGGCCTCAAGAAGAAGGCCGGGCACGCCGCTCGCCGTGCTGGAGGCGGTCGAGGCCACGCTGGCGGAGTGAGCGCGCAGGGCCGTGAGCTCGCGCGTGAGGCGATTGACCTACAAAAGTGACATGATTAGTGGAGTCGGTCCAAGCGGCTAGGTTCTCGGCCACCACGTACGGCTGCTTCCTGCTCCTTCTCCATCTCAAGATGTAGCTCTGCCGGCGTGAGCGGGCGAGGATGTCGCATTGGGATGCCGGCGGTGTCTGCTGCATTTTGCGGGGTCATATTCGGACTGAGGGGCGGGAAGGTATGAGGAGCGGAGGAGGCCGTGATGCCTGGAGAGCCAAGCGGGAGCGGAGGCGGGCTCATGGGGAATATCTGGGAGGTGCGTCGGGAAGCGGGAGTAGACGACTGGCGCGCGCCGGTAGTCGGTATGGAAGCGGTGGTGGTTGACGTGGAGGTGATGCCGTTGCGCGGGGAAGCAGGAACGGAGTTGAGGTCTGGTGCCATGTTGGTTGGGTAGAGGCGGATGCGGATGCGGATGCGTATGTGGACGAGGAGGATGGCGTGCAGCGGTGGAAGGCTGAGGATCGGGATAGAAGGAAGCGTCAAGGTGAGCACGGAGAGGTCGAGGAGAGGTCGAGGACAGGTGGAGGACGGGTGGGTTGAAGACAAGACAGTCAGGCACCGTTCAGGCTCAGATACAGAGTGCGTCTCTCCCCTCCTTCCTCCTGTGGTTGTTTACCGTAAGTGGTTGTACACAGTACATGGAGAGCCGAGGAGGTGATGTAAGGTACAGGCCAGCCAATCAGCATTGCCCTAGGATGGGGTCCACGTTTGACAGCCAGTCCCTTCCCCACCTGCGGACCGTGACCACTCGCTCGCCCGTCATTAATCATTAGGGAATGAAGACAAGGCGTCGCTGAGTCGTTTCGAATGGCGCGAGAAGGATTCACATAGAATTCCATATCATCATCTATACTTTTATTAGGCGGCTGAGTGCTACACTATCGTACCTATAGAGCCTTCATATGTTCGTTCGTCCGCGCAATGCTACAGCGCTCTATAACCCAGGAAATTTCTTCATACATATACCACCGCTTCGAGATGGTGACAGAAAACGCCACGTGAAATGAGACATTAGGCCTCCTTCAGAGCCAAAACCGTTCATATAACGCCCCCCAGTCTACTTCTGAGTACCTTCTCCCACCCAAATATGTCCATCTGGAAGTGAGGAGGATCGATAAGCCCACGTACATCTAACAGCACGCCTAGAAATGCGAAACTGCGATGGCGATGGCCTGCGAGTCGCTGTGGCTGATGCTCACGCTGACCGATTTGACACCGGCCTTCTGAGCGGCCGCTTCGGCATCTCCGTGAAGCTGTGGGCAGCCAAGTTAGCTTTGTTCACTACGCACATTCCGTTATCCATAAGGGATCACTTACAGTGACGACAGGGGCTCCCTTCTCATCATTCGTAATCTCAATATCCTTCAAAGCTGCGCCAGCGCCCTTACCCTCCACACCGAGGGACTTGAAAACGGCCTCCTTGGCACTCCACCTGCCGGCAAAGGACGCCTGGGGAGATGGCGCCTTGCGGCAATACTCCTGCTCCTGAGCCGTGAAGTTACGCTCAATGAAAGTCTCGTTTTCGATGTTGATGGCGTTGACTTCCTCGACGTCTACACCGATCTTGGAATTCTCCGTTGCAGTGGCCTTGGCAAGAGACAATACCATTTGGCGGGTACCCTCGGTTTTGGACTTGTCTTCAATCTGCTTAGCCGATGTAGCCGGGTAGGCGTATTTCGAGGTCTTCTTGTCCACGCTCACACGAGCTTCGGGGTTCAGGAAGACCTCACCCATCTGACCATCCTCGTACGGCGACTTGTCTTTGGCGCGGAACATAGTGTTGTTAATGAGGCCGTCGTGGAAGTAGCGGTAAGCCTTCTTTTGCCTGGCTTCGACCTTCTGCTTGTATGCTTGATACTGTGCCTGGTCAAGGGTGGCAAACAAGTACTTGGGATGGATGCCGATCGCCTGGGCGCCCTTCTGACCAAAGCCGAATGAGGTGACGGAGAAGGCCTTGATACCATCGGTCTGGATGCTTCTGCTTGGGTAAACGATATAGTCAAACTTCTCCATGACCTTATCCACATTATCGGCGTTACGGTTACCCGGCACCAAGCCAGTGTTAAGAACTTGCAAGCAGCCGTTGAACATCCAAGCGCCAGCAGCACCCTTGGGATGACCAGTAAGATACTTCTGGAAGATACCAAGCAGAGCGTTACCCTTCTTGCGGCCAAGGTGTCTCATCTGCTGGCAGATGACGTCGGATTCGTTCTTGTCATTGGCAACCGTCGAGGTACCGTGGAAGGAAGCGACATCGAGGTCGTCGATGGTCAGACCCCAAGTAGCCAGGGCACCGCGAAGAGGGGCAATGCGGGAATCCTGCTTCCAGAAGTTGTTGCCCAAGCTGTTGAGAGCATCCTTCTCCTGGCGTTTGGCCTCGCGTTCGATGTGTTGAGCGCGGTGTTGGAGGTATTCCGCTTCGTCAAACTCAGTTCCGGTTTGCTTCATCGCCGCAACCTCCTCCTGCAGGTACATGAGCTCCGACTCCTGCCACTGCTTGATCTGCTGGCGGCGAAGATCCATCTGGCGCTTTCTGTACTTGATGTCAAGAAGAGGAGATGGGAATTTGGAAGGCGCTTCCCGGGCGGTAGTAAGGACACCCTGGCCAGGAGCAGGAACTGAGCGACCAATCTTATCGGTGGCGGTAGCAGTGAAGCCAAGAATACCGTAGATCGGGACTCCCATATCCAAAGCCAGTTTGGCATCCATGATGACCTGCATACCACAACCTTGCGACTCCATGAAACCATTTCTGGTGGTGGTTGTAGGCCTAGACATCTCCCTGGGCGTGCGTCCATGAGCGAACTCATCCTCTGCGTTGCTCGTAGCCTTCATGTTCGCGAACTCGTAGGAGCCCTCCTCCTGGAAGTCGTCAAAGCCACCGACGAAGCAGACCCTTGCCTTGCCTTCCACGATGGTATCGTAGCCGATATCGATGGACTCGACGGCGGTGGCACAAGCACCGACCGGAGTCTTGATGGGTCCAGTGGAAGAAAGGAGCAACATGTTCACCCACGCGCTCATCGTGTTAATGAAAGACTCTTGCAGGATATCCTTTTGAAGAGGCCTGTCGAGATACCGGTCCTTGTACATTCCCCGAAGAGCCGTGGTACCACCGATACCGGAACCAATGCAGTTGCCGACTTCGGAAATATGGACGTACTTGTAAAACTCGTAGGGATCTGTGATACCGGATGAGAGAAGAGCTTCGGCAGTGGAGACAAGAACGAAGAGAGTGACAGGGTCCACTTGAGAAATGATATCCTCTGGAACTCCATACTTGCGAGCGTCCCAGCCGGTAGGGATTTGACCGGCGACGAGACGATCGAACCGAAGAGCCTTCGGGATCAGCAGGGTCGCTCCCTTCTTCAAAGTCACCGTGTACTCGCCGGACTCGGGAATTTCGAAGATTTCAACCTTCTCGCCATGTTCGCGTTTGAACTCCTCCGCAGTCTCCTTGGACGCCTCAAAGGGATCGAGGTCCTCCTCGATCTGGATCTCCTGCAGCAGCTGCTTCTTCTTGGGATCGTAACCCTTGAACAGCTCGGGTTCAATCAAACGGATACCGGAATGCTCCAAGATATGCTTCTCGTACTTCGCCTTCACGTCCTTGTCGTCAACAGGCTCGCCTGTCTTCGCATCAACCCACCCAGAGTAGCTTTTACCCTTAATAGGTCCATTGTGGTTCTTGATGAGACCCATGATCCACGCCATCTCGACGCAGCCCTCGAGGGAGAATTGGCCATAGGCCTCCATTTCCCAGCGAGTTCGAGAATTTCCCCAAGGACCAACCTCGGCAAAACCAGTAACAACCACGACCTTCTCCAGATCCACCATACCCTTGAGGTTGTCGTTAAGTGGCTTCACCTCAGTGTCCCAGTCCGGAATCTTAGGGAAATCAAACTTGAGGTTGGCACGAGGGTTGACAGTAACCTTCTTGTACAGAGCTTCACTTTCCTCGCCATTGACGATCTTGTGCTCGATGGAGTTTTCTTTGATCACAGCCTTGCGAAGCTCACTTGTTTCGGTCAACTCCTTGCGGATGTTGCCCATGAGGTCCTTCAGGTTGGGGAGGTACTGGAAACCGCCGTTGAGATCAGCCCAAACCGGCTCAACCTGGCACAGGTTGACAATGGCAGGAGCCATGAGACCAAGCAGGTTGAATGCCATTTCTTGCTGTGAGAAGGTACGGACGCCGTATTTCTCGCAGCCTTCAGCAACCACATTGTTAGCTGCCATGAGGCCTGTGCCACGTGTCCAACCAATAACGGCACCGCAGATAGTGAGGAAGCTTCCCCAACTCTCCGAATGCCATCGGCTGAACAACGTCTCCAGCGCAAGCTTAGACTCGGAGTAAAGTCCATCATTGCCAAAGGTACCGTGGTTGGGGGAGAGGGGAAGAATGACTTGAGCGGGCCGAGTCTCATACCCGTTCTCCTGCTTCTTCGTCTTCACGGCGCCAAGCATTCTCAACAGGTTCGTCAGCATGATACGGTGAGCCAGTTCCGATTTGGAGTCGATGTTGTCAATTTCGCGCCCGTTCTCAGGAATGGCAGCAAATGGGATGACATAGTCCAAGTCCCAGCCAAGACCCTTCTTGGTATCGTAAATGTAATCGACCAACGCCTCGACGTCTTGCTTACTGCCCTGGTTGAAGGGGACGACGATAAGCTGTGATCCACGGGCGCCGTATCGAGAGTACATCGACTGGTAGTATTCATTTACTTCGCGGGAGAATCGGCTCGTGGTAACAACGACCTTGGCGCCACCACTGATCAAGCCTTGCAGGACCTCGGCACCGATTGAGCCTGCACCAGCGCCAGTCATCAATGCGTTCTTACCCTGGAAAGTGATACCAGATGCTGCAGCCTTTTCCAAGCAATCGAGATATACACCGGTAAGCTTCTTGCTGTAATCCCAACCGTGGTCATTCTTTCTCTTGAGATGCAGGAAGGGGATAGTTTCGACCTTGCCCTGCTTGAGCTGACCATTAACGCGTCCAGCCTTGGCGCCACGACCTGGGCGCTTTCCGTTGTCCTGGGGGATGATCTGGCTCTCGTTCATCGAGAGGGCGCGGATTACGTTGCTATAGAGACTCTTGATCTCAAGCTGGGAGGATTTGGAAAGCTTGTGCTGCTGGCGAATGAGACGGTAGATGCGCTGAAGGTCGTTCTGCACCTTTGTCCTATTGCCGTACTCGGAGAGCTTACCGCCGGCGGCCATCTCCTTGACATAATGCTCGAGCTTGCGAACACTGGGTCGCGGAACTTCAGAGTAGTTCATGTTGCCTCGGGCATCGATTTCAATATGAGGCGCAGTAGGAATACCGACATCCTTGTACACCGGAGCTTCCTCAAGGACATCCTTGCAGTTTTCGATGAGCTGCTGCCCCAGTTCCTTAGCCAACTCATAGGTCTCGCCACGCTCAGTCGGACAGTGATCAATGTGATACTGCATGAACTCCAGAAGGAGGGGGTTCGAGCGGTTCATGATGTTGATACACCTGCTGACGATCTCGCGATCCACCGCCTTCAACCGGCCGAAAATGATGTCGTAGTACATGCTAAGAGCGTCCTGCCGTGCCCAGTTCCAGGAAGAGTCGTAGACACGGGCCTTGAGGGGGGTGAAAGCAGGCTCGATTCCGGACGCATAGAAGTCACCGTGTTCGGCGTTCCAGAGGTCGAGTTGTGCCTGAAGGGCATTGGACGATTGCTGAGAGGCGATGAAAGCCTTGTCGCCGGATCTCAGGTCAATCTTAAGATAACGGGCATATAGCTCGAGCTGTTGCTTGAACAGCGCTTTTTGATCCTTGGTCAACGCATCGATAGCGGCAGGGTCCATCATCATTCCGCCAGCCGCAGCAGCGCCATCCCCACCAGCCGAGGGTGCAGATAGGCTGATACCGGCTTGCGAAGCATACTTCTGGGAAATATCATCCAGCCAGGCCTTGGCATCATTCTCAGATCCAAGACGGGCAGGAGGCTCCGCAGTGAGACCCAGCAACAAGACACCGTCCTGTCGACCGGGGCCCAGACCGAAGCGTGTTTCTAGATATTTGCGAACGGCGGTGATGTTAAATCCTCCAGGCATCTTTGACGAGACCATTCTAGCAATCAGAGAAGAGGATTGCTTGCCCAATTGGCCATTGAACGTCGCCTGCATGGCCGCACCGAGCTCGTCCAAGGGAGTATCTTCCGGCTTTTCGGGCGTGGAGCCGAATTCCTTTCCTAAATCTCCCAGGATCTCGTTCTGAAGCGTAGACTTGCCTGTACGAAGAGATGTTAGCCATAGAAGTTCCAAAAAAAAAGATCCTATCCGGGAGACGCACCTCCAACCAAGTCTTTGATTGCTTTGCTCAAAGGGATGTCCGCCAAGGGCTTCTTAAGCTTCTGGGCCACAAGAGCCCTAAGAATATCCGTCGCTGAAACTGGAGCATCGGGTACCTGAGCCGCTGGGCCCGCACTGGGCGGTGGTGGTGCGGAAGCCGCCGGGGCAGCAGCTGCTGCCGCGACCGGAGCAGGTGCTGAAGAGGAAGTAGCACCCGCAGCCGCTGGCTCCGGCTCATCCTCTACAGGGTCGACGTCGTAGTAAATATCTTTGGCGTCCTTGTTGTAACACAGGATCTGGCGTTGAATGGAAAGAGCGGCGTCATGGGCTTCGTACTTGGAGGCCAATGTTCTCTTGGCCATCACGCCGAGCGTATCGGCAGGACCAACCTCAACAATTCTCTCTGTAGCCTTGTCGCCGAGTATGACATCCTGTGTTTCGATCCATCGGACCGGCGACGCGAACTGATATGCTAGAAGCTCAACGAGGAGCGTGTGAGCGAGCTCTTGCTCGACCTCGGGACGCATCTTTCCTGGTGTTGTTCGGGCCCGTTCTTCTGTGCCGCTCCGGAAAAAGTTGAAATCTCAAGGGTATCCGCAATTGAACTGTGAGGGGTATTTAGAAAGGGCGTTGACACATGGATTAGCGGCAATTGACGCGGAGAGAGGGAGATGTGGCCGCGGAGCGGAGGAGATTTTGCGGCGGCGGCGGGGGAGAAGAAAGTGGTAAAGGAAGAAAGAAATTCGAGACAGCAAAGGAGAAGAGGAAGCTTGTCTCGAGGAGCAAGCCGGAGGTTGGTGGAGCAGGTGCAGAGGCGGCGGTAGCAGGGTCGGCGACCGGGCTTCCGTGAATGAATATGATGGATGGGCAGTGTCAGACCAGACGGGCGGACAGGCGGACGAAAGGGTGACCGGCTTTGTTGGTAGCTGGCCCCAATGGATGGAGATTTTTGAGGGCGGAAACAGTGTGCACCGAGCAAGTATGCAGGTAAGGTAGCAAGGTAGGGGACTGATCTGAGCAGGGCCGGGCACTCCCTGATCCCGCTCCAGTGCTCAGCCTACCCGACTATCGCTAGGGAGGTCCAGCGGAAGCGTTGAGTCTGGGGCGCACCGCCTGCAGAAGCCTGTTGCGGGCAACCCAACGATCCCATCCGCTTAGCCAGAAGGGGCATGGCGACATGGGGGCATGGGGGTCTGGCTGGGATCATGGCGAGGGAGCCGGTCCACCAAGGTCCACGGGCCAAGGTCCCTGCAGTGGGCCACAATCCTTTCTTCATCACCATAGGGGTCTGTTTTGCTTGTCGCCGCACTTGTTTTGAATGGTCGACAATGAGTAAATATGGTCTATAGGTATGTATACCACCACGTAACCACTACATATGTACTGCTTCGGTATCTAGTATTAGATGCCAATGTCTTGACGGGGTCCCATGTTAGTAGGACGCCTCTCATATTCTAAGCCTGCAACCGTAGCATAGGCAGGTGACGGCGTAGCTATCGCTATAGCGTACCAAGGCGCGTTCCGGCTGGAGTGGTTGGGGAAAGGGAAGAAAAAAGTGTACCTCGCGAATGGTATTTTTCTGCGGATGACCTAAGGGCCCAATCACCGGAAGGAAATCAGGTCCCCCTCACTCGGACGATTTGCGCATCCTTTCCTGTCTGATTGGCCGGTGTTTGCTCCAGCTGCTTACACCGATACACAGCCAGATATGGACGCGCACACCAAAAAAATCTACCGTACAGATTCGCTACGGGGTCGCGTATACAGTACGGTGGTCGAGTACGGTGCGCTTAGACGCTCTTCAGCAAAGGAATTCCCTCAGTGATAAAAATACAGGAGGTAAAGGAATGAAAAATAAGGGAAAGCAGAATCCAATTGGGGGATGTGCAAACCACCTGCTAACCAATCGATTTCCTGGTGGTTGGTGAAGTACGGATACCGTAGGACCTGCCAGTACCGGTCCGGGTAACTGTGAGGTCTCCAAGCCGAGTTGTGGCCTAGCTCCCTCTCCCCCTCTGCCCCTCTGCCCTGCAGAGTCGCCCCATGTGCGCCTAGCACCACCCATGTTCCCAACCGAATCCCAACCCCTGCCTGGCCCCCGTTGGAGCGCTCAACGCTAAGTGATTTGTCTCGGGAGGTGTGAGGTGTGGCCCTGCCAGACAAACCTGCCCTCCCACCTCCCTCGCCTTGCTACTGTTCGAGCTCCTCTGCTGCGGGTGAACGGCCGGGCCAAATCTTCAAATCCCTCTTTTTATCCACCCACCGCTCAGTCCGTTCACTCTTTCGACAACCTCTCTTCCGTACTCCTTCCGCATCTCCTCCCCTCCATCCCCTCCTCCTCCACCATCCCCCTCTTCCTCTTCCTCTTCCTCTTCAGCTCTTCGCTCATCCCCAGCGGAGCTTGAACAATTGTGCCATTGTAAGGGAGCTGCGCACCGCAGTAAGCACGAAATCCCTTCAGACCATTGGCAGACTCTATTTCTATTCCCTCCTTCGAATCGTCCGGTGAGTGTTTACAGCAGTCCAAGGGCATTGTCAACGGTGCTGTGGTGGCCGAGAGACACTGACGGCGTTCATTGTCAGGCACAGCTGCAGAATATCCTTAACTCGACACGCCTGCCTGTCCCGCCCATAATGTACGGTTCCGGACCTCAGACGGGCATCTCCACCCCTCGCTCCCAGGCTTCCCTCCGCCCTCTCGTCCTTTCACATGGTTCTCTCGAATATACCCTTCTCATCCCGACTGCGCTTCACTTTAATGCCGCCCAATTGAAGGACGCTTTCGTTGCCACCCTTCCGGAACCGACCGACGAGCTTGCCCAGGATGACGAGCCGTCCTCCGTGCCCGAACTGGTTGCACGGTACCTAGGCTTTATTGCCCACGAGGTGGAGGAGGGCGATGATCCGGGATCTTTCGAAGAGGTCCTGAAACTCGTCCTCAACGAATTCGAGAGGGCCTTCCTGAGAGGCAATGAGGTGCATGCTTTGGCTGCGACGCTTCCTGGCATCGTCGAGAAGAAGCTTATCACCGTCCGATCATACTATGCCGCCCGTGCTGCCATCGAGAGGCCAATCAAGTACCACGAGTCGGCTCTCTTTAGGGAAGCGGCTGACGGCAATGCCGTCATCTACGCCGTGTTCGGCGGTCAAGGCAATATTGAAGAGTATTTCGAGGAACTCAGGGAGGTTTATACCACCTACCCATCCTTTGTCGAGGACTTCATCAACGCCGCTGCTGCACACCTGCAAAATCTCAGCCGAGATGAGCGCGCCTTGAAGCTCTATCCGAAGGGCTTAGACGTCATGAGATGGCTCAACAATCGCGACTCGCAACCGGACACGGATTACCTGGTTTCGGCTCCTGTCAGCCTGCCCCTCATAGGATTGACTCAACTGGCACATTTTGTCATCACGTGCAGAGTTCTGGGAAGCCATCCGGGACATATCCGCGAAAGGTTCAGCGGAGCTACCGGCCACTCCCAAGGTGTTGTTACGGCTGCTGCCATAGCCGCCTCGAAGAATTGGGAAACCTTCGAGAAGGCGTCGAGGGATGCTCTAACCATTCTTTTCTGGATTGGTTGTCGCAGCCAGCAAGCTTATCCGCGAACCTCGCTTGCGCCTACTACGCTTCAGGATTCTCTCGACAACAGCGAGGGTACTCCTACTCCCATGTTGTCGATCCGGGATCTTTCAAGGGAAGCTGTGCAATCGCACATCGACGCTACGAACCAGCATCTTCCTGAAGACCGACACATTAGCATCTCCTTGGTCAACAGTGCGCGCAACTTTGTCGTCACCGGCCCTCCGCAATCGCTGTATGGTCTTAACCTTCGGCTCAGGAAGGTCAAGGCCCCTACCGGCCTTGACCAAACGAGGATCCCTTTCACTGAGCGAAAGATCCGCTTTACCAACCGTTTCCTTCCTATCACTGCACCCTTCCATAGTCCGTATTTGAGGGAGGCTCAGAAGCATATCGAGGAGGATTTGCAAGACATCTCCATTCTGAGTGACAGCCTTGAGATACCTCTGTATGACACCAATACCGGTGAAGACATGAGTACGCTCAAGGGGCGCAACATCGTGCCCGATCTCATCCGCATGATCACCCATGACACGGTCAACTGGGAGAAGGCCACTGTCTTCCCGAGAGCTACCCACATCCTTGACTTCGGCCCCGGAGGCATTTCTGGGCTGGGCGTCCTCACAAACCGGAACAAGGAGGGCACAGGTGTACGCGTCATATTAGCAGGCACCATCGACGGTACCAACCCAGAAGTGGGCTACAAGCCTGAGATCTTTGACCGTGATGCGGAGCATGCCGTTAAGTATGCTGTAGACTGGGTCAAGGAGCACGGTCCTCGTCTTGTCAAGACGTCTGTAGGTCAAACTTTCGTTGATACGAAGATGAGCCGACTCCTTGGCCTTCCCCCTGTGATGGTAGCTGGTATGACCCCGACCACCGTCCCATGGGATTTCGTTGCCGCTACGATGAATGCTGGCTATGAGATCGAGCTTGCAGGTGGTGGTTATTATAACGAGCGTATCATGGCCGAAGCAATCAGCAAGATCGAGAACGCTATTCCCGCTGGCCGCGGTATCACCGTCAACCTCATCTACGTGAACCCCCAAGCAATGCAGTGGCAGATCCCCATGATTGGGAGACTCCGTGCTGAAGGTGTGCCGATTGAGGGCTTGACCATTGGAGCTGGTGTTCCTTCCATTGAGGTTGCCAATGAGTACATTGAGACTCTCGGTATCAAGCACATTGCGTTCAAGCCGGGCTCTATGGAGGCGATTCAGCAAGTCATCAACATTGCTAAGGCCAACCCTACCTTCCCGGTTATGCTGCAGTGGACTGGTGGCCGCGGAGGTGGCCACCATTCTTTCGAAGATTTCCATCAACCCATTCTTCAGATGTATGGCCGGATTCGGAAGGCTCCGAACCTAGTCCTTATTGCTGGAAGCGGTTTTGGCGGTGCTGAAGATACTTACCCCTACCTTACTGGTACATGGTCCACCAAATTCGGTTACCCTCCGATGCCGTTCGATGGTTGCATGTTCGGCAGCCGTATGATGACTGCTAAGGAGGCGCACACTTCCAAGAATGCCAAGAAGGCTATCGTTGATGCCGAAGGTCTTGATGACAGCGAGTGGGAAAAGACCTACAAGGGAGCCGCTGGTGGTGTCATCACTGTTCGCTCTGAGATGGGCGAGCCAATCCACAAGCTCGCGACGCGCGGTGTTTTGTTCTGGGCGGAATTAGACCAGAAGATCTTCAGCTTGGACAAAGCCAAGCGTGTTCCGGAGCTCAGAAAGATGCGAGACTACATCATCAAGAAGCTCAACAATGATTTCCAGAAGGTTTGGTTCGGCCGAAACTCTGCAGGCGAATCCGTCGACCTTGAGGATATGACCTATGGCGAGGTCATCCGCCGAATGGTTGAGCTCATGTATGTCAAACATGAGAAACGGTGGATCGACAAGAGTCTTGCCAAATTGACGGGTGATTTTATCCGCCGGGTTGAGGAACGCTTTAGCACGTCTCCCAGGGACTCTGTTCTCCAGAGTTACGCCGAGTTAGACGAGCCCTTTGCGGCCATCGAGAAGGTGTTGAAGGAATACCCTGAAGCGGATCGCCAACTTATCAACGCCCAGGATGTTCAGCACTTCCTTCTCTTGTGCCAGCGCCGCGGTCAGAAGCCCGTGCCATTTGTTCCTGTCCTCGACGAGAACTTCGAGTTCTTCTTCAAGAAAGACTCTCTCTGGCAATCCGAGGATCTGGAGGCAGTGGTCGACCAGGACGTCGGTAGGACTTGTATCCTCCAGGGTCCCATGGCCGTCAAATACTCGAAGATCGTCGATGAGCCGGTCAAGGATATTCTGGACGGTGTACACAACGGCCACATTCAGTTCTTGTTGAGGGACATCTACGAGGGAGACGAGTCTAAGATACCATCCATCGAATATTTCGGCGGCAAGCTTCTTGGTACCCACGATGATCTCGAGGCCGAGGGTTTGACCGTCTCAGAGCTTGAAGACAAGGTTGTCTACCGTCTTTCGTCTGCTCCGAATGCCACGCTGCCTGATATCAACTCCTGGATGCAGCTGCTCGCTGGCAAGGCATACTCTTGGAGGCACGCATTCTTCACGGCAGATGTCTTCGTGCAGGGCCAAAGGTTCCAGACGAATCCCATGTCGAGAATTTTCGCACCCACTCTGGGAATGATGGTTGAGATCGACTTCCCCAACGTGCCGTCAAAGACGGTTGTCACCATCAAGGAGCCATCCCACGGTGGAAAGCACGTCAAAACGGTGGAGATCAAGCTGGTTCACGATCGTGAGATTCTCTTGAATCTCATCGAAGGCCGTACCGTATTGGGCAAGCCGGTTGCACTTCCGCTGAGGTTCACCTACCATCCGGAGACCGGTTACGCTCCCATTCGTGAGGTCATGGAGTCACGTAACGACCGTATCAAGGAGTTCTACTACCGTATCTGGTTCGGCGACGAAAGTTGCCCCTTTGATGCCCCTGTTACCTCCAAGTTCGACGGTGGCCGTGCCACTGTGACAAGCGAGGCGATCAACGACTTCGTTCATGCGGTCGGTAACAACGGCGAAGCTTTCGTTGATCGGCCTGGCAAGGAGGTCTTTGCCCCCATGGACTTTGCCATTGTGGTCGGCTGGAAGGCCATCACCAAGCCGATCTTCCCTCGTGTCATTGACGGCGATTTGCTGAAACTTGTACACCTTTCCAACGGCTTCAGAATGATTCCTGGCGCCGAGCCGCTGAAGAAGGGCGACGTCCTGGACACCACAGCTCAGGTTAATGCAGTCATCAACCAAGATTCTGGAAAGATGGTTGAAGTATGTGGTACCATTACGCGTGATGGACAGCCTGTGATGGAGGTTACCAGTCAATTCCTCTACCGCGGTAATTATACCGACTTTGAGAACACTTTCCAGCGAAAGACGGAGACCCCGATGCAGCTCCATCTGGCAACCACAAAGGATGTCGCTGTTCTTCGCTCGAAGGAGTGGTTTTCACTCGAGGATGAATCCATCGACCTTTTGAACAAGACTTTGACCTTCAAGCTCCAGAGTCTCGTTCACTACAAGAACAAGAACGTCTACAGCTCTGTTGAGACCATCGGCGAAGTCTTGCTGGAGCTTCCGACCAAGGAGATCATTCAGATCGCCTCTGTTGAGTACTCTGCTGGTGTCTCACAGGGCAACCCGGTCCTCGATTACCTCAAACGTAACGGGTCTGCTCTTGACCAGCCTGTCAACTTTGAAAACCCGATCCCGCTGAACGGCAAGACTCCTCTTACCCTCAAGGCGCCCGCATCAAACGAGACATACGCCCGCGTTTCCGGGGACTACAACCCCATTCACGTTTCGCGTGTCTTCTCGAAGTATGCAAACCTACCGGGTACTATCACGCACGGAATGTACACTAGCGCTGCTGTGAGAAGCCTAGTAGAGACGTGGGCCGCCGAGAACCATATCGGTCGTGTCCGCAGCTTCCATGCTTCTCTCGTAGGCATGGTGTTGCCCGATGATATAATTGACGTCAAATTGCAGCACGTCGGAATGGTCTCTGGTCGTAAGATCATCACGGTGGTGGCCACTAACAAAGCCACCGAAGACAAGGTTCTTGTTGGTGAAGCTGAAGTTGAGCAACCCACGTCTGCCTATGTCTTCACTGGTCAAGGCTCTCAGGAGCAAGGCATGGGTATGGATCTGTATGCAAGCAGCGCTGTAGCCAAGGAGGTTTGGGACCGCGCAGACAAGCATTTCATGGACAATTACGGTACGTATCCGAAGCGCATCCCACGATCTATGGTTTCACTAACATGTGCTAGGCTTCGCGATCACGAACATTGTGAGGAACAACCCCAAGGAGCTAACCATCCACTTTGGCGGACCCCGCGGCAAGGCCATCCGTCAGAACTACATGTCCATGACCTTCGAAACGGTTGCCTCGGACGGCACTGTGAGGTCCGAGAAGATCTTCAAGGAGATCGACGAGAACACGACTTCCTACACGTATCGGTCACCAACCGGCCTGCTCTCTGCAACCCAATTCACCCAGCCCGCCCTCACCCTTATGGAGAAGGCTTCTTTCGAAGACATGCGCGCAAAGGGTCTGGTCCAACGCGACAGCACTTTCGCTGGGCATTCATTGGGTGAATACTCCGCGCTTGCCGCGCTGGCAGAAGTCATGCCCATCGAAAGCTTGGTGTCTGTTGTGTTCTACCGTGGTTTGACGATGCAAGTTGCTGTCGAACGTGACGAGACCGGCAGGTCCAATTACTCTATGTGTGCCGTTAACCCTAGCCGCATCTCGAAGACCTTCAACGAGCAGGCTCTGCAGTACGTCGTCGAGAACATCTCAGAGGAGACCGGATGGTTGCTGGAGATTGTCAATTACAACATTGCCAACATGCAGTACGTCTGCGCTGGTGATCTGCGTGCGCTTGACTGCCTCACCAACGTGACCAACTACCTCAAGGCTCAGAAGATCGACATCCAAGCCTTGATGCAGACTATGACCTTGGAGGACGTCAAGTCTCACCTTGTTGAGATCATCCGGGGATGTGCTCAGCAGACGGAAGCTAAGCCGAAGCCGCTCGAGCTTCAGCGAGGCTTTGCCACGATCCCTCTGCGCGGTATCGACGTGCCTTTCCACAGCACTTTCCTCCGGTCAGGCGTCAAACCTTTCAGGAGCTTCCTGCTCAAGAAGATTCACAAGACGTCTATCGATCCCAGCAAGCTTATTGGCAAATACATCCCGAACGTCACTGCCAAACCATTCGAGCTTACCAAGGAATACTTTGAAGATGTGTACCGGTTGACGAACTCGCCCAAGATAGGCAACATCCTCGTCAACTGGGACAAGTATGAGGGCAAGGGCGAGGAGGCAGAGGCGACTCCTCAGGCATAGATGTAGATTGGTTACGACTGGAGCTGGGCTAATGTGGCGTCTCATGCATTTTACGGGTTTCTGCGTTGTTACAGAGCATGTATATATCCACGTTATGATTTGGGATAAGGATCAGAGAGGCTACAAAAATGTGTAATTTTCTATAGATTGCAGGGGTTATAAGCAGATAATCAGTCATTTTACCTCCTTAGATCAGTGTGACTTCAACAACGTGACAGTGTAAGTGTGAACGATCGTATTGTTCTACGAAGTATACTCAGTGGACGCAACCGCAAACCTAATAATAGGATAAAACGATGAGGCACTTGTAGAGGACTAGACTTCTTGCTCTGTTACGGACAAAAGCCAACTGCTGAGCCCGGCGCCTGCTTCACCCCTGACCTGCAGTGCCGTTCGGAGTTCCGTGGCGGTGGTGGCGCCCAAGATCCCCGCGGGCGAATGGGCGATAAGGCGACCTACACTTTTTCCCGGCCGAATGTTTACATCAACCTTCCTTAGCGGTTGTCACCTTTTGCGACCTGGCGACACCCAATCCAACGCCCCTCTCGACCCCACTGCAGACGATTCCTGTGCATTCCCGACCCCATAGACTCACTCTCCTTCGTCTGGCTTACAGTCCGATCTCAACGGTCATTCACCAAACGCACCGCTCTCTCCAATGAATCGACGCACGGGGGAGACCCCCATGGACTTCGAATGGGAGAAGGGCACGGGTCCCATCGATCTCACCTCTCCCTTCGTGACCGCCGTCCAACAAGTCAACGGCGCCGCGAGAAAGCGTAAGTTCGACCTTTTCCTGGTTCCCGCCCGGGAATGGGATGTCCAGCAGACTTGATCGTCGTCACCCTGACGCGCACCAATAGGACCGCACAGCGCGTTCGAGTCGCCCTCCAAGCCGCAGACACCTAGCCTCCGCGAACCCAACAACCAGCCCTTCTTCTTCTCTTCGACCACGAACCTCGGCGGCGCGAATAGCAACTACGGGAAGCCGCCGCCGTACCCGCCCCCGAAGGCGCACCTCTTCAACACCCCGCGCAAGCTCGACGTCGACTTCTCCTCCGGCGGCGAGACCCCGCAGACGCCCGACAACGGCAACGTCGGCGACAGCGAGGCCACGCCGGACACTTCGAATAGGGATAGGGAGACGGCCGGGTCCGGCTTCCGGTTCCGGATGAACAACCTGATGTCGAGCCCGGGGAAGAAATCGGGGCGGCGGGACAGCTGGATGCGGCTGTTCACGAACAGCTCGCCGGGCAAGGGGGAGCCTACCAAAACGTCGTCGAAGTCCTCGTCGGACAACAAGGACAACAAGGATGATCTGTTCTATTCTCGCAAGGGCGAGAGGCGGATCGCCAGGCGGAGGGCCAAGTCCGAGAAGGAGAACCGTAATCGGCGGAGGGACCGAGCGGGCGAGTCAAGCGATGAGGAGGAAGACGACGGCAGGCGCGGGCAGGCGGGCGGTCACCGGGACGGCGAAGGGGCGTCCGCGGTCGGGGCGGGGGCGAAGCTGGAGTCGACCAAGGAGAACGTGGTGGCGACAATCTTCGCCTTCATCGAGACGCACCCGAACCTGCCGCACATCCTCTCCTTCTACGCCCAGCTCCTCCTCAACGTCTTCCTCGTCTTCTTCGTCATCTACGTCGTCTACAGCTTCTGGACGGCGATCCGGCAGGACGTTGACATCGAGTCCCAGAAGGCCATCGCCGAGGTCATGCTCGAGATGAAGCAGTGCGCGGACAGCTACCTGGACAACCGCTGCGACCGCGCCACCCGCGTGCCCGCGATGGAGACCATCTGCGCCAACTGGGAGAAGTGCATGAACCGGGACCCCAAGGCCGTCGGCCGGGCCCGCGTCTCCGCCCACACCTTCGCCCAGATCTTCAACTCCTTCATCGAACCCATCTCATACAAAGCCATGGTAAGTGATCGATTGATTACTCTACATCATATCGGCCATGGAATCCCCTCTCCGGAAGGGGAACAAGCTGCTAACATACACAACCCACATCCAGATCTTCACCCTCGCCCTCATCTTCGGCTGCATCGGCATCTCCAACTTCGCCTTCGGCTTCTTCCGCACCAAGGCCGCCAGCAGCAGCCATCATCCACCACCACAGCAGCAGCCCTACCCACATCAATATATAGGCCCGCCGCCGCCGACCCCCCAGCGCGTCCCTAGCGGCGCGCTCATGTACGACCAGGCCTTCTACACTCCTTACCAGAATCGCGCCCGACCGCTCGAGGGCGCCGGCGTCGAACCGACGCCGAGCGAGCATCGGCAGGCGTTGGAATGGGATCGGGCGTGAGAGCCCGCGTCAATGCGCTCAGCACCCGATGACCTGGCCTGACACGGGCTAATTTCTCCCTCTTTTTCTTCATCTTCCTCTTCCCTTTGGGTAGTTTTGTAAGACTACCCTCTCTTCGATGTACAATATATCTATCCCAAATTTTTCTTTAACTCTTCCTTTTTTCTTATCTCCCTTGTCTTTCCTGTTCCTCTTTTTTCCTCGTTTGATTGGGTTTTTGTGCGGATGGGAAAGGGGTGGGTGGGTATCGGCGCATGTTTTTCCGTTTTTGGTCGCTGTGGGGTATCCTGGAATTTGGGGCGTACGGTTACACCAGCATCAGGTGTGACAGACGCGTTTGGCGGAGGGTATCTGATGCTTTTCTTATGGCGTAACTGGAGTGTCCTTTTGCCGTAAAACAATGACTGGGCGAGTGATCACTTTCTTGTTTCATCGACCGCGTCCGTTCTGAAATCTCTTGAGCACGTTCGGCCCGACCTCGTCGTACTCCTGTTTCGTGACGAAGAGACCCTTCATGATGTCGCGGTTGGACGCGAGGCGTGCGCCGCCGGTCCAGGTAGCTTTTATGGGACTTGTGAAGAAAGGTGTCAGTATATAACGAACGCGATTGCGAAGGAAAAGGGGTGACTCACTCCGGAGCGCGCTGGACATCAAGCGGCCAGTCCGCGTCAAGCAGCTGACGGAGGTCGCGACGCAACCGCTCGATAAATCCCGGCAGCAAGCTGGTGCCGCCAACGACGAGGACGTTGGCGAGATAGGCGGGCCGCAGGCCCTCCGGGAGCGCCCGCACGCTCTCCAGCACGACGTGGGCCAGGCCGGCCTGCGGGGAGCCGACATCGGCGGGGGCGAAGAGGAGCTCCGGCGTGGCGAACCGCTCGTTCCCGATGGTGAGCAGCTCCTCCCGCGGCCCGGCGGCGGGGCCGAGCCGCTTGCTCTTCAGCGTGGCGACGGGGTCGTGCGGGCGCAGCTCGCCCCGCTTCCGCGTTTGGTAGTCCGGCAGGACGTAGTCGACGACAACGGTCTGGTCGGGCGGGGCGCCGCTGCCACCGCTGCGGCCACCGTTGAGCTCCTGCCGGGCCCGCTCGAGGTCGCGGGCGAAGTCGAGGGAGGTGAAGCAGGCGGCCTCCTTGATCTCGTTCATCAGGTGGGTCTCGTCCCACATGTTGTAGTGGCGGATGGAGACCTGCTCCTTGAGGTAGTTGGTCAGGAAGAGGCCGCCGATGTCGAGCCGGCGGATGGCGGGCTGGATGGGCGTGCCCCGGTACAGCGGCGTGACGGTGGTGTGCGAGTAGCCTGCGTCGATCACCAGGCGGTACTCGGCGGGCTTGGGATGCGGGAGGGATGGCGTCTCCGGGGACGCCGGGGCGGCCCCGAAGGAGGGAATGTCGAGGTAGGCGTTGAGGGCGGGCGCGAGGCTGCGGTAGTAGGATGCGAACTGGAACTCCTCGAAGATCATGATGTCGGTCTGCCGTTGGAGGTTCTGCGGGCAGTTGGGGGCCTCGGTGAGGATGAGGTTGGTCTCGCGCGGATCGCACTGTGTTCAATGGGTGTGTGTGAGTAGAGGTCGTCGAAGGGAGAGAGAGCAGCATCGCAGGTCGCATGTGTGTGTACCTTCAGCGCGGCGTTGTCCGCAAAGAACGCGTCGTTCCAGATGAGCCGCTCGCACTCCCAGTCGACCAGGAAGCCCTTGGCGACCGGTCGCCGAAAGGACATCTCGCCGAAGTCATCGCAGGTCGCGAGCTGGGCGCCGACGTACGTCTTGCGGTCGCGACTGCGGGCGACGCAGTTGGGAATGACGCGACAGTTATTCTCCGGATCGGCATCGCCGGTGGAGAAGCCGGCCTTGATGGTGTATGCGCCGTTGTCCACCACCAGCGTCGGACGTGATGCGAAGTTGGCCTGGGGGGCCTTTTTCTTGGGAGGCATGGAGTGGAACGGAGGAAGAAAAAGTTGTGATTGTAGGAAGAAATCGACCAGAGTCGAGGAACGAACGGACTGCGGAGGTTGCGGAGGAGGATGGGAGATCCAGATCTACCCGACCCATCGCCGAAGCATCACCGACAAGAAAACCCTCCTCTCCACATTCACATTCACTTCCTGTTTCCCCACCACAACATCACATAATAATACACCACCGTTCGGGGACCTACAGAAAGAAGAACAAGAAGAAAGAGCTCATCCTCCCGCTTATTCACACCCGCAAGCCAGGAGGAAAAAAAGAAGAAAATACCATGCCACCCTCCACAACACCGGCCGCCGGCCTGCAAGATCTGCTCGACCTCACCCGGGACACAAGCACACTGCTCACAACCTTCCAAACCGCCCTCAGCAGCACCTCCAGCTCCAGCTCCAGTACCACCACCATCACCACCACCACTCCCAGCAACACCGCCGACATCCCACCACCCCTCCCCCTCCTCCGCGACGCCTCCACCCTCCTCAAAGCGCACACCACCAAACTCGGCCTTCTGCTGCTCAACCGCCCCTTCACCGCGACCGCCATTGCCACCGTCCTACGCGAGGCGCGGGGGACGTGCGTGATGGGTCTTATGAGCGTCGCCGCGGCGACAGCGACAGCGACCGACGGACGCCTTGACAACAGCAGCAACAGCAGCAGCAATATCCCCCCCGCGGTGCTAGGCGATGAGATCCGTCGCCGAGTTCTACGGCTCCTGCGCGCGTTCGCCGAGATGGTGGCGGAGGTTGGGAGGGTGTGTGAGGGGGAGATCCAAGCACCATCGCCGCCGCGGCAGCAGAAGACGGATGGGAAGGCTAAGGATGCGAACGCGCACGCGCACGCGCACGCCCTGACCTCCACGGCGACTGTATGGGAGGCGTGCGACGCGCTGGTGAGCTTGGCGGATCTCGGTTTGGCCGGCTGGCTGGCCCGCCAGGCGGAGGGGTATCGCGAGATGCTCGTGGATGCCGTGGGGGAGTTGCGGGAGTGGGCTGCTGAGACGGACGGCGATGATGACGAAGAGGACTTCGCCGATGGAGACGAAGACGAAGGAAAGGAAGAGGAAGACGCACTCTTCGCCCCGCCCCCGCCCCCGCTCTCCGATACCAAACTCCGTGAGCAACTCAGTCAGTCCCTGAGTAAACTGCACTCCCTCGCCCTCCTGTACCAGGCGCTCATCAAGCGGCGGTTGAAAACGGTTCCCGACTCCTCCTCCTCCTCCTCCCATAACAAAACCATCGACGCGCTGATGACGCACCTCCGCGCCATCCCAGACGAGGCGGACGAGCTGGCCGCGGCGTTTTACGCCCGCGACCCGGAGCGTGCCAGCGCGTGTCTGGAGCGCTGTGTGGCGGCGGGGGCGGCGGCGGCCGGGCTGGTGGCGCGCGATTGGCGGGGGCAGGAGGATGGGTTTACGGTGTGGGAGAGGCGGTGGAGGGAGGCTGTTGTTGTTGTTGGTGGGAAGGGGGGGGATGGGTCGTGAGAGGGATGGAGGGGGAGGGGGTTGGCTTTTGTTTTGCTGAGGTAGAGGATGGATGGGAGTGGAATGGAAGATAGTACGATGGACTTTCTGGCGGATGGCATGGAAGAGTCACGAACAGCGTTCACATAGCATAGCGAAAGATCCTTTTTTTCCTGGAGAAAACTCAGTATCCTGTCTTCCTTCTTTTCTTATCTAGCTCGAAGCCTTTCCCTTTTCCTTTTGGATTGAAGAAGATGAAGAGCAAGCAAAGACGACTGAAAGAAGCAGAGACGTTCTCTCGCCCCCAGAAGAACATCAACGGACAACGACAACGATGCAAAAGGTATATTGCCATACAGGGAAAGAAGCAAAACAGAAGAAGAAGACGAAGAAAAGAAAACCCGGAAAAGTGCTAACGGTGAGAACGAGAAAGAAGGAAAGGCAACACCTCTCGCGCAAAGTCCTGAGCCATCCCTCCCCCTTCATCCATGGAATCCATCCATGGACCCATGCCATCAAAAATCCCAAACAAAAATCGTACACATTTTCCACCCGCAACACAGAACCTAAAAAAGGGAACAAAGAAAAAAAAAGAAGATTTTCTTCCGGTCAGAAACAGAAAAACCCCAGCGACGCCATACAATACGTAATCCCATTCCATGCCATCCCATGCCATCCACTCCACAGTATCCATGCTACCCTTGCTTCCCCCACGGTTCCCAGAAACACGGAGCTAAAAAAAGAAGAAATTCCCCGACATTGCACCTAAAACATCGCGCCATCCTGCACCGGCTGCGTCCCCACCGCCCCCGACACCGACACCGACACCGACACCGACGACACCGACCCCGAAGCCGACTGCTGCGGCTGATGCTGCTCTCCCGCCCGCCCACTCAAGCTACGTCCCTCACTCGACGCCTTCCGGAGGCGCTGGCGGGGAAGCCGGCTGGAGGTGGAGCCACGGCGGTCGGCGTCCTCGGCGGCCGCACCTCCCGACGACGGCGGTTGGAGGTCTTCGAACTGGCTCTTGATCTGGCGGACGGAGCCGTCGTGGGTTTCGGAGCGGCCGAAGCCGAAGCGGCGACGGAGCGGGTTGAGCGGGGGCACCGGCGGCGGGGGCGGCTCGGTGGACGTGCCGTTGCGCAGGGACGCGCCTGCCGGCAGGGCGACGGTGTCGACGACGGAGGTGGAGGAGATGAAGGTCGGCTCGGAGATGTCGTGCTTGTTGATCGACTTCTTCCGGTTGGCGGCGAGGCGGGGGCCGGGGGCTGTGGGCATGGCTGCAGCTGCTGCTGGCGCCGGGGTGGATGCGGTTGATAGTGGGGGTGTTGAGTTTGCTGAATAGGGAGGGACGGGGCGTGATGAGAAGCTCGATGCGGAAGGGCTAGGCAGAGGACGGGAGCCCATGGGTATGCCGGTGGCCGAACCTGCGGTCGGGCTGGGTTGAAGCGTGGATCCGGGTACCTGAGCATTATCCGTGTTGATCGGCTGAAGTCGCTTGGGGTCACGGCCGCCGGGTCCGACCAGATTACTGTTGGTACGGGCGCGCGCGCGGGCTTGCTGTTCCGGAGGGGATGCGTGTCTCCCATAGGCCTGTGGGGCCGGGAAATGCATGCTCCCCGTCGTGGGCTGGCTCGAGTTGGCCGTCATGCTTGATGCCGCGCTTTCCTGGCTCGAGCGGGCCTCGAGCGTCTCCCGCTGGCTCCCGGGACGACTGCTGGACCGGTCAGCGGAGACCTCGGAACTGGATCGATCTCCCCCCCACGCTTTGGCAGGATATGAGCCGTGCGCGTTGTATGTCTGTGACTGCTGCCCGAGTGAACGGCGCAAGCCCTCTTCGTGCTGCACCGGCGGACTGGCCTGCTTGGTGAGTTTCCTGAAAGCATTAGCCCTGCTGTCAGGACGATCCTGTTCCTCGGCGCTTTCCGTCCGCTCGTTCGCGAATGATAGGGATGTGTTGCTTGCATTAGCAGACGATGTTCCTAGATTGAACATCTTCATCGCCTTTGAGGACCCTTCTTGTTTCGAGGCCGCAGAGTGATCTTTGGCGGGCTTCGGCCTCAGCTTGTCGAAGGCCTTCCATGGTCCGGACGTGAATGCAGTGGGAGACTCGGACCGTTGCTCTCCTTCCACTTTCTGCCTCAAACTCTCCTGGATCGCCTTTTGACGTTGCGCCAACTCGAACGCAAACGCCTCACGCTCTTGTTGCGTCTCGGTGCTGGCATTGCGCGTGTGCTTTCTTCGTAACTCTTGCTCCCATGCTGGTAAGCGCGGGGACTCCTGACCGCTGCCACTACCACGTTTGTCCGCATCTGAAGCTGCGTGGTCAGCAAGCCCCGGATTGCCATGCCTAGTGGAATTGAGAAAGTCATCTTCTTCTCTCAAAGCACCGTCGATGTCCTCCAAGTCCCACGGGTTCGAATGGGTATAGCTCGAATGAGCCGGCGTGCCGAGATTGAATCCCGGATGACCTGCGGATCCATTCGCATCGCCACTGTTATTGTGCGCTCGGGCGAAGGGTTCATCGTAGTTGGAAGAGGCGTTGCTTCCACTGCGAAGATGCTGGCGTACAAGTCCGCTCAGCCCACCGTTGGCCGGGCCCAGTGTAGGCGAGTCGATACCACTTGCATCGGGTTCGGTTGCCGATTCTTGAGAAGAGTTGCCCTCCCCTGCTGCTCTGTTCTGATTCGACGTCGGATCCTGGAGCCCCGGTGAAGGCATGGGACTCGTACCCTTCAAGGCCGGATGGTCTTGCAGAGGTGGAGGCATCTGCCTCGAAGCAAGTAGAGCCTCGCGTGCAAGGTCGATCGGGGTGCCTGCGGCAGCAGTCTGGCGGTCGCCATCCGCCACACCGCACAGCGAAGCAGAAGTCATGGTCTGGGAAGGGCTGTCTATGGTGACTGAGAACCGTATACCTAGCTGATTTTCCGCGCTCGGGGAGGTATCAAGCGCTGTAGAACCACTCTGCGAGTTGGCAGGCTCCAAGGACAAGCCATCAAGAGGCTTCTGGTGCTCATTTACGTCGGATGACTCCGGCTTCGGGGATGACTCCGGCTTCGGGGATGCCGTTGCCGTCGGGATTTGTTCCTGTTTGAGCGAAGGCATCTCTCGGCCTTGTTGCATCTGCATCTGGCGGTGAAGGTATTGCTGTTCGTCGAACTGTTTCGGTTTGTTGAAGGCGCCCATCGCGGTCGCCTTGCCGCGATCGCGCGGCTGGATCGCAGACTGCAGGGCACTGAAATCTTCAACGTCGCTTCCGAGAGGGCTCAAAGGTGGGGAGGGATAAGACGGGTTGATGGGGCTGGAAGCAGAGGATTGCGTGGTTCGGATAGACCCTGGGGCCACGAAGTGTCCGGATGCCATGGGCGGAGATGGTGTGCTCGGCCCGAACGACTGGTTGAACCGGTCGTGCAGACTGGTGGCGCTTCTCGTCTGCAGGGTGAACGGTAGGGTCTTGCCGGAGAGGGTCCGCTGTTTTTGGAGCGAATTGAGTCTCATCATGGTGGAAGACTGCCGTTCGTGGATATGCTGGTCGAGGCTCTGTTCGTACAGGCGTCGAGTCTTTGAGACGGCCCTTTCAGGGGCCGAGGCCGGTGCAGGCGTTGCAGTAATGGCAGTCGCTGGAGCCGAAGATGGTGCACCCGTAGTACTTTGCGAAGCTTCGGACGTCGCTGCTGTGGACGATCGTGTGGTGTTTGTCGGGCCAGACGTTGTCGAGGACGACGTCTCCCGTCGATAGCTCAAGCTCGAGATGGAAGGTGAATAAGAGCGTCCAACACCACCATCTTCACCATCGTCGGCTTGTTTGCTCAACTCGGATGCCTCCGCCTGCGCCTGTGCCTGTTCGGTCGCTTTGTTCCGGCGGAAAGCGGTGGTGCCAACATCGTCGTGATATAACGCCCGGCCCCCCATGCTTCCCGCCGCCGAATGCTTCGACGACCCGGAAGTGGGCACGCGATAGACCTTTTGTCGGCCGCCGAATAGGACATTGCCTTCTCCCGGTCGAGCGCGGCTCATGATGCTGCCATGCTGCGAGTCGTTGTCCGTGCCGTATCCGTCCCCGGAGCTTTGCCATGTCGGCCGGATCGATCCATTGACCGACGAGACCTCGGCGATATCCGTCAGGCTGCTGACGGCGAATCCGTGCTCGTAGAGGCGCGAATGGCGTTTCGGCTGGAGCACGCTGTCGTCGCTGGCCTTGCCCAGCACCGAGGCCGGGTCGTCCTGTTCTCGCAGCATGCTGAACCGCGTGGACAGCGTCGGCATGATCAGGCTGGTGCGGAAGTCATCGTTGGACGGGAGGGCGGTGGCCAGGTTCAATTCGAGTTTCGGCTCGGCAGCCGCCGGGGCCTTCTTGACCTTCTTGCCCTTCTTCGACTCCGCGAGCGCGTCCTTGGCGGTATCATTCGGCGCCTCCTTCGACTTCTTCTTGGAGAGGAACCCCATGGTCACTCGGCACCACCGACGGGCGAGCCCGACGAGACTGGATCAGCGTGCTGCGGCGGTGGTTTAGCCTTCGAAAGGCTCGTCGTTCGATCGCTGGGGCGCCGCAAGGAGAGGGAGGACGTGACGTCCGTCGGTCGAGCAAAGAAGTCACGCTAAGCAATGTAGAAAGGATTATCGGCGTCCGAATGGTGTTCGCATCAAAACGGTGTCGGGTGTGGCTGGATGTTGAACGGCCGTTCCGGCGCGGTGTACGCTTTCTTTCCCCCTGGGTTCGCGGCGGTTGTCGTGGTGGAACGGCAGCATAAGTTGGTACGAGGGAATGATTATCGCGGCTGAGGTCGCAGGAGGTCAAAGCTCTCTCCGGGCAGGCAGCGGGCTGGGGTTTTTCGAGAGAGCGAGAGAAAAGGAAGGGAAGAGAGCGAGGGACACGGTCGGAAATCCGGCGATCCGCGGGCAGGATTGGCGCTGCGGTCGCTGGTCGTGGGCGATTATGAAGGCGCAAGGTGCGCAAGGAGGACGGAGAACGAGGGTGGGCGTCGTCGAAGAGCGAGGGTGTAGCGAGGGTATCCCCCGAAACGAAGGGAAGGAGAAAGGGTGAGGTTTCGGGTTGGGGGGTGGAGGGTGGAGGGTGGAGGGTGGAGGGTGGAGAGAGGCGTGCGGCGGTGCGGTTGCGGGCGAGTTTGGGAACGGACGGGATGGTAACGAGCGACGGGGGGCAGAGGACAGAGGGCAGATGGAGGGCAGAGGCACACGCCAACCACACTGCAAAGACCAAGGATGACCATCGTCGCCCGCCGTCGTCTCACCGTTTCACATCCTTTTTCTTTCTCACTCTTCCTCTCTTCCTCTCTCTCCTGTGGCACAGTGGCACACCCCTCGACCCCTGGCAGCCAAAAGGACCAAAAAAAAGTGGAGTGGACCCCTTCGTCGAACGGCCGCGGGCGGCTCCGCAGTACCTGAGTAGTAGGACGGAAAGGGTCCCGGGCGGTCCTTGGTCGAAGAATTACACCAAAAAGCCGATAGTAGTATCGTAGTAATTAAACCTTCGGTGGTGGCCTTCCCATTAGTAGTAGCTGGTAGGATCCAACTATCTCACTCGCCCTCACTCGCTCCGTACCTGAACTGACTGCCCTGATAGCCCCTGAGGCTGCAAATGCTCAAAAATCCCTGGAATGAATTTCATAACCTGGGAGAAAATCCAACCAACCAATCAACCTGAGATGAGATAGATGCAAGGTGCGCAGTTGCGGATGCGGATGCAGCTGGCGGGCCTCCCATCATCCCTGCCTAGTTCTAGTCCCTGTGCCTGTCCCTTGTGCCTTGTCCCTTGTGCCTTGTGCCTTGTGCCTGTCCCGCTCTTCCCCCCTCGCCGGCGCCCCCCTTCTTCGCTTGACTTTCCGCCAATCAACCACCCGTCGATGTTGTGAGCGAGCGAGCGAGTGAGGGTGAGGGGGGGCCAGACCAGCCAGACCACTTCATCTCACGCCCGGTTCTTCTGAATGGATTAACCGTTCAGGTACTACACAACAGCCATAACAGAGTGTTGTAGACGAATGATAAGTACCTGTGGTCTTGACCTGCACGTAGTGAGGTACAATTATATCAGTTCACGAGCCAGATTAGTACCTTAAGAGACAACAATAATAAGATCCTCAATTATCGCACTCAAATCACCCCCCCCCCCTATCCTGCTGATGTACCTGACCCGCCCCAACGGATCGCGGTCACGGTGTTCCTTCCCTTCAGATAAAAGTCAGCCAACCAACCAACCGACCGACGAGGAGTACAGTACACAGAGGTACTAGGACCGACCTCTGCAACCCACCTATCAAGAGGTACTTAGCGAAATACGAACCGCCGAACCACCCTCTACAGTACCCACCTACAAGGTACTGATATTACATCCCCGGTGTATAGCAGATCACATTCTTCCGAAGCAAAATCACCGCACTCCAACCACCAGTAAGTATGGCTGTAGCAACTTCGTGTTCGAGTAGTAGTAGTAGTAGTAGTAGTAGTAGTAGTAGTAGTAGTAGTAGTAGTAGTAGTAGTAGTAGTAGTGGTAGTAGTAATTCCGCGAATCTCTTCACCACATCTCGCCCTCCCCTCCAATCAATTAGAGTCAGAATGTACAGTGTATAGAGGTATGTTTGTATGTGCGTGAACATTACGCCGGGATGATTTAGATAGAATCAAATCCACGAATTCGACCTACATACATAATTTCAAACCTATGTACTCACAGGATCTCTAAGTCGAACGTGCACCCTGCCCTCCCCTCACAGCTCATCCCTCGTCGACTCCGCGGTAGTGGCGCCGTTGCCATGCTCGCCCACCGCGCAGCCAGCCGGCGTACCCACCTCCATCCGATACACGCACTTCTCCTCCTCGACCACCTTCCAGATCTCATCCGTCTCCGCGCAGCCCAGGATGACCGTCGTGCTCCGGTGCGGGCCGTTCCAGCAGTGCTGGCCGTTCTCGAACTTCAGCGCCAGCCGCGCGCCCGCCCCCAGCCCCTTGCCGTTCGCCGGCACGTCCTCGTCGACCGTGACCGTCTCGATCCGCGCGAACTTGCCCATCCCCGTCGACGCCCCGCCCTTCTTCGGCTTCTGCGTCGTTTTGTCCATCCAGCAGAACTCGTACGTGTACTCCCCCGCATCCTTCGAGACGCACTGTCCCTTGAGCGCCCGGAAGATGTCCTCGGGCCCGTAGTCCTTGGACAGGTCGTCCCGATGCTTCTGCAGCTCGTTCTCGACGTTCTTCAGTTCTGCCTGCGCAGCACTCAGTCGGCTGCGCGCCTCCGTGACAGCCTTGGATTCCGCAATGTCGCCGTCCGGGGCTGCCAAGATGCCGTTCTCAATGAGCAGCACGCGGAGATCACGTAGCTTGCGATCCACCCATTCTCTGACAGGCGCAGGGAGATATGCCTCAAACTGGTACACTTTACTTCTGTAAGCGTCCCATCATAACAGACGTGGTTCCAGTGATACTTACAGACATCAACCTCACCCAAGTCGGATTGCTGGAACTCGTCCCAATCAATGCCGTTCTCCTCATCAGACTTGAGGATCTCATCCAGGTCACGTTCAAGCGCAGATTCGTCTCCGGAGGAGAGCTCTTGAGCAGCATAGTCCTCCCATCTCTTCACCGCTCTCTTGACACCTTCGTCATTGAAGTTAGGGTTGTACTCCTCTTTGAACGCGCTCAATATGTCCTCCAGAGTCTTCACCCGTTCCCTGGCCGCATCTCGCTGAGCCCGCACGTTTGCAAGAGAATTCCTCATTTCGTCAATCCTGTCACGCGCCAGCCTAGTCAAGACAGCGATCTTGCCTCCCGACGGAGTGGCCTTGACAACTCTCGATTTCTCATTCCGCTCGACTTCGCTGACCTCCTTTTCAAGGCCAGCCACCTTCAGAGACTGGCCTTCGATCTGGCTAGCGAGTGTGGTGATCCTATCCTCCACTTCTTTCCGCACCCTGCTTGCTTCCGCAAGGAGCTCCTTTCGCCGCTTGCTAGCCGCGGAGAGAGCTCTCTGCCGCTGTTCGTCGTGCTTTCGCCATTCCTTGCCCACCTCCTTGCAGCGGTCTTCACACTTGGTCCCCCCGACCGCTTGCCATTCGTCACTGCCATCGCAGCACAGTTCGTAATCACATATCCCGTCGTTCACGTGGGTGAAGGGTATGTAGCTCGGCCGATGGCCTTTGTTCTTGCAGTAGAAACCAGGCAACGCCAGCGTGCTGTTGAAACCGTCGGAGGCCACATCGGGCGGGGTGGCCGGTGACAGCGGCGAGATGAACGCACACGCCGATGTGCCGGGTTCGTCAGATCCGTCAGGGCAATCGCAGTAGTCGTCGTTGACGCGCGCGAAATCCACTTGGATGGAGGGGTTCGATATGCACGTGAAGGTCTCGCCCGCGGGGTAGAATTTCGCAACTAGGAGAGATCCAATGTGTCAGTGAAGTGAATCGTGGAAAATACCCAGAGACGTTCACGTCCCGGGAGCGTTGTGTGGAGAACGTACACTCTGGCCCGACCCCTCGAGGCCGCTTAGCTTCGGACGCTGACGCTGCTGCTGCTACCGGAGCCAGCGCGGCGCAGAGAAGGACCGTTGACTCGATCCAGACACCCCTCATCTTTCAAACATATCCCAGGGCCGGTGTGAAGCGAAAAGTCGTGGAAGACTGCTGCTGCAATGATGGAGCTCGCGGCAATGGACAGGTAAACACTTGGGTGAGGTGGTCCCTCAGGGTGGTTTGGGCTGTGGACCTCAGCTGCCCGCTTATCGATGACGCACCGGACGGAATTACTATCTCCTCCGAGGCGAGCTTCCACCTCACCTGCAATGTCCACCCCAGGATGCCCAGTTATACGATATTATTTACCTACTAAGTTATCAAGTGCTTCGTGACAATCCGATAGAAAAGGGATATACATATAAATGTAAGTCAGTAAACGCCTTCGGCTGTGCCAATGACTACTCTAGCTGCCGAGAGCCTCTTGCGACGTCACGTTTAGCCGTCCGCCTCTTTTTATCTCATATCAATGAATTGTTTCCTCCCTCCTCGTGTTCTGAGTTCGTTTCATCTCCTGTCGTTTCTATCTGGTCCTCCGATATGAGGATGTCCAATGCCTACAATCTCGTCTATTCCAAGGCAGGCTCCTGAAGGATTCCAATATGGATCCATACCACAGCTGCTCCTCATGCTCTGTTTCTTCCCTGGCTGCCGGTGGCACCTTCTCTACCTTACATGCCAGAAGCGACGAGGGAGTGGCTTCTCTCTACAGCAACCTTCCTACCCGTCCCGGCCAGACGGGAGAGTCACGCCACATGAATGAATTGTCCTTGGCTTTTCCACGTCTCCGTCTCTCTTCCTGCTCGGTGGCCAGCCTCACATCAACCCTTCCTATCTCCTCACCAGCCCCTATTCTTTCTCGTAGATTCTGCTTCCTTGCTCATTCTCCTTTGGAAAACCCTCCATACTGCCTCCATTCCTACCATGACCGATGGCGCCAACGCCTCCGTTTCCGTCAACAAACGACTCACCCGTCTGAGTCCTTGTCTCCTGAAGGGAACCAGCCGTGACCCCTTGTTTGAGGGCGGCAGCATGCTGCCGCCATCCTCCGCCTACGAAGCCCGCAAGACGAACCCGCGCGGTAAGCAGATCCATCCCAAGATGAGATCCGCTCGCGTGCTGACGGGAGCCCGCCGGGGTCCTCAATGCTTTTAGAGAATCGCTTCGGCCCGCTTGCAATGCTGGGAGACAAGGAGACATGGAGCGAGTACAGAGATTCCGCGCCCACCAGCCCGCCCCGCTCCTCCAAAGCGCGCGGAAGACGGAAGCACCGGAGCCGGCCTCGCCCGGTCCGGAATGACAACGACAATGCCTGGGGTAACATCGTTCCCGGCTTTCCCAGCGCCGAGAAGCTTCGTTCCGGCTTTGGCAAGCCGTTCAGCTTCGATCTTCCTCCAAGCGGGACCGGGTGCGGTCAAGCACAATCGGGCCCACCGCTTCCGAACGGTAACAGCCTCGCCCTACAACCTGCCCAGAAGCCCTTTCCGTTCTGGCATTTCCTCAAACCCGACGCACCCGCCTCTTTTCACCCGACGATCGAGCTGCCCACCCCGCGGCCGAGTCCGCTCCCAGGGCTGTCCGCTTTTCCCCAGCGGTCACCTTTCAGTTCCGGCCGCCCATCCGGCGCAGCGCAGAGACAGAGCTATGATCCGTCACGACAACTATCAGCTTCCCCGGAAGCGGCGCAGGACACGCGGTTGTCACTGTACTGCCGACAAAAAAGTGCGTCGGTGACAGAGGAGCTCCGCAGCTCGGTGTTGCCGATCAATCCAGCGATGCAAGAACCCAAGGTCGCACCCGTCGCTCCTCAGATATCCACCGCCAGCATCCTAGGCGGGACCACTTTCTGGGACAACACTGTGGCCCGGCCTGCAAACATAGTGACACCGTGGCGGCAGCAAGTGCTCCCCACCGCGCAGACCTCCCGAGCTTCCCAGACCGACAAGCCAGCCACCATAGGACCCATCATTGCGGAGGACAGTAGAGCTCCCGCCCAGAATAGCACTCCTCCCGTCGACAAAGGAAAACCCTCGTCCCTCCCTGTCCAGCCAGCTACCCCTATCTCCTCGTCCTCTCCGCCATCCCGAGACCTGAAACGTCCCCGCCGCGCCCAAGAAGAAGACCCCAACAGCCCGACCCTCTACCCCCACAGCTCCCACTCCTCCTCCACCTTCTCACTCGATACCCCTTCAGCCTCCGCATGCCGCCGGGGCCGTCGCCGCTGCTCCTCGCCACCGCAGCCGCAGCAGCAGCATCAGCCTCGAACCTGGGCTTTGACCCCCGTGTCCCGGTCCCCCCTTCGCGACACGCCTACAGCCATGTCGCCTCCCCCTCAACCCCCGCGACCTGTTACCGCGATAGGTACATCGACTCCGGCATCGTCGGACGACGACGACGACTGGGACTGGGACGCGCACTTCCCTCCGCTCGGGCCGTCGTCGTCGTTGTCGCCTTTCGTGCGCGCCGGCCTTACCCGTTCGCGGGACTGCTGGTGCGTTGGTGGCGGGTCGTGCGCCGGGGACGAGCGGGACCCAGAGCTGGACCCGGACCCGAGTCCGTTCGAGCACGTTAAGACTGAGGTCGATGTCGAGGATGGGTGGACGGTTGTGATGGCTTGATAATGATTGGACTCTAGGATAACAGTCTTCGAAGGTGTGGGCGGGGGTTGGATAAGCATTGGAACAGGGATCGATTAACATAATCGTGTTTCCTCTACTCTACGTGGGCGTTTGGATAGCACATACTGTACTCTTGCGGGGGGCGAAGGATGGATCATGGCATGCGTGATGTGCTTTCCTGTACTCAATCCCGTTGATCAATGTCACAGTGCAGGAGTACTTTCCTCCCAAGCAAAGCGCCGTCTTGTGGTAAATTGGAAATAATGATTTTTACTTTTAAGACTGCTTGAATTGAGCGATGTGACGGAGGTTGGGGAGGTCAGGATCTGGCCCTTCATCGCCCAACTCAATAAAAGGAGAAAAGAGAAAGGAAGAAAGAGAAGCCTGGGATATCAGGAATAGCAAAAAACCATCTATGCAATGCATGCGGTATTTCTCGTAGGTACTTGCCAGGCGCAGAGTTCCGTCACCAAGCATGAATACATAGGCTTCGTTCTGCCCACCGAAGTTACTAGAAGAGAAGCGGGGAGGTATATCCCCTCTCACGTACACCCAAAAAATAAGCCACCCCCCTTCTTTTCTAAGAGCAGCGGATGGAGAAAGAAAGAAAGGTATAAGAATTCAAGAGAAGCAAGCAAAAAACCGCTGGCCAACAAGGATTGCAAGATCCCGACCACTCTTGTCTACAGGGTAAAAAGGAGAATCGAAAGATGACTGAGGAAAGAAGGAGAAAAACAAGATGCCCGCCTCAAGACAGCCAGGAGCTCTCCAACAAGCTGCTAGGCGCAACGAAGCTGAAACCGCCAAACGGATCAGCCTCAGCAGCCGCGATCGGGTCGCCAACACCGTTGGCAGCATCGATGGCGCTCGGTCCATGACCGCTGTCCACGTGGCTGAGCGCGAGGCCGGTGAACTCGTCCGAGAAGTTCTCCGCCAGCTCCGGGTCGGTGATGAGCGGCTTGATGGGCGGCTCGAGCTCGCGGCGTTCGAGCTTCTTCCAGTCGATCCGGCGGAAGAAGCGGTGCGACTTGATGGTCTGGAGGTCCTTGGGCATGTTCGCCCCGAGCCGTTTCTTGGGCTCCTTGCGCAGGAAGCGCGTCAGCAGGTCCTTCGCGTCCGGGCCGAGGAAGTACGGCAGCGCTAGCTTCTGCTTGAGGATCTTCTCCTGCACCTTGGCGTGGTTGTTTCCTTGGAAGGGCGGCGAACCTGTCAGCAGGTCGTAGCCGAGGGCGCCGAGAGACCACCAGTCTACCGCGAAGCTATATTGAACGCCTTGGATGACTTCAGGCGCCATGTACTCGATGGTTCCAAGAATAGACTTGCAGGTGTCCTCTTCATTCACGGCGACCTTACTCAAGCCAAAGTCCGTTAGAAGTAGATGTCCTTCAGCATCAAGCAGGCAGTTCTCCGGCTTCAGGTCCCGATAAACAACACCCAGGTTGCGATGAAGATGATCAAGGGCAAGAACCATCTCGGCCATGTAAAAGGCCGCAACCTCTTCGCTGAACATCCGCTCCATGGACAAGTGATGAAACAGCTCGCCTCCTTGAGCATACTCGAGGATCAGATACAGTTTCTCGTGGTCCTGAAAGGCGTAGAACAGCTTGACCACAAAGGGATGTCTGTTCACGCTTTCCAGAATCGCCCGCTCAGTCTTCGTTTGGGCGACCAGTTTCTTATGCACGGTCAAGGACGCCTTGCGAAATTGCTTTTGCGCGTAGAGACGCCCGGTGGCCTTCTGCTTCACCAGGAGCACGGTGCCATAGGCGCCTTTGCCGAGGCATTTGATCTGCTCAAAGTCGTCCGCCGTCATTTTACGAGTGACCGAGCTCTGACGCAGACCACCTTCGACGATTCCATTGCAGGGCTTCGTGCGCACGTCGGGGCTAATGAAATCATGCTCCAATGGAACTTCATAGCTGTCCATCTCCGTCTTGTCACTCTCACTACCGGCTTCCGAGCAAGTGAAGCCGCGCATGCTGCTCTCGCGGCTCATGGCCGGAGTAGGGTTGGATGATCCCAGATCCAACATGTCGAGCTGCATTTTGAGGGCGGTGATGCCGCCACAGGCAGAAGTCGGCCGCATCGCAGGACTGCTGGTCACGCTTGAGAGGTCAAATCGGTGAGGGCCCAGCATTGGTGTGCTCTGGGCCGAAGTGTCGGACTCTTCCCCACCTGACGTTACTGGGGTATGAAAGCCTCGGATGGTGTTGACAGCAGGTGCGGGAGGCTTGAGGCCGCGCTTCTTCTTCTTTTTCTTCGAGGACTTTCCCAGAGCATGTTCGATGTTGAATTTATGGGGAAGGGGCTGCGTGTCCTCCGCGATCATAGAATGAACCCGGGCGGGGATTGGTGAAGCAGTAACGGCCGGTGGCTTGCCCGCTACCGCTGCGCCCGAGGGTCCTTCGTTGTCCGGCATGTCAGTATCCAAGTCCATGCCTATAGGCGCCTCAGGTGTCTCCAGGTCGGCGATCCTCTTTCTTTCCACGTCCGCGCAGCCCGCTTCTCCATGGAGTCCGGTCCCATCTACATGGGCATGCGGCCCGGAAGCGGCAGCCAAGTCGAGAGTGAACATAGCTGAGGAAGCACGCTCGGTGCGGTCGCTGTTCGACGGTTATTTTCTTTGATCGCGTTGTACAAACTGCGCACAGCAACGGTCAGCGCAAAATCCGAGTAGGGCGTGCCAGATCGGAAGAGAGCACCAACCTGACTGATATCGCAGGAGAGTATCCCTCCGGTTTACCGTCCGCCCATTCAAGGCGGACCACCCGCCAGTAGCCAAAGCAACGCGGCAAAGCTCGCGTCGGTCCGGGAAATTCCTGGGGTCACAGGGGTCGGGGTCGCGAGAGAAACGAAGGCCAAGGCACAAGCGTGGCAGAAGGTGGGGATGGTAGTGGAGGCCGAGATGGATCCCATAGATGGTGCGGTGTGTCGAGAAGGGCGGGTTTCGAAAGTATGTCAGCGCCAATAGCCAGACCGAAGGCGTGGTGTGGTCGTTTGGAGAAATCGTATTAAGGAGCCCGGGAGTGCGACAGGGCAGGCAGGGCTGACAACGAGGGAAAGTTGGACGTCGGCGAAACGTAGGCCCGCGCGCAGGATCAGCTCCCCTGTCATTGGCTTTCCTCGCTTTTCGGCGACTTCATTCAGCCTCCTTGGCAGATCCGGCTATCGAAACAGAGAAAGCCATGTCACACAGTCCAGTCACAATCCGATCAAACCTGCAGAGTGCTTCATTGATTCAATAAAATCATTCGATGCCGTAAAAATCTATCTGAACGTTGCCATCGTATAGCACGACTTTTCCTTCATGTCCATATCCCCCGCCGCGGCGCGGCGCTTTCTCGGATGACTTTTCGCGTCCCTTTCAGCTCGTAGCAACGCCGTAACCCGCATCACCAGATGCTCCACTTCATGATAACCTTCGATGCAGCTTGAGTTCCCCAAAAATCAGTGAAAGAACCCCCCCTAGTAGGTCCTGGCAAGGTTGCGGAGATACCAGTCTACCAGCCTCCGGCCAACCTTGGCTTCCGACACGTGGATAAGATCCTGTTCACCAACCTACGTCAGATACCATATTCATCAATAAAAGCGGGACTCGGGCAGGACTTACACCTTCCATAGCATAGTCCAAGTCGCTGCTGTTAACAACCTCGCCCGCAAGCAGGCCACCCTCGGTCCACCTGACCTGCCGGCTCCTCTGCTTGTTGACCAGGAGCCAGTGCCTAAGCTTCTCCGGCTCCACCTCAAGGAAGCCCGCGAGCTTCTTCAGGTCCATGGTCGTGTAGAGCTTTAAGTAGCTCTTGACCGTGGGAGACCACATGTTGTTCTTGACCTCCTCCATGAAGATCCTCACGTGGTGCTCGATGGGGTCCACGTTAACCTCCGGGTTGTCGAAGTCCGGGTTGGTGGGGGAGATGAACTTGGGGCAGGCGCTCCTGAAGAGCTCCTCGAACAGAGGAAGGGATTCGGGACCACCACGCTGGAGGCGGGTGAACTGCTCACCGTACTTCTCCCTAAGCGCAGTGTGGATGGTGTCATCGAGCCTGGTGGGGTGGAAGGCCACACAGATGGCGATCAGGGCGTACATCTGGTCGTTCTTCTTGGTGATCGAGTCGTACTGCGCGTTCTTCTGGAAGTTCTTGGTTCTCGAAACGTAGACGAGGATGTGGCTGAACATGCGGATAGCATCGGCGTAGCGGCGCATCATCATGTAGGAGAAACCGACGTAGTAGTAGGTGGTGAAGTGGGCAGCCATAACGCGGGCGAACATGGCCTTCTTGTTGAGCTCCATGTCATCCAAGGTCTTGAGGGCCAAGCTGAAGTCGCCGAGCAGGACGTGGACGCGAAGGAGACCAATGATGGAGAAGTATCCGAGCATCTTGTAGAGAGGCCTGTTGCCGTATTCACCGGCATACTGGTTCGGGTCCTCGCCACGCTTGATGGCAGCAAGCTGCTCGCAGATTTGCGACCTTTGGATGAGGGAGTAAAGGACGTTGAGAACGCTGTAGCATCCCCACGCGTTCGGGTTCTCCCGGAGCAACTGGATCTCCTCCTCGTTGTCGGCCTTGAGCGCCACCTTTTGGCGGTAGCTGCAAAAGCTGTTGAACTGATAGATGAACTCGTCGATCACGTCCCACGCCCAGTAGTACTATTCTCTCGTCAGCATCTGTCTTCGCCCTCAAAGCCGGAGATCCTTACCGAAGGAACTTCCAGATCCACCGGACCCTCGGAGTTCAAGATGTAATGGAAAAGGCTGCAGTAGTTGTCGTAGCTGGCGAACTTGGTCTCCAGGGTCGCCTGGAACTCGAGCGGAGTCGCGGCGGCCGCCAGTTGTGCCTGGATGTCCCCTCCACCCACGGAAGTCGTCCTCTCCAGCTCATCCATCCCGTCCTGGTACTGGACTTGCTGTTCACACCGGTCAGCCTGCATTCACACTCGTGCACTCCTCGTCTCCGGGCACTCAGCATACCTCGCGGTAGTCGTTGGCAAGGGCCTCCTCCTCCACGTCACTGTCCTCCGGGGCGGTCCTCGTGGGCACCTCGCCATGCTGGAATGGCGGAACGGCTTGTCGCAAACTCATGATGGCGGCGATTCCTTTCCTTTTCTTGATCGGGACCCGGTGGAAAGGAGCGGCGTGTGGTGGGCGGTTGAAGACTGGAGGGCTTGGCGCTGGTGGATAAGTTTTGCGCGTTCAGGTGCGGTGGAAATTAAGCGATCCCCGATGGGCGACAGCCCGAGGAGCACGGTTATCGATAAGGCTATGCCCGTGCGGTGCGCCTGCCGCGATTGACGTCGATAGCATGAATACAACAGCAGCTATCGAACAGCCAAGGTGGATTCACGAAGTTGATAAAGATCAGTTCAAGCTCTTCTCCATAGCCCTGTATTACACCGAGCTCAATCACAATGGCTCCCATCATCAAAGTAGCGGTGGTGCAGCTCCATCCCAAGGCAAGTCCCAGCTTCCAAACACCCCGCTCCAGCCTTCCCCACGTTTGACTTGATGTTTTCTCTGGCCATTATGACCGTTAGCCCATGCAACCGGAGCACAACTTCAACAAGGCCGCCAACTACGTCCGATCGGCCGCCGCGCAGGGCGTGGAGCTCGTCGTTCTGCCGGAGTACCACCTGACCAACTGGGTCCCGAAGGAGCCCGGCTTCTTCGAGCTCTGCGATCAGTGGGAGACGTATCTGCGCAAGTATCAAGCGCTGGCGAAGGAGTGCCAGATCTGCATCGTGCCGGGGAGTATCGTCGAGAGGCATCAGGATGCCGAGGCCAAGGAGGACAGGCTCCTGAACGTGGCCTACTTCATCGATCACCGAGGGGAGATCATTGGGAAGTATATCAAGAAGAATTTGTGGTAAGTGTGCTAGCCAACCACCACAGGAAGAGGCCCTGCTAACTTGAGGAATCAGGGGCCCTGAACGAGAACATCTGGTCTCCTCCGGACGAGACCAGCATGAGGTGTTTGACACCCCGATTGGCAGGGTGGGCATGCTGATATGTTGGGACCTGGCCTTCCCAGAAGCCTTCAGAGAACTCATCTGCCAAGGTGCAAAGATCATTATCATTCCCACCTTTTGTATGCGTCAGCCATTGCGAACCTTGTGAGAAATGATCTGATTGAATGCTAGGGACGTTGAACGACTGCTCCCCGGCCGGTCTCGGCCATAACCCCACATCCGAAGCCTTGTTCCTGGATAACATACTTACAGCCAGGGCTTTCGAAAACACATGTGGTAAGTTGAGTCCTGTCATCACCATGACTGTAAGCTCACACGGTGCAGCGATCATCTTTGCAAACGCTGGTGGACCTCCTGGCAAAGGTTACGCCGGACTTTCGCAAGTCACTGTACCATATATCGGTGCCTTGACGCGACTGGGTAGCTGTGCTGAAGGTATGAGTGTTGTCGACATCGACCTTAGTATATTGGAAGATGCCGAGGATACCTACAAGATCAGAGCGGATTTAGCACGGCATGATTGGCACTACGACTATCGTCATGGTCGCAAAGAGAAGCTGTAGGCAGATCAGCTTCTATGTTCGTTCAAGATAGCACTGTATCTGTATTGAAGGAACCTTCCACCGTCATGGGTTCATCAACTTTACATAGTACCTGCGCTTTAAGCAGGTATCCCAAGACGGATCGCTTGCGTTCGTGTCGCTCCAGGGGTATTCATACACGTAGTCGGTAAAGCATTACCAGACCCAACTCCGTCTCCGAAACCTAGAAAAAGCCCCAAGATACTTGAAAACCGAAAACCTGTCAAGAAAAGATCATGTGGGAAGGTGTGATAACCGCAAGCCCGGTTTGGTATGAACCAAGGAAATGTAGGAAAGCATTGGAGAGCTTGTTGCGGGCGTCCAAGCCATTGCTCGTAAAGGCCAAGACGGTGGCTGTCAGCGAAGAGTATACCAATCAGACTGCAATTCCGGTATATGTAGACCATCTGTCAAACTTGGGACTACACGGTTTGGGGTTGTCCGTCGAATCTCTGTCGTTCTCGGATTCCTGCTCCGACGTGTCACCGTTCAAAGCAGTGTAGCGATTCACCCACGGACGTGGCGTGGCGCAGTGTTCGCGCGGAGACGGCGGACGAGCGTGCGCTCGAGCTTCTGGCAATGGACTCGCACATTCATCGTCAAACCATCCGATGCGTAAGCCCTTATACTTACTCCTGGAGATCATGCAGGTACGGGCAAACAACGCGTTGTGGACAGAGTTTGTGGAGATGTAAACATCACCATCCTTGAAACTCACATTGATAACAACCAGGTTGTGGATATGCTCGAGATCATCCCGGATTTCCTCCTCAGTAAGCCGGTGAGCGCCACCACGCACCAAGAGATTGCGAGTAGCTCCCTCAGCAACCTTGGATGCAACGTAGGATGACATATGAAACTGGCGCTCACTCCAGCGGATGTCCACCTTGCTTTGAGTCAGTGAAAAAGCTCCAAACGAAATCAAACAGTGCCTACCCGTTTTGCATGAAGATAATAGTCATGGCGTTTGACGTGGTCCAAAAATTCTTGAGCCCCGTTTACGAAAGAGACAAGGGCCGACCGGTCATTTCGTAAATGGATTTCCAGCAACTGGCCCCCACGAATGATGCTCGCAAGGTCTTTATGTGTTGTTTGTTGGGAAAGATTGGTGAATAGTAAAGTACGCTTCTCGTTCCGTGGCATGGTTTCTGGTCTAGTATTGTAGTCCTGGACTTCTGGAGAACGGTGGCCGTTGCCTGCGGTTCGTACACGAACAGATGTGTTCGCCATATCAACACTCTTGCCGATCAGCGAATCGAGGTGAACCCTGGAAAACAGGCTTTCTTGATGCGCTTCACTGTCAGGCGTTTCCGCTCTGGGGCTCCCGGGATTGTGACCGGAACAGTATAAGGGAACCTCATGTTGCCCCACGGAAGAACTAGCATCTCCAGCCACGTTATCGCCTTCGGCGTCGGTACGGCCGTCGCTGGATATAAGCACCTCCAGGGTCTCCGGCGCGATGCCGCCTCTGTAAAGTGCCCTCTTCAGTCTATCTGGAATATAATCATCAGCACAAGCTTCCCACATTTCCTCATAGACCTTACGCAGGAAACTTACTATACTCCTGAGAAGCACGAAGCTGGATCATACCCGGTTAGCGCTCTAGTACCTAGAGGCGACGTCTTGATGCGCGGTCTTACCAAATGATCATGCTCAGCCTTGGGGATGGTAACAGCTGTAGGATCAAAGATAGCTTCTCCCTCCTCGTTGTAAGAGTTACGCTATCTTTTGGTCAGCATCGGGATCGGACTCGTGAAGACGAGGAAGAAATCTGTGTCGCTGGGTTCTTACGTGTTCGGCACTGTGAAGATAGTCAGGTTAGCTCAAGCACAGCACATATTACTCCCACGATGAAGTAGCATGAGGAAATAGCAAAACTTACCGACGAAGTAGCGCCTCAAAGTATGTCTTCCCGATGGTGACAGTGCGAGCCATGATGTTGGATAATCGTAGACAGCTCGGGCGAGGTCAGGTCTAGGAAGAGTGTCGGTTTGCTGGCAGGTTGGATGTTTCCAAACGGAGCTGAAGGACAGGACCATTGAGCTGCTGCCAAAACTTCCACATGTCAACGGGTCAGAGCTCCAGAGCACCCCTGTCGTTTGGTTCCCTGAGAAAAAGCTCTATTTGATGGGCTGGAAGAAAACTGTACGTCGCCTACCTTATTACCTTCTAATATACCTGCATCACTCCGTGAGCGTAACCTACCGGGCGGGTAAACCGCCATTCTTAGTTGACAAGCTCTTGAGGCAGCAGATAGGACGTTTGTCGGTACATATCCGATGTCGAATTTTACTGGCTGCCATCTCACCTCGCTTTCTTCGCAAATCCTCTTTCGTCTCATCGGTGCGTAAGCTGTTTATTGTAGGGGGCAGGTACCGTCATGGTCAGACCGGAGACTTTTTGGCCTTTTAGCTCAGCCCCAGACCCTGCAAGCGCAACTTTTCCCCGGATCTTCCGCGGCGCTACCCAGCAACCTTGGTGCCTCGTCCGCCCTGCCGCTCCGAAAATTAATGTAGGACGCCGTTCGCACTCGTTCCCGTCCCGTCGTCAACGCCCTCCCCCCATTGCGTCCCCGCCTGATGGATCGCAATGCGCCCGATGCCGCCCAGCAGCAGTTGGCGAAGCAAATCACCCTGAGCGAGGGAGACGGCATTGGCTCGATTTTCTCCCAGCTCACGGGAAACCCCTTCTTCACCGCCGTACGTGCCTCCCTTCCGCCGCTTAAGTTAGCGCTCGGGTAGCTGAATGTGTCCCTGCGACAGGGCTTTGGTCTGGCAGGTATCGCTGCAGTCGCGCGGTTCGGCCAGAGAGGCCTCAAGACCGGAGTCGACCTCCTCCGTCGGCGCATGCTGGTCGACCTCGAGATCACTCGCCATGACGAATCATACCAGTGGCTGCTCCACTGGATGTCGGCCTACCAGCGGTCACAGCTCGGCGGCGCAAGCGCGAGCAAGAGGTGAGTATCATCCAGTCGAAGGTCTGCTATGAAAAAGTCCCGTCTGACGCCTACAACTACGTTCAGCAATGGCAAGCCGCGCGGTCTCCTCTCGAACCTCCTACGCAACTTTCAGCCCCGGCTGCACCACTTCCAAATCCAAACCGCCAAGGTAAACAAGTCGGACGGCGCGTCCCACACCCAGTTCTCGCTGGTGCCGGGACATGGCCGGCACATCCTGCAGTACAACGGCGCCTTCATCTTCGTGAACCGGCAGCGCGAGAAGTCCTTCGACTTGCAGACCGGCACCCCCTTCGAAACCGTCACGCTTACCACGCTGTACGCGCACCGACACGTGTTCGAGGACCTCTTCACGGAGGCACACGCGCTGGCCCAGCAGATGCGGGAAGGCAAGACGGTGATCTACAATTCCATGGGCCCGGATTGGCATGCGTTTGGGCAACCGAAGCGGAAACGACCGCTGGATTCGGTCGTGTTGGAAGAAGGGGTCAAGGAGAGGATCGTTGAGGACCTTCAAGCGTTCATTGAGGCGCGGACGTGGTATTTGGACCGTGGCATCCCTTACCGCCGGGGCTACTTACTCTACGGACCCCCCGGGACGGGAAAGAGCTCGTTCATCTACGCGTTGGCAGGGCATCTGGACTTCAACATTGCCGTGCTGAACGTGAGCGAGCGCGGTCTGACAGACGACCGGCTCAATCACCTCTTGACCAAGGTTCCGCCGCGCACGTTCGTCCTGCTCGAGGACGCCGACGCCGCCTTCCTGAACCGGCGCAAGGTCGACGCGGACGGCTACAGCGGGGCCACGGTGACGTTCTCCGGCCTGCTGAACGCGCTGGACGGGGTGGCGAGCGCGGAGGAGCGCATTATCTTCCTGACGACGAACCACATCGACCGGCTGGACGAGGCGCTCGTCCGGCCGGGCCGGGTGGACATGATGGTTCGGCTGGGCGAGGCGACGGAGTGGCAGATCGAGCAGCTGTGGCGCCGGTTCTACGGCGACGTCGACGCGGACGGGGAGGGCCGGCGGCGGTTCATGGAGCGGGTGCGGGCGTGCGGCCTGGTCGGCCGCGTGAGCACGGCCGCCCTGCAAGGCCTGTTCTTGTACCACAAGGATGATGTGCAGGGCGCGATCGACATGGTTGGCGATCTGGCCGCGCATGTCCAGCGTGCGGGTGCTGCCGATGCGGATGCGGATGCACGCACGTAATGGCGGAAGCGCGCGGGCACGTGCATATATGTACACGATGTGTGTGTGTATTGATGTACAGAAACCCTCAAGGGTTGATGTGCGCTGCATTATGACGGTTCAGACGATCCTGTAGGATGGGATGGGATGGATGGATTACCGTGGACCAGAAAACCCCGCGGTAGGTGCAGATACTATGTACTTGTAGAACTTTTGACGGGAAAAGCAGTCCAGCATTTTAGAATACGATCGACTTCCCCTTTCTAAGATATCGTGCCCTGTGAGCAATCACTTTTGAAGGGACAGATGATTTGAGGAAGGAGAGATGCATAAGTTATGGAGGCTGGCATTCCTACTGGCACCGTTCCCTTGGCCCGGCGGCGGTTGTCGCGCGAACATATCGGATCGCACGCACCCGTGCGTGCCTTACCTGCAGGAGACATCATGATGGGATCCTTTTCCGGCCCGTGGACCCCCGCGAGCAGCTGGAAGCGAGCACGGTGGGCGGTTTCATGCACCTGAGTCCTTCAAGATTCTTCTGATCTCCGAGTACGATAAGATAATAGAAGAGGATCAGAAGAACTATGGCCTTTCTTTTCCCTGGAGGGATTCCTGTACACGCATACATACAGTACGTGGAAGAGGAGACCTAGGTACGGAGTCACGGAGTATGGGACAGGTAACTGGTGATTGATTTTACCCCGCCTGCTCCGCCCCAACCGATCCGGCGCATGACATCCGGGCATTTTCCACCGTCGGATGTCCGAGTGTACCTGCCCGTGCCTGTTTTACTCCCGTCCGTCCAGTCAGCAACCTGCTTGGCAAGGAATGGCCCTGCTTGGGGTTGAGAGACCAAGGGACAATCCGACCCCCTCGATCAGAGTTTTTATCAGATCGGATAGACCCGTGCTGATATCTTCGAACCCCGTAGGCATGGTGGGCATGCATGCCTGTCCGTTGGCTGTCCTCTAACCAGATTGGAGAAGGGTGTCCTCCGTCCAAAAGTCCCTTATTTTCATGAACCAAGTCAGACCTGTGCCACCCGTCACTTCCGTCCAACCCCTGATCACCTCTACCCACCTGACGCTGGCACTCGACGTTGGCACGCTGGCACCCGCCTCTTTCTCCCCCCCAGTTGCCGATCTTGCCTGTGGGCCTGCGTGTCTGGCTGTCTGCCTGCCTGCCACTCTGCGTTGCCCTGCGTGTGTGCCCTGCGGGCCCTGCCTACCGGTTTTTGAATCCGTCATGACCATTGCCTGTTAGCGGGACACACGGAGGTCCACTCTACCCTTGCGCATGCCGCCTCAAAACCCACACCATCCCCTCCAACCCAAGGCATCCTCTTCTGGCCTGGACGGCCAGTCACCAGTATCCTTATCTTACCCTCGCGCGCCTTCGCCCAGTGGCTACGAGCTGCAAGACTTGCCTCCGGAAGGCTCAGCTTCAGCTTCACGTGCGGCATTTGGCTCACCATCAGGACGCGGACGCCAGAGCAGCAGCCCCAGCCCGTCGCCGGACTCCAATGCACCAGGCCCGGGCGAGCCGACCTCACCGTCCGCCTCTGATCCGCCGCTCGACTCTGGCCATAACACGCCCACCATGTCCCGAACTCCGCTCCTCTTGCGTTCCTCACCCGCGCAAGGCACCGGTTCTTATGGCGGCCTCCCGACCATGAGCTCCAGCGCCGGCAACTCCGATGCGGATGACGTCCAAAGGCTTGATATCCGGTCCTACCGTTCCCGCCGCAAGGGTAAGAAAACCACGCGGCCCGATGATGACTCGGGGGAGGCCGAGAGCATCGGCCTTCGCATGACCACCTCGCGCTCGACCCTGGCCGAAGACGCCTCTACCCAAGGTTGGCCTCAGGCACGACGGAGACTGTCCAGGAGCGCTGCTAGTGCTTCGGAAGTCGACACTCGCAGCGACGGTACGCGGGACGACCTCGTGCAGTTGTATGGGCCTGGGACCGAACCTACGGCCAACCCAGGGAGCGCCCTCTTGCCCGATGCTCAAGACGATGACGGCAGCCAACCCAAGGAGACTCCGTCCGACGACGAGGATCTTTCGGCTGATGAGGACGAGCTGCGAAGCAAAGCTTCCCGTGATGGCCCCGCGGACGACTCGCCCTATTCGGTCGTGCGAGCGTCGGTGTCGCCTACTGACGACATTGCCTTGTCGATCAACACGCCTCGAATGTGGACCCTATCTATCCTCTTTGCTATCCTCGGCTCTTCCACCAACCTCTTCTTCTCCCTAAGATACCCCAGTGTCAGCATCACTCCGGTCATCGCATTGCTTCTGGTCCACCCGCTCGGTCTGCTTTGGGACCAGGTCTTCAAGCGTCAGGATGACCCCAAGGAAGTATTCGTGAGCGGCTCGCTGGACTCGAGAGCTGGTGAAACCTCCGTTTCCGCTGCTCCTGTGTCCAGGCGGCAAAGGCTCCGACTATGGCTCGCTCAAGGCCGCTGGAATGCGAAAGAGCACTGTTGTGTGTATATCAGCAGTAACGTCTCGTTCGGCTTTGCATTTGCGACCGATGTAAGTTCCCCTGAGCCTTGCGAGGCTGCGTGGTGATGCTGACCGTTTCCGAACCAGGTCATCGTGGAGCAGACGAAGTTCTACCATCAACAGCTCGGCATCTCTTATCAGATCCTCCTGACCATCTCAACCCAGGTTCTTGGATACGCCTTGGCGGGCCTCACCCGTCGTTACCTTGTACGCCCGAGCGGCATGATTTGGCCAGGGACGCTGATATCGACATCCATGTTCTCCACCCTGCATAAGGAGGAGAACAAGCCGGCCAACGGTTGGACCATCACGCGCTCGCGATTCTTCCTCTACGTCTTCTTTGGTTCCGTTGCATTTTATTTTTTGCCAGGGCTCTTGTTCCCCGCGCTGAGCTACTTCAACGTTATAACATGGTTTGCGCCCAAGAACGTTGTTGTAGCCAACCTTGTAAGCCGAAGCCGCCATTCTTAATCGCTTCTCTCTCTGACTTGTTATAGTTTGGTATTGCATCTGGGCTTGGTCTATTCCCCCTCACATTTGACTGGTCTCAAATTGCATACATTGGATCTCCTTTGGTGGTGCCCTTCTGGGCCGCGTTGAATATTCTTGGCGGGCTGGTCCTGGTGATGTGGATCCTGGCACCCTTGATGTGTATGCATTCATCCGAGCAATGTTGCGCGGTACAACATGCTAATAGTCACCAGATTATGCCAACGTCATGTATTCATCATACATGCCGATACTCTCGTCGGCTGTGTTCGACAATACCGGAAAACCCTACGACGTGAGTAAGATCCTGACCAAGGATTTCTTGTTCGACGATGAAGCATACCGGAACTACAGTCGAGTATTCCTACCCATCACATATGTTCTGAGCTATGCGCTTCAGTTCGCAGCTCTAGCAGCTCTTATCACTCACACGGCGTGCTGGCACGGCAAAGATATCGTCCGGCAGTGGAAGCGCTCCCTGGCCGAGATCCGGAACAAGGATGAAGCGGACTATCAGCCACTTCCGACTACTACTAGCGAACATGCTCCCGGCCGGTTCGATAGCATCCGCTCTCGCAGGAGTATGGGAGACGAGCCGAATCTGGACAACCTGTTGACCTCGGAAGANNGTGCATAACAGACTGATGAGGAGATATGAGGATGTGCCGATGACCTGGTATCTCTGGACCGGTATTAGCATGGCAGCGATTGGTATCTTCGTTGTGGAATACTACCCGATCCACCTCCCATGGTATGGATTACTCCTGGCGCTCGGCATTTGCACGGTCCTCTTCATCCCCATCGGAATCGTCATGGCTATCACAAATCAACAGAGTAGTCTCTATCTCATCTGCCAGTTGATCTGTGGCGTTGTTTTCCCTGGACGACCGGTCGCGAACATGGTTTTCGTCACCTATGGCTACATCACTTCTACCCAAGGACTGAAGTTCTCTTCCGACCTCAAGCTAGGCCACTACATGAAGATCCCTCCTCGTCTGCTTTTCGAGCTTCAAATCACCGCCACTCTCGTGTCCAGCTTCACCCAGATCGGCGTGCTCAACTGGATGCTCTCAAACATCCCTGGCATTTGCACAGCGGAGGCGATCAACGGCTTCACCTGCCCTCTCGCACGCGTGCACTTCAACGGCAGCATCTTGTGGGGTGTCGTCGGTCCGACGCGGTTCTTCGGCCCCGGCGCCTTATATCGACCGCTCGTCTGGGCCTTCTTGGTCGGCGCCGTCGCCCCGATCTTCGTCTGGCTTGCGGGACGCCGGTCCAAGCACAGCTTCTGGCGGAAGGTGAACCTACCCGTGCTCTTCGGCAGCCTCAGCTGGATCCCGCCGGCGACGGGACTCAACTTCTCCGTCTGGGCGGTCGTCTGCTACCTGTTCAACTACGTGATCAAGCGGCGGCGGACGGAGTGGTGGAAGAAGTACAACATGACGCTCTCCGCTGCGTTGGACTCCGGGCTCGCGTTCGGCGTGGTCGTCATCTTCTTCGGCATCGTGTATCCTGGGTGGATGAAGAACTTTTCGTGGTGGGGCACGGAGGTCTATAAACAGGTACGTCTACTGATGCAACGAACCTTTTGGGCTGGCGTGCGTGCATGTGTATGTGTAACTGACGGGAATGATCTATAGGGTTGTGACTGGCAAGCTTGCTCTTACAAGGAAGTGCCCGAGGGCGGGCATTTCGGCCCTGCCACCTGGTAGATGAATGTTTACCGTCGCTAGCTCCTTACTTCACGGAAACGCATCTTGAGTTGAAAAACGAGAGAACGAACAAAACGAAGGGGAAGGGAAGAATAAGACAGAAAAGGAGTTCGACTTACCCACTGTTTGGATTCCTTCAGCGGGGTCACTTTCGCCCGAAGGATGACAACCCATCACCTCTTATTCCCCCTTTTGTCTACGCCCCCTCTGATGTTTGGAAAAGCCCTGTCATCATCCCCTTTTCCTTCGTTTCTTGGAGTACATCTCTTTTCTATCCCATTATTTGGACACCATTTGCATTGCACATTTGACCAAAGATCTCGATGCTTATTATTAGCATGGTTGGGATCATTGGACTTCCTTTCTTTTTCTCCATTGGTTTTTTCCGGGTGGCTGCGTGCTGTGCGTATGCATTCATTCTGGACTACTGGTTGGCGGATGCTTGATGTTACTGAGCAGCTTTTGTTCTTGGATTCTTTTTTCCTACTTTCTGTCTTGCATTCTCTCCTTCCCATTTGGTCTGGGAAGGGAGTCCACCGCTCGTTCTCCTCGTTCTTCTTATTCTTTTTCTTTTGACACCCATTTTTTCCATTACTATCATCCTCATCATTATCACCGTCAGCAGGTTATACAGTGTTTGCTAGTTTTGGCGTTCTTCATGTTCCTCTTCACGTTTCGTAGCATTGCCCTTCCGCATGGTTCTGCTTCTGGTTCTTCTATCTTCTTCTGACTGATGGGGGGAAACCTGTGGGCATTGGACTGTTATGTCCCTCCTCGTCCATTCGTTCGTTCCGTTCGTTGATATAGAGATGAATCAAGAAAGAAATTATAACCGCAGGACTTGTTAGCTTTCGCTCCTCCTCCGCTTCCTCCCCTCCTTTCTTGGACCTTATGTTCGTGCTCCGATCTGGGAAATCCGAAACCCTCCTCCCCCCTGGTGCCCCGTCCTGTGCTCTTTCCTTTTTAATCTCCAGCGCCGGCGGCGCGCTCTTCTTCCTTTCTCCCTTCCATCCCTGACCATGTGATTTTGCAGGTTGTGAACCGAGGGGAGATCTCTACTAAAGGGAGGGGCACCACGGGGTGCACGGGGTGTTGGGTCGTTTGGTGGCGGATGGAGATGTGTTGGATAGAGGATATAGTGCATAGGGTTTTGGATGCAAGGTGCAAGACGAGACGAGAAGAACGACACATGAAAGAACACCCATTATTACGTAGTATTAGAAGGGATGAGGTAGGATGAATTACATATCTTCCTTCCCTTTTTTGCTATTATTATTATTTTTGGGGGTTTTTTTTTCCTTTTTTAGTCCATTTATCTTTATTTCCCCCCCCAATTCATTATATTTACCTCCCGTTTTCTACGTTGATGGACGGCTATTCTCTCATCTTTGTAAAGGTAACGAGGAAATCAGAAAAAAAAAGGTGAAAAAAATATAAATATAATTTATATATGATGTATTCGTCTATTCTATCGCGCATGAAGTAATATATCGTCCTGCTTTCACCCATTCCCTTTCTGGCTTCACCCCATCCAATTCAGGGCTCCATGAAAGGCTGCTTACTCCAGCTCCGCTCGCTTCCACATCCATATCCTCTTTTCATCCCACACAACACCGTGAAGCCCTGATAGAAATGAACAAGAAAGAGGACTGGCCAAGAAGACGCGCATATGTGAAAAGAAAGAAGAGGTAGCAGAACAAAAAGGGAAAGAGGGGGAAGGAAACATCCAAGAATCCCTGCACTTCCGTCCTAGCGGAGGATGAGGGCCAGCCACCACAAGCCCCGAGCGAGAATGAACGAACCCGAAGTATTCATCGTGGCGAATGAAGCACAGAAAAGGAGTGGGAGGAAACGAGGAAAGGAAGAAAGGCATGGCGATCAACCACCACCACGCAAATGCGGCAGCAGCCCGCTCGCCGAGCCATCATAGTTGTACACCTCGCTCCCCGGCAGGTGCTCCGCGTCGTCGAACAAGTGAGACCCATTCGATGGCGGCGGCGGCGCCGGCGGCGGAGGCGATGGCGTGACGTCCTCATCCTCGTCGGACACGGTGATGATGATCTTCTCGAGCGCTTCGAATCCGTGCGGATCCGGACGGTGGTACGTCAGCTGCTGTTGCTGCGGCTGCGGCTGTTGCTGGCTGGTGATGTCGGCGGCGGGACGGTTGGATGGAGGAGGAGGCTTGATGCTGATCTTGACATAGGGGCCGGACGAGGAGGATGTCTTGCGGCTCCCCTCGGCGGCGGCGCCGCTGCTGCGCGGGGGCATGCTGATTTCGGAGAAGGAGGTGGAGGAGTGCTGGTCGCGTCCGTTGCGTCGGCGGTCGTGCGACGTTCCGCCGCTGACCTTCCGCTCCCCGGTGGCGATCGTGGCCGTCGCCGGAACCGCCAGCATACCGGGCCCTTTGATCGCCTGTTCCATCTCGGCGTAGGGAACCCAGGTCTCGGGTGCGTTGTTCGCTGGAAGGGGATGTGTCAGCTTTTCACCATGATCCCCTGCTCGTCTCGAGAGCGGAGGGTGCCTTACCTCGCTCCGTGGGCTCCATGGCCTGGAAACGTTCTATGGCCAGGCGAAGCGCGACGTGCACGCCGGGTCCCACGCGGTAGGGCTTGATGTTCGTCAGGCCGCGGCTATCCTGAAAAACGGCGCCTTGCCGGACCAGCTCGGGAGCGTGAGACGTCAGCGCTGCGAGGGTTTGCCGAGCGTGGAAGAAGTCCCGGGCATGCTGGATGCTTTCGTACTGGCTTCCGAAGGCACCTTTGATCTTCGACGAGCCACGTTTGGGTGGTTGGGACGGCGGGAGGGGAACGAGCACAGTCCCTTCGGGGGAGGTCGACTTGTCCACCCGATACCCTTTGAAGCCGAGGTCGGTGTATTGCTTCATTTCGTCGTAGCTGACCAGGCCGGTGCAACTGACGTAGTAGGCTTGCTTGGAAGGTTCTCGCGTCAGCGCCGGTGACTTCCAGGAATCGTTCTCCTCGTGGTTCTGCAACCATGAGCTTGATGGATACTGGTGTAGGTTTCCGGAGCTGTTTTGAGCATGGTCTTCTGATGTGGAGGTCGTGAGAGAAATATTCTCTTGAAAGAAGCTACCGGTCCGATCTGGGACTGGAGGCACCGTTCCGGCCTTGATCATACCGTTTATCGGCTTGTCGTTGGAAAAGTGTATATCGGGAACTGTCCTGTCACCGTTAGGCCTCTTTGAATGCCGCTGTCTCCGGCCGGTACTCTTAGACGGAGGTCGCATGGACTGGAACTCGGACGAGGTGGAGGCGTGAATCATGATCGGAGGCAATAATCTATACATCGTGCGATTCGTATAGCATACAGTGCCCTGACTATGCTGTTTGTTTGCCGTGGATGTACTCTGCGAGGATATAGTGTGCGACGAAACACTGTTCTGCGCTGGTTACAGTGGGTATGTACGTGGATATAAGCTGTCCCGTCCAGTCCCATGCTCTTTCCTGGCAAAAGCTCTGATAGCTGTCGCCCCTGCTTCAGACCGAGGCAGCATGCTGGGTGAATGAGCAGGCTACCTTGACCGCCCAGAGGCGCTTCGCGAACGACTCTGGCAATCGATGCAGTGCCGATGGTCCGGTTTCGTCTGGTATTCACAGTGCCGTGACCTTCCAGTCACCGCACAGCCGTCTAATCCTCCACATAGATCCAGCTCGTTGCACAGCCTGCGCCCACCATCTTCACCTCGCCAGGCACGACTGCCTCGTTCCAACGGCCGGTCACATCGCCATTGCCGTCCGTAGGAGATCCGCAGTTCCCATGCTCTCCCCAGCCCCATGACAGCACCTTGCCACACTTCGTTTTGGCCACAACATGCTCGCTCCCGGCAGCAAACATGGCAATGTCTGGAAGCCCGGCGGGCGGCAACTGGCCATGGTCGTTACGTCCCCATCCATGCAGCCTCCCGCTCTCGTAGAGAACGTAGATGCTCCCCCAGCTCGCGCCAATATCCTCCCATCCAGGTACAGCCGGAGGAGAGGCGGAACGCACACCCCATTTGTCCGCTCCCAACACCATATGTTGGCCGTCAGCCTTGTCTCCCACGACGTACGTGAACTCCTTGCCACAGACTGCTCGTAACACACGAAAAGGGATTCCGTCAATCCGGCGTGGTTGCCAGCAGAAGCCGTTGGGTGCGCCCAACTGACCTTTCCGGCCGTTCCCCCATCCCCAGACCTCCCCGTTGCGGAGGACGACGACAGTGTGCTCCATACAGCTGGCTATGTCCACCAACTCTTCAGGAGTCCAGCCAAGGTCCGCCATCAGCCTGCAAGGGCGGAAGACCTGTGCGACTCCATGCCCCAATCCTAGCTCCCCTTTGCTGCCTTTGCCTACCGTGATCAGCGCGTTCGACTGTGCATCAGCCACAACCGATGCCTCCCAAGTCGCTGCACAGAAAGAAAACGACTGGTTGGAGCCTAAGCTGGTCTCCTCGGTAAACGGTCTGAATAGGTTCCAGCCTGATGGTGGGCCATCTTCAGTCGCACCTTCACCTTCTTGACTCGTGCAAATTTGACCGCTGGAAGCCTGTCCAGCGCATTGTAAGGTGCTATCCGCAAGCAGCACAAGCGTGTGGTTCCCGCCCGCTGCTATGCTCCGCACTGTGCCGCGGAAGGGACGGCCGTCTGATTGCTTGCAGGGCGCCGGAGTCGACACGTCCTCCTCGTGGCCAAGACCAAGCTGACCGGATCCATTGGAACCGAAGGCGTACAGCATGCTTGGAGATGAGCAACGTGGTAGGTAAGTTGCAAGCAAGTTGCAATCCTCGAACGCACGATGGAGATGGAGATCACCGCCGCGCTGCGCGCTTGCCCCGAATCCGAATCCCCGGCTGCCATGACCGCCAAGTTGCCCAAGCACTCCCGCGTCCCAAGCACCAAGCTTCAAGTTCCCGACTTACTAACGAGAACTCCAGCTCTTACGGAGCATTACGAGCGGTGACTGCTAAAGCACCCAAGAGCCCTCGAGTCTCGTGCAGATGACAATCGCTGCCTAACGACCGCACCTACCTTTCTCTCCCATCCGCCCAGTGGAGGATACGTTGTCGTTGTTTCTCTGCCTCACAGCTCCCTCATTCCCGACGTACTGTACCTTATCCACTACTCACACCCCGGGCTTCGGCCGTACCCTCCCCTCGGCCACCGTCCACCGTGCAGCTTATCGACCTCCCCTCCGCAACCTTGATCGGCATCTGACGGCGTTGCCGGCCGGTCCTACACCCGACGCACCCCACACTCCGCATCGCCACGGCACAGGTACAGAGCGTGCGGACGACGACATCGACGACGACGCCATACCCGGCCCAGAGAAGCAGGACCGGAACGGTTCGATCACAGGCCGTTTGCCGCCTCCTTGTGCAAAGAGCACCGTCTCATCCAGGAGATCTAGACGGTACTGTCCCGTCCCCTCCGTCGCTGCTTAGAGGGCGTCATTCCGCTCGGCCCCGTGGAGTACTCTACTGCCCTAGCATACCAATCACGGCTCGCGATGGGGTCGTCCCCCACGTTAACCCCGACCTCTGCGCCCGCTCCGCTCCCCGGACGTCCTAAACCTTCATCTGCCGACGTTTCGGCACCGCCGACTAAGCCTACACTGTCTTTCCAGACCTCGAACAAGGAGGATGCACGTCGACCAGCCATACAATTCATCTCCAACCCTCGCACCGAAAAACCTACAGCAAAGCAGAAGAGCGGCCGCGTGAGAGGCCAGAGGCGAATGTCCTCTCCACCTCCCCCACCGTAAGTCCAAACCATCTCCGAAGGCCTCGTAGACAGAGAGTCTCCGTGATAAGCTCTGTGCGAATTCCCCTGTGCATCGCGATACCATTGGCGATTTTAGCATGGACCATGCGACAACAGCTCGGGGAAAGCGGGCAGATTTAGTGTCTTGCGAGCATGTATCAATTGTCGTCAATTGGCTAACTAGTCCATCGTCGCAGCGTCTTTCGACAGCGAGTATCTTTTGATACGTTTGAGAAGCCGGCCGACTTCATCGAAGAGAACTCCTTCACCCTGATCGCGAAGCACAAGGACTATGAATATACGCGACGTTCCCGAACCTTCCTCTGTGGTCTGGACTCGAACGACTACTCAGAATATGCCTTGGAATGGCTGATCGATGAGCTCGTGGACGATGGAGATGAGATTGTTTGTTTGAGAGTGGTGGATAAGGACTCCACAATTGCGGAGCCGAAGGTGGAAAAGGGTAGATATCGGGCTGAGGCGGAGGAGCTCATGAAACATATACAAGCCAAGAATACCGATAACAAGGCGATCAATCTCATCCTCGAGTTCTCGCTGGGAAAGGTTAACAAGGTCATCGAGGAAATGGTTTGTTGGCCACACCGATCTAGAAGTGGGTTATGCTAATGGAACGAACTAGATCAATCTTTACGAACCGGCGATCCTCGTTGTTGGGACTCGGGGACGCAGCCTCGGGGGGTTCCAGGGCCTCTTGCCTGGATCGGTATCCAAGTATTGCCTGCAGCACTCGCCTGTACCCGTCATTGTCGTCCGGCCGAATTCCAAGAGGGCGAAGGCAAAGCGCAAGCGCGCTATCGATCCTAACCGACATGGCTATAAAGATTTGTTGGACAAGGCCGGGACCTTGGGCGCCCATCCTCTCGATCAAAGTCACCGAAGTAGCATGCTTTTGGACGACAGTACTCCCGCTTCAGACAACGAAGCTGCCGCGGTTGCAGCTGCCATAGGCTGGAAACCAGCACTATCTGATATGCACCCTCTCGCCCATGTATCCACAGCACCCGATCGGCTGGAACCTGCAGAGCCTACGTCGCCAGTTAGCCCCCCTTCTGAGGGGCCGCCGTCCCCAGATGACACGAGAGCCCCGGCCGTCTTGATGAAGAGCCCAGAGCTACAGAATCTTGACAGCCCTCCAATGAGCGACTCTGAAAGCGACGATGATGTCGATCTGGAAGGAGGTGTTTCTACGGACCAGACTGCTTCTGGCGCTCGTACAATAAATTCCACAGTTTCAGGGCCGAATCCGGCCGATACGAGCGCCCCTGAAGACGACGCCAAAAGCTCAGCGACGGACAGCGCAGCACTCGGCAACGGGGATTTGCCAAAATCGGATGTTGGGGATACGAAGGAGTGATATGTTATGGCCCCGAAACTTGGGGCCAAATCTGCCTCCTGAAGATGATTTCGAACTTTCACAATGACCTAATATGACTGCATGCCTAGGCGGCTTTCCTGGCTCGCCTGAAACCGGTGGTCTGGGGAGAGGCGAGACGGTAGTGTGGTACCGAGTGTAAACAGACTCCAGCCAACGTTCTCCGTACGGCGAGTGTTGCAATCGAGTTTGAGAAGGAGGATGCGCAGTTTCGTTACACGTAGTGATTTGGGTTGGGCATAGGAGGGGGTTACAGAACGACGGGGTTACATCATTGGCCGCGTCTTCCCCAAGGTCGGGGACCGCGCGGTGATCCGCCCAGGCTTGGGATGCAAGGCTCGCTCTGGAGTGCAGTACGTATCTCCGGGGTCTCGGCTGGGTGCAAGATAAACGGTACCCCGACGAGGGATGTCTCTGGATGTTCGGCATACAGTACACTACTAGTATCCATCCGATGTAGCATAAAATTACCGTAGCTTGGAAAGAAACAGACAGACAGGAAGGAGATAATAAGCTATTCATATTTACCGATAACCGAGACGAGGACGGCTCGAGGATATTTGTGACTCGAATAAGAACGGCGCAGAGCCTAGAACCTCGTTCGATAAGCTTACGAGGCTGCGCGCATGTTTAATGAATTCCCAGGATGTGGCAGTACGTGGGAGGCTGGCCTGGCTATTCTGCGCACTGCCTCGCACCTTACCCACCCGCCCTCTACGATCATCGCATGCCCACATCTAATAACCCGACGTCCATCTCACCTTCTCTCCTTCCTCTCGCCGCCTTGCCCGTTCACGCTTCAATGCTGTCCAATCCTCACTCAGGGCCGCGCTACACGACATCACCAACGCATTCACGACTGTCCACCTAACACTCCCCGCTCTACACATGTTACCGTCGGCTTCTGATGATTGCGACGACTGCGTGCCGGAATACGCCAGACGACAAACTTCGGCCACCCTTGTCGCGCTTCTCCCGTTCATCCTCACCTTCTTCGTCATCGCCGCCGTCGTCCATAGAAAGCTATTCCCGCTGCTCTCGGGCTGGCAACCTCCGGAAAAAGACCATGGCGACGAGCAACCGCTCCCGCTCCACAGCTTCCGCACCCACGACGGGCATTCCGGCAGCCGAGCGAAACGGCTCACCGTGAGCGACGTCTCCAGCGCTGCGTTCGCCGCCACCATCGCCCTCTCCACCGTCCTGGTGGAGCTGCTGCTCTGCGAGATCTCAAACACCGGGCTCCCTGCGGCCCGGAGCCTCGCCCTCCGCACGACGCTCTCGTCCCTGATCTTCCTCCTGATCTTCGCCACGCCCGCGCTCGAGATACATTCCATCGTGCACTCGGCACGGTTCCGGTCGGCGGAGGGCGGGAAGCGCAGGTTGGCGTGGATCCTGGAGATCCTGGCGTACGCCGCCTGGCTTGCGTTTTTCTGGTACCTGGGCAAGGGCGTCCTCGGCACGATCCTGCACGAGGAATCGTACGAGCACAGCCACAGCTTCACCGAGGGATGTTTGGAGCGGATCGGCGTGATCGGGGTGTCCCTCATGGCATCGCTGGCTGGATTCGCGGCGGTCAGTTCGCTGTGGCAGACGTTCGGGATCAAGACGAGAGCTGTATGCGAGTCGCGCCCTCCTGGAAGGCATTGCCCGCTAACATTCGACAGGTCACTGAGGCGGACATTGGCCGCAAGCAAGCAGGTCTCGATGCTACCAACGAGATGCTGCAAGCCAAACAGAGCCGGCTCCGTGCCATTCAGCGCAAGATTTCCGACCAGCCCCCGGAAGGCTTCATGACGCGAGTGATCAGCTCGGTTCGTGGCAACGCCGACATGGCGGAACGCAAGTCCCTCGAGCTCGAAGTGTCCGGCCTGGAAACCATGCGCTTCTCCCTCTCCAACTCGCTCATGGCGCTCCAGAACCGCCGCGCGGCGCAGAAGCGGGCTTCGACGCCCATCGGCAAGCTCCTCAACCTCTTCTCCGTCATCTTCTCCATCTACTGCCTCTACCGCATCTCCGCCACCAGCTTCGCGACGTTCCGCCGGCTGCACGCGCCGCACGCCACCTTCGCCTCCACCGACCCGATCAACAACTTCCTCGCCCTCCTGGCCAAGCACTGGGACCCGTCCCTCGACCGGGCGGCCTGGTCCCGGCAGATCTCCTTCCTCCTCTCCGGCGTGATGCTGCTCGCCTCCTTCAACAGCGCCCTGCAGACCTTCCTCCTCTTCGCCCGGCTCGCGCCCGGCCTGCTCGCCCACGCCCAGGCCAACATCGCCCTGCTCGTCTCCCAGGTGAGCGCGACGTACGTGATCAGCTCGGCCCTGCTCCTGCGCAGCAACCTGCCCCCGGAGGTCCGCACCGTCGTCTCCGACGCGCTCGGCGCCCCGCTCGAGCCTGTCTTCGTCGAGCGCTGGTTCGAGGCCTGGTTCCTGGCCGCGACCGCCCTGACCGCGCTCGGCATCTGGGTCGGCCGGAAGGTGCGCGGCGTTGGCGGCGCCGGCAGCGCCGGCTGGGACGCCGACGACCTTGATGACGCGGGTGATCTGGAGTTGGGCAAGCTGAATTGATTTTTTTTTGCTTTCCTATTCCCATTATCATTGTTACCATCAACATCGTCAGGCGTCATTGTAATAATGTGTAATGATCAACACAGTACGGTTCACTCTACATACATATATCTTCACACCTCGCGCGACCACCGAGAGGCGAGACGGAGCAGCAGGCGCCTTTCAAGTGGCAGCACAAACGCATCGCGATATCAATCAATAAAGAAGGTGTGCCAGGCGATGTCCTGGCCTGGCTGGCGAGGCGCTTTACGGGGCTGAGGTTTGGTCTTCTTATATTCCTTCGGCTCGGTTCCGTTCTTCTTTTTTTTTTGTTTTCTTTCTTTTGTTTTCTTCCGGGGCTTTCACGGCAGGTTCTGATTGGGACGATAGAGGTGTTCAAGAGAGGGGAGATGTCTTGGGTCGCTGGTTGCGGGATCATCAGAGATCACCAAATCTAGTGCTAGCTACCTTAGGGATTCACCGGGGAAAGAACGATACAGTATGAGTATCGGGATATCGGTCCTCTCGGTTCATGAGTGAGATATAGATACTGCTGCTGATGCGTCTGGTGGTGATGGCTGGTACCGCTATGATGGTTGTTGATATATCTTCATTGTGTATCGTAATTTCTTTCTTGCTGCGGTGCTTCCCACGTCAACACAGGGGCAGGGAACATATCAAAGCTATGCATCGATGAGAGAGAAAAGCAAGCCCCATGGACCATGTCTTGCACGCAATCAGTAGATTTTTCCCTTTATCGTACGATCGCCCACAAAGCCCAGAACCCCACGGATGCCATAATCCGGCCGTGAAAGCAGTAGCAGTAGTAACACCGGCATGCAAAAACCTCCCCAGTTCCTTTTTCTCCTCTCTCCGTCCCCCGGAGCCTCCCAAAAACCAAGGAAATCCACCGCTTAACGGTAAGACTTCTGGAACCTGGCGCGGGCACCCGGACCACCGAACTTCTTGGGCTCGCACCTCCTGTTGTCGGCAACGAGCAGTGTCCTGTCGTACTGGACGAGGGCCTGCTTCAGCTGGTTCTTGGAGTGCTCATCGACGAATTTCTGGTAGTAGGCGACCTGGGGAACAGTTAACATGCAATTCCAGAATCTTCGAAGAGGGAAACGTACGATGGACTTGGCGATGGCCTGGCGGATGGCGTAGACCTGGGAAGTGTGACCACCACCGGTGACGCGGACCCTGATGTCAACCTCGGCTGCAAGGCGTCAGCAATGAGATTCTTTCAAGATAGGGTCGTGAGTATACGTACCGAACTTGTCAAGACCAAGGATGAGGATAGGCTCGTAGACCTTGAAGCGGAGGATCTCCGGCTGGACGAGGGAGAGGGGCTTGCCGTTAACCTTGACAAGACCCTTACCGGCCTTGCAGTGGGCGACAGCCGTGGCGGTCTTCTTCTTGCCGAAGCACTGAACACTACGGGGACGTTAGTCAATAGGTTCATCGGCCTTGCATCCTCCTGCAACCCCTGCGGTTTCCGGAATGACTGCGAGCGTAGTGCTGAAGGCGGCGGTTCATCTCCTTCAGCAGAATTGCAGCCGTCGTGGCGAGATATATCCGGTCGGTATTCAAAACCTGTCCCACACAGAGGTTTTGACAGATGCGTCCGCCAATTGACCAGCGTTCACACCGCATAACCCTGTAGCATAGACGCTTTTGCCAATTCTCGCGCATCCGAAAATAGAGTGGTACAGCGACCGATATTCTAGTCGGTGGAGATGTGTGCGACCCAGATGCTTGCGTATTCGGTATACTCGAGGATTTCGTGAGTCGGCTGGGGAGAGGCTTGCGTAGTTCGCATCTCTCGTTCGGTGTCGGGCGAGCAATCGGATGGCAGTCGTTCCGGAAATCGCAGGGAATGAACAAGGGAGGATCACAACATCAGAAGTATCTCACCTCTGAGTAGAAGCCATTTTGGGGGCGATGGCTGTTGGGGGTTCCTGGGCTTTTCGTTAGGAGGTCGTCGATGGTTGAAGTTGTGGAAATTCTCACGAGGGAAGGGTTTGTGTGCTCGGCGTTTGCCGGCCCTCGCTATGCTCCCGTTCGCTTAACCAATCACGGTGCGCCCCCACCAGATTAGCGGACTCCGACATCCTCACCCAACTCACGGCTGCTTATGTACTCTTTCATGTCAGCCCCAGGCTTGCGGGGAAATGCAGTAGGAACATAGTGTATGGTGTAAAACCTTGCAGAATATCCATGAAATAAAATTGAGAGCTATACCTCGCTGGATCATTCTGGTACGCCTTGCGAAGTCACTGTTCATGTGCATTCGACTGGACTCGTGCAGATCCGCGCCATTCTAGTCCAGCTTGCCCTTTGCAATAACTATTCTTTCCGCGAATAAATAATACAGTCACCTTACGAGTGTGCCATATCCGATATGAAGGTTATAAACATGTTCCATAGTCTATGCATCTAATGCTCATGTACTCGTGAATTTCAGACATCTACCAAGCACCAAGTGGTCCACTCTTTTGCCTCGCCCATTGTTGGATTACAACGACTTGACCTCACCCTCCTTCAACTTTCCAGCTTCCACAAGTCTCTTGACCTCGTCGGCGAAGATTTGCTTGATCTCAGTAGCATCAGTCTTGCCATTCAGCTTGGCAGTGAGCGCGGCCAATTCATCCGTATCGATCTTGGCGATAATAAGGTCGACGTCGGTCAGAGCGCTATCGATCTGTGCCGGAGGGGCATCGCCGCCAGCGTGGAAGTAGTTGGCCTCCTTGACGGCACCCCTGACGACTCTCTTGTTCTTCTTCGCGGCGTTCTTGGCGGCCTCCTTCGCCTTCTTCGCATCGGCCTTAGAAGCCTTTTCGGCGGCCTCCTGCTCGGCCTTGAGCCTCGCCTCCTCCTCCTTAGCCTTCGCAGCTTCCTCAGCAGCACGCTTAGCCTCGGCCTCCCTTTCGAGCCTGCGCTTGTTCTTCTGCGCGTGCTCCTCTTGACGGAATTTCTTGATACGAGGGTCCAAAGAGAGACAGTCATCCACAAGCTTCCTCAGGCGGGCGTTGTCCTCAGCCTTCTTCTTCTTGCGGGCGTTCGTGTTCTTCCTTTCGATGTGACGTCTCTGATCACGGCTTTCGTTGTCATCGGGCACATCTTCATCCTGGTACTCGAACGACCTCCAGCTGTCGAAGTTGTACCAGAAGTCGTAGAAAGCCTCGACCTCTTGCTTGGTGCTGTTCTCATCGCCAAGCTTGGGGACCGGCTGCTTCTTCGAGAAGCGGCCCTCAGACTCGAAGACGGGTCCCCACAGCTTGTAGAAGTCGCCCTTCTGGGACTCCTTCTTGGAGGGAGGCTCAACATCGGCGGCCTCGTCGACGGAGTCGTACTGGCGACGCTTGACGGGGTCAAGGAGAACTTCGGTGGCTTTTTGAATGCACTTGAAGAAGGAATCGTCCTCAGTGCCGCCTGCAGCAGCTCTCTTATCGGGGTGGTGACGGAGGACCTTCTTGCGGTGGGCGCGCTTGATCTGGTCCTCGGTGGCCTTGTAACGGTACCTGGAGAGGCCGAGGACGGCATAGTGGTCTTGGCTCTGAATTGCCGGAGATGTCAGTTTGTTTCCTATTCTGATGTTGGAGCGAAGGTTTCTTACCTTCCAGTCCTTAGCATCGCGCTGCAACATCAACGGATCCTCGGGTTCGCTAATATCACCGTCGTCCTCATCTTCGACCTTCTTGACGTTGACCTGAGCTTGGATGCGATCATCCTCGGAGAAGGTGCGCTTATGACGCTTCTGCAATCACAATGTCTTAGTTGGTACTCGACATTACGATCAGGCGGGAATACGCACTCTGCGAGCATGGGCGAGGAAATGAGGGCCAACAGGCTCGACATTACGCGAAACAGCGGGGGAGAGGGTGCCGATGGCCTTGAAGTCCTTCTCGGCAGCCCAGCCTTCCGGCAGAACCGGGAGCGGAAGAGAAATCTGAGTCGCCATGATGGTGATGTGCTGATGGCAAATAGTTTCGAGGGGCGAGAGATGCCGCAGCTTTTTTTGTTTGCGCGGGCCAATCGCGGAAAGCGTTTCTTGGCACCGCGCTGAAAGGGAAGGGGAGCGCCGGAGAGACGTAAGCTGTTCGCAACGGCGAATCAACCGACTATATGCCTGCTGCTACTGCGCTCATGACCGGAGAGGAGCATGCACTGTATAATACAGCCCTTAACATTCATAGCAGGAAGATCTTAGAGAGTCGACATGTTCCAGGTAAGTATCGCTCCGTTCCATCCGCGCGGCGCCCCAAGCATCGCTAACTTTCCGCAGCGCCTCAAAGGTGCCATTGATAGCCGCATAGCGGAGGAACAAGCCCGGCAGAAAGCCTTACAGCAGGGACAACAAGCACCGCCTGCGAGGTCCAACTCGCTGCGCCGATCGACCTCGCGAACAATATCTCCCTCCGGTAGACGACCCAGAGCTTCCGATGCCGACACCAAGCCGTTCCCCGCGGGCAAGGGCCCCGACCCTTCGGAGTTCGATGCGGATTTCGTGGTGGGCGAAGACGACATCAGTCAAACCTCGACGCGGGTAGGCACGCCCCAGCCGGCGGAGTCGAGCAGTGGCGGGGCGAAGAAGGAGGAGAATGGAGGCGACGCGGCAGCAAGGGACGCCAAGCCAAATTCCACCGCGGAGCTGCCTCCAGAGGTGCGCGTGAAGTTGCGTAAGCTGGAGAAGATGGAGCCCAAATACTCTGGTGAGACCAAGCCTGGCTTACGCACTGTGATGGTCCGCAGGGACTAACCTGAAATGCGCCTGCAGAGTTACTTCGTTCTTACCGCATAGCACACGCCCGAGTCTCTATGATCGAGCCGTTCGAAGCATCGCTCCGTGAGAACACACCTCTTACAAGCATCGCAGACCCAACAGCGTTCGTGGAATATCTTACGCAACTCAATCTCAAGGGCGACATGGTCATGGAGGAGCTCAAGCGCGTGTCTGGAGAGCGGGACGCGTTGAAGTCAAAGCTCGAACAAGCTGAGGCGGCAACCAGGGAGGCGCAAGAAGAGGTCAAGCAGCTGAAGGCGCAGGACAAAGGAGATGCTGCGGCATCGTCCGCAGTTACCGTGGAGCAGAAGAATGGCGAAGGGTCTGAAGACGCTATTACCTCCGCGCAGGAGCCGGAACCGGCAGAGAAAAGCGAAGAGTTCTTCTCGTACGACAGCGAACTGCCCCGTCTCAAATCGGAGTTGCAAGAGCGTGAGGAACAGGTCCAAAGCCTCGAAGCTGAGAACACCTCGTTAAAAGCCGAACTGGCTACCACAAAAGAATCTGCTGAGCGGCTGGTTCAGGATCTTGAGAGCGCCAGCAGAGACCTCCAGGCCCTGAAGGACGAGAAGGACCGTTCAGAGAAGGACCTGTTGGAGAAGTGCGCCTCTCTAGAGACGAGTACAAAGGAGCTCAAGGATAACCTGCAGACAATGCAACAGGATCTGGAGCGTCACCGGCAAGATCAGGCGAAGCAAGAAACTGCGGCCGAGGAGCTCCAAAAGCAGCTTGACAAGGCCAAGGAGGAGCTCCGCAGTCTTCAGGAGAAGGAGAGTGACTCCGCGACTGAGAGTGAGACTGCCACCCTGCGGTCCGAGGTCCAAGACCTCCAACAAAAGCTATCTACACTTCGCGAATCGATGAGCCAAACTGAGAAGCGCAGCGATACCCTTAACAACCTCGTCAACACCCTGCGGTCCCAGTTAGAGGCTGCGCAGACAGAAAGAGACAACGCCGTGGCTCGGCTTGAGTCGTCCAACAAGACACCTGAGAATGGCGGGGCCGATAATGACGAGGAACCTTCCGTCAAGGCTGAAGCTTCAACACCAGACGCGCCGAAGAAGAAGTCAAAGAAGAAGAAGAAGGGTGGTAAGGGAGGACCTGCTTCTGCTCCAGCCTCTGTTCCTACCCCCGTCACTGAAGCTGCAACTGCCAATGGGACTTCTGACGCCGGCGAAGAGCAATTCAAAGCGCAACTAAAAGAGAAAGAGGATGTCATTGAGCGCTTACAGAACGAGCTTAAGGAAAAAGAAGAAGCGATGGACCGTTTACAGAAGAAGATCAAAGATCAAGATGAGCTTAAGGAGGAAATCGAAGGCCTCCGAGACGACTTGATCAATGTTGGCCAGGAGCATGTCGAGGCGAAAGACAAGATCAAGGAACTTCAATCGGAGAAGCGCGCCTTGGAGGAAAGCATGGCGGCTCTGGAGAAGCAGATCGCTGCACTGCATAGCGCCCACGCCTCCACCAACGAAGACTCCGTGCAGGAGCGCCAGAAGTTGGCCGCTGATTTCGAGGAACTCAAGACTCGCGCCGATTCTCTTCAGACAGATCTGTCTGTGGCGCAGCAGCTGGCGGCCTCGAGATTCAAGGATCTGACTGACATGAGAGAGATACTCCAAAAAGCTCAACCGGAGTTGACGTCCCTGAGGAAAGAGGTGGCCGAACTGAGGAGCGCCAAGGAGGAATTGGCGACCAGGTCAGCGGATGTGCGTCGGTTGGAGGCCAGGGAGAAGGACCTGCGATCGGAGATTGCGACATACAAGTCGCAGGTTTCGGACAAGGAGAATGATATCCGGATGTTGAACGACAAAATCAAGCAAGAGACTACGCAGCGACTGTCGCTCGAGGAAACGAACCGGAAAATGCAGAGGGATGTGCAGCGGCTCGAGAAGGAGCGGAAGGATGCGACGGAAGCCAAGGAGCGTGTGTCGAGCGATCTCAAGACGACGCAAGAAGAGCTTCGGGTCGCACGTTCCAACATTCAGAAGCTCGAGAAGGAGGTCGAGAAACTCAAGCAGGACGCGGCGAGCCTGCGCGATGAGATCGAGCTGAAGAGCGCGCAGTATGCAAGCTCTCAAAGCCTCATGGCCAGCATGCAAGATCAAACTCAAGAGATGGGAACGCAAATGAAGGAGATCCGTGCTCGCTGTGAAAGCCTCGAGGAAGAGCTTGCGGATGCCCACCGGCTCTTGAGTGAGAGGAGTCGCGAAGCCGAAACGATGCGTAGATTGCTTGCCGACGCCCAAGCTCGGGCCGACTCCAGGGTCAGGGAAATGCAAGAGCGTCTCGACCTTGCGATCGAAGAACGTGAGCGCGCCGAAGAGCAAGCCAGCACGTTCGGGCGAAGACGCGCCAGAGAATTGGAAGACTTGAAGCACAAGGTTCGTGACGCGGAAAGAGCGGCAAGTCGGGCCAATGAGGAGAAAGAGGAGCTTGCGGCGGCGGAGAAGGAGCTGCGCAGGCAGAAAGAGGAACTTGAGAAGAAAGCGGGCCATGCCAGCGAGGAAGTAGCGGAAGTGCGGCAAGCGATGAACCAGCTACGGGATGCACTCGATGAGGGTGAGAAGCAGGCTCGCGAGCTTGAGAGAGAGAAGGGCGATCTCAAGCGTACGCTCGAGGAAATGCAGGCGCGGCTTGAGAAGTTGCAGAAGTCCAGCAAGGTGAGTTTTCCTTCTCGATCACGCACTCGCCATATAGGGCTCGGAAACTAACCCATCGATGAAGGCAATGGCCGAAGAACTGCGGGCGGCGCAAGCGTCCAAGGCTCGGGTCGAATCGACCGTTCAGTCGAATCGCTCTTCCATGGATTACTCCCCGTCACCGGGAAGAATCGCGTCTCCCATCAGCAAAGGCCGCGCACCCTCCATCACCCCGTCCGAGAGCTCGAACTCGATTGATTTCGTGTACTTGAAGAACGTGCTCCTGCAGTTCCTGGAGCAGAAGGACAAGAAGTATCAAACGCAGCTGATACCCGTCCTGGGCATGCTCTTGCATTTCGACAAGTGAGTGTCGCACCGAACCCTTGGAGTGCACGAGCCTAAGAAGCTGACAATGTCCCAGAAAAGATGAGCAGAGGTGGACGGCGGCCATTTCTGCCCGGTGACCGTGACTTGCTCGCGGACAGCCTTCTTCTTCCACGCATTTTCGGTTTTTTTTTTTTTTGGGCTTCCATCCCAGTTGTTACGATGCTTGATTTCGGGTACACATGTGTTTTGTTTAACAGCACTGTGCAGGACGTCTCTGCGGTGGGTATTGGTTCGGGCTTTCGCAGGCAGAAGAGGTTGAGACGTCCTGGCTCTCGGAGGACTTTCAAGCATATGGTGGCCTGCCACTATGCAGTGGTCTTGGACGAGCTTGTTGTGTGCTACTCTTTGCGGTTTTCATCTTGTGACAGTGTTTCGTGTGCGTGTACGACAAGGAGAGCAAGAGTGGCTGGGACGGTGTTGATTGGTGGGTGGGGGGATGTGAATGTCTGAGACAGGAGGAAGGCTGGAGGTGGTTCGGACGAGGATCTGTTCGCGCGCAAACACACACTCCATCAGGTACGACCATCCATCTGCATGACTGGCTGGTCCTCGCGTGGGGGATGCATGCTTCATTCAGTACGGAATCCGAAGGCTGGCAGGATGGAAACGTTTGTCATCTACAATACATACATGCGGAGGTTACAGTGCCCGATCTGTAATTCGGTACCGAATGTCATCGGCTTTGTGTCTGTATCGTAACTCAAATCGTTGAATTGAGTAGAAACGGAAGAACGGGCAAGAGAGAAGCCCATTCTTTTGGCTGAGTTTAGCGGTGACCAGTCCAGCTCTTCTCGACGACAACGACGGGATTCCGCGGGAGGGGTCCTGGATCGGACGGGCTGCCAACTGCATGCCTGCCTTGCCTGCCACTCCCCCGGGAGGCGGAGGACAAGTCCATCGGCACATCAAAACCTGCTGTTGCATCATCATCATCCTCCTCCCCATCACTGCAGTGATCGTTCATTAGCTGTTCGTTCCCGTCCTTTAAAGAAAGCCCCCCGACAGGTCCGCAGCGCCTGAGGTTTCTTCCCCATCCCATCTCACCCTCGCCTCCTCCCGATCCTTCTCTTCCTCTTTCTTGTCGCTTCTTTCCCGTCCGTACCTTACCACTCCGTCATAACTTACATAATAAATAACCCGGTGAAATCCGACTCTCTTTCGTCATCTTTCACTTCTTCCATCAGACGTTCCCGATCCTCACCAACCGGCTCCCGTTGTTTCTTCGTTGCCTTGTACCGACAACCTCAGGTTTTCCTCTACCCCCGCCCGTAGCCCCTCCGACCCTCACTCTCTTCCTCTGGTTTCTCCTCCCCTCCCTGACCAAAGCCCTGCCTCCGTGCGGACGTCCCTGCCTGCCGGTCTGGCGGTCTGCCTGCCTTGCACGTCCGGATATAAAGAGATATATAACAGGTTACATAAGGTACGTAACGGGAGCGGTGCAGCGAGCAACGGCGCGCTTGTTGCGCAGACGTAGACGGCCCCCCGCCATCACCAATCAGGGAAAACACGCACAGGCCCATCATCCCGCCCACCACGTTAACCAGCGCCATCGCTCACCACCGACCAGGCGGCGCCTACTCACACCCTCCGAGCAATTGAGAATCCGCTTTCGCCCGACCTTGCATACTCGCAGCACCCCTCGTACGCCCTTCCGATCCTCTCCAGACTTTGTATGAGAGCGGAGACCGCCCGTCCGATCGTTCCATCCTCGTTCTTGCGTCGATTTGCACTTCCGTTGGGCTCGTAGTGGCGGGGAAACGGCAAGATGAATGGCACCGACATCAAGAAAGCCGCAATCCAGAAGGCCAAGCAGGTCGCACAGGCTGCGAACGGGAACGGGGGGAAGAAGAGACGAAAAGGCCAGGACTTGAAGCCGATCATCACGACCGAGCAGCAGAAGGCACAGGAGGATAGCCCCGCCAGCTCGGCTCACAGCTACAACTACAAGTGCGTATTCTCGACCGGGCTGCCATGTGCTCTCCTCGCCATGCGCCGCAGCCCTCTTCCGGTCGCAACGTCAGCGCTAACTCTCCTCTTGCAGTGTACCGAGCACCAACTCACAGCATCAGAAGACCTCATACGGATCCCAGTTGAGCCGCTCGCCCTCGACGACGTCCTCATCGGCCGAGGAAGCCGAGAACACCGCCGATGAAGAAGATTCGGAAGACTACTGCAAAGGCGGTTACCACCCCGTTTACGTCGGCGAACAGTACAACAACGGAAAGTACACGGTGATCAGGAAGCTGGGCTGGGGCCATTTCTCGACCGTCTGGCTCTCCCGCGACAATACGACCGGGAAGCATGTGGCCCTGAAAGTGGTGCGATCCGCGGCGCACTATACAGAAACCGCCTTGGACGAGATCAAACTGCTCAGGCGGGTCGTGGAAGCGAACAAGGACCACCCGGGCCGGAGGCATGTGGTCAGCCTGCTGGACTCGTTCAACCATATTGGTCCGAACGGGAAGCATGTCTGCATGGTGTTTGAGGTGTTGGGGGAGAATCTGCTAGGTTTGATTAAGCGGTGGAACCACCGTGGAATCCCGATGCCGCTGGTGAAGCAGATCACGAAGCAGGTCCTGCTTGGTCTGGATTATCTTCACCGGGAGTGCGGGATCATCCACACTGATCTCAAACCGGAGAACGTGCTTATCGAGATCGGTGATGTCGAGCAGATCGTCAAGACGTACGTCAACGAGGATCAGAAAAAAGACAACAAGGATGACAACCGGAACGGTCGCCGTCGTAGGCGGACTCTCATCACTGGGAGCCAGCCGCTCCCCAGTCCCTTAAACGCCAACTTCAGCCACACAGACCTTTACAATTTCCCCGGTAGCACACAAAGCCTGAACAAGATCGTCAATGATAGCGCAGGTATTTCTCCTCAATCCGCTGTCCATCAGTCTCCGCAAAAAGACGGTTTTGTAATGAGTGGTGCTCTAGGTACACCACCCTCGACGGCAACCGAGACAGCATCTGGCTCAACGACCGGAAAGTCGATGCTTGAGACCCTTGGTATCAAAGGTCAAAGCGAGGAAGACGTACAGCAGCAGAGAGAAAAGACAGCGTATGTAGTTCGCCCATAAGTCCGTGTTGCTCTTCGCTGACCAGAAACAAGCGATTTACTCACGAAGGAGGTCTCCGACATCGACCTCGGTAGATCCAGCGCCGCACCGCCCGAGCACACTCCCGAGGTGGCCGCAATGGAGACCATATCTGTTAAGATCGCTGACTTAGGAAACGCCTGCTGGGTCGGGCATCATTTCACGAACGACATTCAGACCCGGCAATACAGATCTCCTGAAGTCATCCTCGGGGCGAAGTGGGGTGCCAGTACGGATGTGTGGAGCATGGCTGCTATGGTATATTTCACGTTATCCCTGAGCGATTTCACGAACGATTGATTTTGACATTGCACAGGTCTTCGAGTTGATTACCGGTGATTACCTCTTCGATCCGCAGTCGGGAACCAAATACGGCAAAGACGATGACCACATCGCCCAGATCATCGAGCTTCTCGGAGTGTTCCCGAAGAACCTTTGCTTGACGGGCAAGTGGTCGCAAGAGATTTTCAACCGCAAAGGCGAACTCCGCAACATCCACCGGTTAAGGCACTGGGCGCTGCCGGACGTCCTGCGAGAGAAGTACCATTTCAATTCGGAAGACAGCAAGAAAATCAGCGATTTCCTGCTTCCGATGCTGCAGCTGACGCCTTCGGAACGAGCGAACGCGGGCGGGATGAGCAACCATCCCTTCTTGGCGGACACGAAAGGCATGGAGAACATCCATTTGGATATACCGGTGGGAAGCAAGGGCGAAGGCATCGAGGGATGGGCGTCGGAGGTGAAGAAGCAAAGATGAGGGTGCCCGTATCCTCGTCATCATCAACAATCTTTTTCACCATTCTCTTCATTCACCCCGCCCCCCCCCCTTCTTTCGGTTCCTGCCTCTTCCACGGGTGCCTTCTTCTGCTCGGTTTCTTCTAGACGAAAGGCAAACCGCTGGCGTTTTTCTTTTCTTCTCTTTCTCTGTTTTGTGTTCCTTTTTCTTGCCTCTGTGTGTGTGTGTGATGGTTGTACTTTTTTTTGTTTAACGATTACAGCATGTCCGGTTGGTGGCCCGACGGAGATACGAAAAGAAATAAGAGAACAATGACCTTTTCTTCCTTCCTTTTCTGACGTCGTTCCCGACTTTGCTTTGTCTGGCTCCATCCCCCTTTTGCTTTCGGTGGATCGCCCACTATGGTATGTGTTGTGGAACTGTCTTGACTCATTTGCGTATCTGTGTGTCCACGCCCCGCACCTTGACGCTGGCGGGCTACATTACTACCTCGATCACGCAACAACAGCGGTGCCATGGCCTTGAAGAACGGTACAAATGGCTCCGGAACCGGAAAATATCTATAGATTCTCTCTGATCTACTGAACACCTTCTTCCCGTTGTCAGCATCCTCACTCACTTGAGTACGCCAGACGCAGAACATCGCCGCCACCACATGAGGATGTCTGCAAAAAAAAGATTAGAAAGTGGCATGCCGCATCGCCGCCCTTTCTTTCCCACCCGACCATGAAAGATCGTCGTAACATATACATCTCTAAATACATCATTACTCGTCATCACTCATCATCTAAACACCACAAAAATCGTGTAAGCGAACGAAACAACACATCATGCCCCAAGCCCAGTCTAACCCAACCCTACGTCTCCGCCCGCTGCGGCGCAAAGTTCTTCAGCCAAGCCCGCGCGCGGTCCATGTCGCCGGCCTCCGCCTCGAGCGCAGAAACGCACCATTCCAGCGCGTAGCCGCCCTTGCCCTGGACCCCCGGGTCAGCGGCGAGCATCTCGGCGCGTTGACGACGCGTCTGGCTCGCCTCGTCGGTGCAGAAGTGCAGCGGGGCCGGAGGTCCACCGCCGCCGCCTCCGACGTCTGGGAGGTACGGTTTGATGAGCGGCAGGGCGTCCTTGGTGGGGACGGGCCCGCCGTCGCCGAGGCCGAGGTGCGTTCGCCCGGTCCGGCAGAGCTCGTTCCGACACCAGGGCTTGCCGCAGCCTTGCAGGAGCTGGGTGAGGTAGCGGCGCTCGACCCGGCGCCGGAGCGCCTTGCCGTCCGGGTCGTACAGGCTGACGTACAGGGGCCCGTAGCAGGTCGGGCAGAGGCCGAGATCGTTACCGTTGCCGGGGCCCGGACCGGCGCCGGCGCCGGCGCGGGTGTCGCCGTTCCGGCTGGCGCCGTCGAGCGTGCGGCCGCAGTTCGCGTTCCGGCAGAGGCGGGGCGCGGGCCGGGAGAGCCGCTCGAAGTCGTGGTGCTTCAGGTGCGCGCCCATGTCCCGCAGCCGGACGATCCGGTCGCAGAGGTGGCACTCGGTCGTGCGGCCGCCGTCGGCGAGCTCGTGCACTGTCAGGCCGGACAGCATCGCCTCCGCTGACGGATTGGCCGGGTCGCCCTCCTGCGGGACTTCGAGGTGGCAGAAGCGGCAGAGGATCAGCTTGCCGGGGCACACGGAGGTGCGATGCTGCGCCAGGGTGGGGAGGGAGGGGAAGGTCAGCGAACAGGAGGGGCAGGTCTGCTCGGTGTGGTAGATGTAGTCGTGTTTCTCGTGGCTGAGAGCGGTGTTGCCGTGGAAGGAATCGTGCGGGCAGTGCCAGTGGTTGGCCAACTCCGGGGAGCCCTTCTTGAACACGGCACCGCAGCCTTGCGGACAGAGCACGTTGTTTCGGAGGCAGAAGTTCTCGTGGAGGAACAGTGTCCGTTGGGGTACCCATTGATGGCAGTTTTTGCAGCGGACTTCGTCGGGGTTGGGAGGAACGTCCGTCGCAGCGTCATCACTCGCCTTCTCCTCGGCTGTCTTCTTGGGATCAAAAGGTACCGCACGAATTGTGAAGGGTTTAGGAGATTTTGAGGAAGAATCTGATGCCGAGTAGGCATGCACCGAAACCCATACGGCCTCGGCCTCTTCCAGCTCGATGTTGGTTGGTTGTAGCCGAATACGCTTGGGATATGGGTCTTCGAACTGAGCAAAGACGTATTCGTCTTCCCTAGGCCTGACTCGTTGCCTACTCGAATACGGGCTCACAAGTAAGTCGATTTCATCCTCCTCGTCGACGTCACTGAGCTCGATCTCAAGGCCTTGAGATCGGTCCCAGGACGGAATTTCCCAATCCACGTACTCGCCATCCAGCACCTGACCGTATTGGGGCTCGAGCAGGTTCAACTGGCCACCTACGGAGCTTCCGGAGTCAGTCCCTGGTGCTCTTCGCGACTTCGCTGCGATTTGCCTCAAGGTTTCGCGTGCCTGTTCCTCGTTCAACGCCTCAATGTCCACTTCCAAGTCCGTATCCACGACACAGATGCCATCGCCTTCTGGTTTGAAGCCATCGATCAGGAACCTGAATTCTTCCCTTTTTCCGCCCGTGCCACGTCCCCCAGGCACCACCAGGACCTCCCCATTGGTCAGGGTCGTGAAATGGCTTCGCAGATGCTTTTCCAATAATGCTTTCCAGTCCTCCGGATTGTAGCCTGCCTCTAACGGCCGAAGTTTGACGTATGTGCCTTTCGGTAATTGCTTTGCATGCACGGTGACCCGTGGCCGCTCGATACCGCTGTCCTGCAAATCGTCTCCCCCGTTGACCATGACCTCGTCGCCCCCAGGACTGCGAGGTTCAGCATGTCCATTTATGCTCTTCGCTTCGCCGAGTCCAAGCGCTTGCCTCAGGTACTCACTCAGCACGATTTCACCTTCCTCCGCCGAAAACTCTCTTATCCCAGCGTAGACGACCCGGCCACTGTCCGGATTCACCAGCCGAAAGGTCAACGGATGCGGGAGCTGGTGCTGCCGATCCTGCGCCTGCGCTCGTGCATTTCTTTCGGCGGAGTAGGTGTACGGATTGAAGGGGTCGAAGGAGGTTGTGTGCGGACCGGAGCTGGCATCGGTGGCGATGACTGGTGCGGCGGAGAGAAGCTGTTGCAATGCTGAGGGCGGAAGGAGGATCTTATCTCCAGTGAGATTGGCCGGAGGCGCTGTGGCAGCGACGGTATACTGTGAGGACCATACTAAGGGCGATTCTGACATAGCTTCGCGCTCTATGGATGCGTGTAGTCAATTCGTGTCTATATGGTAGGGATTTGGCGCAATAAAAAGAGGCCGGGTATCATAAGGTCTTTGGAGATCCAGGGGAGGAAAAAAGGGGAAGTTGATCGCTCTACGTCCTGTATGCGCATACAATATTGTGAGAACGGCGGTTTGTCAGCCTTCTTCGAGAAGTTTCACATGATAGAGACGGTCGAGACGATGACATACACAATAGTACTAAAACGTCCCTGCGTAAAGTAGGTAAGCACGTAAGAAAACGCTTCTGTATTTGGTATCCGAGCTTTCCCGAATGCAGACTGGTGCGCTCCTAGCTTCCGCTGGTTGGAAGGCTTCCAAGATTATCCCCGGACGCCACAGCCTGCGTCATGCGATCTCGGACCGTGCCACGTCTTTCGAGTCAACTCATCTTCGGGTAACCCGGGCTCCCGAGTATATTTATGGACTCTGTTGATACTTATCATTCATCATCTCACTTGATACCCTCTATAACCCCTTTCGATATCGTGCCGTGCATTTTTTCCTACGTACTTTGTCCCTGACTGCTTTGCTCACTGGTTTCTGTCCGCCTTCGGGTCGCTTGGCCTATCTCCAGTTAAACAACACAAGATTCGCCGAATACTCATCTGGAATAATATAAGTGTTGATCGCCGCGATCTCATCAAGGAGCTTTAGCCTCCTGGATGATGGCGGTGGAGACATATCCTACGCCGGTTTCGGTAACATGCAGTCCGAAGGCGCCCAGCTCCTTGTCTCTTCTTGACCTTTTGTCCGTTAGCCTTGTTCTTCGCCAGGTTGCGCCACATTTGACGGTCTCGGGACTTCACAACCTCGCGGCGACTTCGAGGGCCTTTCGAGAATTTATATACCAGTCGCCGGAAGTCTTCCGATACTTGGACCTCTCCACAGTCAAATCCGCAGTTGTGCGTCACAGTTCCCCGATCGATACCGGTGGCATCAACTGGCGCGCGGAGCGCATAGACGAAGCTTTGACCGAAGATGAGTTCTACTCCGGACCGCTCCTAGGCATTTTCTCAAAACTATCCAGAGCCGGCGTGCTGAAATATGTGCAAACTCTGGTTCTTGACGGATTGAGCGTACCCGCTGATCTCGTGCGCGAGATCATAGCGGAGGATCGTTTCAATGTCCGTATACTGTCCATCAGAGAGGCGAAGCACTTGAACGAGAGGAAGTTGATGCAAGTGCTGCGATACGCAGTCAGACCTTCTCGACCCCAAGGAACGCCGAGACTCAAAGGTCTTTACGTTTTTGGACCGATGGAATCCGTTACGGAGGTTTCACATCGGAAAAGAAAACCGTCACCATGCACGTCGTCAACCTCGCTTGCATCCAGAGCTTCTTTAGGGGCTCAGATCAGCTCCCAGTGGAATCAGCGCTCCTCAGAAGCTCTCAAAACTGACCTGGCCCTTACCGAGGAGAAGTGGTATCGCCCTACAGGACGGTTGTTCTCGCGACGGCCCAGTCCAGAATGGGCGGAAACGCTTCAAGCATGTGAAGGTATCATCAGTTTTGATGCTGTCCTGTGTCGCGGTCCAAGGCATGACGCCCTCAAGGCTTATACCAAACAACCCACTCAGGCTGGCCAGGTACATCCGCAGTCCTACCTTCCTCCAGCCCTGGCCACGGTAGCTCTGGGGCCTTCAGGCTGCTCCAGCTGCGCTTCATGTCCGGAACTCCCGGCGAGGTTTGGTAAATCCCTGGCCACATGGTTCCCCTTACTTAGTCCGCCACCACTGCATTCCTCAAGCGTACGTGCTGCACAGTTCCCTGTGGCAGCAGATGGGTTAGCAGCCCCGACTCTCATTGTACGGTGCGAGGACTGTCTACGAGGACGTTGGTGTGAACGATGCAACAAGTGGTGGGATGAGACCTGCTATCCCGGCGCGCCGACGAGCTTACGCACTGAACTCCAACAGCAAGAGTCTCTTCAGCACAGCGCTGAGATCTCGTCAAATGCTGAAACGATCGACGTCAAGGTACATATGGGTCTTTGCGTTGACCGATGCCTGACTGAGAGATGATGGCCGGGGCTAGCAAGGCTAGCATACCCGAAAAAAAAGATAAATGAGACCCCTTGAGCAAAGATCTTTTCGAAGCGAGAAACCATGATACTTTATCTGGACGGTGCCATATATATATCATCTATATTTGGGGTCTCACTTAGCACTCACCGGCCATCACCCGCAGGCTAACGTATGTTGCCATCCTGGGTTTCGAATATATGCTGACATACCTGCTGGCAGATGGGCGTCAAGCGTGAATGCTTCGGATGTGGCTATACCGTACGTGCCATCTATCAGTCAGGCATCTCGTCTCGGCGACTTGCTGACAAGCTACAGTGTGCCGACTGCGTCGCACGTTATATCCGACCGTGTACCAAATGCAGAAACGAATACTGCGTCATAGACAATGATGCTTGTTCCAGCACCTTGGTACGTTCCCAAATATACTCACTGTCCGTCCGGTTCTTCTAATGGCGTCGCCTTTTGCAGTGTGACTGGTGTAACTTCACCTCGAGGAGGACGCGGGAGCTCTATTAGGTTTCCGGCGGGCCTGGAAATTACTTGAAGATTATAGATGAAACTCCGCTCTAGGAAGACGTGCGATGTTAAATGACTCCCCACTCCTATTAAACTGGCATAGCCTTTCAATACATTGCATCTAATGTCTGCACGCTTTATTATCTTTTTTTGTAGATACAGAATATGCTTCTGACCGTCTCGGCGCATCTTGACTTGGAAGTGATGCCTCAAGGCTGAAACATCCTTACTGACGTTGCCGAGGTCACGTGTGTATGGGGTCCACGTTTCCTGTAATTACCTACGTAGGAGGGTAAACGAGGCCTTGGAGAGCTCATTATTATCCCTCAAGTGTGCAAGAATAGTACCGCGCAGCGCGTCTTTCCTACTCGTCACGCGTAGAATCCATCTCAATCATTAGGAGTGTCCTCTCGAACCTACTTCGACGAACAATCCGCGACTCCGCCCGCCCTCCGACCGTCCTGCTCCCGCACCCTCCCTGGCCACCGCCATGGCCCAGCCATACTACGGTCAGCAGAACCCAGCGTACGGCGCTGCGCAAAACCTCCAGTTCTATCCGACGTCGTACCCGAACCAGCCCGTGTCCGGCCACACCACCCCGTTCCAGGCATACAATGGCGGCGCGCAGTCGAGCGCGTACGGGGCTTCGAGCTTCGGCGGCGGCTTCGGGACGCCAGTCATACCGGGCATGGCCGGTGTGAGCGGGAGAATGGGTGAAGCTGGGGGACTGAGGACAGGATGGCTGGCTGCCTTTGGCACGGAGGGATATGAGGGCGAACCCCCTTTGCTCGAGGAATTGGGGGTCAACTTCGGTCATATCAAGATGAAGGTGAGCTAGGCTCCAGCGTCCCGCTGGAAGCTTCACAAGAGGAAGGTGAGCAGCGCGGAGTCCAGGGGCTAATGGATCTCGCTATATCAGACACTCACAGTCCTCAATCCGCTTGCCCGAATCGACCAGCACATTATGGATGATTCCGACCTGGCGGGGCCCATTCTCTTCTTCCTCTTGTTCGGCACATTCTTATTGTTTGTAAGTGGACAAAGAACATCGATCTTGCTTATAGGGTACTGATGCGACCTTCAGTCCGGCAAAGTCCACTTTGGCTACATCTACGGTCTGGCTCTCTTGGGGAGCTGCTCCCTACATACCATCCTTTCCCTCATGTCGCCGCCCCTGACAGCTGCGGAGAGGGATGCGGCGCAAACTCACGGGCACAGCTCGCATTTCTCTTCCAACCTCACCTTCCCGCGCTCCGCGTCCGTCCTCGGCTACTGTCTCCTGCCGCTAGTGCTGACCTCCTTGATCGGCATCGTCGTGCCTATGGACACCCTTTTCGGATACATACTGACCAGCGCCGCCATTCTTTGGTGCACGTACAGCTCGAGCGCAATGTTCTGTGCCGTCGGCCGCATGAGCGCAATGCGAGGCTTGGTGGCATACCCCTTGGCGCTTTTCTACGTCGGCTTCGGGATCATGGCGATCTTCAGCTCAAGGGGCTCTGGGCATTTGGCCAGCAAGACTGCTGCTGGAGCCTAGGCGCAGGTGTAGGGGCAGGCGCAAGTGTACGAAGGAGAGACTCGCGAAGAATGTCAGCCGGTGACAGGGCATAAGTCGAGGATAGATAAAATACAACTAGGAATAAAGTTACGATGAGGTAGTAGATAACGGCAGAAAATGTCCCGAAGTTCTCCATCATGCATTTCTCTAGTGGCGGTCATTGCCCATAATAGCCGGGAAGTGATTGGTTCCTGGCGAGGGTCTGGGGGGCGCCTCGACGACATCGAAAAGTTTCTCCCGCGAAATCTCCGCAGTTCACCTCCGGCCGGCTTCCGCCCAAACATAATCAAGGCTTTTGTCCCCGCGCATTTCCATCGCCTTCGCCTCCTTCACTTCCACCATCCCACCACTTCTACCGACCTGAGATACCCTTGATCACCTATTCTTACCCCTCGAGTCTTCAGTCATGGGTTGGTTCTGGGCAGACTCCTCGAGCACCGCCGCGAGCGCCCCCGTCGTGGCTCCCCATCCTATGCCCAGCGTTTCCGGTGCCACGCCTCCGGTTGGTCAACCACAACGTTCACCTTACGGATTCATGTCAGTCACTAACTGTCCTCGCAGCCAGGATGCCCGATGCACAAACCCGGCGCCGCCGTCGCTGCCGCTCCTCCTAAAGCCTCTCCTCTCCCCGCGACCGGCTGCCCGTATAACCCGCAGGATGCGGCCGCACGAAAAACCACTTCACAGGCCGCTCGGCCAACCGCGCCAGCACCCGACACTTCCTCCTCTTCCTCTTCTCCTTCCGCCACCTCCTCCTCCGGGTCGTCGACCCTCTCGAAGCTCAACCCGCTGAACTACATGTTCTTCAACCTGTCGCAGGAAAAGGCGCCGAACCAGACGGTCGCGCTGCCGACGGAGCGGGAGCCGTCGACGATCCCCAAGGGCGACGGGACGGGCAACTGGGAGTACCCGTCGCCGCAGCAGATGTACAATGCGATGCTGCGGAAGGGGTACACGGACACGCCTCAGGACGCGGTCGAGAGCATGGTCGCGGTGCACAACTTCCTGAACGAGGGGGCCTGGGCGGAGATCGCCGAGTGGGAGCGCCGGTTCGGGCGCGGGCTCGCCCAGGGCTGGCGGGAGTGCCGGCGCGGCGAGGCGGGCACGGTGATGGAGGTCGGGGCCGAGTGGCCGGACCGGGAGCGGGAGCCACCCAGCCTGGTCCGGTTCCAGGGCCGGCCGGGCGAGCTGACGCCCAAGGCGCAGCTGCTCCAGCTCCTGGGCCGGGTCTGGCCGGAGCGCTTCGGGACGGAGCCGCCGTTCGACCGGCACGACTGGTTCGTCCGCCGGTGCGATACGGACGGCCGCTGCAAGGAGCTCCGCTACGTCATCGACTACTACGAGGGCCCCCCCGAGCCCACCGGCGAGCCCGTCTTCTTCCTCGACGTCCGCCCCGCCGTCGACACCCCGACCCAGGCGTGCGAGCGCCTCCTCCGCTGGGGCGGCGACGTCTGGTGGCGGGCCACCGGCAGCGGCATCCGCCAGGAACTCGAGGCCCAGAAGAAGCGGGCGGCGTGAACGTGGTCATAGCGGGGAAAGGCTCGGGATCTGTGACTGGGTGTGAGCTTTGCGGAGCGAGCGAGAGCTAAGATCTCTCTCGATCTTTTGCTGTTGTTGTTGTTGCTGCCGCTAGGCTGGTTTTGGTTGTAGGATCTTTCATTTCGCTACATCCCTCTCTTCCCATCAGAAGAAAGCGGGTTCTTTTTCTTTCTCCACTCTACTCGTCTTTACTCTCTGATCGTCGCACGTCGATTTCTTTCTGGTGATGTTCTTGTTTGTTCTTCCAGGGTGTTCTGTCTCCGCGACTTCGAGGGTGTTTTGCCTGTTTCTGCTTCTTCTTTTCATGGCTCTCTTTTCGTGATCTGAACCCTTCTCCTTCCTTTTGAAACGATTTATCACCTCCATTTTTCTGTATGTATCTACGTTGATGTTGGAAGAACTGTGCGTTCTTTTACGAAAAGCTGAATCTCAAAATGGATGGCAAAGTCTCTCTGCTCCCTCTTCTTTGAGGCTTTATTGTCTTCGGTATGTGTAGGTGTGGTGTGGAATGAATGTTAATGATCTCCGTACGGCGGTTGGCCAGGAGAGCGGTTCATACAACATGCGCTCGCATTCATGGTCATCTAGTACTCATGACCACATCCGCCCACACTCTCCCCTTTCACGGAGATCATCTCGCCTCTTCCTCTCCCCTTCAAGTTCCCCGCATCCGCAGCCGCAGCCGCAGTCATACCTTCCCCCCTCCCCCCTCTCAATAACCCTCTTCACCACTCACGCGCTACCACCGCTCTCCGCCACCACCTCCCCAATCAAAAACAGGGGGTCCTTATTGCTGAAGTTGGGCACGTCCGCGAGGATGGGCCCGGCGTGCTCGGCCAGGCCGCGACGGAGGTCGGCCTCGCTGCCGAACTCGAGGGCGCAGTGGATGGTGTAGGGGGCGTCGTTGTTGCCGGCGTCGCCCTGCGGCGTGCTGACGACGCGCTGCACGCGCCAGCCGGTCATGCCGTACGGCTTCAGGGTGGCGAGCACCATGGGCATGTGCGAGCTGGTGTAGTAGGGCAGGTTGAAGGTGGCGTCGGCGACGTTGGGCTGCGTTGGGATTTGGGGGTTAGTTGGGGGGGTGGTTTTGAGGGAGGAGGGGAGGGTGGGAGGTGAGGACGTACGTAGAGAACGGTGATGGTGGCGGGTTTGGCGGACATGATTGTTGGAGTTGGGTTGGTCGGTTGGTCGTGGAGGTTTACTGTGCTTGTTAGTTCTCTTTCTCCGTTTCTCGTTGCGTAGAAGAAGATCTTCAGAAGCCTTACGTCTTGCAATTCAATTGTTGCGAAGTGAGATGGGTGTGAAGTAAGTCGAGGAAAGAGACTCAGTCCGGACGTGGGAGTGAGAAGGTGACTAGGTGGAAGGTGGTGGAATGACCTGACATGGCGAGAAGGTCAGACAGGTACGACCGATGGGAGGAGCTTCTGGGCTCTCGCGCTACGAGGCACACACTGCGGGGCAGATGGGGAGAGAAGGTGAGGGGCTGACGATGTTCAGGGCACCTCGGCTCCGAAAAATAGCGCCAGGGTTCAAAAGCCGAACCGATGCTCGGAATTGTGAGACTACTCCTATCTTTGGGAACGAGGATGCTTTTCTAGATGGATGTGGCCTTCTACTTGTTCTTCATACCTTTGAAAGCATCGTACAGGATAGATATGTTCCTCTTTATTGCCTCCGGATAAATGAGGGCTCGATCTTGGGTATCCTTTTTCTCCCGCTATATAAGATCGCATTGCACCTGAGGAGCATCAGGCTGGCTTCAGAGTTCGAGCGCCGTTCCCATGTGGTCCAGATGTGAACCTGCACCCTCAGCCCGACACCTTCTCAGGAGCACCTATAACGGCGCCATCCCACCATTCCTCCCACGAAACGTACAGATTTAGGTATCATAACCCCACCCATCGCCTCGGCCACTGACGATACCTTGCACTTCCCTCGCCGTTTGGAGACCCGTCCTGAGAAAACCAATCGCAGAATCGACGTGCTCATTCCCGGAAGTGAAAGGCCGGTCCGCCGGCGACTCCGTGATCTCTCGAAGTATGCGGTCATCCGCTTCGCCTTGGTACCGCTCCGTGACCAGTCGCCGGATGACGTGGCCATACTCCTCCATCCACTGCTCTTCCGACAGCTGGGCGTACACCTTATACCCGGAGTCGGGGTCGGTGAGGCTGAACGGCCATCTAACGACGGCCACATGGTAGCGGCGTGTCGCGAAGTAGAGATAGGGCCAGGTGAAGATCCAGAGGAAGGTGAGGTAGAAGATCCAGCGGATCCAGTTCGTCAGTCGCCATCGGTTGAGACGGCCGCTGTTGTAGATGTCGACGGCGCGCTCGTCCACCGGGAAGGTGATCTCGACATGGCCTCGGTAGTTGGCGCTGCGGATGATGCCTTCGAGCCGCGAACGCAGCAGATCCGTGTCCATGCCGGCCACGGCGCGAGTGAGACGAAAGCTACATGGTCTATTAGCCTTCCGCAATTACGAAGTGATATGCCATGGGGTGCCCATACACTTTCAGCTTCGAGTGCGAAGCACAGTAGCGATGGCACCACTCCGTCAAGCTCGGTGCTGCGGAAGCAGCCTCAGGATCGTCGGCGTTGCTGGTGGACGCTTTTGTCTTCCTGAATCCCCCTCGGTACGTGCTTCGCCAATTTTCCACGGCGTTAAGTTTGGCCCACTGGTAGTTTCCCAACACACGGGGGCAGATGTAGTGTTGTATGTCGATGAGAATGTTGAAGTCTGTCACGCGCCTCTTTTCGGTCTTTTCCCCTTTCTTGACCGTCTCTCTATGTGACCCATGGATAGATATCTTGGGGTGCGGGGCGAACTTGGCCAGTCTCCGAATCTGTTCCTCGAGATAGACGGGATCGGTGTCGCAACGTGCGTCCATCATGTTTTCGACGCCGTTGACGACGCTGATAGGTTCTCCGAGAGCTCTTGCGAGATCTCCTTGCTTATCTTCAACGGAGGGCAGCATGATGTTTCCGGACAACGTTACTGAGGGGCCTGGGCCGTCATCTTGGTAGGCCGGAGGGGCCTCAGAGGCCTCCCCGTCATGCTGGGTGTGCAGCGACACGGCATCGTCCATGCCGGAGTCATCGCGGAAGACAGAAGGTTTGCCCATTGTGGTCCGGAGAACAGTGTGGCAGTTAGTTATGAGAGGTGAAGAGGAGGAGAGATGAAGAAGACAGGCACAGCAGCCAGACGAGCCTTTATAAGGGGGCGGACGTTTGAAGCGACGAGCGGCTAGAGGGAGTAGCCGGAAAGGCTGAAGAGGCCGAGGGCTTGTCTCGAAACAGCCATGGGCGACAGTTGCTGCCTAGATCCCTCCGGATGAAATCCTTCCTTAAGCGAGCGCGAGCGGATCCGCTTAGGCTGTGTCTGAGCTGTCCATTGTCGGTAATTGCGACTCCGCTGATTTGCCCCATGCGAGTCATGACCGGATGAGAATCCAGAGAGGAGAGCCACGGGAGGAGGTTGGTTTGCGAGTCCGCACATACTTGCGAGACCACCAACCGTGTGAGGTGGGGAAATTGGCAGGAAAGTGCCCGGAATTTCTGCGATGGAGTGGTACAGTATCGATACGAACAGTGGCTGCGCGGTCGCCCACGCGATGGATGGCCAGGGCGGTAAATCGCTGGTTGCTGGATATATAGGTATTCGACAGTGAGAGATAGATAGATATATATATATAGTAATGTACCTACTAGATCACAAAGGGACCTTAAGGTTGTCGACTGGCCTGCCTGCCGTGCCTGCCAACGGTCAATCAGCGAGGCCAAGCTTTCGGCTCGATCGGCCGCTAAAAGTGCTTTAAAGCCCGCTAGCCGAGCTTCATCGAACCGCGTCCCTAGTGCAGCTGGTCCGGAAAAAGTTCTGGAGAAACTGACGAGACGGGAGGGTCTTAACTTGACCAACACCACTTCTCCAGTTCCACTATCAATCTGGCTGCACCATCCTCAGCTCGCTCCATATGCGCTCTCAATAGAGCCATCACTCCCCGTCTCTTCCGCTTCGGCCCATGCGCAATCGCTGCCCGGACTTTCTGCCGCACCCGCAATCCGATGACCTCGCATCCCAACAGCCCTCCGCCAGACTCCGCGGGGGCGCCAATCTCCACGCCTCCGAAGGCGGGGCAGCACATCAAGCATGACGGCAAGGACTACACGACCATAAAGGAAGGCCTCGCGCACATCCTCGTCCCCTTCGGACTGCCGACCGAGACGGACCCACAGAAAGTCACCGCGGGCGAGGCCGACCGCCAGAAGGTGTTCTACAACCCCATTCAGCAGTTCAATCGCGATCTCAGTGTGCTGGCGATCAGGGCGTTCGGCGAGGATTTGATTGCACGGAAGCAGTCCAAGGCGGAAAAGTCCAAGGGAAGGAAGCAGAGCAGGAATGCGAAGAGAAAAGCTGGCGAGGTAGTCGGACCCGGGCCGGTTGAAGGCGAAGCTGACGCGAAGAGGACGAAGACCGAGGAGGCATCCGGTACGGACGAGAAAGCGAAAGATGACGCGCCGTCACAAGCACCTACAACCTCCAGCAATGGCGATAACACCGCGGCCAAAGCCGAAACTGAACCGGTTGGCGGAGCAGCAGAGGGTACGGACAAGGCGGCTGAAGAACCGCAGCAGCCATCCACCAGAAAAATTCGATTCCGAATACTCGATGCACTGTCAGCCACTGGACTTCGTGCGCTGCGTTACTCTCAGGAGCTCCCGTTCGTGACCGCTGTGACGGCGAATGATATGTCACAGGAGGCGGTTCGGTCCATCCAGCTGAACCTGCAGCACAACCAGGTGGAGAAGATAGTCCAGGCGAACACTGGAAACGCCATTGCTTACATGTATTCGGCGGCGTTCGGGCCGGACAACAAGTACGACGTGATCGATTTGGACCCCTACGGCACGGCCGCTCCCTTTTTGGATTCTGCTATACAGGCCCTCGCCAACGGCGGGCTGTTGTGCGTGACGTGCACCGATGCGGGGGTGTTCAATTCGGTCGGCTACCTGGAGAAGACGTACTCGCAGTACGGCGGCTTGCCGGTGAAAGGGCCGCACGCGCACGAGGCCGGCTTACGACTGATCCTGCATTCCATCGCGACGACGGCGGCGCGGTACGGGATCGCGATCGAGCCGCTCCTGTCGCTCTCCATCGACTTCTACGCGCGGGTCTGGGTGCGCGTGAAGTACTCGCCGGCGGACGTCAAGTTCCTGGCGGGCAAGACGATGCAGGTGTACAACTGCGACAGCGGGTGCGGGGCGTGGGCGACGCAGTACCTGGCGCGGAACATCCCGCAGAAGAGCAAAAATGGGCAGCCTTACTACAAACACTCGCTCGCGCAGGCGCCCTCCACCTCCGCGCTCTGCGAGCATTGCGGGAAGAAGACTCATGTAAGTTGGACTCCTAATTCACCGTAGATGATGGTTTTGTAGGGATCAAATATTGACAATATCTGCCGATGCAGTTGGCGGGTCCCATGTATGGCGGGCCGATGCACAACCCCGCCTTCATCAAGCAGATCCTCTCCTACCTTCCTAGTCTGGACAAAAACACCTACGGCACTCTCGAGCGAATTGAGGGCATGCTATACACTGCGCTCGACGAGACACTGCAGACGGGGGAGACAACGACAATAACACCGACAACGACGAAGGATCACGAATCGAACACCGCGCCCACCGCCACGGCGCCAATCCCGACCCTGGACCCGGCCGCGACGGACCCGCAGCCGTTCTACTTCACGGCGAGCAACGTGAGCCGGGTGCTGCGGTGCCAGGCGCCGTCGGACCGGGAGCTCCGGGGCGCGCTCCGGCACGCGGGCTACCGGGCCACGCGCAGCCACTGCAAGCCCGGCACCATCAAGACGGACGCGCCCTGGGCGGTCGTCTGGGCCATCATGCGCGAGTGGATCCGGCAGCGCGCGTCCATCCGCGAGGGCGCGGTCACGGCGGAGAAGCCTGGGTGGCTCATCTTGCAGGGGATGCGGGATGATGGGGCGACGGCGTCGACGGTTGGGCGCGAGGAGAAGGATGGGAAGGATGGGAAGACGGGTGGGGTGGGGGGTGCGGCCGAGGGAAGAGGGGAGGATGCGGGAGAAGATGTGGCTGCGGCTACGGCGCCCACGGCAGCGGAGACGGGGGAGAAGAAGCAAGCAGAGGAGGAGAAAAAGGAGGAAGAGGTGCGGTTCGTCGAGGCTGGCGGGAAGAGGTTCCAGGTGGTGTTCGACGAGAAGCTGGGGAAGGACGAATCGGAAGCGGCGGCGAAGGGACGGGGGAAGCGGCTGGTGCGGTATCAGGAGAATCCCCGGGCGAACTGGGGACCGATGAATCGGGCGAAGTGAGCGAGGAGGTATCTATCTACAGGTATCTTGGAGAGAGAGGAGGGTGATGAATTGTAGCCTCTTTTGATGTTTGATGTAAAAATGCTGAATGAAACTGATGATGATGGTTTCATGTGTCGTTGAAGTTTCCTTCTTCATTTCATACCTAGTTTGATTCTTTCTCCGTTTCGTAGGAGCCGTGCCGTTTCCCGTAGCTTGCGTACTCTGGGGATACCTAGTTGGAAACTAGTGGTACCTAGCTGGGCTGACTTTGTTGGTCGACCTGTCAGCCAGTCACTCAGTTGAGTTCCGGATTTGGTACACAGCTACCTAGTAGGTCGCTACCGGTCGATGATCAGTAGTGGTGGTGTTGGTGGTGGTCAGGGATGAGGGGATCATGCAAGGCTGTAAACGGCTAAGGAGGCGTCATAGATGTCATCACTCACCTTAACCTTACTAACCCTCATCCATCACATCCCAGTCCGGCTGTACAACTTTTCCTTCCCCCGCCACTGAATCTACCGACGTATCCGGGTCAGGTACGGCAGGTTAATTGTGACTGCAGGTGGCTTGCCGCCTTCCCCCCGCAAGCTCTATTGCGACGCGTCCCTACCTCACCTCACCTCACCTCAATCATATGTGAGTGACCTCCGCGGCCTTCCGCTGCCTGTCTGCCTCGGGTGGGAAGCACGGTATCAACCTCCATACCTCCATACCCACTATTAAGTATAGGTGTCTACCTAGGTGCCTTATTCACTTCAGGCCAGGGCGGGAGGAGCATCACTGCCGCAAACGACTGGCGGCCGTTGCAGTCTCCCCAAGTCATGAAGTCACTCCCTCCATGCGCTCCACTCCCCTTCCTATCTCCTCCTCCCCTTCGAGTCGATGTCATCGCACGGTCACCGACATCGCTGCGGCGGGTGTCGTTGGCATTGCCATCGGCACTTCCATCCCAGACCGGCAGTTCCTCTGCGCTGCTTTCGTCAATGCCACGCCCTGGGTTTGTAGTGAAGGAAGTTCCCATGTTATAAGAAGAATTGCGTCTGCCGCAGCCCCCTCCACTTCCTCCTTTCCTCTTCTTTTTCTCCTCCTCCCCCCGCTTACTCCCACCTGGCCATCCGTCCCCAACCCCGGTCTTCGTGACAACCCTCCCATTTACATTCACCCGGCCAGTGTGCTTACAAGCTACCGGATCGGATCATGCACTACCCCAAGAAGGCCATCACCGCCGCGGCCTGCTTCGCTGTGTGCGCAGCGGCAGCCCCGGCGCCCCAGCTGAGCGGATATGACAGTTCCGCCGCGGGCACCGCCACAGATACGGCTGCAGCCACAGCCACCGGAACCGACACCGGGACCAGCACCGCCACCGGGACCGGAGGCGGGGCGCTGGCCACCACGTTCGGGCCGGACTCCCAGATCAACGCCATAATCACCACCGCCTCTTCCGCTTATCCCCGCGTGAGTAGCGACGTGACCGGCACCACCTCCCACGGCCCGTTCTCCGGCACCGCCACCACCACCGGAGCGCTTCAGGCGCCGTCCACCATCTCCTCGACCATTCCCGCCCTCCCGCCCAACCCGACGGAGACGTACTACAACCCCCAGGGCGTCCTGCTGAATCCGGCCCCGGCACCGTACACCCCCAATGGCGGCGCCGGCACCAATGGCACCGAGCCTCGCTACATGGTCAACAGCGATTTCGACTTTGAATCCATCGCCCTCGGCCTCTATCAGGAATGGATCGAACTCGATCTCTTCAACAACGGCCTCGCCACCTTTAGCGAGGAGGACTTCCTTGCGGCCGGGCTGACGGCGGAAGACCGTGCCTACATCGCTTTCATGGCCCAGCAGGAGACCGGCCACGCCACGCTCCTGACCAACATGCTCGGTCAGGCCGCGCCGGTACAGTGCACGTACGACTACCCTTTCACGACGGTGCGCGAATTCATCGACTTCAACCAGAAGCTCACCCGGTGGGGCGAATCGGGCGTCTGGGGCTTCCTCGCCCACCTGGACTCGCGCGAGGTGGCCAACCTGCTCTCGCTCTCGATCGCGACGGAAGCCCGGCAGCAGATGTCCTTCCGGCAGATGCTCGGCCTGCACCCGATGCCGGTCTGGTTCGAGACGGGGATCCCGCAGTCGTGGCAGTGGACCTACCTGGCGCCCTACATCAGCTCCTGCCCGGCCAACCAGACCCGGCTCGGCTGGCAGAACTTTCCCGGCCTCCACGTCGAGAACCAACCCAACCCGAACCGGTTCTCGCCCAACGACACGGCCGCCTGGGAGACGGTCGGCAACCGCACCTCCGACCCGAGCCGGTCCGACATCCCGACCGACGAGAGCTGCGTCAACCTGAACGTGACCGGGTACGGGTGCGGGCCGGCCATCGCCCGGAACCGCTCCGAGCCGCTCTCCTTCCCCGGCCGCCAGGTCAACCTGACCTGGGACGACCCGGGCCAGGCCGTCGGGCCGAACAACAGCTACGTGACCGCGACCGCCGCCGGCGCCCCCCTCTTCGTCGCCTGGCTCGCTCAGCTCAACCTCACCTACACCCCGCTCACCGTCACCGGCCCGAACGCGGGTTACACCTACCAGCCCGCTGCGGAAGTCTTCCAGGGTGACCCCGCCTTCAACGGCACCATGTTCATCGCCCTCACTGACTCCGACCTCTTCCTCACCCCGTTCAACATCTCCATGATCAACCCGCACGTCCGCGCTTTGGGCGTGTATCAGTCCGGTTAAGAGCAAGGAGTGAAGTGAGGAGAGAAAGCTCATTCAGCACTTCTTTTTCCCCACACGGCTGCTGATGACTCTGCCGTTTGTGGTTGTTATTGTGTATATATCCCTCGATTTACTAGTTCATGCACCTCGAATGTAATCTCTTTTGAACCTCGTTTTTTCCCTCTATCATAATCTTAATAATATCATTTTGTTTTTGGTACGTGGATGGATCAGCTTGTTTTGCGCCGATCTTTCTCTCCGCTCTGCTATATGAGAAGGTTATGTAACTTCGTGACCGTGACTGTGGTCGTAGCGTACTGCGGATGTGATAGCCGGGAGAAGGGGGGCAGGCGGGGACTGTGGGAGCTGCTTCTGCTGTCTGTCTTACTTGTTTGCCTGTCCGCCTGTCAAGATAGGATGCGTATATGGTGATAAAACTCGAAAAAAAAGAATGAAAACGTAAGTAGGACTACCTTACACCAAGAGCCATCGGTTCCCCTTTGTCCCATCTTAAAAAGGAAAAAGATCTAAAAGGCAAAAAACTATAAAAAGAAGCATATATGTTTTCTTCTCTTTTCCCCTTCCCTTCGGTGCAATTCGAGATACAGTGGATGAAGGATATAAAAAAAAAGGTTGCTTGCGACTAAACATGCGGAGCGGTATCATTTCTCCATCTGCCATCCTTTGTCTCTCTCTCTCTCTCTTTCTTCACCTTTCCCCCCTCTCGCAAACGGAACTGCTTCCTCGTCCACACATGCACACGCCCAACGTCCACCACACCCATACAACCATAAGAGCAACCAGGCAAAGGATAAAAAAAGCGAAGGGGACCAAAGGGAGTATGAAGTAAACGCTGTTCACGAGAAGGTCCATAACACAAAATGAGAGAAATTCCCCTTTTTCCCCCTTTCCCCCTTCCGCGTGCGTGAGTCACATTGTACCGTGGTGACTACGAGGTATCTTTTCCTTTTCTCTACGTCCCGTTCCCTTTTCGTCGTTCGGTTCCCCCCGGTCAACCCAAGGCGGCGTGATATCTCCGAGCCTAACCGTCGGTGCCGCTGCTGCGGAAGGCGGCGCAGAGCACGGCGTACTGATGGGTGAGGTCGAGGACGTGCTGGGGGAGGGAGGTGCCTTGGATGATGCTGCGGATCTTGACCGCGCCTTCTTCCTCGATGAGCCGACGGATAGTGAAGAGGAGATCAGGGGAGAACTGTATATGAGGAAAAAAGGTTGACTGCGTTAGCCTTATTCGCGCTAATACAGCAGCCTGAACTGAGCGTAGGAAGGCAGACGCTCGCGCTTACCTCGGAATACCACCGATATTGCCAGGTCACCAGCTTGATGAGCGACGCCAACGTGCCCCTGATGTCCCCTTGCCGCTCGTGCATCTTCAGCACACCCTTCATAGCCTTGGGTGAGAAGCGCATCGCCAGACACTGCTGGTACGCCTCGACGGCCTCGTCCAGATGATGGAGACGCTCCGCGAGCCCGCCCAGGATCTCCCACTCCTCCGGGCTCTTCTTGTACTGGAGGCCCTGGCCGCGGTACTGTGCCATCTCCGTCCGCCAGATCGTGTACACGCGCAGATCCTCGTACAGCACCATGAACAAGTTGTCCAGCCATCGTTCGCAGAGCCGCTTGTTCTGAAACTGCGTGTATGCGGAGCCGGACCCGCTCGCCGTGCTGTTGCTGTGCTCGTGCTGAGCCGCTTGCGCGGCAGCCGCTGTCGAGGCGGCCTGTCCGTCCTCACCGGTGGGATGCACGACCTCAGAGGTGACCGCCATGGGGACTTTCTCTATCGATTCGTGCGCGGGGTCTAGGGACGTGCGCTCGCCATTCTCCGTTGCGGGAGCACCGTTCGCTTGGGCACCCTCGACCTCCTGCGCTTCACCATGACCATTCTCGTGGGGAGTCGGGGAGCGCAGTGCCGTAGTGCTGGCGCTCCTGGCACCGCCGGCATGAGGCACAGCTTGCTTCTCATGGCGATACTCCTCCTCCATGACGAAAACCTGACTCCGTATTCGAAGAAGTTGGTCCCATCCGATCCGCTTGGTAATTTCAGTAAGGAGTGCATAAGCTTTTTGAAAGGTTCCCTTGAAGCCCGCAGCGTGGAGTTTGCGCAGGGTGGGGTGCACCAGCTCCATGTCTCCGAAGTTGCTGTCGTCAACCTCGTCGCAGATGGTCTCTGGAAGGGCTGGAAGGTGAACACGGGCGGGTTCAGGAATCCTCGGGGCGTCTTTGTCTTGATAAGTGAACATTGGGCAAGAGTTCAGTGTCAGAAGAGCCTGGTCCCACTGTTCCAAGCTAATATAAACTTCTGCTAGGCGTGCCCATGTGCCAAACTCGCTTGGTGCTGATATCACGCTTCTTTTGGCGATCTCAAGAGCCAGATCCGGACGGCCCTTCTTATTACAGAACTCGGCTTGGCAATCTAACAGTGAGTAGTCCATCGGCAATTCCTGTACTGCCTCATATAACAGCTGGACTGCTTTGACTTCCTCATCGGCGGCAATGTAGACTCGGGCGAGGAGGGAGGATATTTCAGGGTCTCGTGTACGTAGCTTCTCGAATAAGTTAATCCCCGAGGCGTACCTGCCCGTGGTGTGGATGTAGTTGAGAAGTCCAGTAGTCAAATGATTGGCAACAAGGTTCGGCACTTGTATCTCTGGATCGGAGCCCAACTGCCAGCCTTGGAAGAATAAGCGTTCCGCCGCCTCCAGGAACCGATGTTCCGACTCGGTACTGGTGATGGGGTTGAATCTCCTCACTCCGACAATCTTCTTGATTGTCTCTCCGGAGCCGTCATCCGCATACGAGTATGCTCGCAGAACGCTACACAGATAAGTTTCAAGCCACAGGTCGTCCGATGCGACGCGCTTATCGCCCCGTTCGTCTATGCAGTAGCTTTCCACCGTTCCTGGGATCTGCACCTGTACACGCATATCCAGCCTCGAAAAAGCATTGTAGCAACAGTAAAGCCCAGAGACGACCTTGTTCAGCTTGTCGGCGGGGTTGTAGGTGAGGGTGTTGATGTACGCGGCTAAACTGGCGGAAGATGATGCGTCCACTCCGGTGACATGGTGGTATACGCCAACCGCTTTGGCAGTAGAGGAGTTCTTGGGCTGCTTGATGAGGTGAACGAGGTCGGGAGGCCCTAGTTCCCGGAGGGCCGAGAGCGTGTCGGTACGGGCATCTACCACGGAGTGGATCTCCTCCTCGTAGATCCTGCGCTCGGAGTTAGCTTACGAGTCTCGCGCTGTGAGCGAACGTGTGAATCGGCATTGGCCAAGGGAATTCATTCGAAGGGAGGGAAATTCAGGAAGGAAGACAGCATGGCGTGCAAGTGGCGCTTGGGCAATTGTAGCATGGATGGGCAGCTCCGTTGACAACAGGCTCGCCGAGCATCCATCGAAGTGCGGACCTACTCAGGAATGGCGGGACCGGTGACCATGGTCGCTGGGAGCGGAAGAGCGCACGCTTCCCTGACCAAGCGGGATGAGAGCTGTCACCGAGGACAGTTGGGTCGTTCCGAGATCTGGAGATACTGTTTGTGACGGTCGAGACAGCTTGCGCGGGGGTTGAAGGAGTTCCAGGTTGTTACGTTGCCGGACGGGAGAGGTGCCCGGGGACCCGCCAAGACGAGGGTCGCAATCTGATGGCCGGGGCCATTAACTTCAGGTTCGCGTCGGGTCCGCCTAGGTGGTACGGTACGCGGTTGGCGGGCACGGCGGGTTCCCGAGCGTACAGCGTCCGCATATGAAAGCTCACCTAGGTCGTCGTCCACACACCTCCATTTCTCTGCTTCAGCACTCCCAACTCCACTCTGCTGACGCGCTTGCGCCTGGCGCAGATGTTACCGACTGACAGCCATCCCGCAGTGGGCGAATGCTTCTAAGCCCATCAAAATGGTATGTGTCGCCGACGGAGCTATCCTCCCCCCCCGGTGACCTTGAAGCTCCAACTGACAGCTGCCCGATTTGACAGTCCGCGTTCAAGGCGATCAATATTGAGTCGGACAACGAGTCGGACGAGGAGGTTGACGACACCAAAGAAATCCAAATCGAGGAAGCACTCAAGTTATACCAAACCGCCCTCAAATACCACGCCGAAGGCCCAGCCTCTTTCGAGCAAGCGGAGCAAGCCTATAAGGACCTCTTCCAATCAGAAATTTTCAAATACGCGGAATCGCTGTCCGAGTATCGGCGGCTGGATCTATATGGCGACACATTAGAGTACGACTCAATCACACAAGCCCCCTCGGAGACCGGACCGGTCCAATTGGTGACCACCGCTGGTGATGCGCCAAATACTCTCCCGCAGATCATTCATCTCTCGTTCAAGAACTACGGACAGTTCATGCTCGATGTTCTACAGCATCGCCTAGGCCAGCATGCAGCGGCCACTAGGGAACTCCAAGCGTCGAGACTAGACGCAGACGCTGCAGAGACAGCAAAAACATCACTGTACCATTTTGCCGAAGCCCTTGATAAGGATGACGCCGATCTGGATCTGTGGACGCGTTCTTCGTCGGTGGCCGCTTTCTCCGAGAGTGGCCGCATGGTCCGCTTCTGCTTAGAAGCCGTGTTGGACGGGGACGAGGAAGGAGTTGATAGTATCCTACAAATACCCGGCATCGAACAGGGGTTCGCAGGGCAACAACTTCGCGAATTGGTTTCTAAACTCCAAGATACTCTGTCTCTGGGCCACCCACCCTTGTCCTTGTTGAGACAAAAGAAGCTGTCGGCAAGAATTAAACGAGCTTTGAATCCTTACTCCTTCGCCCCACTTCCGGCAGCGGTCCGTCTAACTACTACGCCTGAAGTTTCTCTCGGCAAGAAGCCGGTGCAGCGGGTCCTTAAAGAGCCTGGTATGGACTGGGCATCCCTAGGCGACGCCATACTGCAGCAGTTCTTCGCCGAACAATCAGGACAACCAGACCAAGGCCCTGGCGTTGCAATAAAGCTAGAGCTTCCATCAGCGAAACATACCGATGGCACGAAAGACATCGCAGGAGACCAAGCCATGCAGGATCAGCAACATGGCGTCGCAGTGCTTACCATTCGGGATGAGCCTTCAACTGCGGATGGCACTCAGGAGGATGCCGGAGCAATTGCACAAGGGCAGGAAAGGGGCGATAGAAAGATTGCGTTAACATCCCAAGACCAACCTGAGGCACCAAATGAGCAGTCGCGGAAAAGGTCCACTGATTCTGCAGGCCTCCCAGAGACTGCAGAAGGTGGACGTGGCAGAAGCAAGAGGATTCGCGCAAGGGAGTCAATCGTGGAAGGATTATCAAGCGCGGATGCGGCTGGAATCGATTTGTCCAAGAAGATAGAAAATGACCTGTGGAATCTGGAGAAAGCGGACCAATTCCTCTATGAAATCATCAACGAGCAATTCGGTCGTTTCCAAGTAGACGGGTACAGAGCTCCCAAGCGCCGTAAGGAAATGCTCCTGGACGCCCATTTTTCTACCTCCGGAGCAGCACCTACCGAAGGACTTGATAAGGCTACGATTGACTTGTACAATACCATCAAGTCTGCATCGCCAAAGAGTATAGCGATCTTTCTCAACGGAGAATCTGTGGAAAAGCTCGGTAGTATCTCACGGGAGGCGGGTCTCAACACTTTTCTCGGCCATGCCAAGCCAGGTGATACGCTGAAGTCGTCTAAGCCTTACTTACGTGGGTCCGACGGGGTTGCTGCTTGGTGTGATAAGATCAACAGCAACTGGCTCTCTACAAAAGAGGTTGCATTCTCCTGGATGGAGAGTCTGTTACGGCCCGATTTCTTTCCCGACAGCAGTGTGCCATCGAAACAGTTGAATCAATCCAGTTACATGCGGCATCGGTGGTCAGACGATCTCAAACGCTCGGTAGTTCAGATTATCGTCCATCTCGATGAGTACATCTATCTGCGACTGTCGGAAGAGGTTTCTGCGTTTGATCAATTCTTACTTTCCAGGCAAACTCAGGGTTTACCACCTAATTTGACCCAGGCCCATGAGTCACTTGCGGAGCTCGTTCAAGCGCTATTCGAACTCCATCTAGACGTTTACTCCTTGATCAAGCACCCTGGCAGTGGAGTAGACATGGCTACCCAAATGTCACAAAATGATAGGCTGGAGCGTTGGGCAGGACTTGCCAGAGACATAATGACCCTTCGCACTTCGGCCTCTAGGACAACAGAGTACGATACGCTCGCCTTGAGGCACATCTGGGCATCTGTCTTCCACACGAGCGTCTGCGAGACCGATTCCCAACAGCACATCGTATTCTGCATTGATGAGCTCAAGACTGTCTTTATGACTATGGGCAGTCCGGAAATAGAGGTACCAAACAACGCCGTAATGCCAATTCTTTCTGTTGCCTCCGCCGAAGAAGAATTGGCAAAGATCAGTATGAGGGATTTCTTCTTCAAAGTCTTCGACCATGACGAGAATGACCCTGTGGCTGTTATAGAGAACCTAGAACCGTTGCTGGAACCGTCCACCCAGTACCAGGTGGATATGGATGTGGATCCTGTCCAGGAAGTCTCCAGTAATGGGGCAGCTGCTAATGGGCACAATCCATCGCGAGAATTAGTACCCTCCGATGGCCATGATAATGCCTTTAGGCCTTCCCCATTCGATGGAATGAGGCGTTTTTTGAACAGCGCAAACATCCCCTTGCGGCTCTCCATGTGGCAACGTCTCCGGGAAGCTTATGATACAATAGACTATCCGCCCAAAGTGGTATCTTGTTATCTGAGGAGCATTGAAATGCTGGTCCACAGCTTCGACACGCCAGCCTACACGGATACACCAGACGAACAGCGAGAAGCTATGCTGCTCAATTGGGTTCGAATCATCGGCGAGCTCTTACAGAAAGCCCTTGCGAAGATAAAGACGCATAGCAAGGCACTCGAATGTATGGATAACGCTCATTTGCATTCGTCCATGAGTTCTATCGCACAGTTATTGAGCCTTGTCAGTGCTGTGGATTTCTTCGAAGACATGCATCGAGTTGGACAGTTGTCTCCAACGACGCCATCTGGAACGAGTACGGTCTTCACAGGGAAGTTGCATGATATGCAAATGAATGCCTGGCTGCTACAGTATCTGCTCCTGAAGGAAGCTATGGATCAGAACCCCGAAATTTTCCCAAAACCGACAGAAGACAAGCTCGAATATCTGAGACATGTCCATTACGCCGCCGGTACTCGTGGGTACTGCCATTACGCCAATAAAGCATTCCTGCGCCTTCTGAAAGATGAGGTTCTTCTGATGACAGACTTCCCTGATCCGAATACTCGCGACATTGAACTGGCTCAAGTGCTACGGGATCTGTACGGGTTGAAGCCATTCGTCAATCCTAATGAATGCTTGGACTACGGGTGCGATCCCTACGATCCCTTGGAACGTAAGACAGCGTCTCAACTACTCCCCTTCATCATGTCCCAAGCTCGGAAGATCAGCATCAAGGAACTACACAGAACGGAAATGAAGAATACGATTGACAAAGTACACGGAATGTTGGGTCGTCCCAAGGCGAATGAGGATATGGCCCTCAACCGGAAAGTGCTCAGTTCATTCTTGAAGTCCCCCATCAACCCCGTCTCACTATATCGGTGCCTTAGCGGGATTGGAAGTCTGCCAACTAAACCGATTTCGCCGAGCGAAGCTATAGCTGCGTCGCATGGCTGGTATTTCCTCATGGGTAGTATTGCCTTGAACAAGTGGCGAACACAGAAGCGTGTAGCGCCTGTGCCCACGGAGGATATATCCTTCGCTGTGGCATTCTTCATGCAGGACCTGGACTATGCAACGGACCGTTGGGAAACATGGTACCGACTCGCGCAGGCTCACGATACCCAGCTCGAAGATGCTGTGGCATGGAGTGCGGAGAAGCTCAATACGGGCCATCTCGAGCTCGTTCAACTTCAGAGGTTTGCTATTCACAGCTACACTATGGCGGTTGCATGCGCAGTACGCGATGCAGATACGTCCCCCGAAACGATGAGCAAGGTCTCCGAGTTGTACGCGGATTTTGGTACGAGGATCTACTCCTCGACCCGAGAACCTTTCTCTATGGCAGCTTTGGAGCTCCGGGCGACAGAGCAGAAGTGGTACAGTCATCAATCGGAGAGTCAAGGCGTATACCAGGGTTTGCCCTTCCGTGCGCTCCCGCTCTATACGGCATGGAAGTTTGCAAGTTCGCTCTTCAAGCGTGCGATTGCAGGGAATCCTAGACGATGGACGAATCATTTCATGCTTGGCAAATGTTTGTGGAAAATGCATACCGCCGATGACTCGGTTCGGGGCAAAAACCGGGCCCCAAGCGCGCACGAAGTGATTGAGTGCTTCATCCGCGCAATTGATGTGCTTCCGGAACGCAAAGACAGCCGGAGAGATCCGGTCTTAGAACCACACTATCACCTCGTATCCATCGTCCATAAACTTTTTCAACGGAAGGAGCTCAATCTTTCTACTGCGTGTGAAGTTCTACAGAGGACTTCCTATGCCAGGAACAAACCTTTGCCTGAAGGACCAGATGGCTGGAAGGGCTATATCCTTCGCTTGTTGAAGTGTCTGCGTGCTGCTGATAAGTCAGGTTGGCATCACCGCATGACCGTAAGGGCAGCGCACATCATATACGACGAGGATCAATCCGACGAAGCGGCCGCTGAAGCCAGGCACGACTTTGAACAGCATATCTTTACCAAGGCGATGGCCATCCAGGTATGGAAGCCAGAAAACGAACGTCCCGGGCGGCACTTCGTTTATACAACACGGTACACGCGGTTTTTTATGAGGCTGCTGCTTCAGCTTAATGATCGGTACTGCCTGGAGATGCTTGCTAGGAGGGTCCGAAAGAAGCCCCAAGGATTCTTTCAGCACTCTTTGTTGTGGCAAGAGTTGTGCACCACTTGCATCAAGGTTAGTAGTACTCTTGTACTTTGCGCGCCCATGTTTTGCAACGTAGTTCTAATTTCCTCCCCAGTTGCTGCGCCGTACCGGAAATGTTCCTGAAGGGCATGAAGACACGGTCTTCAGGTTGGTCAGCCATGATGATTTCTTGGTCCGCGCGGCTCGAATCGAAGCATGGGCACAGAAGCCCGGGAGGGAGCATCCGGTTCTGGACGTGCTGGAGCGCGCCGTCGAGCTCAAACGGTTGAACAACAGCCTGATGAAGCCCGGTCTGCTCGATGACCTCATAATCGATACTTATGCACTGTTATACGCAACGGTGGGATCCACACTTGAACCTCTCCCGTCAGAGACCTCATCCGGCGCTAATGGGCCTTCTACGGTGCCCTCCACGACTAATATCAACATGGAGCGGAACATGATGTCTCTCACTTCTCTCATGAATATGGACGGCGCACATGATGGGTCTCACAAACACATGCCTCTGCATTTCCTTCCCCCAGGCGTTCACCAGGCCCCCGTGGCGGAAACGGCCCCACGTCCCAAAAAAGGCGTCGGGCGCCGGGAGTTACAGCGGAGAGCGGAAGCGTGTGTGAACAAGATGGCTCTGCCTCCCCTGAGCACTTCGACGACCAACATCCCGATTGAAGAATCTCCAGGCACTACATATCCTCCTGCTACTCCTTCTCGGATCGAGATTGTGATTTCGCAGCGGCCGCCGGATCCTAGTACCCTACACACCCCTCGCGGCCAGGCTGCGACCACTTCCAAGGTCCCATTCAAGGATGGCAAACCGAATGCGGCAGCCAGTGGGCATGGCTCGGCTGATGAAGAGAGCGAGCTGAGTGAATTGGACGAGGAGGACCTGCAAGAGGGTGAGCAGGAACAGACGGATGGTCATCACCCGGACGAACGCTTCGAGGAGGTAGAGGAAGAAGAGGAAGAGGGGGAGGAAGAGAAGGAGGAATACATTGACAATGAACAGGAGCAGGAACAAGAGCAGGAAGATGAGGGCGAAGAAGCTATTGAAGACGACTTTGAGCTTGAGCAAGGACCGGACGATGGGGAGATGCAAGAAGAGAAAGAAGACGTGGTCATGGACGAGGCGAGGATGGAGCTGGAGCAAGAGCCTGAGGGTAGGAGTAAATCAAAAGCCGAGTCAGAGCAAGAGCCAAAGTCGTCACAAGAAGAAGACGGAGAGGAAGCGGAGCCGGGAGATGAGGAAGGGCGCTCTCAAGCCGAGGCAGAGGCCGAAGTTTGGGACGAGACAGCCAGCAGAGCACGGCACGAGGTGAATGATAGCGAAGAGGAAGAAGAAGAAGAGGACGAGGATGAGGATGAAGGAGATCGAGAGGAAGAGGCGGAAGAAGCGGAAGAAGCGGAAGAAGACGTTGAAGAGGAAGAAGGTGGTGATGGTGACGACGAAGATGAAGCGAGTAGCACGGATGGCGATGTGGTGGTGGTCAAGCCGCGATGGTAAGGAAAAGAGACAGAAAAGAGGGATTGCGGAAACCAAACATCATCAGGCGCACGCATGGCTATTTGGGGCATCATTAACATCATCTTCTTCGTCTTCTTCTTTTCTTTATCTTCTCCGCATGCTTGGTTTTGCATCATCGGCAGCATTACCACCGGGCGTTTGGAGGTCACAGGTATATGGTTAGACTGGGAAGGGATGGATCCTAGTTCCGGTGCGGTTATCTAATTATTTATGTGTAGGATAGGGGGGACTACCTTGTCTCGGCGATGCAATGATACCACGATGTGAGTTTGTTCGTATATGAGAAAGGGGGATGAATATGTACAGTCTCTGATATTTATGCAACACCGTTCGGATGAGCAGCCGACGGGCCAATGGGAGGAGATCAGAAGGGGATGATATTAGTGAGTGAGTGAGTGAGTGAGTGAATGAGGGGATGGAATAGCGCAGCCTTGTTCCCGACGTCTCCCCGCAGTCGTTCACTAGTACCTTATGTAGACCCCCAACCCCCCTTTCCCTTTCCTCTTTCCCTTCCCCGCCTCACCCCGCCATTCCTACAACTACCGGCCGACGCCGAGTTACCCCACACCCCTTCGGCAACGGCAGGGCGGCATATCAGGCCCGGCGAGCACAGGCAAGCAAGCACGGCACCTCGCTGCGCTGCTTTCACGCTCCCACGCTCCCATGCTTCCATTCTCCCTCCCATTCTCCCCTTCGGATTAAGGATGGATTCGGGAAGTGAGGGGGACACGCCCCCGGCTGGCAGAAACGGATGGGCGTGTAGGCACCTTCCCTTTTCCTCTTTGATTCGTTTTCGACCTTCTTCTTGATCTTCTTCCTCTTGACCTCCTGTCTTCTCCTCCATTTCCTCCCTTTCTCCCTTTCTTCAGAGGCTCTGTCTATCCATTCACCTTTCCTGTTACCGAATATGGACCCGTCCCAGGTTGATATTCCGCCCCTCAAGGACCTGACCATCGACAACATCACCGAGAATGTCCATCTAATCAACTCGCGAACGCCCAATCCGCGGCTCAAGTATATCATGGAGCGCCTCGTCTCCCACGTCCATGACTTCGCCCGGGAGACCCGCCTGAGCACGGAGGAGTGGATGACCGGCATCACCTTCCTCACTCAGGTCGGTAAGATATGCAGCGACGTGCGGCAGGCAAGTCACTCTTTTGTTTCCTTTTCCCAATTGCTCTGGGGGGACACCGCGGCTAACCCTGCCGGCTTTCTCCAGGAGTTCATCCTCCTCTCCGACGTCATCGGCCTCTCCCTCCTCGTCGACAGCATCGACCATCCCAAACCGCCGGCCAGCACCGAAGGCACCGTCCTCGGGCCCTTTCATACCCACGAGGCCCACCATGCCGATCAGGGGAGCCTGCTCTCCCACGACCCGGACGGCGAGCCCTGCTTGGTGATCTGCACCGTCAAGGACACCGCCGGCCGACCCATCCCCGGCGTCAAGGTCGACATCTGGGAGACGGATAGCAAGGGCTTCTACGACGTTCAGTACTCCGACCGCGCTGGCCCGGACGGCCGGGCTGTCATGGAGAGCGATGCCGACGGCGTCTTCTGGTTCCACGCCATTGTGCCTGTCCCCTATCCAATCCCGCATGACGGTGAGTCTCGCTCTCCCCTCTATGGGCGTGAGACAGAGAAGATCGGTTCATTGACTGAGGAGGGAAAAAAAGGTCCCGTTGGCAAGCTGCTCCTCGCGCTCAAGCGCCACCCCTACCGGCCAAGCCACATGCACTTCATGTTCGAAAAGCCCGGTTACGACCACCTAATCACGTATGTTCACCCCACTCCACCTCCCTTCTAATCCTCCACCCCTACAATCCGCTCACCACAAGTACCACCAAGCGCCCTCTACCTCCGCAACGACCCTTACGAGACCTCCGACGCCGTCTTCGGCGTCAAGGAGTCCCTCCTCGTCGACCTCGGCACCGTCACCCCGGACCACGTCGCCACGTACCACGTCCGCCCCGGGACCCGCCTCCTCACCTACGACTTCGTCCTCGTCACCGACACCGAGGCCACGGCCCTGCGCGAGCAGGAAGCCATGAAGGCCATGCGGGCCCTCGGCCGTCGCATGAAACTCTACCACGGATTGCCGGTGCCGGATGTGGATTAACAGGGTGTTGGCGGGGGGGAGGGCAAAGAGGGGGGCGAGCAGGAGCGGTGTTGGCTGTGCGTTTTTGCTTATTCCCTTCTCGCCTTGTCTGAAAAAGAGGGGGAGACGGGGTTGGTAAAGCAGAGAGGGCTGTGCGATTTACCATTGAAGATTTCGACTCTTTCATTTTATTTGTTGTTTTTTTGTTGGCCACATGACAATGTATATAAGCAGGCATATACCCTTCTCTTTCCCTCACGAACGGTGAATCAACAGTCCAATTCCGAGCGTTGTAACGGATTGGGTGACGGGTTATGAGATGGTGGATGATGGGACGTGAGTGGGATCATAAGACGCGTATGGTCGGATGTTGCAGATGGCCTGGCGACACTGCTCCTGATCAAGACGAAGCATGATAGTGGTGACATGCCACTAAAAAACGATAAAGCGGAGAAGGATGTCATTCACAGAAGGTGTGTATAGTATTCTATGCGTATGGTACAATGTCTGGTCACGGTCGGTCCATCGACGACGGAAAAGGCCATGACTGCCTTGCATTTATTTCATCCCATCGCTCTTCTCGTCCTCATCATTCACATCCCCACATAGGAAAAAAGGTAAAGAGAATAGGAGAAAACGCTCAAAAGCAGAAAAACCTCGTCCCAATTTTCCCTCATGATCCACTTCTAGCATCTGCCTGGGTCATCCATCCCTCTTCAGCGTCGCACTCCTCACTTCTTGCTCGTCTTCTCTTCGCTCGCCTGGGCGAGGACGTGGGTCGGGTTGCTGGCCAGTTGGTTCAGGGTGGCCTTGGAGTCATCCTGGGGCTGCGAGGCGCTCGACGCGACGCCCTGGTCGTTGGGCTTCGCCTGGGCCTCCTGCTGCTGGCCGCCCGGCTGCCGGGAGGGCTCGGGCGACTGACGGCCGGCGTTGGGAGCGGACATTTTTGGTTGTGGGTGTGGGTTTGAGTTTGGGTGAAGATTGAGGGCTCTGTGTGATTTGGAGGTTTAGAGGTTAGATGGAGAGGTAAGGAGAGGTTGGCGATGGGTGAAGGGCTCCGTACTGTGTTGGTTGCAGGAGACAATAAACTGTTACGTCATTCCGTCAGCTTTCGAACGAGGCAACATCACACAACATTGGGAGGCACAACCACCTACTTACAGTGACTTGATCGTTCGTGTGATCGGAGACAATAACGGTTTGAAGTGAGTACTAGATGGAAGAAAGAAGGAATGGAAGAGAGGTGTCGAGGGGAATGGGATAAATATACCGCGGGAGCTTCCCAGCTCCCCTCCATGAGCCCCACCATACGTCATAGCTTGGCGGGACGGCCTGACGTTCAACATCCACTCTTCACATCAGCGTATTGGCCGGGTCGTTCTGATACATGCGTAGGAGTACGGCATTTGGATCAATGCTTCTGTCTCAAACCGTAGTGCGCAAAACTGACTTCCCGCATGGGATGCATCGCATCGAGCCCGCGGTATCGCTATACCATTGTGCACTAAGGGGAAAAGGGTATCGCATTACATTTATCGTTCAAAGTGAATCCTACTATGCTCGTTGAAGCTATCGGCGCAAAAGCACAGGGGAAACGCAGGGTGGGGGCATGTCGAATTTTCGCATCAAGCAATCAATCCACCTGTTATCCCTTCGACGAGCCCGCCGGGGTGCCTGGCGACTTCGGAAGAGGAACGGAGAACGGCTCGGGCAGGTTGAGGACGGAGGGCATATCCGCAACAGTGGCACTAGGCTTGTCGCCCACAGTTGGATCAACATGGATGTGGATGGGGGATTCGACCTCCAGCCCGGGAACCCTCTTCTCCTCGCCCTCGAGGTCGTGCTCGAGAACGAGACTCTCGTCTATCTCCGATACGCTCGTCGACGACGCATTAGCAGCCGATCTCTCTCTCTCCAGGCGCGTTTCCCTCCCGCGCTTGTGGCAATACCAAAAGACAAACAAGAGAACTACGGTCGTAGTCAGCAACGTTCAAGTGAATATTCATACGTAGTGAGCAGGAACTTACTGAAAACCGCCAAGCTCATGAGAACATTTGTACCCGTCATAACAGCGGGGAAACGCATCTTCAAGAAGTTCAGAATGCTTCTGAGCATGCCCGCGACTGCACCCTCCTCCGTGACGAGCCTCTTCAGGCTCGGAATCCGCGACTTCTTTTGCTTTTTCTTGTCCTTACTCTCTTCCCTCTTCTCTCCAGCAGCATGCATGGCCGCCGCATCTGCCCTAGGCTTCTCTGAAGCAGCTGCCATCAGCTCCGGGGCCAGGGTAGCCGTCATTTTCGCTGGCAAGCTCTTGATCAACGTTTGGATAAACGGTGGCATAGACTTGTACATTTTTTGCAGCTGCCCTTCCGAGTTCGTGAGAAGCTTCTCCAGATCGTCATAGGCTGTGGGGACACCGTTTACGAGATCCTTCAGCACCTGTTTGAACCGCTCTAGAAGCTCCTGTGACTCTTTGGAAAAGCTGAAGACGCGGTTGTTCACCGCCGCAAGGTTCAGCTGGTCAAGGACCGCGGTGAGGTCCTCTTCGCCTTTCTGGGGGTCGTTCACGTCGCTGCTTTCTGGCTGTATAGGCGCAGTCTGCGATATTTTGGCCGTGTCAGAAGTCCCATCTTGAACTTTCTCGTCGCTGGCTTTCCCCTTGCCCTACAAAAACGGCTCGTTAGCGGGATGCCTGGGCGAACTCGGCAGTTTCTTTGTGGTAGGACAACGGTGAGGTACCTTTGAACCCATGCCGGGCATATAGTGCCAGAATCGTTTTTTCTTCGGGTCAGCCTCTGTGGCAGTTGCTTCGGCACCTTCTGTCGATGGGGATGCCGGCAAGGTTACTTGCGCTGCGTCGGCTGTCGAGGGGGCTGGCGCATCCGCAACCTCTCTCGCCTGGCCATCGTCGGCAATTACTGTAGGTCGAGGAGGCAGTGGTGGCGGAGTGCCCTCGGAAGTTATGCGCTGTAGGAACCGTTCATCTTCCTCGTTCAGCACAGGCGAACGCACGGGAGAGCGCGGCCCGTCCTTCTTATCCTTGAGCTTTTTGGAGCTGAAGTAGTCGAACACCATGGCGAAATATCAGCAGCTGTCTCGACAAGTGAGGCTCGAGAGTCTAGCTGCGAAGAAGGCGGGTAAGCGGATAAGCAAGAGAGAGATCACAGTGAGTATGTCGATGGCGACTTGATATGAAGGTCGGAGCGGTGGGCCAACAAGGTGCGAATAGTATTTGCTACGAAAAGGATGCTTAGGAGGAGTGCGTTAACGTAGGACTACGACGGCAGCGAAGTAAATATTTGAGTATCATGTTCTGTGGCTGCAAGGAGTGAACTTGGGATGATGACGCTGGGCTGCATCGACGTCGCGGCTCGTGATGAGGGGCAGAGGAGGCGAATGCGCCCTACGTCAGTCGAGATTCAACTTCGCAACTTCGCAACTTCGCAACTTCGCAACTTCGCTGACCTTGCAACCTCCAGCGACCGGAGCGTCCTTCCACTTCGCCGCTTCTGGTCTTCTCCACATCGCTTGCGGTGATGGCCTACGAACATACAGACATTGCAGGTGATCCGATATGTTCTCTTCGAATTGTTGTCCCTCCTTTCCAATCTTTGGAGCTCTCTGTTTCTTTCCTTGGTCGATTGCCCGAGTCCTTCCGTTGAACCATGACATTCTCCCATAGCAAAAGATCTTTTCGGAAATACTGATCCACATGTTTTTCATATGTTGGGGCCTTGCGGTCATCTGTCTGCTTGCTCATAAGGAGCTCGAGGTCTTTCGCTTCTCTACTTCATGCCGCGCCCGGTGCGCATCCGACGGCACGGTGCTTGTTTGAGGCATGCGTAATAGCCGCTTGAAAGATATTGTAGGAGCACATATCCTCAATATCATTCACCTTGATTTGGTCTATCGCTCAAGATGGTATGCCAGCTACAGTGATTAAGGCTACATACCAGCGAGACTGACCGCCTTTTCTATCCTATGCAGGGTGCTCTGTTTTCACGTGTTTGCCAGTCACGTTATTGGTGTCCCTGTACTGGCACAGTCGCTGTTTGTCATCTGGCAGCATCTGCTAAACACAGCATCTTCGCTGCTTTCCCCCCATATCTTCCTCGGACCATCCTTTTACCACGCCTGTGCTGCAATCGCGAGATAATTTCACGCAGCGTTCGTTCATTGTCCGCGCATTGCAGTCATGGTGGGCCCAGACACTTTCGGCGGCACCGAGGGTGGTCGCAAGAACTTCTCCTTGATGTTCTTTGAAGATGACGATGGCAATAGCGCAGGTCCTCAGGCTCAGCCTAAGGACGGATCCTCACCCCTAGCTGAACTCTCAGGTATGAAAATAGACCTTGGTCTTCACACGCAACGCTAAGCACGTAGGTTAGATGAGGAGTTTTCTGACGCAGATACTCCCAATGTCAAAAAACCTGCACAAGCAGTCAAACGGGCCCTTTTCGTCAACAAAGACGACGAGTATAATGTAAGTTACTGATTGCTCGACAAGGCTCGTATCCAATCCACTGATGCGATATCATATCTAGCCAGAAGAAGTGGACGAAACGCCACAGACTGGTGAAGGATCCTACGTCTTGAAATTGACGGATTTGAAGCCTGATGCTATTGCAAAGCTTGATCCAGAAAGCGTTCAGGGTTACTACGATGTGATCCGTCGTGGCGCTGCCAGTGTTGAAGAGCAATTGTTGGCGGAAAAGATTGCAGATTGCCGGCAGCAGGCTATCTCTGAAGACCGGGGCGCCCAGAAGAAGCCCAAGATCAAGCTCACTGGTGGCCGTGCTGCGTTACCGAAACGGATCACAGCAGTGCTTGACGCCGAGGATCTCCTTATCTGCCAGCTTAAGGACAAAAACTTTAGTGACCAGGCAATCGCAGACAAGATCACGGCTAGCGGTGGCACTAGGTACGACATGAAGACAATCGCATCTCGTTATCAACGGATTAAGCATGCCCAAGCCGACTGCGTCGACAGGCTTCTTGCGTATGGCTTGAAGCACTGGTCTTCTGATGAGGTAAGAGTTCCACTTCGTGACGGAGCGTGAGCTTGGACTGACATGTTTTCACAGGATGCATTGCTGATGGAAGCCTATGATCGTACCGATGCTCTCATCGAAACGAAGATTCAGCGGGAGTTCGCCAATCGCTTCAGGACTGTTTCAGAGGAACTCCGTCGACTCAACACCGGACTTGCCTATTCCGAGAAAGCATGTCGGGATCGATACATTGCTCTCGTTGACGGCACGGCTTCGATTCCGGTTGACGTTCACGATGATCCCGAGGAACAGCTAGCCGAGGACAGACGGCGTGTCGCAGCTGCTGTCGAGGGATGGGAACGGGAGCAGATCCGCCGTAGGGAGATAGATGAGGCGAGCCGCAGAGCTCTTGAATCCATCCGTGAAGAAGAGGCCCGTATCAAGCAGCAACAAGTCGATCGAAAGCGTCGAACTGCGGAGGAGAAGTTCCAGAGAGCAGCGGAGGCGGCCAAGAAGCTTCAGGAGAAGGCGGAGAGAGCTTTGCAAGATCAGGCAATGCAACAACGCAAAGCTGAAGCTCTCAAGCGGAAGGCCGCGCTGGGTGTCGTTGAGACAGTCGAGGGAGGAAAACAGACATCAGCTGATCCCCGTCACGTCATGGTCAAGGGCGAGCTCGTGAAGCTGGCAGAGGTGCGTGGTCTTCGGTCTACCGGGACGAAGGAGGATCTCCTTGTGCGCATCGCTCTGTACGATGCAAGGATGACTATGGAGGACCTTGAGGTAATGTGTGGTAAGATGCACATTGCAATACCTGCAGAGAAAACGAAGCAGACTCTCATGGATCTGATCGCCGCCGCGGAGGCCAAGACCCATCAGCCTAAAAAGTCGACCGTTGCATCGAGCTCCAAGAAGCATGGCTTGGACAGCCCTACGAAACCTCGCAAGGTCGCCAAGGAAACTTCTGCAAGCACGCCCAGCTCTTACTGCGACCCTACTGAAGAAATGGATGTTGACGATGAGTGAGCGATAGTGTGGACGTTTTGGGGCTTGCCTGGTATTCCATCGGTTGGCCTCGGGGTGGTGGTTCCGGCCGCTATACCTCTGCAAAGGCATGCCCTTCACGACAAGTGGGGATAACCTTTGCCTATTCGACGTCCAGCAGTACTTCCTACATCTCAAGCAACGCATTCTTAGCCCGCATCCTCAACTCTCTCCATTCTCTCTGGCAGCACAACTAAGACTGAACAGAACACCGGGGTTATCGAGAGAGCATCGGCCGAGGCAGCTTAGCGTTCAATAGTTTCTTCCAATAGAAAATCAATCTTTCCTCTGTCCTCCCAGCTTAATAAATATGTCCGATCGTCTCCGCCGCCTCTGTAGCCTGTTCTGTTTGGTCGCGCTGACGGTTCTCTTAGATCTCCCACACACCTGACCACGGCCCATGCAGGAGTAAATAACATTTCGTGGGGGAGGATTTCAAGATGGCGCGCGCGCACCATATCTACCCGCGCAGTCCCATCCCCCAAGCCCCCACTGATCCGCATTCCCGACTCGCCGTGGGTCCTTTTCAGCCTTGCGCGCACGGTTGATGATGAAATCGTCCGCTTTCAGTTATCTTGGGCGCGGAGGCATCATCGTGGACTCTGCCTTCTGCTACGGCATGCTATTCTATGACGAGGCAAAGCCCACGAGCTTGAGGAGGCTTGAGAGACGGACATCCGACGCACCTATGATTCGCAGTGGATGTCCGTTCCCGTTCAGCACGCCAGGTCCGCGGATGCCGGGTGATTCGGCGCTGATGGAATGGAAAGGGGCCCGGTCCAGTGCTACCAGGGCTGAACGGTCCCCGGAGCTTCGTGGCTCCGGGCGGCGGGGATCGCGTGGGGGGTTGGGAACGTGGCATCCTCGATAAGAATGCACCAGGATTCTGGGTATACAGTGAAACAGGATTAGACCTCAAGGAAGCGCGGGGAGGACCCCGAAGAGGTAGCCCGACAATGCCTCGGATGTCTCTTACGGAGGGTGGCACCACCCCCTCTTGATGGTATGAAAGTCCGCTGGTGGAAGGGAGTGCAGAAGGTCGTACAGATGAGTGGTCTGTCTTCTCCGTATGTATTGGACCTTTCCGAACTAGGGATCGATTGCTTTGCGTGTACCCTCCTGATCAATATGGCCCTCCCTCGTGCGGACAGCAAAGTTGAAGAGCCGCAACTACCGAACATCGACAGCTATGCCGAAGACCTGGAGGTGGACTGCCTCATCATCGGGGCCGGATTCGGTGGCATTTATCTGCTCCACAAGCTCCGCGAACGGGGCTTCAGCTGCAAGATATATGAATCAGGATCGGATATCGGCGGCGTCTGGCACTGGAACTGCTACCCGGGCGCTCGGGTAGACAGCACGGTTCCAGTGTACGAGCTATCGATCGAGAAGCTGTGGAAGGTAAGTACGAACAAACACCGTCGATGGAAGTTTGCAGAGCCGACGAGAATTTGAAGGGCTGGTCTTGGAGCGAGAAGTATCCAAACTGGAAAGAATTGCGGCGATATTTCGAGCATGTCGACAAAGTGCTTGACATAAGGAGAGACGTCGCATTCAACTCACATGTCGTCCATGCGCAATTCGACAAGCCATCGAGGAAATGGACCATCAAGACACGGGACGGACGTACAGCCCGAGCGAAATACTTGCTCATCGCGACCGGCTTCGCAGCGAAACGCCATTATCCCGACTGGCCAGGGCTGGACAAATACAAGGGGGAGCTCCACCACTCCTCTTTCTGGCCGCAACAGGGGATCGACGTGAAGGGGAAGAAAATTGCTGTCATTGGAACCGGTTCGACTGGGATTCAGATAGCTCAAGAGTGCGCAAACGATGGCGCTCAGGTCACCGTCTTCCAACGAACGCCAAACCTGTGCCTACCAATGCGCCAGCGGAAACTTACCAAAGAGGAGCAAGAACGTGAGAAGGAGAATTATCCGGCTTTCTACGAGAGTAGATTCACCAGCTTCGCCGGTTTTCAATATGACTTCGCTGATAAGGAGACGCCAGATGATGCAAACGTGAGTAGCAGAACAGGAGTCCGAGGATTTAGGAAACAAAGCTAACACATCGAAGGAACGGGAGGCTCTTTACGAAGGGCTCTGGAAGGAAGGTGGCTTCAGGTTCTGGCTGGCCACCTACAAGGACGTTCTCTTCGACCAGAAGGCGAATCGCCACGCTTACGACTTCTGGGCGAAGAAGACGCGCGCCCGAATCTCCAACCCGGTCAAGCGCGACATCCTCGCTCCCGTCGAGCCGCCACACTTCTTCGGGACGAAGCGGCCGTCGCTCGAACAAAATTTCTACGAGATGATGGACCTGCCCCAGAATGAGATTGTGGACGTCAACAAAACGCCGGTAGTGGAGGTGACGGAAACCGGCATCAAGACAGCCGATGGCAAGCACCGTGAGGTCGACATAATCGCGCTCGCGACCGGCTTCGACGCGGTCACTGGGGGCATGAAGACCATGGGCCTCAAGGACGTCGAAGGGCGCGATCTATCCGACGTCTGGAGCAGGGGTACCCGCACCTACCTGGGAATGTCCTGTGCCGGATTCCCCAACATGTTCTTCCTGTACGGACCTCAAGCCCCCACGGCCTTCTCCAACGGACCGAGCACGATTGAGATCCAGGGCGACTGGGTCGTCGATGCGCTCGAGAAGCTGAAAGCTGCGGGAATGGACTACATCGAGCCCACTCCGGAAGCCGTAGAGCAATGGACGGCAAAGATCAAGGAGCTCAGCGACAAAACCCTGTTCCCGTTGACCAAGAGCTGGTACATGGGCGCCAATATCCCGGGCAAGGTCGTCGAGCAGCTGAGTTTCCCTGGCGGCATCCCGCTGTACCTGAAGGAGTGCCGCGAGGTCGCGGACCGGGGATTCGACGGGTTCATCCGCGCGTAAACGTACAAGATAGTATGATGAGCTCTGAGCCATCCCCTTTGTGTCCCATGCTCTTTCAGATGTTGCTTGTAACACGATGATGTACTCGGTGCGCAAGTTCACAGGCAGAGTCTTTCGGTTTGATGGCACATGGATGTTGTTGATTGCAATTTAATGGACAATAGGTTGTACCTACTATAAGATACCTATGTAGAACTCAATACTCGCCTCTCCAGATGACGTTCAAAGTGTGTGGGGCCGAGGGATCGTCGAGGTCGTGCTTGGCCGGTTGGCCTCAGCCACACGTGGTGGCTGCTTCCAAGGTTCCATGGGCGCGCAGTGCAGGGCTGCGGCAACGAGCGGGCAATGACGTTCTTCATCCGGTTGTATTGTTGATCACCACCAACCCTTCCACCTCACCGTCCATGTTCCACCTCCCATCCCCACCGCCTCCCATGGACTCCCGCCGTTAACGTTACTGATCCCCCGCATGCGATCATGAGGACGGTACTCCTCTTCGGCCGGCAATGCTTCCGCCAAGGCCTCCGTAGCCCTGCCCGCCATGCCCCCCATCGTCTCCATCGAGCATACTACGGCACGGCTCGTCTTCCTCCCCGCCACCCGCTCTTCAAGGCGCCTCCCACATCGAAAGGCAGGACGATCCTACTTGCAGCGGCAGCGTTAACCCCCGCTGCATTCGTCAAGCTGGGCGAGGATGAGGCCTCGGACGAGAAGACTCGGGAGGAAGCTATGTTGGAGGTATCCAGAAGGGAACTCGACGAACACGTTCCGAAGGTCATACAAAACTCCACCAAGGTCCGGAGAGGAATCTACTTTTTTATCGAGGACTATATAATAGAGCCCATCGCGACCAGCTTCCGCTTCATACATCTCGTCCTCATCTTCGTGCCGGTGATCATCACCGTCCCCGTAATATGGCTGGGAAGGCGGGTTCCGGAGCGAGACAATGAAAGAGTAGGCACGTTATGGTGGTACGGCTTTCTGGTCAGGTCGATGGAGAGGGCCGGCGCAGCTTTTATCAAGGTGCATCCAGCGATTCTCCATGGTGTCCATGGCGCTAACAGGAAACTTTAGCTGGGACAATGGGCGGCATCGCGTACTGATATATTCCCCAACGAGCTGTGCGCGATAATGTCTTCGCTTCATTCCAACGCGCCGGCTCATCCCCTTTCCAAGACCAAACAGATCGTGGAGCGCGCATTTGACGGCCGCAGGTTCGAGGACATCTTCGAGGAATTTGACGAGAAGCCGCTAGGTGTTGGTGCGATCGCTCAGGTTTACAAAGCAAAGCTGCAGCCGGATCTGGCGGCTCCAGGTGACAAGGACGTCCGCGAGCCCATGAACCTGCGGCAAAGGCTCAGGAGGAACGTGGACGCTACCCTGAAGAGTGTCCCTCACCGTGTGCCTTCAAATTATGTCGCGATCAAGGTTTTGCACCCCAAGATCGAGCACATCGTGCGTAGGGATCTACGTATTATGGCGTTCTTCGCTTCCGTGATCAATGCTATCCCCACCATGGAATGGCTGTCCTTCCCCGATGAGGTAAAGCAGTTCAGCGAAATGATGAGGCTGCAGCTAGACCTCCGCATCGAAGCTGCCAATCTCACCGTCTTCAGACGGAACTTCAAGGAGCGTACGACCGCCTGGTTTCCTTTTCCTTACACGGAGTACACAACACGCGAGGTGTTGGTAGAGGAGTTCGCGCAGGGTATTCCGCTCGAGAGCTTCCTTGAGAATGGCGGAGGCGTCTTCCAAAAGGACATCGCCGATGAGGGTTTGGATGCCTTTTTGCACATGGTTCTCATCGACAACTTCATCCACGCAGACTTGCACCCTGGCAACATCATGGTACGGTTCTATAAACCGGAGAGGGTGGATGTGGGCGTGCATGCTTTTGGCCGCCACAAGCAGGAACAGGCAAAGGCTAATCTGAAGAATTCTACTGATGTAACAGACGAGGTGCTGCAACGCCTGATCCCGTGCAAGAAGAAGCCGAAAGAATGGGTGCGGACGCTCGAGGAGATCGATCGAGAAGGCTATCGGCCCCAACTCATCTTCATCGACACGGGCCTAGTCACGGAATTGAACGCGGTCAATCGCAAGAACTTCTTGGACCTCTTCAAGGCCATTGCGGAATTTGATGGGTACCGCGCCGGCCATCTCATGGTGGAGCGCTGCCGGCAGCCGGACGCGGTCATCGATAAAGAAGTCTTCGCGCTACGTATGCAGCATCTCGTCCTGGGCATCAAGAGCCGGACGTTCGCGCTCGGCAACGTCAAGATCGGCGATCTGCTGAACGAGGTGCTCTCGATGGTGCGCACGCATCACGTCCGACTTGAGGGAGACTTCGTGAACGTTGTCCTTAGCATTCTGCTCCTTGAGGGCATCGGGAGGAACCTGGATCCCGATATGGATCTGTTCGCTGGGTCAGTACTCATAGACACCATAATGACGCTGAACTTCTATTGACCTTCATAGCGCTTTACCGATTCTCCGTCAGCTCGGCGCGCAAAGCGGCGGCTCGATGATCCGTGGCGGCGACCTCTCCATGCTCAAGGTCTGGGCAGGCTTGGAGGCTCGTAGCTGGCTACAGGCCTCGATTGCGACCGTTGAACTTTGCGTCAAGTCCGACTTGCTGGCACCAAATGTGTAGACTTCTATGTGTGTGTGTGTGTGTGTGTATGTAGTTTAGAGATGTGGCGGGCGTCAGCATTCACAGGGCGTTATTGGGACATTCGAGCACGGGTGGTTCGCATGTGTACAGGAGAGCTAGGTGTTTGATTTGCATGGGTGTCGATGGTATGTATCTACGGTTGGCGCGTTTTTTATTCCTCTTCTCTTACATAAGATCTGTTCGATTGGTCCCTACGCGCTCGCGGTTGAAGTTTACCAGAGTCCCCTGATCTGCGACAGAGTTAGCTATGGGCGGCGAGACCTGCTCCGGGGCAACTTACTTGTGAGACTCTTTGCGTGGGCGCCAATCCTTCGAAGCTATCTTGTTCTTCCTCCCCAGTACTTCTCCTCTCGCGTAAGCTGGTGCTCTGGAAGGCCGGGCGAAAGTCGTCCTGCATACCCTTCCATTATTAGCCCTTCCTTTCTTGTTTTTTGTTTGCACGGTTCAACTCACATGATCTCCGCTCGCGTCCCAGCCCAAGGTTTCCTCTTCCCGACGGTCGTCCGCGGGGTTCCACGCGTCCTCGTCATCTGCCGCCTGCGGGACGAAGAGGCTTTCCGGGTCCGGTTCCGCCGTCGTCTCGGAGCGCGATGCTCGGCCCACCAGCACGGGGTTTTTACTCCGCCGCAGAGACGTCCGAGCTGACGATGTGCTTTGGGGTGGATGGATGTCCGCGGACGTGCGGGACGTATGCTGTGCGGTCGTCTCTCCACTCGGGAGAGAGGCGACAGCTGTCGAAATTCGCGCCGTAGAGGCGGCGGTAGTGGTGGTGGTAGTTGGGGGTGGTCCGCGATAGTCGCCCGAGGTCATCAACGTAAACTCGCAGTACATGCCGTTCGCAGCGTATGCGAACTGCAACGGCCGGGTCGGGACGGAGTAGAAGGCGGTGATTGGGACCTTCAGCGTCTCGGCGTGGGCGACGATTGCCCGGAAGTCCTTGACATTAATGATGAGGTGCATATCCCGGGTGGCGTTGAAGTCGACGAAGTCGGCGATGTTGGCGGCGACGGAGGTACGGAGGGGTTGTTTTAGGATCTCTGGCGAGAGGCCCTCATCAGCACAGCCAATACAAGGGACAAGATGGGTTGGAAATGGGGACGGACCTTTGCCGTTGGTGATCTTCTCGGTGTAGCTGGTAAAGATCACCCTGCTCTCCTCCGCGTAGATGTCCAAGTTCTCCGTCCGCGGTGCGAAGAAGTCGGTGAACTCTTTCAGGGCGCCGGACTGGATAGTCCACCGGCTGGTGGCGGAGTTCCGGTCAAACAGCGCATGCATCACCTCCGTCGGTTCATAAGTCAGCCGGTAGGTCTTGGTCACGCCTTGGTTCGACACCATCTTGATGATGAACCGGCACTCTGTCTGACCGGGCCCTTCTTGAACGCTGACCAGGCACCGATCGATGGCGGTATCACGGGCTTTCGGGTCTAACAAACGCCCTTTGAACACGGACAGCAGCGCCTGTTGCAGAGTCAGTTCACCACCTCGAGCAGTGTTCGGGGCGGGACGGAGGAAGATTGACCTTGCATGAGATCGAGCATGTGAACCGCCCTTCTGTCCCTGGGTTTTTGGGCGGGCACTCGTACGCGGAGAAGAACTTTTGTCCGTCAAGGGAGAAGGAGGCATATGCGGACTTGGAAGAGTTCAAGGTAGTGAAGGCAAGCTAAGGCACGATAATCAATGAGCTGCTGTATTGAACACGAAGCGCAAGTAGGAGAAGGAGAAGGAGAGAAAGAAGAAGAAGATGAAGAAGAAGAAAAAGAAGAAGGAGAATTTTTCAGGTCGCTGGACCTACTCTGTCGTGACAGGCCTCAATGGAAACCGTTTCACCGAACTTGGCCAGGCAAACGAGCAGGTCGTGCACCCGTGCGGCCGCTTCGGGGGCGAGGGTGAAGTTGAGAGTGACCATCTTCGGATCGATCGATTGATTCAAAAGGCCTTTGTTCAACTGAAGTTGGCAGTGTCATGTTCCTGAATTCCAATCCAAACCCATCACGATACGCGAGACTCGGAAGCGTCGATGTTGACTGGTACCTACCAGTACCTATGTATCGTAGGTATGTAGGAGTAGCAGTGCTGGCGAGGTGTGTGCACTGCTACTATAGGCTACAGGAACCCAAGCGCGTTCAGCATTTATCGATTGCGCCAGTCGCGTTCTGCAAGCGCGCCTTATTACTACCTTAGTAGCCGACGTCACTGGTCTGATCGTGTCTGCCCCAGGCATCGTGTGCTGCGTGTGTTGCTTTGAATATCGAAAGCGACAACCCAGACCGTCTCCCATGGGAAAGTTGTCACATTTTTAAACAGTTTTGCTGGCACTTTGGCCCATCGGAGAGACAGATACCACTGCCTGTCCAGTATGGCGATTCCCGAATTGCCGGATGACATCCTGCATGTCCTCTGCGCCGAGCTCGCGCAACAACGTGACTTCGACACGCTATTTACATGCTGTGTCTCAAGCCGGAGATTCGCGATCCCGGCTTTGACCCATCTGTACCGGATCCACCATCTCTCGCCGGTCAGGGATGGAGGAAACGAAGCAGTTCCTATCGCCGAGCAGCAGCTTGTCGTGCAGAAATGGTCTATCTTGTGGCGGTCCATCATTGCTTCAAGCTTGGGCAAGACCCTGTATCCTTACTGCCGCTATATAAGGGTTTTGGATCTAAGAGATCTCACAAACCTCCTGGAAGAGGATAAATTCAGGGGCAAAGTTCAAGCGTGAGTCTACAATCACATCTCGAGGAGGTAGTATAGAACAACTCTAACGGAGAATAGGAACTTCTTTTCCCGCCCCCTGTCCAAGTTCCAAATCAGTGTCAAAACCCCCTCGATGCGAAAACCAGGAAGTACGATAGTTCGCATCAATGTGAATGCTGTCATCGATTCTATCGGTGAAGGTGAGCGGCCATACGCTGTACGTTCAGACGTCATGTCAATACTAATTGGATCTCAGCGGTGACGGAGCACACTCCCATGCTGGAACAAATCAGCGGTAACAGTAAGCAACCAAAGACCAACGCGATAGCGAGCAGTTATTCATCGTCAGAGTAGTTTCCTCGAATGCTCTGGTTCTGTGGGCTCCGCGACTACCCCGACTGCGCTCGTTGGAGCTGTGGGACGGCCGGAGTCTAGCGGACGACCGTGTCCCGCAAGTCATCCGTAGCCACTGTCCATTGTTTGAGGGGCTTAGCTTTTACACCTGGTCCGTCATCCCTTGCCTGTGGGTGGGCTGGCCATCTCACTAACATCGAACAGGCAAGGAGACGACCCAGACGGGAAGCTTGCGGCTCTGATTGAGACTCTGAAGCCACATACATTGCGGTCACTCGTGATGTTCAGCGATGCCAGTATCGGGAAAAAAACGTTTGCTGCGCTGGAAACTCAGTGCAACGCCTTGAAAGAACTCAAGCTCTATCTCAAGAAGGAAGCACTCCCCCACATTGGCCTCCTCAAGAACTGCAAGGCATTGGAGACGCTGTTGCTGGTAGACTCGGATCAGTCAGCAGAGGTTGACAGTCCGAATAGCGAAGCCTTCCGCGAAACGAGCGAGTGGTTGCGTGAGTGTACGAGCTTGCGCAACCTCAGTTTCGCAACTTTCGTGTCTGCTGCTTCCATCGCTACTCCTTTACTATTGCAGGACCATGTCCAACTCACCAGCCTGCAGGTCGACGGATATATTGTAAAGGATAACCGCGAGTTCCACAAGGCGCTAACTCACCAGAAGAATCTTCGAAGCCTATATCTATCAGGTGCCAGTGAGTTGATGACTCGCGACGACATCGACATCCTCGTGGAGTCCTTGCAGCAGCTCACGGAGCTGCGGAAACTAGTCATGATCGGAGTTTCCGATTTCTTGAACGATGAGCATATCAATGCCATTACCGGCAGCTTGGCTGAGCTCGAGGATCTCTACATCGGCGGACTCGCCGTGACCGATCTGGCTCTGGAGGGAGTCTCCAAGCTCAGAAACCTTCGCAGCCTGACCTTTAACGTCCTCAGCTCGTTCACTGCCAACGGACTTTTGGATTTCATCGCCGCGCTCGGACCGGGGAATCAGGGATTGACTATCATGGTGGATATGGCCGAACCATACGGCTGTTTGACGGAAGACGAGCAGAACATCGTGAGAGCAGCATTGGCGGCCAAGGTAGGAGGCCGATTCGAATATGTTCTATGGCGGGGTAAGACCACCTGCTTGGACGGCCTCGAGGCCGCTTGTTGCGTCCCAATGCTGACCGGTCACAGATCCGGAGGTCTCGGAGTTTGAAGAAGGGGATTCGGATTAAGCTAGCATAGACCTACTTGACCGTCTGGACAGCAAGCGGACCAAGAGTGAGAGTAAAGGCGGAGTACGCGGTTGGGATCTCTGTAAAACTATTTTCGGATTGATGGAGTGGCTTAGATACTCTTGACGAACGGCGTTGATATGCAGAAGCGGTTGTGGCGTTCCGGTGTCGTCGGCTAGGAAGGGTGGGGCTTGAGGCGTATTTTAGGTCCTGCTACTGCGGTCGAAGATCGAATGATAAAAACTGTCCCATACTACTACTACTACTACTTACTGATCAATCCAACTCACATACTTGAGTCCTCATGACCGATTGATACACGCGGCAACCTGAATCCAACGCGTTCAAGGCATCCACCATGGCGGGAAAGCGAGTTTTGGTCATTGCGGGATCGGACAGTTCGGGCGGAGCGTAAGGCTGGACGAGACTTGCCATACCCTTGCTGCCCTCACGCGAAAGCTCATCTACTTTTCACCATCAGGGGCCTGGAGGCGGACCAGAAAGTCATTGCCGCACACGGATGCTACGCCATGACGGCAACGACTGCCTTGACCGCACAGAACACGACCGGCGTCTTCGGCATCCACGAGACGCCCTCGGAATTCGTCCGGAAGCAGATTGACGCCTGCTTAGACGACGTTGGAGCCGATGTCGTTAAGACAGGTATGCATCCCTCTTCCCACCTCTCCAGCTGAGCCTGTCGCCAATACGCCAGGTAGGGATGCTTGCTTCCGACGGCACCGTACGGGTAGTTGCGGATGCCTTCCGGAGACATAACGTCCCGTTGACCGTGGTTGACCCAGTAAGACATCCGAATCCTTGAATTGCAACTCGCATTGACTAGGTCAGGTCATGGTGTCGACGAGCGGAGCACGTCTTCTCCCGGAGAAGGCCATCAAAAGTTTGATCGAAGTCCTTTTGCCTCTGACAACAGTGTTGACGCCCAATTTGCCCGAGGCCCAGCTTCTGCTGAAGGAGGCGGGAAGGCCTCACAACGAGCCTGAGACGGTTGATGACGTTATTGCCATGGCGCAGGCCGTGCAGGAGCTGGGTCCGAAATATGTGCTTCTCAAAGGAGGCCATCTCCCTCTAACGCCGGACCGAAAGGTCTCCAAGGACGAGACCCAAAACACCATTGTTTTGAATGTACTTTATGGTAACGGAGAGGCGATCCTCATGGAATCACCCTATCTCCAGTCAAGAAACACACACGGGACCGGATGTTCCTTGGCTTGTATGTTTCCCAGAAAGCTACAGCGAAACCGATGCGTCGCTAATGTGATGTTTAGCTGCCATCGCCTCGAATTTGGCTTCAGGTAAGAATATCTTGCAGGCCGTGAAGCAAGGGAACCGATACGTAGAGGCCGGAATCAAATGCAGCAGAGATCTCGGGGCGGGAAGTGGCCCAATAAACCATTTTCACTCAGTATACACTCTCCCTTTCCCACCGTGGGTCTCTTTTTCGCCGGATGCATTTTGGCCTTCTTTAGTAACAATATGTCCTAGTGGTGGTTTTATCGAATACCTACTCGAGCGGGAAGATGTGAAGGGGCCCTGGCTCCAGCATACAGAGCACGACTTTGTAAAACAGCTAGCTGCGGGAACATTGCCCCTCGAGCAATTCAAACAGTACCTCATCCAAGATTATCTTTTCCTTGTAAGCGTATAACCCAACCTAATTTGGTCCGGCTTCTGCTAAGATCCATACAGATCCAGTTTTCCCGCGCGAATGCGCTGGCCGCGTACAAGGCGAAAACTCTAGATGATATTAGCAGGGTAAGCCTCTACGTCACTGATGTGATGAACACCTCTGACTGACACTGCCAAGTCCGCGGCGAATGTTGCCCACATTCAAGAGGAGGTGAAACTCCACTTGGCATACTGCAAAGAATTTGACATCACTTTGGAAGAGATCAATAAACATGATGAAGCGCCAGGTATTTTGTTTTCCCGCTGTGTGGCTAAGATGACAGGTTGTTGACAGAGTCCACAGCGTGTACCGCGTATACTAGGTACTATACAAAACAGGGCACTTAGCCAGGGCATTCCATACTAACTCGAATCTCGCGTCCAGGTACGTCCTCGACATAGGACAATCCGAGGACTGGCTCGCTTTGCAGGTGGCCATGCTTCCCTGTTTGATAGGGTACGGCTTGATTGCTCGGCGTCTATATGACGATCCACAAACCGTGCGAGAAGGGAACAGGTACTGGGCATGGATCGAGACATATGTCGGCGAAAATTACATGGAAGCCATAAATATCGGGAGGGGTGGGCACAATAACGACAATGCGTGTAGCATCAACTGACGAAGCAACAGATCTGGTGGAGAAGCATGCTGTCCGGCAGTCCTGCCATCGCATTGACGAGCTCGCGGCCATCTTCATTCATGCAACCAAGGTAAGCGCATTTGCCTACAGTACTCGGTGCCTACCCGGAACCCGCGCTGATAGCTCTTCTCCTCTTTCCTTCAGATGGAGGCCGGTTTTTGGGACATGGGAATTGGAGGGGTACCTAAGTGAGTTATGCATGTGGATTTCGAAGGCACAGAAGCATTCTCCGCAGGCACGAAGCGCATCGGACTGTGACGCGAGGCTGCGAGACAGTCGAGGAGTGGATCTGAGGGGCCAGGGCCAGGGCCATCGTCACCCTGTGAACGAACGCTCTATGTAGAATGTATCACGAGAGATGGTAGGAGTAGAGAAGGAGCAAAAGGAAAGGCTGATGAGATTTGGATGGCTAGAAGCTTTTGCACCGGAGGTGACTTAAGCACTAAAAGTTATCTCATTCATACACCACTGCCACCGAAAAGAAAGAAAACCCTTCGTCAAAAGGTTCCCCTTAAGGAAGATCTTCCATTCACTACCTGCTACCGGAATATTTAGCAAGATTCCCATTTTTTCTGCGATAAGTTTATCGTTAGGTCGCCACGGTTCAGGGTCGCCGGTCGGCAAGTGGCCCAGTGAGGTGCCTGGCCCCTGTAAGGCTGATAATTGCAGGGGCCGCTTGCCAAAGGAAGATTAGTGCCATTCTACGTTCGCCTCCTGCCTAAAACTTTTTGTCCTGCCCCGGCGAACGACTTCCCTTCCCTCCCTTGCCATCTTCTCTTCCTCCATCATCCACCTCTTCTCCCTCTTTGTCCAACTCCGTTTTCTCGTGCTTCTCCTTCGCGGCATCAGCTTGCGATTCTTGTTTGCACGAATTCCTTTCTCCCTCTTCGGTTTCCCTCGCACGACAGACGTGTGTTCCTCAGCAAGCTACAGCGCTTTCTCACGGTCGCTTCCGCACGCGTCTTCCTATTCTCCCAGCATGTCTTACGGCGGCGGCTACGGCGGCTCTCGCGGCGGCAACGGCTATGGCGGAGGTTATTCCAACGGGTACGAAGACACAAATCGTGGATATGGCTCTCACGACTACTCAAACCATTCATACTATGGGTATGCGCAAGCCCTAAGTTGAACGTGGAGGGTGTGATCGCCGGAAACACAGTTTACATCTCATTATTTCTATCCCTTTTCTGTGGTCTACACCACTCATTTCGCTTTAGCTAGGCTCGTGCTGGGCCTTGTCGATGAAGTGAGTTGAGTGGTAAGACTACGGAGTCCTTTCTTGATGCTACACTCCTTTCCAGCTGTAAATCGGGAAGACGAGACTGACTTGGACTTTAGTAATGGTGGTCATGGCGGTGGCTACTCCAACGGCTACTCGGGCAGCAATGGCTACGGCGGTGGCGGTTACGGTGGTGGCCATGGCGGTGGTGACAGGATGTCCAACCTTGGCGCTAACCTCCAGAAGCAGAATTGGGGTGAGTAAATTCGTTTCTTTCGATACAGGAAGTGCCACTGACCGTCTTCAGACCTCAATGCCCTGCCCAAATTCGAGAAGCACTTTTACAAGGAGCATCCCGACGTGACTGCTCGCTCGGATGCTGAAGTTGAGGCTTTCCGCAAGGAGCACCAGATGACGGTGTCCGGTCGCGACATTCCCAAGCCCGTAACTACTTTCGAAGAGGCCGGCTTCCCAAGCTACGTTCTGAGCGAGGTCAAGGCCCAGGGTTTCGCCAAGCCCACCGCCATTCAGTCCCAGGGTTGGCCCATGGCCCTCTCGGGTCGTGATGTGGTCGGTATTGCTGAGACCGGTTCCGGAAAGACGTTGACGTATTGTCTTCCCGCCATCGTTCACATCAATGCTCAGCCTCTACTCGCTCCTGGCGACGGACCGATTGTCCTGATCTTGGCCCCGACTCGTGAGTTGGCCGTGCAGATTCAGCAAGAGGTCAGCAAGTTCGGAAAGTCCTCGCGCATTCGAAACACCTGTGTCTACGGTGGTGTCCCGAAGGGCGGTCAAATTAGGGACCTCGCCAGGGGTGTCGAAGTCTGTATCGCTACCCCCGGCCGCTTGATTGACATGCTTGAGTCCGGAAAGACCAACCTTCGCCGTGTCACCTACCTTGTTCTCGATGAAGCTGATCGCATGCTTGATATGGGTTTCGAACCTCAAATCAGAAAGATCATTGGACAGATCCGTCCTGATCGTCAGACTTGCATGTGGTCCGCTACCTGGCCTAAGGAGGTTCGTCAGCTCGCGTCGGATTACCAGACCGATTTCATTCAGGTCAACATTGGCTCTATGGACCTGTCCGCCAATCACCGTATTACCCAAATCGTCGAGGTCGTGTCGGACTTCGAGAAGCGTGATCGCATGTCCAAGCACCTGGAGAAGATCATGGATGACAAGAACAATAAGGTTCTTATTTTCACTGGTACCAAGCGTGTCGCAGACGAGATCACTAGGTTCCTTCGCCAGGATGGCTGGCCCGCGCTTTGTGAGTATTTGAGTAAACTCACTTATGCCACAGGACTAACCTTTACTTAGCCATTCACGGTGATAAGCAGCAAAACGAACGCGATTGGGTCCTGAATGAGTTCAAGACCGGCAAAAGCCCCATCATGGTTGCCACTGATGTGGCTTCCCGTGGTATTGGTATGATATGAAACTCCCCCCTTCCCCCTATCGACCTCTCCCCCTCTCAAACACCTTTTGCGTGATCTGGAGTCATGCTTTGCTCTCCTTGCGTGTGAGCGCCTCATACTGCTACCATGACATCGTCCAGGGCTTTCTGTGTTTCTTGGTACCCCCCCGGGACCCTTGGATATTGGAGTGAAGATCGCTTCCTCACCTCCCGTCTCTTGTGGTATACTTTTCAGCGCAAGGACGGACAGCAATTTGGCAAGTTCAAGTTGTTTCCAAGGTTTCCCGGACCAGAGATTTCCATAGCCTTCCCCACTGGACCTGGATGCCATGACTGAAATAGTCGCGCATCGAGAGTATTGCATGCATCATACTGCAGCTTCACGCGATCGATTCCAAATCGATGTCGCACTGTTCCACTTGCATAAAGCTAACATATGATCTCAAGATGTCCGTAACATCACCCATGTGCTGAACTATGACTACCCGAACAACTCGGAAGACTACATTCACCGCATTGGTCGTACCGCTCGTGCTGGTGCCAAGGGTACCGCAATCACGTTCTTCACTACTGAAAGTAAGCATAGAGTTTCCATCAACTCTTTAAAGAGCATGACTAACCCTTCAAATCAGATTCCAAGCAGGCTCGCGATCTCGTGAACATACTTACCGAGTCCAAGCAACAGATTGACCCCCGTCTGCATGAGATGGCTCGTTATGGCGGTGGCGGTGGTGGCGGCCGCTGGGGTGGCCGTGGCCGTGGTGGTGGCTTCCGCGGAGGCCGTGGAGGCGGACGGTCTTGTGAGTTACACAGTCCTCTACTTTTCGTTTGCGTATATTCTGACCATCAATCAGCATGGACCGGGAGCAACAATGAGCCTCTCCGCAACACCCGCTGGTAGGCGATGCGAGATTTTCGGGCTTCCCGCCTCATGATTCTGCGCCCATCTTCATCCAAATTCATTACGGACATGGTGTTGGCGTTATCGGCGTTCTAACTTAGACAAACCCTTTGGTTCATGTATTGAGGTTCTATGACGCGCCCACATGCGCACCAGGACTGCGTACTGCGCTACTTCAGCGTCTCAAAGAGCTGCCTGGCGAGGAAGGAAGCTGAAGGTCGTGCCCCGAGGCAGAAAAAACTGTTTCTTGCGGTCTTGATTTATCGGGTTTGTTGCTTCCCGGGGGTTTTACAGACCCTCTTGTACTTTGTTGTTATGACCTTTGTTAGTGATCACAGATAGATCGATAGTCTCTAGGTCGAAAAGTAAAACGTTTAGATGGTTCATTGGATTGGTTGCCGAGCATCCGGCAGAATGTGCGAGTGGAAGTGATCGCCTCTGAAGAATGATGGGGTCGATGTGCAATGTTAGGCACTGCAGTTGCGCCATGTATCTGAGCATTGACCGATACTAAGGTAGTATGAAGGAAGAGTGGTCCTGATCGGGCAGCTGATCGTGGGCGCGAAGATGGACTGAACAGCCTCACAATCCTGCCTCGTCTTGCCTTGTCTTGCCCCGCCTGGTCCTGCCATGATCTGTCCGATCCTTCCCCTGTCCATGCCCATGCCCACCTATGTATGCACGTATGCATGTCTGCATGTCTGCATGTATGTCTCCTTGACGAGACGAGATGAGACGAGGCGAGATGCCCACCACCGCCAGTTTACCTCACGTAACCTACCTTCCCTGTACCATAGGTAGGCCCTCGCGATCTGCATCTAAGAGGGCTGGCCGGCAGGCAGGCATGGCACGTGAAAAAGCCGAGAGCTGAAGGATGGATGGATGGCTGGGGGGTTTAGGCCGAGGGTTCGGGGGTTGGGAATTGTGAATGGCAGGAATCCTGGACTGGAATGGAAGGAATTCGGGTGGTCGGTCCTACTTTGAGCGATGGATTTGACCGAATGTGAAGGGAAGGGCCCCTCCCTGCCTTCCCCCAGCCCAACCCAACCACCTTTGTTCTTGCAGCAGCCAGCAGACAGCAGCCAGCAGACAGCAGCCAGCAGCCCTGCCGTGTGTCCGCGTCCGCACCTAGTAGATAGATATGTACCTACCTCACTGCATTCTGGCTTTCTTTCTTTCTTTCTCAGCCGTGGGCTTTCACGGAGTGGTGCGTTTGCCATATCCGCCCTGCGCTTCCCCTGCGCGGGGGAGACGTTGACGTGATGGGTTTGGGGTATTACCTCCCCACCTACGCGCGGTCGAAGCCGCCCATCTTTTGCTGCTACATACATCTGCTGGCAAGGCTGTGGGTGGACTTCATCAGTCAGCGTCAAGGCCGAGGGAAGTCGAAGTCGCTGCCGCCACGATGATTTCCAATCAAGTACCTCGTAGGTAGTCGTACCGGTCCATACATACTTACGAAGCACTCATCCTTCGAAGTGTCGGCGCGGAGACGATGCCCTTGTCCCTTGTCCCAGGTTTCATGTTCCCATGTTCCCATGTTCTCATGTTCATGCGCAGCCGTCATGCAAGGAATCAGACAGGCAGGCACCTCAAGGCAGGGCAGAACGTCTCGGAAAGGGGGCCAGACCCGGCGCACCGTGTCAGGCATTAAGGCAGGCAGGTCGGAAGGCAGGCATTATCAGAACGGCCGTTTTCCCGGTTCGAGTTGCTCGCTCGTTCCCATACTTATATATAGATCGAGTAAAGGAAATGGCTTGCTTCAGTGAACACCAACGGCCGATTAGCCAACTAATCATTGTTATCGTTACTGCCTAGGGAACGCATGCTCACCCTGGTGGATCGCGTTTGACATTGGTTGCAATATATAGCCCGGAGTGCTTTTTCGTTTCTTCATTCTCTTCCTGATGAGCTCATAAGTGGATGGCCGGGATACTGTAGGGCAGATTTCATAACCGGACGAGGCTGTCGGCACGGCTCCGGCTGACTAGCGCCTCCTTCTCTTCCTCCTTGCGGGATCGGTACTGTCTATAGGCCATTACCGGTATCAGGAGAAACTCAGCTGGCGTATACTACTTAAATGTATCATATAGTACTAGTAGTACTTATATACTGTAGGTAAGGTATCGACCTAAGTGAACGGTATAGCGGCAGCGCGGAAGGAAAGGAGCGTTAGAGAACTTCGATGCCGGTACGCGACTTCTTTTCACCCTTCCCCTTGAAACGACGTGGATTACCACGGCATGTTTTTTCTGTCGGTTCGACAACCCGTGTTTTGCGAACTATATATATATATACTATAAGTCGGATGCACACAGGAATCACATTATGCCAGGCTGTATAGTATGGATGTTCTCCGCACGTTTCGGACGCAAGGAATTTTTCATGTCTTGATTATTATCTTTTTTTTTATCTTTTTTCTCCCCGTTATATCATATCGGCTTTCCTTTGATGTCCCTGTATATGATCGGGCTGATGATTCTTCTCTGTGCACGACAATACTGATGGTCGAATATCAAGATCTACTTATATATATGTTCTATTTCATTCTTATCTTACTCCGAAGATATCTCACAAATCCAGCAGGGAGGGAGTGATGGAGGAAGGCAAAGAGGGACTAGGGTTGATTGATGTATGTTGGTAGGTCTGTCGTCCGGAGCGTCGGCTACTGCTGTCCTACACCGCGACGGACGGTTATCATCACACGATGTTTGGAATCGCATATTCTCGCGACGAGGACTTGTTGGGTGATACGTGTTGGAAGGCGGAAATCATGCGCGCGAGCGTAGGAGCACCTTACCGACGCGTCACTACCATCTTACCTACTGTTTCTTGCGGGTTTCAGACTCGGTTTGGATATGAATTAAGCGAGCGCAGAGGAGACTTTTTTTTCCGAAGCGGGATAGTTGTAACATTTACTTGTGGATGCCTGTAGTGGTGAGGGTGTAATTGGGAGGATTGAAGGGAAAGTCGCGCTTGGTGCTTTCCTCTTTTCCACTTCTTTTTCCTCTTTGCTTGTTCTTCTTCTCGCCTGCCTTTTCCCCCTCTCTTTCTATCTATCTTTCGTCCTCTGTGTGATACAAATAATGAAGAGGTACTAGGTAGCAGTGGTTGTTGGAGAAGGCGGACAGTGCACTGTTCTCTGGCATGTTATCAACGGCACTTACTCATAGCGGAAGAACGCACGGGGCGCTTAGTGTTTAGTGGTGGTCGGCGACAACGACAGCCGCGCAGGGGTCGTGCAGTGTCAGGTTGTTCCCCATCAGGTGCCCAGCCAGTTTCCGGCAGTTGGCCGAAGAAAAGGCGGGGACCGTCGAGCCAGCAGCAGCAGCCGCCGCTGCCAGCAGCTGCACCGTGTGCTGTGCGTGTGTGTCCGTGAGCCGGACCTAGGGAGGAGTCGGTGAGCGCGAAGGAGGGGTGGTCGGGTGGTCGAGGCGAGAGAGGGGGAAAGAGAGAGGGAGAGAGAAAGAGAGAAAGGTGAGTGAGACCGAAGCCTTCGCCGTTCATTATCGCGCTGCTCTAGGCATTGTCTCGGGTTGGTGAGACCGAAGAGATTCATGATCCGAGGAGGGCCGGCCATGTGGATGAAGGTACGGAAGAGGCCGGGGGCGACGTCGTCACGAAGATGAGAGAGAGATGGAGAGAGAGAGAGGGCGTGAGAGGAACACGGGGAACGGTGACCGTTTTGAACCGCATCAGCTCAGCAATCATCATCAGCATCAGCATCAGCATCAGCATCAGCATCAGCATCAGCACCGCGCATATCAGCATCGCCATCCGCCATCCGCCATCCGCCATCAGCGTCATTCATCAATCACTGCCAGCGAATCCACGGTGGCTCTGTCGCAGACCTGTGAACATGCCGTGCTTCGATGATTAATGCTATCGTATATTTCCCCCCCTCCCTTCCTTCTCATCTCGTCCGATGTCGTCGTGTGAGGGTGTTTGATGAGATGGATGTACATAGGTAGGTCGCTTGTATAGGCGAGGCGTTTGGGGTTTGATGTCGCCGGTACCTGGGTGGGTACATCCCCCGGCAGTCTTCAAGTGACATGGCAAGCGCGCATCGTATTGCGTGTATGTCGTATGTGTCGTATGTGCCATATGTATGCCTGTGCCGAAAGAAGGATGATGTAGCTAGCTACAAACGTGGACCGTTTGCATCTCGACGTAGTACCTTGTCCGTACTCTCTGGAGGAGGAGAAGATGGAGGTTTGTAGGTACTATGTCGGCACGAACAGCACCGTACCTGTACCCTACTAGGTACCCTCCGGAGATCTGAGACTTGCGCCTTTGCGCCATCATCCGGTTCTGCGTGGCCAGACAAATCAACCACGCAATGCACAAACCATCGAGGAACTGAGAACCTGCATGCACTTGGCGCCCGCCTTCATCTCGTAAGGTACGGTATGCCCATACCCTCTACACCCTCAACCAACCCTCGTCTCACGCGCACGACCTCACTCGTCATTCTGTCCCCCCGGCTCTGGAACCTGGACGCGTCCACTCTCGCCTCCCATCCGATCCTCCGAGCAGGGGCTTGAACGCCCACGATCAAGAGGGTGAAGGGAAAGAAAGGCGACCGGAAAGCAGGAAAAGAGAAACAAAGAAAAGTTTTTCCTTTCTTCTTTTGAAAGGACGGAAACGGTACATGTTGCTCTGTCTCTATCGATAACGACAACGCGACCGGACGTAATGTACTACTAGTACTTTGTATGTGGTATGGATGTCGATACCCTCCTCACGGTGACACTGCGGAACGAGAGCTGGGGAAAATTTTGCTGCTTCACGCCCACCGCCATTCGCCGTCGCACTGGTGCCCGCCCGCCGCGTGCAGGAAGTGTTACCTGCCGACAGTTCCCTCCCACCCCCGAAGTCCCTCCCTCCTTTCCCTCCCCGCCGCCGCCGCCGCCGCCATCGCCGCCATCCCACCCACCCCCCCGGCCACCTGACGTTACCTCGCCCATCTCACATTTTTTTTTTGTTTTTTCCCTCCCTCCCGGGGCGGTCCCTTTCCTGCTTTGGGCCTCGCTCGATCACCCGCGCACCACACAGCTGCTAGGTTCTCAGCCTCATCCCCGAGGCCGGGCTCTCTTTCTTGCGTGCACACCTTGCAGCTTGCAGTGCATTTGCAGTGCTTGCACCTTGCACCTTGCACCTTGCACCTTGCACGCATCTTGCTCCTTGCTCCTTGCTCCCTGGCACCTTTGCACCTTTGACTCCTTGCACCTCGTTGCACCTTTGCACCCGGCCCCAATTCCGCCCATCTCACCCATCTCACCCATCTCACTCACCCTGTCCATTCCACCTTGCCTTTCGCGCCCAAGTCCATCCAAACAAGCCTTTTGCTACCCTTTAGCCCTTCTGCACGCCCGCGTTCCTTGCGCGCACGCTTGACTTACTCGAGCAGCGCAAGCGAGAGCGAAACCGACGGCCGACGGCGACCCTTGGACGGTGACGGCAACCGGCAACGGACGGGCGTTGCTTGAACTTCCCACCTTCCCACCCCCTCGCGTCCGCCCCTTCCTCTCTCATCCGTTCCCCCTTCGCCCCTACCCTAAGCTAAAGTAGCGACGACTGTCGCCAATCTGCCGCCGCCCAACAAGTGTGAACTCCACCATCGACGCTTGCCCGTGAACGTCGCGGCCCACCGCAGACGACCACCACCACCACCACCACCACCACATCCACCATCCACCGCCGCCGCCCTCGGGCCCCCCCCAACCTATCCACCGTCCAGATCGCCGCGTGTGCGTGCTACACGTGCTACCCGCCGCCCGCACGCTCTCTTCCCTGCGCGAGCGTCCGCCGACGACCCGTCCGCCAGCACCAAGGCAGGACCGCTCCCGCCGACCACGGGAAACCGAACAACACCAGCGCCAGCGGACGCGACCGGGGAACCCTGATCCGCCGCAAACGAGCACAAACTGGCCGCCGCCTGCCCGGTGTGCTAGAGGGAACAGCAGTTAGCAGCGGCAGCGGCAGCGGCAGCGGCAGCGGTTTTAAAGCAAAGCAGTAGCAGGGCAGTCGCAGCAATACCGGTAGCAGTGCAGCAGCACAATAGCAGCGGCGGGAGTGGCTATCGCAACGTCGCCTAGACGGGGAGGAGGCCATTCTGTGGGAACCACCTCACCTCCTCGCAACGACCGCGACCGTGACCGCGACCCGCGACCGCGACTTGTAACCGCAACCGCAACCGCAACCGCAACCCCAAACCTCTGCCCACACCCCGACATCGCCACGGACAAAGAAAATCACTCCTCCCACTCCTTTCACTACCTACTCCCCCCATTTCTCCCACAACCACCACCGCCGCCATCATCGGCAGCAGCAGCACAAGCACGAGCACAAGCACGAGCACGGATCGGCCCAGAAGGCAGCTGGCAGACAACGAGCAACCCACATCCGCCAGCGTGATCGGATCGGTCTTGCCCCTTGCGGAAAGTCGGCGCTCCCGGCTCTCGTCAGTCCCTCCCAGCGCATGCGAGGGATTACCTGTACAAAACACAAACCGACACCTGGATCGCCGTGGGGTCGGAGCCAGTGGGCGGGTGCGGAAATAAAATACGGCCCCGTCGCCCGGGACCAATCCAGGACCGGCGAGGGCGACCATCCGTGGAGCGAGAGAAACCTTATTCTCGCAAAAACCTCGCCCGCAACCACGACACGCCTGGACATTCCCGACAACGGACCGACTCGAGCGCTCGTTTGGACTACCTTACGGCATTCGCCCCCCCACACCCCCCCCTCCCTCTCGCTCTACCCTCACCCCCACTGCTCACACTAGGTGGGTGCTCACGACCCATCGCCGGTTGTGAACCAACTACCGTGCTCGTCGGAGCAGCAGGAGTCACTCCTAGTACCTAGGTACCTCGTTACCTACTCCTACTGTACTGACACGGCCACGGTCGCGGTCACGGCCACGGCCACGGCTCCCATCAACCGACTAACCAATCAACCATTCCAAACAGCCAGCCAACCAGCCGGCCATCCAACCAACCAACGTGAACCTTCGGCCGTGCAGCCTGGGTGGTAAGGAGAAAGCCAGCGGCCGCCCCAGCCCGCCTGATTATCCAGGCCGTGCGCCAAAAACCTTGCACCTTGCCTGTTCCGCCGGCTTCCACTGCCTCCACCGTCCCTTACCAAACCCATCCCGGCCCTAGCCCCCTTTCCCCCGGCGTCCCAACTCCCAAGGACCTGAGTTTTCAATTTCCATCAGCGCGGCTCGGCTGAACCGATCGTCGAGCCTCCACCGCATTACCTCACTGCACCGCGCACCTGCGCAGGCCAAGCCTCCCCTCGACTCGTTATTCCCCGTGCCATTGGTGCCACACCATCCCTCGGTGCACGCTCCAGTGATTTCCTCTCGTGCCCTTTAACCTCGTCGCCGCTAGCCTTCCTCAGCTACCTTTCTCTCTTCACACTTTTCCCGCAACAGCATCCTGTGCGCCTTCCGCGTCGCACATCACACCAGTGCAGAGCCCGTCGGCGGGATTTGGCGAGTCAGCAGAACGAGGAACCCAACCAGTCCAGTCGACCGTGCGTGCTCTCGACGGCGTCAATCTACCGAACGCTTAGTCCCCTCCCACTTCAAGTAAGATTGAGGAGTCCGCTGCACATCATCCGCGTCCTAGCCCGCGCTATCTCGCTGTCAACAAATCTCCCACCTCTGGTTAAACTCTTGGACCCAACACCGGACGCCTGTACCTTGACCGCGGTCCGTAGTCTCGTCGCTCGTGCCTGCGACCTAACACCAACGACACGACGAACCATCCTCCCGACGTAGTCAGTTACTGGTGACATGTCTGCCGGCTATCCTACCTCTCTGACGGCAGCGCAACAACCCACGAGTCCCATCAATCTCAACGGTAACACACGGTCTATGGACGCCCGCCAGCCCGAGTATACGCAGTCAGGTTTGAGCTCGCCCTACCCATCTTATCCCGGACCTCAGTCTGAAGGTTCCTCTGCAGATCAAGCATCTGCTGCGCAATATCCTCAAGGTCAAGATCCTCGAGGCTCGAACTTCTCCTCCTCGGCCACGCCGACGTCCGAGTACGGCATCAACCCGTCCTCTGCCCGATCTGGTTCCTTTCCGGAGTACATTCAACGTCCATACCACCCGTCGAGCGCGCAAGGGGCTGCACCCGGCGGTATGGCGCAAACAACAAGTCCGTCAATGCCTTTACCTGATGGCCAAGCCAGCAATCACAACGCGCACAACATCAAATCTGACACCGACGTTCCTATAGATCCCTCCATTGCCGCGGCCGCCAGTCCTACCTACCCTCCGCACCCTCAATATTCCCCATACGCCCAGCAGCATGACATGGCCCATTACCAAGGGCATCCGGGTGCTCCCATCTACGGCGCGCGCCCAGATTGGCCCACCCATTATGCCCCGGGACCGCCCCATATGCCCTATGGTCCCTCTCCTGCCACGACGGGGCCGCCTGCTCCGTCCATGGTGTCGCCCGTGCAGCGCCCGCCCACGGTAAGTACGCCCCTGTAGTTTTGAAAATCGACATGGAAAACGCGTCTAATTCGCGTTTTTTTTCTCTCTCTCGTTTATCGTCTAGGGAGGACACCCGCTTTCCACCGTGTATTCGTTCGTGCCTATCCCGGGCGCGCAGCAGCATAAACGCCCCCGCCGTCGCTATGAAGAAATTGAACGCATGTACAAGTGCGGCTGGAACGGGTGCGAAAAGGCCTACGGCACGCTCAATCATCTGAACGCGCACGTCACGATGCAGTCGCACGGACAAAAGCGAACGCCTGAAGGTACGTGGTTGTCATCGATCTTCGCGCGCAGGAAGGAGTCGCGCCGGTGAAGTTGGCTTAAACATTTGTTTTGGCCCGGCGTTGGAACTACATCTGCTGGTGTTCCGATGGCGTGGAAAGCTTCTCGAGGTTTGCGGACGCTAGCATAGGGCTACCCATGTGGACTAGCCGCATCCCACGAGCGCGCCTCATCAAAACTCCCTGCAGCGGGTGCTAACCTCTTTGATCACAGAATTCAAAGAAATCCGCAAGGAATGGAAGGCGAAGAAGAAGGAGGAGGAGGCCGCTCGCAAAGCGGAGGAAGAACGCCAGCGCGCTGCGGAAGGTCGTCAGGCCGCTGAGAACCCCCCCGAGACCCCAGTGTATGGTCACATGCGCTCCAACATCGCTCCGCCGCCTCCTCAGATGGGTGGTCCTCAACTGCCTCCGATAGGCTACGCGCCAGCTGCCAGCGGCACCGCTCCTCCGCAATACAGCACGCAGAGCCCCAACGCCATCGAAGGCATGCAGCAGTACGCGACGAACAACCCGCAGTACAGCAACGGTAACAACTACCAGCAATCGCCTTACGCGCCGAGCAATCAGATATACCAGCAGAGTAAGTCGCCACCCGCGCGCCCCTGTGCATCGTGAGGGCTGACCGTCTTCGCGCTGCAGACAACGGCTCGTCCAACTTCCAGCAATAAAGCTCTCACGTCCGAGGTCGCATCTCTGTCAGGTAAAATACCCCGGAGCTTCCAGGAAGAGTTGAGGATTCTCTTCGGACGCCATATGGATGGAATGGTTTTTGGAACGGATGCATATAGGGGGGTTTGCATTGATTCACCGAGTTTCTGCATTTTCACCGGGGTGGCGGATCCTTCCTTTGTTTTTGCCTCTTTCTTCAGTTCTGTTACCTTTTCCAACTTCTCGATCTCTTTTTTCTATCATGCTCGTCTTTGGGGAAAGCTGTGTGTGTGCCGGGTTGCGTCTTATGTGTGTGAGTGTAGCGTGTGTGATGGGCAAATGGGAAAGAGACGAAGGCCACGACGACGACGACGACGACGACGCTGATTGACGGCCGCTTGAACATACGTTTCTTCACCACCGACTCCGGCGCTGGAGCTGTCAAATGGACGGGACGAGGAGGCCGGTGAGGAGGCCGGTGAGGAGGAAGGGGAGGATGAGTGAGAGAGAGCAGAGCCATTTTTAAAAACTGAGAAAAAAGATGACAGTCGTTTTGATTATATTTGGGTTTGGACGCCCTCCCCCACTCCTTCTAGCTAGCTCTTTACCTCTCGTCCATTATCCATCCGCAACACTCGACACTCTCCCTTTTCAATCATGCAGTCTTGATTGCCCTCCCCACTTCGCGTTCGTTTTATTGTCGTTTTTAGTTCTTATTCTCCGTTCCTTATATTTGGCTGGGTTACTTGCATTTCATCGTCGTCGTTGAAGTTGTGTCAGACCGAGAAGGGGAAAAGAAGAAGAAGAATGAGGCATTGTAAAAGGTTTGGGTTGATCCTCGTATGTAGATTACTGGAGTACCTCTGTACATATAGTATGCATGTATGTATATATGTATGTAGCAGCCTGCTAACGAACCGAACACTGGATGGACGAGGTTGTGTTCGTCCGTTTTTTTTTGTTTTTTTCTCCTCTCAGCGGGAGACATTGCTACATCCGCTGCGTAAGTCATGGCGGCCGGGTCCAGCTGAGCTCTCACCTACAGTCACAGCACCACAACCAGAGGTCAAGAAAGGGAAGAAGGGTCCCGGGTTTGGGGGCGTGGGAGGGAAGAGGGAAGCGCGTGTGACTTCCCGCCGAAACCGTACACTTACGTGGCCTTTTTCGTCTCTCCTTTTCTCTCTGCCTTTCTCTGCCTCTTCCCTCCGGGTCATAGATGAATGGCTGTGATTACCGTCTGTTGCATTGCGTTGCTTCGGGTGGTGCTTCTTTTCTTCTTTTTCTTCACTTTGTGAGTGCTCACATCCGTTCTGATTACCCGATTGGGAAGGGGGGGAAGACGAGGTGGGGTGGAGTGGGTTGCCCTTGACTCGCATCTTGGTAATTGCGCCGGTCGTCTCTTCCTATTTCTCTTTGATGTTTAATCGTTCTGTTGGGTAGTCCTTTGATGTTATGTGTGTGTATGTGTATAGATACATACTAACGATGTCCTCTCATCCTTTCATGCTTTCAATTCTTCGTTCGATGTTGGACGTTATCATCCTCCTCACGAATGATTCAGGTGTGAAATCGGTGCCAGTGATGACATGCAATCCGAGTTACTCACTGCACTCGCTGTACTTATGCCTCCACATACAGCACACACCGTCTCTCTCCGCGAGTTGCGCATGCAGCGAGACTCACACGCAACGTATCCTGCACACTTACTCGCTGTACACAAGTCTATGTACATATGCGGCGGAACATGGAGGGCGGAGAGAGCGTCCAGTACGCGTGTGATGGGTCGGGCTCGCAGGTACATCGCCGTCGGGTACCGGTACATGAAGGAAAGAAAAGACGAGCACATGCATGCTTTTATTCGGGCTCTGTTAACCGACACGATGATGCGTATATCGCGCGATGTGTATGCGTATGCAGAGGTCCGCTGCTGCCGGTGCTGCAGCCCCCGTCCCCCTTCGTTTCTTCCCTTTCCTGCTGAATGGGCTTGCTTGAGCGCCTAAGAGAAAGCGAAGGAGAAAAGTGCGTCGAGGCGCAGAAGTTGCAGTTCGATCCGGTGATATGGGACAGCCCGGGGATGGAGTGGTCTCCTCAGCCTCGGCCGGTCGGGGCGGCAAGACGAGACAGGGAGGATGGGTGGGAAGGGGTGGATGCAAGAAGGGTTGCACGCAGCTCACATCCCCCTCCTCCTCCTCCTTCTTCTCCTCATCCTACAGTTATTTTCCCCGGACGTCGTTCCCGCGGAATGACGTCCACTCATTCTTATTACTTATTATTGGTACTGTATCATCCCGAGTCGTCATCAAGATCGTCGGCAGTCCCATCCTTTCTCCTGATCAAACCCGGAAAGTGGACAACAGCGGTAGCAGCAGCAGTAAATTAGTGCAGTAGTAGATGCAGCGGAGTAATCTCCTTCCCCTCTCCCCTACCTCCCGAGCGGCTGACCCAAGGACGTCGATCAGATCACCTACCTGACCTTAACTGACCGACTCCAGCAAAAGAAGGACAGTTGGAGAAAGCGAAAGATCTAATATTTTAAATTATCTATAGAATATCCCGTCATCTATAATCAGAAGGCGGTAGAGGCAGTAATATTCCAAAAGATTTTACTTTCTTATTAACTTATTTATCTAAACTAATATAGACCGGCCTGCTTATATAGATAGAATTAAGCTATATTAAGAAGCTTATAGTTAAATATTACTCTATTAATTATATATATAGTATATAATATATATAATTCCTTAAAAATTTTTCCTAGCTCTTATTCTTAAAAGTCTTATTTTAATTCTTATTTATTGTAATTTTCTTAGATAATAAATTTTATTAGATAGGATAGACCTAACTAAGTATATAAGAAGTTATAAAAGATTTAGAGAAGTATTTTATAAGTAATAAATCAGCCTTAGTCTATTTTATTATCCTAGTAGTTATTCTAATCTTTATATAGTCTATCTAGATATAGATAGGTAGGCCTTCTTTATAGACTTTTCCTATAGTAATACTAAGCCCCTAATATAGGTACTAGGCCTCTAGTTTTTTATAGAGTATTCTATTAATTTAAAATTAACTTAGTGGAGCTAGTTAGCTAGTTCTAGGCCTAAGTCTGGACCTTAGTTAGTTCTAAATAATCTAAGTCTAGGCCTTAGTTTATTCTAAATCATCTGAGTCTAGGCCTTAGTTAATTTTAAATTATCTAATTCTGGGCCCCGCTTAATTCTAAATCAGCTAGTTCTTTACCTTAGGCCCTTAGTTCCTAGTATTCTAAGTATCTTATAATACCTTTATTTAGTAGTTTTAATGTACTATAACTATATTATAATGCCTTAGTTCTAATAATAATAATAGCCTAGACTAATAAATAAGTTAAAACTAAGATCTAAGTTAAGATAAGCTTTAAGGGTAAAATAATATTATTAGTCTAGCTAATAATATAAGCTAAAACCGGCATAATAATTATAATAACTCTTATTTCGACGCTTTAGAAGATAAACTCGCTCTAATAAGTAATATTATTATAAATAAAGACCCTAATAATTATAAAGAAGTAAAAAATAGATATCTAATAAGCTGGTCTAGTACCCTATAAAGGTCAGTAGCCCTATTAAGCTGCGAAGCCGAATATATAGTATTAAAAGATACTATAAAAGAATATCTATAGCTTGTTAGTTTACTTAAATAACTAGACCTATATAAAAACAGTAATAATAATATATTATTAACTAATAGCAAATCAGGTATTAAATTAGCAAAAACCCTAAATACTACGCTAGATCTAAATATATAGATATAAAATATTATATAGTTAGAGATCACGTGAGATCGGGTTTTATAAATATAAAATATATTCTAACGGCAGAACAGACAGCTAATCTATTCATGAAAGGGCTGGATAAATTAAAAACCGAAAGATTTATAAGCTATCTGGGATTCCTAGGAATAAATATAACAGATAAATAATTACTTTCATAAGATTATAATAGATAACTAATTACTATTATAAAAGAAACGGATAAATAATCGCGGTTATAAGACTATATAGATAAATAATTACTATTAAAAAATAAACAGATAGATAATTACTGGTATAAGACTATAATAGATAGATAATCGCTATTATAACCTATATTATAAAACTTAAGGGGTATGTTAAAACTAAGGCATAATAATATAGTTATAATATAGTAAAATCACTAGATAAAGGCATTATACGATACTTATAATACTAGAAACTAAGGTAAAGAACCAGCTGATTTATAATTAAGTAGGGCCTAGAATTAGATAATATAGGATTAACTAAGGCCTAGACTAGATAATTTAGAATTAACTAAGGCCCAGACTAGGGTGGCCCATCCGGTTAGTAGACCCAAGCTAACCGAAACCCGACGGATTTTTCAGCTAGTAGAGCCCCTGAATTCTTAGTTCGGGTCGGGTCTCGGCTCAGAGTTTCTAGCTGCGGTTAGCTCGGGGTTTTTTCCGATTTCTTTCCCGATTTTTCCCGATTTTCTTTTTAATTTTTTTTTAATTTTTTTAAAGTCTTTTTTAAAGTCTTTTTTAAGTTTTTTTTTTAAGTTTTTTCTTATTTAAAATTTTATTTTAGTATTATTTCTATAGATATTAGTCTTTATAAAGTATTTTTTAAAAAATTTTAAGTAAGGTAGGTAAAAGCGGGGTAAAAATAAAAGCCTTTTCTTCTAAATAAGTTAATAGAAAATACTATACTTATAGGGTAGTAATAGAAAATTAATATATTAGGAATAGATATTATCTAGTATTTATATTCTAACTTTTAAGTAATATAACCGCGGCGCACTAGAGCTTTTAAATTTTTAATCTTTAGATTTTAGGTGAGAAGGGGGGAAGCCTTAGACCCTTAAATTCTAAGCGAGAGGCGGGGAAAACCCCGGATTTTAATTCTAAAAAATTAATAATAAATAATCTACTTAAGGGGTAGTTATATAAGTTTAGTATATTATAACTAATACTATCTAGTATCTATATTTTAATCTTTAAGGAATTTAACCGCGGCGCTTTAAAATTATTAGATTTTTAGGATTTTTACCCCCAGATTTTAAAAGTAAGAGAGGGGAAAACCCTAGATTTTTAAATTAAATAAATTAATTAAAGAATCTATACTTATTAAATAGACTTTATATTATAGGATATAAATTTAGATACTTAAAAGTATCTATAGTATTTTTTTAACTTTTCCTATAAAAGGAATAAAAAGTTAGAAGATTTTTTCTTTAGGCTATATTTATTTACCTAGAATTAAGTAGATATCTCCTACTAGTTATAAAACTTATTTTTTAGTTTATAAATAAATAAATAGTAGTTACTTACCTCGCCGGTTTTCTAAAGTCTAACTATCTCTTAAAGGGGGAGTAGCGTATTTAGAACCTAGATTAGAGGGGGAGAAAAGGTAGATATAGAGCTATACCGGCTCTACCCTCTTAAATAGTCGGATATTATAATAGATATTATAGTAGATAAATATAAGGGATAAAAATATTAAATAATAGTTAAGTTAGTTTAGTTTAGGTAAAATAGTAGCTTTTTATAGTAGACTTTAGCTAGATAAGCGGTATAAAATTTCTATTTTATCTAACCTTTACTAGGTTTAGGATTCCTATAGTTAATAATTATATAAATCCTCCTCGTCGATTACTATATACTAAAAGCTAATAAGGATAGCTAGTAACCGCTTAAAGTCCTAGCCCTATTTAATTAAATATAAGATACTCTAAATAATATCCGATAATTTACAAGGGGCCTATCTAAAGTATTTATAATTATAAGCTACCTACTAAAATACCGGACCTAGTAGGTCTATCTAGTAACTATAATTTATAGCCGTATATATATACTAAATTCCTATCTCGCTAGGTATAAAAACTTAATAAGAATATAGTATAATATCCTAAACTATTAGCTAAAAGGAGTTAGTTTATAGTAGATATTATAATAGATAGGACTTATACCTTTTAAGCTTCCTTAGATAATATTTACTACATCCTTATATAAAATATATCTTTAACGGACGAAAAAGAGAATCCTCTTAAAAGGTATAATTTTTCTTAAAATCCCTTTATCGCCTTTAAGTAATACTTATAAAACGCCTTTTAAGCTATAAATTATAGTATCTAGCTCCTTTATTAAATAAGAAGTATAGCCTCTTACTCGACTATACAGTTTTTAGGTTAGACTAAATATAAATTAGTAAAGAAATAGAAAAAAAAAAGATAAAAAAGATAATAAATAACTTATAATCTAGTATATTACTATTTAATACTTTTTTAAATCGAAGCCCCCCTTTCTTTACTAAATCTAACTTATCTAAATTATTAAATTCTTCGAAATTAGGGTCCCTATTATTAAAACCGGCGTATATTATATAAGTAATACCCTAGGGGATCTTTACAGCCGTGTAAATACCGGATATAAGCCTTATAAAAATTAGTAACTAATTAAAAGAAAATATTTAAAAGTATATACCTGTTACGGTCTGAACCGCGGCTAGGAGTAGCCTAATAAATTAATTTTAAGATAAGAAGAATTATCTAAAGAAGGAAAGTTAAGAGTATAAGGAGGCTCGTTAGTTTATACCCCTAAGAGGTTATATATATAAGTACGTAATAAGTATATATTAGCCTACGAAGCCTTACCTCTAGTAAGGCGAGTCTTTAGCCTCTCTTACCTTAGGCCCTAAATATTACCCCCCTCCTCCCCTTCTCTAGGCTATAGTAAGTATACCTTTATACGATAGTAATTAACTATCTATACTATAGCGGTCGACTATAATTAACTATCTTCTTTATTAGAGTATAGTATTAGCTCTTATATTAGCCTAATATCTTCTTCTCTCGCTACGAGGGGTTAACCGCTTCTTTTTTATAATTACTACTCTCCTCTAGTTTCTAGATACTTTATATAAGGTAGTAGTATATTATATAGTTACTACTTCTTTTTATTTCTTATAATATTACTTAACCGCTTCTCTATCTAACTTTATCTATAAATAGGGGCTCTCTCCCCTCTATTTCTACTTCTTTTTTTTCTTTATTATTCTTAACTACTAGCTCTATTCCCGTCTTTATCTTTTTTATTATCTTACTATTATCCTTATATAATAGCTTATCCTTTTCTCTTTAATAAAGTTATTAATATTAGTATAGAATTTTCGTCTATACCGGCCTATAAGATAGATTTTAACTTTAACTAAGCTTTAATAGCTTTACCTACCCCTACTATACCCGCCGTTACTTATATAGTCTATTTATTCCTTACGCGTCTATAGGTACCTCCTATAGTAGAAGAAGGTAGACGCTACTATATATAGTTTAAATTAATATATATTACTAAATTATACCTTTTCTAAGTCTACTATACGGCTTACTAAGTAAGTAGCCTTCCTTTACTTCTTATATAACTATACTAATATTTATTATTTAGTATAAGGTCTAGTAGATACCTACTTATCCCTTCCTCTTATAGATTAATAGCTAGGATTATTCCTTAGTTACTATTTAGTAGGTAAGTACTAAGGTCTAGTCTTTTATATAATAGTTCTTACTAACTTTTAGTTTCCTAGCTTACTATAGCCCGTTAATCCTATATTAATACTATATTAATTACTTCTTATAGTACTTCTTTTCCCGTTTACTACGCCTATAGTCCGTATAAGAACTTCGGGAATATTATAAATTACTAGGTTTTATAAGGGCGCCTATATATCCTATAAATAGAAGTCCTATTAGTAGCGTTATTCTTATTAGAGTAGCTAGGAGGCTTTTATACCTCCTACACCCCTAGCCGTTCTTCCTCCTAATATTTATAATATAGAGGATTAGCTATATATATAATAGTCCGTTCTTATCTAATATAGTTTAATATCTTTACTTCTCTTTACTATAGGAATTTAGTTAGTAGTCTATAGAATAAATAAAAGTCCTTATCTTCCTACTACTATATTTATCTTTTATTAGTACTTATTATTAAGAAGTTCCTTCCTTTTATATAAGCTAGTTTTCTAAAGCCGCTATATCTTTTAGTATAGCTTTAAATTCTTAAGTAAGCCTAATATATCCTACCTATTTTACTAGGTATTATACTTATTAGCCTCTTCCCCTCTTTATATAACGCTTATTAATAATCTTCTTAATTATATATTCATCTTTATTATCCTATTATATTAGCGGGGGTTATAAGTTATCTATTTACTAGAAAGGTAAGGGGTTATTTACTACTAAATAGACTTAGTTTATATAAAAGATATTATAAATTCCGGGGGGAGTATCTAGTTATATAAAATATAAGCTTATAGTCTCTAAGATAGTATACTTAGTATTCTTCTAATCTAGTTTCTTATATAGCTATATTATATAAATATTCTTTAGGGAAAGCTAGACCTTATCCTTTATATAATATTCCGGAGCTAGGTCTCTTCTTTAATTCGCCTAGTATTTAGCTTCTTATTAGGTATAAGTTATAAATATTTTTATCTATTTAAGTATATCTCTAATAGTTTATATAAACTATTCTTTTTTTTATAAAGAGGTTCTAGTCCTAGCTAGAGCGTCTTCTAGTAGTTCCTTTAGTTTAAAGGGGGATAACTTAAATCCGTAAAATAGAAAGAAGGAATTAGTTCCTATTATAGTATTTATATAAGTATTAAGAGCTAGTTTAACTAAGGGGAGTAGCTTTACTTAGTCGCTTTAGTTAGAATAAATATAGGCTCTAAAGTAAGCCTCTATAGTACTATTAATTCTTTTTATAGCGCCGCCCGTTTATAGATAATACGCCGTATTTAGGCGCCTCTTAATCCCTATTAATTTATATATATATAACTAAAGTTCTCCTACGAATTAGGTGCCCTTATCTAAGGTAATTACTCTAAGAAAGCTATAATATTATATAAAGCTTTAGACTATAATCTTAGCTGAATATTCTATTATTATTTCTCTTACTCCTTCGAAGATTATACCTCTTATTAGCTAGTCTATAATAACTAAAATATTCGTACGACCTCTACTTTCTAGGAGGTTAATTATAAAATCTATTAATATTTTTTACTATAGTCTATTAGAGATAGGTAGGGGTTTTAAAAGTCCTTATTTCTATTACTAGAAAGCCTTAGTTCTTCTATATATAATATAGTTTTATATAAATTACCTTATATCCCTACTTATATTTAGCTAGAAATATACTTAAGTAATATAAGTATATATTTATTCCCGTCCTAGAAATCTAGCTAGTATTAAGTCGTAGGCCTCTTAAATAATCTTTATATATAATAATTTATACTTTAGTACCTAGCGTTTCTTCTAGTAAAGGATAAAGCCTTTCTTATCTAGTTTATATTCTTCTATAAAGACCTTAAGCTAAAGCCGTAAAGGGAACTACCGAGCTTTATTTTATATAATTTAAGTCGCTTCCTAGTAGACTTTATTATAGTCTTTAACTAGTTTCTATTCCGAAGGAGTCTCTTCTACTAAGATAGAGGCTAGTAGTAAAGCTACTATATACCTTCTTAGAACTAGCTAGTAGAGTAGTTAAATTATATAACTAATTACCTATCTATCTATATTATTTAATATATCTTATATCTTCCTTAATAGGGCGTCTATTAATTTATTCTCGGTACCTTTCCTATAATAAAAGTAGAAATTAAACTAGCTAAAGAATAGCTACTATTATACGTATCTCTTTATTAATTTCTTAGGGCTAAAGAAGTACTCTAAGTTCCGGTAATTTATAATAACTTTAAATTCCCTAACCGATCTTAACTCTAAGTTATATTCCTCTAAATATTATATAACGGCTAGTAGTTCCTTATTATAGATCTCGTAGTTATACTTACCCGGTAAGTTCTTCTTTAAAAAGAAGGTATATAGCTTAAGTAAACTATCTTTACTATACTAAGAGAGGACTCCCCTAATATTATAGCCTAAGGAATTACTCTTAATAACTGTCGTATAAAGGGGGTTAAATAATATAAATATTAGCCCTTCTAAGAATATCTTCTTTAGCTTTATAAAGGCGTCTTAATAGTCCTTTATCTATCTAAAGGCCTTATCTTTATAAGTAAGTTCTACTAGCGGCCGTATAACCTTTAAGAAGTTCTTTATAAAGTATTAGTAGAAATTAGTAAAGCCTAGGAATCCTCTAATTCTTTTAATAGAGAATAAGGCTTCTTATTCTTATATTACTTTAATCTTCGCGGGATTTATTTATACTCCTCCTCCCGCTTATATAATAAATCTGAGGTACTTAATCTCCTTTACTTTAAATTTATATTTATTAATATCTAAGTAAAGTCTAGCTTACTTTAACTTCTCTAATATCTTTTTAATCTTTATATAATAGTCTTCTAAGCTCCCGTCTAAATATATTAGTACGTCGTCTATATAAGCTAAGTAGAATTTATCTAAGTACTCTCTTAAGGTCTAGTTAATATACTTTTAAAAAGTATTTAGGGTATTTATAAGGCTGAAGGAGGTAATTAGCTATTTATATAAACTATATTTTATATAAAAAGCTATTATCTACTTCTTCCTTTTAGTAATTTAGATATTATAGAAGACTACGCTAATATCTAGTTTTATAAACTATTTAGCTTAACTAATCTACCTAAAAGTCTTATAGATTAACGGTAAAGAATATCTATCCTTTTTTATAATTATATTTAGGGCTTAGTAGTTTATATAGAAGCGTAAGCCTCTTTCTAACTTTTATATAAAAAGGACTAGGGCTGCTATAGAAGAATAGCTATTCTAGATAAAGTTCTTATTTAAGAGTTTAGTAAGTATTTTTTTTAATATTATTAGTTCGTCCTAGATTATATTATATAGAGGGCTTTATAGTATCTCTAGCTCCTTTCCGTCCTTTATACGAGCTTAATATTATAGTTAATCCCGGGGCCCTAGTATAGTAGAAATAAGAAGGTATTTTCCGGTTTAAATAGGTTTAAGTAAGCCTAGTACTATTTAGGTAGGTTTATATAAGAGTTAACCTTCTTTTTAAATATAAGAGCCTTCTAGATATCTCCTAAGATTACTATAAATACTTAAAATTCTCTCTTTTTCTTTCTTCTTCTTAATAGGACTCCTATAGTAGAGGTATATACTTAAATAATTTCTATTTTTAATAGGGGTTTCCTTCCCTTATCCCGTAATTTAATTCTTATTATATAAAGGAAGACCCTCCCTCTTTTTAAATCTATTTAAGTATTATAGTAGTCTAGCTATAGCTTCTTTAAAATTAGGTTATATCTTAGATAATTTAGGAGGACGTAGAAATAAGCTCTTTCTTTTATATTTTAATATCTAGCCTTATTTATATAACTTATATAATCTAGCCTTCCCCTCTAGCTACTCTTTTAACTCTTCTAGATTTAATTTTAAAGGTTAGAAGCCGATACTTTTATATAAACTATTTACTAATAATTTTATAACTTAAATACCTATTATCTACTAGAGTATATATTATATATACCTTATTAACTATCGTATAGATAATAAAAAGAGATAAGTTTATATATAATCTTTTAAACTCTTACTAATTAAAGAGAAACTTTATAAATTCTATACTATTATCCCCTTATTAGCAATTTTATATAAGAGTTATACTTTTCTTTATTCCTTATTAGCTAACTAGTACTCCTTATTATTAGAGTTCTTAGCCTCTTCTATATCTTATATAGCTATAACCTACTTAGGCTTTTAGATAAAGAGTAGGTAGTACTACTTAGTAAAATAGTTCTTCTTATTATATTTAAGATATATCTCTTCCGTCCGTCTTTTTTATAACTTATTCTAAGTTATCTATTTAGCGCGTATACGAGGCTATTATTCTTATATCTTTATAGTATTTACCTTAGTTAGTTCCTAATCTATCTAATCCTAGTTATAAGATAGTTAAATAGGGGCCCGAGGCTAGAATATTAATATTATATAATAACTAGTATAATTTTAGATCCGAGCTACTACTTTCTAATTCTTATTTTATTTAAGCTAGTTATAATAGTCTTCGTATAACTTAGCTCTCTTAGCCTTAATTTCTCTTATAGAAGTTTTATATTAATAGTTATTTAGAGAAGGGTATTCTTTTAGTTATCCGCCTAAGATAGACCTCCGGCTTCGATTATAACCTCGTTAAACTTATTTAGAAACTTATTTAGATCCTAAGATCCTTACTTTATAGTATTAACTTATACGAGGGCCTTTTACTAATTATTAATATCCCTAAAGGTAATATCTATAATACGGTATAGCTTATCTACCTATAATACCTTATTATTCCCTTCCTTTATATAAATCTAAGGTAAGATCCTCTAAGCGGCCTTTCTATTTAAGCAGCTAAAGATATACTAAGCTTTCTCCTCCTCTATATTAAAGTACTAGGCGTTTATTACTAGTTTTATATAAAGGTTTATCTTAAATACGGAGTACTCTTTTAGATTATTATAAATATATTAAGTCGGGTTAGAGAAGCGTAGTCTTAGTAGGGCCTTAGCTATTATAGTTAGGACTTTAATAATAGAGGAGGTAGAAGGTATCGCTATAACTACTCTCTAGTTCTAGAGTAATTTAATTTCTATATAAAGTATTTTAATCGCGTAGTTCTACTACTAGGCGGTTATAAGCTCGTTATATAGTTATATAACCTTCTTAGTAAGGGCGTCTAGATTAATATCTAATATCTCTATATTAATTATATAGTATAGTAGGGTTAGAAGTATCCTTAGATCTTACTACTTAGGAGAAGCTATCTACTCTTAGGAAGAGCGCTACCTAGGAGATATCTACCCCTAGAGATAGTATAGATTATAGCTAAATAAGGAGAGATCCTAAGAAAGATAAAATAATAAAAGGATATAAAAAGAATAGCTCCTTATTTAGGATTAAAACTACTATAAATTTATTTATCTTTTATTTCTTAAGACTTTTTATACTCTATCCTTAATCTCGCTAATTTATAGGATAGAACCTAAGCTTCTTTTTTATATTCCTCCTTCTCCTAGGAGCTACCTCCTTATAATTCTAAAGAATTTATACTTCCCTCCGTCCCTAGAATAAGGCCTACTAGATACGGACTTACTAACTAACCTTACTTTATTTAATAACTATACTAGGCTCTTCCTCTTATAGAGTAAAGGTATAAATAGTCTAAGGTAAATTAAAGAGATAGGCTCTAATATAAGGGAAGAGCTAATAGACCCTTCTAAGAATAAGTATATAATATTAGAGAGGCGTAGATAAGGGGGAGATAATAGATAATATAAAGAAATTACCTAAAAATAGTAGTTCTGACGGGAGATTGAAATACTTAAGAATATTACTAAGAGATTTAGAAAATATTAAGATACCGCTAAAAAATCTAAATACTTTAGGCTATTATAAAGATAATAATCTAGATATATAAGAATACTACTAGGAGATTTAAATATTTTAAATTATTAATAAAGCTAAAGTTTAAAAATATAGAAATACCGTTAGGAAATTTAAATACCTTAGATTACTAACTAAGCTAAAGCTTAGATATATAGGAATACTACTAAAAGAGCTAGATAACTTAGAGTACCGCTAGGAGAGCTAGACTTAGAAGAAAACTATATAAATAGTAGGAGTAAAGTAGGATAAGTAACTTAGAGATATAGGCTATAGAAGGCCTAGAGCTAGTAAATAGCGATAAAAAGTCCTAGAAGTAAAGATTATATAATAATATAGTTATATAATAAAGAATCGGCCTATTTTTATAAAAGCTCTATAATACTACCGCGCTTATTACTAGGAGATACGGTTTAGGAAGACCTATACTCCTAAGGAACTAAGAAAGTTCTACTTCTAGGAAGGTTAAGAGACTACCCTTCTAGGATATTAAGCGCCCTTTAGGCTTAATTTAGCTTTTATTACCTACTACTAATACGTAGATAAGTAAGCTAAGGTTCTTTAAAAGTCCTCCCCTATAAGCTATTAAAAGAAGAAAGAAGAGTTATAAGATTCTTATTAGCGACTAGTAGAGTTTTTATAAAAAGAAGAAGTCTAATCGCGTAGCTTATAAAATAGAGAGAATATTTAAGATATTAAGAAATACTACTACTCTTTATTTAGTAAGCCCTTTACTAATTAAGCTTACGCTTAATTATATTTCTACGCTAGGAATTTAGCTAAATATTAAAAAATATCCTCCGATACCGCTTCTAACGCCCTACCCTTTATTAAAGTTATAAACCCCCTAGTCTCTACCCTACTATTTATAATATAGACCCTAGTAATACTCCCTATACTAGAAGCTCTAAAAATATCTTTATTTAATAGAAAGAATATTTCTACGTTCCTTAAATAATAGGACCTCTTTTACGTAGCTATCCGAGTTACTCTAATAAAAATAACCTTAAAGATTTATCTATATTATAGCCCCCTAATCTATATTAAGCTTTAGAAGGAGGAAGCCTTTCTTAAAGGAGATAAGGATAGCTTAAAGAAGTATATATACTATATACTTAGTATAGGTAGAACTAGGACTAGCTTAAAGTAATTATAAAATATCTCCGCGTATAAGTTACCCGCTATTAAGACTAGCTTTAAGATTTAATATAATACTATTAAATCTACTAAGTAATCTCTTATAAGGTCTAAAAAAAGAACAGCCTCTTTAATTAAAAATACTACCTTCTTTTTATCTAGGGCTTTCTTAGGATTATTAGGGAACGCGTCCTTGCGAATATAAGTATTACTTCTATAAAAGATAGTATCTAGAACTTCGGGGACTTATACCGGAAAGCTATTATATTTATAGGGGTAAGTAAAATCTATAATAAGCTTATTTCCTTATAAGTAGACCTTACTATCCCTCTAAGTAGCTAACTATTAGTAGGCCCCGGCGCTATAACCGGGAACGATAATATTAATATACTATAGAGAAACTTACCGTCTTTAAGCTAGATATAATCTCTTAGCTTAATACCTATCTTCTTTATAATAACTAGAGAGGTTTATATTATAAATATAGCTAGTTTAGCTACTTTATTATTTAATATAAAAGGGTCCGCACGCTAGAGGGGGCCGGGAGGATTAAGAAATACTCTAAAGAAAATAAATAGGTTATACTAGATAGTTCTCCCCTACTTAGGGGAAGGAGTAGAAGTATAATTTATAAATAAGTCCTAGGAGCGTAAATAGATACCTTAAAAACGCGCCTTAATACTCTATAAATAAGTTAGATAAATAATATAGAAGTATACTTTAATATAAATATAAAAAATAATCTAGAGATAGATAGTTCTGGAGACGTCTATAACTAAGATATAGAAGTTAATATAGTAAGAGTTAAAAGAACTTCCCCTCTATTTATTAATATAGATAAGAAGGGTTACTATAATCTAAAAGATAGAGAGAGGATTAAGAAATAGTATTCTATTATAAAAGAAGTAAAAGCTAGTACCTACTAACCTCTTACTAAAGCTATAAAATCTACTATAAGCTTAAAGCTAAATAAAACTATAGGCGCTCTTAGCTAATAGTACCTAGAAGTTATAAAAGGAGTTAAGAAGTATAATCCTAGGTTCCTAACTACTATTAATATCCTCTGGAATACTACTAAGGCGGTAGATAAATCCTTAGTAAAAACTTAAAAAAAGGCTACTATTTAAATAAATATCTAAGAGCTATTCTAATACTACCTAGCTCTTTAGTAAGAGCTTATAAGTTATATAATAGCACTTAGGAACTTTTAATCTTTAGCTATTATAAGTAAGTAAATCTAGGGAATTAATTAGGACGCGCTAACTACCGAGGATAGATCTTCTAATACTATTCTTAATTACGATATTAATAGACTTAAAATAGGAGGCGATAGCCTCTCCTCTAGTAAAATACTTTAGGTATTTATTTATATTAATAACCTCTCTACGGCCGCTATCGTAGATATAGGAGCCGAAATAATAATAATAATAATAACGGTACTTTAAGAGCGGACGGATATCCCCTTTATTAACTAGGAATTATATTATTATATTATAATAGATAGTACTTTAGGATTAGCTCTAAGGGTAATTTATAATTATCCTATCGAAGTAGGATTAATAATAACGTATATTACAGTCTAGGTAATTCCGGGTAACGTTAAGAAGCTCCTCCTTAGAATAATATAGTTATATATAACCTACTACTTTATTACTATCTAGAAAGATAGGATAATATAGTTATCTATTAAAGCTAAGAACGGCTTTAAGGTAATATAGGTAGGCGCGTTAGTCGATATTAGAGATAAGACCCGCCGATAAGCCTAAGTAATTCTAAAAAACTAAAGGGCGGGATTATAGCTCTAACTAATCTTATAAAGTTAGGAACTTAAGGTAAGAGGAAGGTTATATAGTAGAAAGAGGTTTTCTCCTTAAAACTAATAAGTAATAAAGATAAGAAGTACTAAATAAATAAAAGAACGGACGAGTTTACTAGTAGTAGACTTTCGGGTAGTAATATAAATACTACCTAACTTAAGGAGCTATTTATATATAACTTAGTCCCTAGCGCTAATAAAACCTAGGACTAGCTTTTATAGCTTAATAATATAAAAGCTAAGCTAAATATAGTATATAAGAGGAAGGATAAGAAAGTCTAACCTATTAATATACTAGATAATAAGGCTCCTCTAGGAGGAATTAAGAACTAAAAAAAAAATACTATTAGTAGTACTTTTTTTAAGAAGGTCCTATATAAAGTATAATTATTAAAGGACGGGTTTAATAAGTAGCTCCGCTTAAAGGTATTAAATATCTTAATAAGAAGTAAATTAATAAAAAAAGAGGGAAGATAAGCTACTAGTAGAAGATTTAATTCTATAAGAGAAGAAGCTTCTTTATATACTCCTATTCTAATAAGAAATAAGAAAAGGCCCTAGCCTAGAAATTCTCTAAGATAAAATAAATCCGACTAGAGGTCTATCCCCTAGTATAAATAAAGATAGTAGATTATAAGGCCTAATAAGTAGCCGGGTTCCCTATACTTAAGGTATTTAAGGGGACGGTTATAGCGATATTTATTAAAAAACTTAAGAATAAGGTCCTAGAAAGAGGAAAAGGACCCTATAAGAATATCTAGTCTTTAATAAAGAAGAAAAGTAGAAGTTACCGCCTTATTAATTTAGCGGTAGAAATTAACCGCATTTTAATCTAAGAAATAAACCTTCCCCTATTTATTAATAACTTTTCTAAGGAATTCGCTAACCTCTAAATAACTTCCCTAATTAACTTTCTTTTTAGAATATAACTAGATTCCGCTAGCGGAAGAAAGTAGAAACCTTATAGCTTTTATAATACTTATTAAATTCTTTTAGATAACGACGCTTCTATAAGGCTAGACGAACTTTATAATAGTATTTATCCGGATTATTAATAAAATATTTAAAGGGTATAATTATAAGCCCTTCCTTAATAATATCGGCGTTAAGGGACTTAGGACCCGATATAATAAGGAAGAAATAGCCCTAGATATTTAGAGGTTTATCCTAGAGTATATCTATAGCCTAAATAAAACCCTCTACTATTTAAAGCTAGCTAGGTATATTATATCTAGAGAGAAGTTATAGTTTTATATAAACGGGGTTAAGGTTATCGGGTTTATCTATAACGCGGAGGGGAGGAAGTTAGAAACTATAAAAGTTATTAAGATCCTAAAGTAGTACCCTTATTATAATACTAAGGATATCCGGGCCTTCTTAGGCCTCTATATATATTATTATATATAGATTAAGGACTTTACCTAGAAGGCGGCAGCCTTATACGACCTCTTATATAATAGGGTACCTTTTATATTTAAAAAAGATATCTTTTAAATTATAGAAATCCTAAAAGAAGCTATTATTATAGCCCCTACCTTAATAAATATTTAGTATAGCCTAGAAGGAGGGGAGATTATCCTCGCGATAAACGCGAGCCTTACTAAGTAAGGATAGGTCCTTATATAAGCGGAAAAGAATAGCCTAAGAAAGAGATACTTAGTAAGATATAAAAGCGGGATATAAAGTATACTAGAATAAGTATATAATATAAAAAAAAGAGAATATAGAGGACTACTAAAAGCCCTAAAGAAATTATAATTCTAATTATATAGAATATACTTTACCCTAGAACTAAATACTAATACCCTAGTAGCCTAGTTAAATTAACCTGCTAGTAACCTCCTAGGAGCTTAAGTTATATAATAACTTATTTAGATTAGACTTTTTAATTTTAAAGTCCGCTATATACTTAGGAAGAAATACGTTATAGTAGATAGCCTCTTTTAGAGATAAAGAATAATATTAGATAATATAGATAAAGCTTATAAAGAAGATATAAACGACTTCGGTAATAGAGAACTTAATATAATAGGAACTAATAATATAAGAAAACTGGACGAGTAAGTCCTTTAAGAAGAATATTTAGACGAGAGCAAGCGGATAACGAGGTTCCTTATTATATTAAAAATCCCTAACGATATCCCTATATTTAAGAAATATATTCTAAAATATTTAGTTAAGGAAGGATACCTATTCCGCTATATAAACTAATATACTCTATTAAGACGAGTAGTAGATAATTAGAAAATAAGAGAAAATATAATCTAGGAACTATACTAAGCTAGCAAATATAGAGGAAGAGAAGGAACCTATAAATAAATTACTAATTAGTACTATTAGGACGATATATACCGCTAAGTCTATAAAATAATCTAGAGGTATAAAGAATATTAGTAATATACTAATATCTAGGAAAAAAAGAAACTCTATTCTACTTATATATTAGTTCTATAGGAGTAGGCTTATATTAATATAATATATATATCTATAAACTATAGATACTATTATTTCGTAGAAGCCTGGAAGAATCTAAGCGGTTAAATAGATAAAGGCTCTTAAAAAAGATAGACTTTAGAGGAGTAGTAAGATTTATTTAAAAAAAATATCTTTTATAAATACGGCTTCGTCCGTAAGATTATAATAAACGGAGGCCTAGAAAATAAGGACCTTATAGAGGAACTTATCTCTAAGTATAGTATAAGAAGGATATAAGTATCCTTATATTATTTATAAGCTAATAGAGTAGTAGAAAGAGGGTATAAGCCTGTTATTAATATACTAGTAAAGCTAATACTTAGAGGCTCTTAATCCTAAATAAAGTAATTCTAAGTAGTTTTATAAGTAGATAGGATTACCTTTAAGTAATTAACAGGGATAAGCCTATACTAAATAATCTATAGTAGGGAGGCTATACTTCTAATAAAAAAAGAGTACCTAAGAGTCCTTAACTAGAGATTAATAAAAATATTAGAAGATCTATTATACCTCCGGGCGAGATAGATAAGATAAAGGGAGAATAATATAGCGGAAGCTATCCTAAGGATTAGAAAAGAAAAAGGATAAAATAAAGAGTATTAAAATAAATAGAGGAGGATTTAATTAAAACTCTTAAAGAAGGAAGACCTAGTATTTAGATATAATAGCTAATATAAGACCTCTTTCTCTCAGAAGCTAAACTATTAATAGTTAAGATTATTTAGAATTAGGAGAATATTTATAATATAAAGAGAGAAAAATAGGACTTATAACTAGAAGAGCTTAATAGAGTAGTAAAAGTAAGGGTTACTATTAGGCGAAAGCTAAAAATTTTCTATCCTAAGAAGAAAAGCTATAAGGAAGGTAAAGAAGTCTAAATAAAAAAAATAAGTAAATAGTTAAGAGAGAATTAATAAGGAACTAATATCCGCTATAGATATTCCTATAAGTTAGAAGTTAGAAGTAGTAATTCTTAGAAAATAGTAAAAAGAGAGGAGAAGAAGAAAGGAGGTCTAGTAAGAAGTAGAGGAATTATAAAGAAGTGTTAATAAGGGTTTTAGTAAGAATAATAAGGAATAAAAAGAATACCTGAAAAATAAAAAGATTAAAAGGAGAAGAGAGTAGATTAAATTCCTAAGATACAGGATAATAAAACGCCTAAAAATCCTTAGAATAGTAGGGAAAGGAAAAGAAAAAGAAAAAGAAAAAGGAAAAGAAAAAGAAAAAGAAAAAGAAAAGAAAGTAAGACCTAGAGGTTTCCTACTTAGGGGCTAGTAAAAAGCCCGAAATAAAGCTAAACTTTAAAAATTACTAGACTATTTTACTACTTAAAGTAATATAATACTATTATTCTAGTAAAGATAAAGAAGCGCTATAGAAGCTAGAACTAGGAAAGTAAATTAAGGGCCCGAGTAAGACTCTTTAGGAAATAAAGAATTACTAAGCTACTTATTTATTACCCTCCTCTATCTATATATAGTCGGGGTTAACCTTAGGGATAAGAGAGGAAGCTATATTATATAGGCGCTTAACCTCTCTCCGGAGGTTTACTAACTCTTAGGATTATTTATTTAAGTACTAGATTAGTTCTTAGTTATTATCGCGAATTATATTAATATTAAAAATTACCTCTAACTAAATATATATAAGTTTATAGTAATTATTAGACGAGACGGAGACTTAATAAGTAAGGCGTAGGAGCTACTAGAAAATATTAAATTCTTAATATAGCGCGAATTAGGAAAGTTAAGATTAAATTAAATAAAATAGAAAAATACGAGGATACCTACTAAGTAAGGCTTCTAATTATAGATATACTAAGTAAGTATACTTTTAAGATATAATAATAGTACCCTAAGTACTAATAGTAACTTAATAGTAATAAGTTAGGTCTTAGAAGTACTAAATATAGACCTCCTAGTACTAGTCTACCTTAAGAATAGAAGTAACTATTAGTAATATTCCCTATAACTAAATATATATATCTTTATTATTTAGAGAGAGGTTTATTTATAGAGGGAGCTAGATATACTAATACGGCTAGCTTAGGACGAGAGTAGTATAACTATTTATATAGGTCTATTTAGTTAAGGTAAGCGGGCGGATTTCGCCTTTAAATATATAAGGGGTATTAATAAGGGGGTAAAGAAAGCGCGCCCTAAGGCGTAGTAAGTCTATTATTATATTATTAAAATTAGACTCTATTATAAGATCGACCGGAATAACCCCGGGGGTATAAAAAAAAGATAAAAAAGATATTAAAAGTAGAAAGAAGTTAGCTAGAATATAAGATAAAGGAAAGAGTAAGAAGAAACTTATTTAATAGAATTCCTCTAGCTCGAGAAATAATAAGAGAGGTAGCGGCGGGCCTCGGAATAATAAGAAAAATAATTATAGGCCTAGAAAAGACTAGAGAAAGAGCTAGGAGCGAAGAAGACTAAGTAAAATATTAAGTAAAAGAAGAAAAGCGAGGGAACTTATAAAGAGGAACTTTAAAGGTTTAAGAAGTAATAGGAGAGGCGGGTATATATAATAAGAGTTAGATAAAACGCTAACTAAGGAAAAAAAAGTAAAAAGATTTACTAGAGTTATAGCGACTATCTAAAGGTATATAGAGAAAGGTGCTACTTATAATATATTTTTTTAAGATTTAAGAAGGTATATTAAGGAGTAAAAATATAGTACGTATTATTAGGGAAGTATAAAAAATAATTAGAGGGTAGGTAGATAATAAAGGAGCATTAAAATAAAGATAAAATAATAATAAAGTAGTATAAAGGAAGAGGAGGAAGAAGTAAAGAGAATTAAAAGAAGTATAATAGAAGTAAAAGAAGAAGAAAATAATTAAAAATAAAAAAGGAGTATTAAGGCGGTAAGAGTAGCCGCTAATAATAAATAAATAATTAACCTACTAGATAAGCGCGTAAGCCTAGAAAAATATTTAAGAAGAGTAGTATATTATATAAAAGTATTAGAGAACTTAGAAGAAGCTAAGAATAGATAGAGAGCTATAAAGAAGAATTAGGAAGGTTAATTAAGAAGTAGGCCTCTTAGATTATAAAGTAAAGGTAGGGAGTTTAAAAGAAGTAAATAAAATATAAAAAATCTTATAACTTAAGGAAGAAGGATAGTAGAAAGAAAGGCTCAGATTTAGAATATTAAAGATAATAAAATTTCCTAAGAATAGAAATAGAAAGAAAAGAAAAAGAAAAGTAGAAAGTTAAGTATTTATAAAAGTATAGTATATTCTAAGAATTCTTAAAGACTAAGAAAAGACCGTAACCTATATAATACTAGGAAACTTAGGAAACTAAGAAAGAGCCCTAAATATACCTAAAAGTATATAGGTAAAACTATAGATAAAAAAAGTATAATAAGGAGTTTATAGAAGTATATTATAAGTACGGAAGATTTAGGCGAATAAGTTTATAATATAGAAAAGTAGGGCGACTTATTTAGCCTATACTTATATTACTTCTTCTAATACGCCTACTTATTTAGCTAATTTTATATAGGCTTTAGAACCTCCCTAAGAAGCTAGATAGTAACTAACTCTAAGTATAATAACTTCCGGAACCTTACTCTTTAAACTAGAAGGCTTTATTACTTTTAATATTAATCTACTTCTTTTATAAGAGATAGCGGGGGCGAGAGTAAGAGTAGCTTTATTTTCTTAGGCTAGCTAAAAATACTAAACTAATTAGCGCTAGGAGAATTAGAACTATATAAAATTAAATAAAATAAGAAGAGACTTATAGAATAGGATAGGTAGAACCTTATATAAAAGTTATATATAGAAGTTACTACTAACTTTCTAACTAAGTAAATAAGTAACTAATAATAATTCTTAGAAGCTCTAGCGTATCTTAAATAAGGTTCTAAGTTATCCCCGATAAAAGAATATACTAAAATAATATCCGGCTTTAAGGCTATAGTAGGAGGAGTTAAACTAGAGGCTTTAGTAGATTAAGCGGGTAGAGCGAGACGAGTAGGGTTATATATATTAGAGGCTAGCTAAAAGGCCGCGAAATAAAGATATTTATTAGTTACTTTTAATAAGACCTAGCGTCCTTAGTAGCTATAAGATAGGCTAGTAAAGGTTAAAGGAAGCGCTTCTAATAAATATATATTAAGTATAAGAAATAATAATATAGTATAAAGACACTTCGCCTAAAGGCGCGTCGGAGTAGTCGGCGCTAGACTAAGAGTAGTTAGAAGAAACCCTAGAGGAATAAAAAGCTACTAAGAACGGCCGGTAAAGTAAAAGGAGTAGAAGAACTTATTAAGGTTAATAAGGCGGCCGTAATTATCTAAAAGCCGAACGTTTGGTAAAGCTATTATAAGGATAAATAAGTAGAGTTACTAGAAATAAGAAGTAAGGAAAAGAGTCTTACTAGAAGCGGGTATAATAAAAGCGGCTAATAAAGAATAATAAAAAGAGTAAGTAGCGGCGGTAAGTAGAAGATAAAGAAGGAAGTTAAAGCTATAAAGGAAAGTAAATAAGAGATAGAGGATATAATAAAGAGAGCCCTAAACGGACGGTAGAAATAAACCTTTAATATTAAGAGAAAAATATATTACCTATTCGAGATAAATAGCTTAGGAGGGAGGAGATAAGTATAGTAGGGTTAGAGATATCCTTAGATTATACCGCCTAGGAGAGGCTATCCGCTCCTAGGAAGGGCGCTACTATACGGGTCGGGTTTTAGCTACTAAAATATTTCTAATATATCTTCGACTTTATTAGGGTATCTCTAAATTTATTAGGTATAGCTAATCCTAAAAAGTAATATAAATAACCTTACTAGCTAATATAGCTACTAGCTTAAAGACTAGGATAATTAAAGAATAAAAGACTTTATTAGAAATAATTAAGAGATTAAATTTAATAGGAAAGTTATCCTTTATATTAAGTTCTAGAGCCCGAAGTATTTAATTAAATTTAATTCTATTATCTACGGCCTACCTACCGGATATAAAACTTTTATCTTAGGTTCTAGAGCCTAAAGTACTTAATTAAATTTAACTTTATCCGCTATAGCCTACCTACTAGATATAAGACTTTTATATAAAGTTCTAAAGCCCGAATTACTTAATCAGATTTAGTTCTATTCTATTTAATCTATCTTTATCCGTAGGGAGCCTGGTCGACGGCTATATAGTAGGTAGTACTATCTAAGAGGCCTTTATAATTTACTATACTTTATATATCTCTAGCTATTATAGTCCTAGGAAAGAGAGAATAATTATTATTAGCTCCTCTTTCTTCTCCCTAATACCTAAGATAATATATTAATATTATTATTATCCTCTTTATCGCTCTAGAGTATATCTATAACTCTATTTACCTATTTAATCCTATTAGTTATTTATAGTTATAAGTCCTCTATTTCCTTATCTAAGCTATTAGAGAGGTAAAAGTTATTACTTTTTAACTTCTTATTTTCTATCTTTTAATTATTATTATCTTCCTACTCTTCTGCTAGTTCTTCTACCCTAATATCTATCTCTTTAAGCTTTCTAGTCTATAATATAGTAGTATCTAATCCGTATAAGTGTATTAATAATAGCTATTAAAAGCCCGTTTTATTAATAGTTATAGATATCCCTCCTAATATTAAATACCCTCTTAATATAGTTTCCTAAAGCCGGAATTACTAGGATATCCTATACTATTCTTATAAATATAGGAAATTACGGTTTAAATCTAGCCTATAACTAAAGAATATTAAGACTATAATAAATAAGGCTCCGAATATACCGTTCGGCCTCTAAGAAACCTTATATATTCTAGTCTAGACTAGGAGAATTTATCCTTATAAGTAACTAGAGGTTTAGTTTACCTACTATAATAGGTCTTACTATAGTAGATCTATTCTATAGCTTAAAATACCTATAATTTAAATTATAATAATCCGTAAATTATAACTAGTAGAGGTATACTTAGTTAATACTATTATATAAAATAACTAGTTACCTTAGAAGTAAATAAGCTTATTCTCGAGGTTAAGAATAAGTCCTAATAAGAGTAGTACTAATCTTTAAATATCCGCCTAGAAATAATAGTAATAGAGCTTAATCTTTATAGTTTATAGAGTCTAGTAGAGATAAATATTCTATTTATTATTCCGCTTTAATAGCTCTTCCTTATATTTCTTAATATAATTAAAGAGAATATTATATACCTTAAGTACTATATTAACTAATACTTCTTAGTACTCGCCTATATACTAAGTCTATTATTTAAAAGGCCGGAGAATAAAGATAATCTTCTAGATAATCTTCTACTTAAAACTAGATAGTAGAAGAGTTAATAAATTAGAATCGTCCCGGGACTAGATATACTTTATAATAATATCCTTTAATAGGTAATATCTGATATATATTAAAACGAACGATAATTATTATATCTTAATATAGTAGAGAAGGGTATACTTTTAATATCTAGTCTTTACCTAAAGATTTAAAAATACCCTCTCCTATTCTAGTAAGCTATATATATAGATAGCTAGTTTATAAAGCTAGATTAAAGTTAGGATTTAGTATCTTATATATTTCCCTTATATACCTTTTTATATATACTCTTATATAAAATTATAGTAGTATAAGAAAGACTATTTATATTCCTCCTCCTAATTACATTCTTATTCAGTTATAAGGTTAATAGAGAGGACGTATAGGAAGGAATATCTTCATATATAACTAAATAGTATATAATATATAGTATACTCTTATTATACTATTAAATACTAGGTTTTCTTTTATATATTTCTATACTAGGCTATTTAGAGTATTACGTAATATCTTATTATTTAAGGTATTATCTATAGTTAGGTAAGAAACCCTATCTTATAATCCTTATTATTACTAGTAAACTACTCCTCTAAGGTTATTACTAGTATAAGGGCCGATTACCTCCTCGAAGCTAATTATAACCTCTTTAAGGTCCTATTATTTTATACTATAGGACCCTAAGATAGTAAGGAATAAGATATTATTTAGGCTTATTTAATAATCTAAGATCAGACTAATCTTAGTCCCCTCGCCTAAATTCTCCAGAATATAGCTATCTATTTTATTTAATAGAGAAGTAAATAAGAGACGGATTAATACTAGATTAGATTAGTATTAAGCTTAGGCGGCGGAGGAGAAGTAGTTTACTATAACTAGATAGCTTTATATTCTAATAAAATAAGTAGAATATTTCCTAGAATATAGGGGACTTAATAACCCGGAAAGGGAGGTTATTCTCTATAATAAAGAGAAGGATAAGCTCCTAGAACTAATATATAAAGAATTAGGTACTATATCTATTAGAGCTAGTTATTTTCTATTTTATTAGTTTATTTAAGAGTAGAGGATAGGGTAAGGAAACCTTTTAATAAAGCGTATAATTAGGATAGAAGTATTACCGCGATAACGACTCCGATACTATATAATAATATTAATACTAGAGTTAAATACCTTTATATATAGGAGGCTAGTTAAATACTTTTTATATAGCTTAATAAGTATCCTATTAGACCAGGGTGGCCTATTTAGTTAGTAAACCCGTGCTAACTAAAACCCGACAGGTTTTCTAGTTAGTAGAGCTCCTATTTATTTAGTTCGGGTCGGGTTTTAGCAGCTAGGCTTTAGCACAAGTTAGGTTTTAGCTACTAAAATTTTCTTAATATATATTTCCGATAATCCCGGATTTTTACCAATTCTTTACAATTTTTCTAAATTTTTTAGGCCTCTTCCTCTATTTTTTTTATTACTTTTTTTAATTCTTTTTATTTTTTTAATTTATTTTTAATCTCTATCTTTCTTATATTTATAGATATATATCTAAGTTACTTTATCCTTCTTAGTTTAATAGTATTTCTAATTTTTTAATAGCTATTTTTAGTACTAATATATAAGCGAGGGAGGGGGTTCTAAGGTAAAATCCTAAATAATAAATCTAAATAAGTTAATTATAAATTCGTTTCTTACGGGGCATAAATATAAATTTAATATATTATAATAGATACTATCTAATATTCATCACGGATTTTTAAAAAATTTAAGCGCGGCTAAAAAAGTTATTAGAGATTTAGGATTTCTATTCTTTAATTTTAAGCGAGAGGGGGGAAAACCCCAGAATTTTAAACTAAATAGCTAAATACAAAATCTATACTTATTATATAGACTTTATATCTTTAGATAAAGGTCTAGATACTTAAATATATTTATAATATTTTTTTTTTATTAAAGGAATAAAAAATTAGAAGATTTTAAATTAATAATCTTATCTTTTATAGAATTTCTATAGTTAAGGTAGGATACTTTCTAAAGAACCTGGAAAAACTAACTAACTTTTTAAATAAAATAAACAAAAATATAGAAAATAGTAATATACTTATTAATATTTCTATAATCTATAACAGTTATAAAAGTTTAGTACTTATAGATATTTAATATAAAAAAAATAAAAAAATGATTTTTTTCTAAGTAATTAGATTTTTAAGGGTTTGTAAAGTAGGAAACCAAGCTCCTATAAATAGATTTTTCGGGGTTTTCGGGTTTGTTTAGTCTAAATTTTTAGCTTTAGTTTCTGGTTAGTAGGCCCCCCCTATTTTTTTTTCTTTTAGTTGGCAGGGACCCTGTTTGGTTAGCATTTAGTGCTAAATAGGCCACCCTAATTATCCCTAAGTTTAGTTTATTCTTCAGTTAAGAAAAGTTAATATTTCTAATAGATACTAATATCTAGTCCCTAATCTAGTATTCCTTATAAATCCTTTTTCTATTAGCTATTAATTCCTAATTATATTAAGCTTTCTCTAGATTCTTCCTAAGTTATTTATATAACTTAATTACCTTCTTAGCTAGTTTAGCCGTATAAGGGCTTTTTACGCTAAACTAGTCTATTTTCTAGAGTTTACTTCCTCTTAGGTAATATCCTTAGTTAGCTTAAAAAGGTATAAATCAACTAGCTATATAAATACTATTATTATATATATATTCTACTATTAGTAGCTATATTACCTAATTATCCTATTCTAAATTATAGTAGCTTCTTAGATACTACTTAAGGGTCTAATTCTACCTCTTTATTTAGTTATCTATCTATAGATAGTAAGCTAATAAGAATATCCTTTTAGATTATAAGGCCTTATTAAAGGTCTTCTAGTAGGTTAATTCTATAATAAGCCCTCTATTTAAGAGGATTATCTCTAAAATCCTATAAAGTCTAATTACTTCTCTTATATAAGCTTTTATAAGTCCTATTATAATTAATTTCTTCTAGATAGGTATATAGTAGGCTATTTAATAAATCTATCTATTAAGATAAGGATTATATTATATACTATATTTATTATCTTTAAAGATAGTAAATTAATAATAAAGTCTATTATAATATATTATTATAGTCTCTATAGTACCTCTAATAGTTATAATAAGCTATATAGTTTATATCTCCTAGCCTTTAATATAGTATAGATCTAATAGTTCTAGATATACTCCTTTACTTCCTTATTTATTCCTTTCTAGGTTATAATCCGCTTAGCCTTCCTAAGTATTCTTATATATCTAAAATAACCTCTTATTAAATAATTATAAGCTTCTTTGAGGATCTTCTCCTTTTTTTTAGAAGAAAGGGGTTTTATAACCCTATTTAGCTGTTTTTAGCTTATTCTATCTTTTTTTAAGGCTCTAAGGCTAGTTCCTAGTATTAAGGATCTTAATATTAGATAATATTAGGAGTTACTCTATTATTCTATTTAGTATTTTATCCTAACTCTCTTTTACAGTACTTAGCTATTCTTATAAGCCTTATATTATTAATCTATTATACTTCTCTAAATCTACTTTAATATTTATTATATAATCTACTCTTCTAGATAGGCTATTAGCTAGGTTTAACTTCCCTAACTAATATATAATCTTAAAATAATAATTATAGAGTCTTTTTACTTATCCTACCTATCTTCTTCTATTTAAGGTCTTTATCTTTATAAACTATTATAGGTTATTATAATCTATAATTAACTTAAAGGGATCTTTTAGCCCTTTTAAATAGTATCTTTATTCTTTATAACTACTAATAATCGTGAGAAACTCTTTATTATAGATATTATAGTTATACTCTACCTTAATTATCTTCTATAAGTAGAATATAATTAGTCTCTAAATCTTATTTCTATCTAGTTCTTTAACTAATTATTAATATATCCCGGCTACTACTCCTTCTAAAGTATAAACTTCTACTCTTATAAGCCTATCTAGGTTAAAGTATACTAGGATTAGTACTTTTATAAAAATATCCTTTAGTTCCTAGAAGGCTTTTCTACCTTTAAGACTAATATTAATAGTAAAAAGCTCTTTTTTTCTTTATTTATAGCCTTTTTTAGTACTACCTAGCCCTTTTAAGGTTAATCTAGTTAGTAGTATAGCTATTTTTAAGAAACTATTAATAGATCCTCTAAACTAGTTTATAGATCCTATAAATACTCTTATATCTTTTATAGTTATTAGCTCCGGCTACTTTATTATTATTTTTAGCCTTTCTAGATTTGTCTTTACCCCTTCTAGAAATATAATATATTCTAGAAACTGTAACTTAGTAGTATTAAATTTACTTTTTAGGAGCTTTATAAATAGCTTTTATTCTTTTAGCCTCTCTAATATCTATTAGATATACTTTATATATTCTTCTTAGTTCTATAAGGAGATTAGTATATTATCTAGATATACTATATAGATTATATAATTAGGCCTGCTAAAGCCTTATTAATTAGGGCTTGAAAAGTTATAGGGGTATTAGTTAAGCTAAAAGGAACTACTTTATACTTAAAATAGCTATATCTAGTCTAAAAGGCGGTCTTCTATTTATCCCCTTCCTTAATTTAAATCTTATAATAAGTATCCTTATAATCTAGGGAGGTATAGATCTTAGCTTCTACTAATCTATCTAATAATTCCTAGATTAATAGTAATAGATAGCGATTTTTAAGCGTAATAGTATTTAATCCGATATAATTAATATATGATTGTAAACTATTTTCCTTTTTCTTTATAAAAAGGATTAGTACTCTTATTAAGGATTTTAATTAGATAATCTAGCCTCTCTTTAGATAGTCTTCTAAATATTAGTATAATACGGCGAGTTCTACTATAGATAGGTTATATAAGGGACTATCTATATAGTAGTATCTTCCCTTCTATTAACTTAATTATTACGTTATATTATATATAGGCTAGTAGTTCTTTACTATCTTCCTCTAAAAAATATCTATATATAGCTAATACTCCTATAGAATAGATATCTTAATCTAGAACTATCTTATCTCTATTTTAGTAATTATTTAGATATAATTATCTATATCCTTATTCTTTAATATTTTAGCGAACCTCTTCCTGCTAATTATTAAAATCTTCTTATATAGACGCTTATTAACCTATCTTAATAAGAATTAAATAGTCTTTCTCTTATAGTTAATCCTTAGGTTAATCTTCTTAGTCTGTAGTATTTCTAGGATTATGTTATAAGCTTAACTCTTTATAATAATAAATATAACCCCCTATATAAGTTTACGGCCTTTATAGTTCTTTAAAATAAGCTTTACTTCTATTTATCTATAGATAGATAATAGCATACTAGTTACTTACTTTATTTCTAAGCCTATTACTAGTTTAACCTTTAGATCTAGCTATTTTACTAGTATTAGTATAATAATATTAAGAAAGAAATTATTATCTATTAGTACTTCTATTTAGGTTAATCTAATTTAAACTATTAAAGTAAATAGTTTAGTTACTACTCTTCTAATAGGATATCCTAGTTTATTAGTCCATCTTAATAATTCTAAAAGATTAATATAGGTAATAAGGTAAGAATCTATTTCTTATACTTTTTATCTTTTTTTAACTCTTTATAGATCTTCTTCTTAGGATAAGTCCTTAAAAGATAGCCTATCTTATTATAGGTATAATATTTAATTTTAATAAAGTCCTTTAGGAATTACTAATCCTTCCTTTAATCTAGTTTAGTTCTTTTTAGCTCTTTCTTACTCGGCTTATCCTCCTTATATAACTTATTATCTCTTTTCCGCTTAAATCTATTAAACTTTAATAGTCTTATTAGTTTTATAGTTTTTTAGAGCTAGTTAGCTTTCTCATCTACTATTAGTAGTATTTAAAGGATATTATTATCGATAGTTTATATCTTCTCCTTAATAGCTAGGTTTAAGGTACTTATAAACGTAAAGATTCCTTTCTTCTAATCTTTATTTAACCTTATTTTATAGTAGTTATATATATCCTAAAAGCTTAGATAGTATTTATATAGTCCTTTAAGTAGCTCTTTTAAACTAATTTATTACTCTTTACTTTCGCTCGGCTACTAAGCCTATACTAGCTAGTATATAGGCCTTTAGGTCTTCTTATATAGGTTCCTAAATAAGATTTTATTTTTTCTTTAAATTTACTTAGATTTCTTATCGTATTCTTTATACCTCTACTAGGTAGTATACTCTAAAGTCTACTTTTTATTATTTAGTTCTAAAGTCTGCCGGTAAGTAGATATAATATCCCTTATAATTATAAACTTAATAGTTATAGTTAGCTTAGTTCTTTCCTTTAAATATATATAGAGGCTTAGGTTTAAATAAATAGGATTATTATAATATTTTTCCTATCTCTCTAAGCCTATTTAAGTCTAATTAAGTTATTTCTTCTAATAATATTTCTTTACCTACCTCTATCCTCTAATATAGGAGGGTAAGCTTTATTAACTCTTTTTCCGTGTCTTTTACTTTCTTTTATATCCTTAATCTAGTAATCTAGGTATCTGATTATTATTATCTTTATAGAATATCTTCTAATTTATTAGTTATAGTCAGACCCTTTCTACCTAATTATTATCTAATTAAGGTAGTAGAGGCTATTAAAGTATCTAAGATAGTTATAATAGTTATAGTAATAGTAATAGCTCTTTTATATCGGCTTCTATATTATTAAGTATTAATATATCGGGAGGAGTAGATAATAGTAATCTTATATTAGGTATACTTATTCTCTTTTATAAGTCTATAATAAGCGACTTAAATATTAGGGTTTATATAGGATCTTAAAGATATAAGGAAAGAGTATCTAATATTAAATAAGATAAATTACTAAAGATCTAATACTACCTTTAGCTCTCCCTTAAATAGTAGAAAACTCCCTTATATCTTCTAGTAGCTAGTCCTCTTCCGTTTAACTATTAATACTATTATTATTACTCTTAGTATTAGTACGAGTCCTAGTCTACTATTCTTTAACGCTATCTAGCCTATATCGGCCTAGAGGGCCGCTTAGCGCTACTTAGCGCTACTTAAGCCTACCTAGTACTACCTAAGGCTACCTAGTACCTCCTTAGGCTGCTAGCTGGGGTAGTTTCTAATACTAGCCCTTATACTAGGAGCTTAGTATTACCGCGGTAAAGTCTATAAATAAAGCCTGCTTATTTATATCTTAATAGACTATTTAAGTAATCTAAATAACTACTAGGATAATAAAATAGACTAGGGCTGATTTATTACCTATAAAATATTCCTCTAAAATCCTCTATAACTCCTTATATACTTAGTTAGCTCTATCCTATTTAATATAAATAGATTAGTTATTAGACTACTAATTTACTTTTAATATAAATTAGGTATCTCTTCATCAGAGCTATTTATATCTAGATTTAACTTTTCGAGTAGTATTCTATATACTCCTTTAAACCTTTAAACTCTATATACTTAGTTACCTCTATCCTGTTTAACAAAAATATAAGCCTAATAAAGCTTAACTAAGTTTAAAACTAAGGGGCGAACCTACTATCTTATTAATTATAATAAAAATAGTATTATACAGCAGTAAAAATAAGGAAGTAAATAGTTTAAAAACTTTAGTTATAAGTATAAAATATATTAGTTTAAAAGCGGAAGCTAAGTAAGTTAAGAGTAGTTTAAGCTTTAGAGAAAGAGTAATATTATAAACCGCCCTATTATATAGCTAATTTAGTATTTAAAATACTTATATAATTTTTAAGAAATTTAAGAAAAATATATTATAAAATATATATATTAAAGAAGATTTATTTTTAAGAATTAAGCTTATATTATCTATTTTATTTATTTATTTATATTAGTTTAGACTTTAGTCTTCCTAAAATTAAGCGAAAATAAGCAAATTCACTAAGAAAAAAGAGAAAAATAAAAATTAAGGGACTTTAAATCTAAATAAATTAATAATAAGTATATGAATAATATTTTTAAAAATATATAAAAGATACTTTAAAATATATATTTTAGAGTATTTAATTAGTTATTTATATATTTTACTCTAATATAGGGTTTAAGCGTAGATAAAATAGCGAGTTTTAGTATAAAATAGCCTAACTATTCAGACTTTTACCCTAGTACTATACTCCTTCTTTATACTTTAAAGACTATATATAATTTAATAGTCCTAGCAGGTATCTATAATAAATAATTATATAAATAGAAGATTACTACCTTCTATATTAATTTCGCGTACGTCCCTAGTATCTAATATAAGATATCTAGCTTTACTATAAAGTAGATAGAGTATAGTAGGTCTTATAATAGAATAGCCTATTAGAGTATAATAGGAAGTACTTTTAGCTACTATTATAATATATCTTCTTTTATATACCTCCTAAACCTCCTAATAATAGGGGTAAGTCGTTTAAGTATACACCTAATAAGTTAAATAAAATAGGTATAGTATCTGAAAAAGGCTATCTATAATTAGTTTACTAATAGATATATTACGTAGATATAGGTTTAGCCGTAATTATTTATATATTAATTTCCTAGCAGCCTACGTAATTACTATACTACTATTAAGATATATTTTATACTAGGTTAATAGTAAGCTCGCGGCGTATATAGGGGTAGCTAGCTACTAGGTAGATACTAAGAAATAAATAGTATACTTATATACTATAGCTAGGAGGTCTATATAGTTTAAAAGAAAATATAACTATATATTAACTAGTAATACTAAAATACCGCCCTAATATATCTTTTAAGAATCTAGAAAAATTACTCTTATTATAAGGCTTAGGGAGCCTTAGAACTAATAAGAGTATAAATACCTTAGGTATAGTACTAAGAGTATATAAATAAGGCGTAAGCGAGCGTAGTATATATAAGTATACTAAGGAAAGCTAGAAAAGGGGGTAACTTATTAGGATTAATCTATATACTATAAGTAATACTATCTTATTAATACTTAGCTATACTAGTTATTACTTATTTCCTAATACTTATATAGATCTATTATCTTTTATAGTTATAATAGCTACTTAACTTAAATATCCTAGATCTAATTTTCTTATATAAATTATATATATATTTTAGTAGTTTATTACCTTACGCTCTTACGCTATTATAGAGTACTAACTATAGTATAGTTATACTATACCTTATTAACTAACACGTTTATATATATAAACCTTAATACTAACTAATACCCTGTCTCTAGGAACTATTTTTTATAGGATTTTAATATTATAGTATATACCGGAATTAGGGCTAATAGAGTAGGAAGTAATATTATCTATAATAGGTAGTTAGTACTTCCTAAATAATAATATTTCTTATGTTATCCATATTAGCAACCGCCGGTATAGGGTCTAATATTATAATAGATAATTTTCTACTCGACGACTCCGTCCCGTTGCAGGTGTATTCCTTCACATTGGGGTTGTAAGGGAATATCTGTTATGCCTTGGTGCCTGAGTTGCCTGAGACTCGCATTTTTAGCCTCAGGCTGAAGATCTTGTTCAGGTCGGAGTATCCCTACTCCGGAGTACTCCTAAACTTTTAAGGTGGCTATCCATCTACACGTGACCGCGATATCTGATCGGTGGCGGTGCGGCGGACAGCCCGTGCCAGGGTTCGAAAAGTTTGGAGCTTTCGCTGAGCCTTTCGACTTGAACAGCAGCCTTCCCCTCCTAACGTCGCCGTATCCGCCACGCGCTGACCTCTTCGATGTTCGAATGCCATGCATGCCTATGGCGATGCCTTCGTGCTGTCGCGGCTGACACATCTCCCTCGCCTTCTGTAATGCTGAGCCAACACCGAAGTCTCGGAGCGTTTGCCTCTCCTCTCTTCAGGCCCAAAATCATTCGATCGCAAGTCCTTCCCGTGGGAACAAGAGCGTATGCGGTCCACGCTAAAGCGAAGGCTCGTGGAACATCGGTTGCGCCAACACAGAAAAACCCTCGTCTCCAGAAAGGAAGCGTCGGGAAGATGACGCCTTTCCAGACCGCCTCAAACGAGAAACAGAATTCCACCGCGTGGAGCCGGTCGAAGACGAAGGAGTTCAACAAGGAGCGTACCCGGGCCTCGGTGAGAAAAGTAGCAACGTCGTGGCAAAGGCTTGAGAAAAGTCGGTGGAAGCCAAAAGCCAACACCTTGCAACATCTCAAGGACCCTCTCGCATTGGCCGATTATGTCAAGTCTGGATTGAAGAAGGGGAAGGAGGAGGAGATGTTTACTCTGGTACGAGCGGCCACAAGTGCAACTGGTGGCACGATCGTCTCCTGGAATCATTTGATCGATTACCAGTTCAGCCTGGGACGTGTCAATGCTGCCATGAAAACCTACAATGAGGTTCGCTCTGCCCGTTCTCCTCTTCTTGAGCAACCCTAACTCTTCCCAACAGATGAAGAAGCGTGCCCAGATGCCGGACTCTCACACATATGTAATAGTGCTTCGCGGTCTCGCCAATCATGCGCATTATCCGCAAGCAATCCACAAGGCACAGTCCGTCTATCATTCAATGAACGCGCCGAATTCAAGGGTCAAGCCATCAATCATCCACACAAATGCTGTTCTCAAGGTTTGCGCTCGAGGCAACGACATGGACGCGCTGTGGGGCATTGCCTCCAGGATTCCTGAGAGCGGAGCCGGCGCTGCAGACAATATCACATATACAACTATTATCAATGCGATCCGACAGAGCGCTCTTATAGATACACCCGACGGCGTGTCTGAGGGGCGTGTGGTTGCGCGTCGAAATCAGGCAGTCATGGAGGGCAGGCAGCTGTGGGAGGATGTCGTCACAAGATGGCGAACCGGCGATATCTTCGTGGACGAGGATCTGGTCTGCAGCTTGGGCAGGCTGCTTCTGATCGGGACCCGGCCCCGTGATTGGGATGCCGTCTTCTCTCTGGTTCAGCAAGCCACCGGCGTCCCTCGTTTAAGAGAGCGGATTGATGCTTCGTCCAGCTCGGGAGAATCAAACATTACGCCAGAAGCGGGCGAGGATTTCCCAGTCGTCAGTTTAGATACCAAGGTCGGGGGGGGTACCACTCTTGCATATGCGAAGCCGTCGAACAGTACCCTGTCTCTGCTCCTGGAAGCTGCTACACGGACCGGTTCCAATAAGGTCGCGCAGGAATATTGGAACTTGCTCACGGATCGAGACACGTACGCAATCGAACCGGACCTCAACAACGTGAACATGCTTCTTCGAGCCCTCCGCCTGTCACGGTCAAGCGCAGCCGTTAGAGACATCCTGGAGTCGGAGATCTTCCGGAAGCTGCCACGGATCTCTAAGGGTACCGGTCGGATTGCCATTGCCGCCTGCTCGCGGGATATCAAGAATCCAAATGTTTTCGAGAACGCTACCCGGATCCTTGCCGCTCTCATGGCCAAAATGCCGGACCCAGACCCGGCGACGGTCGAAAAGTATTGCGACGTCATGTTGGCCACCAAAGACATTGAGGATGTTATCCGTGCCCTCGACCTGCTTGGGCCGGTTGCGCAGCTGCTCAAGTCGAGCATTTACTACGGCACTGCGGATAGCACTTCTCAGCTCAGCGGCGAGGAGCGGGAGCAGGCCTTTTCCGTGCTGCGCCGCATCATTGGTCTATGCGACCGCGTCCTCTTCCACAGCACCCTGGAGCCGACACGTGTGAAACCGTATCAGGAGATGAAAGCCCGGATCGCTGCCAACATCCAAAGGGAGGCTGAGCTGCAGCGGAAGAAGAGTAAAGAGACGAGCGGAAAGAGCGAAAAGGAACCGGCCGTCGCGGCGACCGCCCCCGTCGCACCGGGCCACAGCACCGAACCGGCTGCTCGGAAGCCCACGCAGGTGCGTCCTAACGCGAAAAAGCCGGTGACCCGCGGGGAGAGCAAGACGAGCGAGCGCGCCGGGGGCTTCGGCGATCGGACTGCTGCCTTCTCTGCGAAGCCAACCCGCAGCGTGGCACGATCGGGGGATGATCAGCCGAAGAGGTGGAAGAAGCCCGAGCGGACGCTGTCGGGACCTCGGGATGCGTTGGCGGAAGCGGGATTCTAAAACGGGGATTCACTTATTCTCCTTTTGCATTTTTTCCCTGCTCTAATATTTTCTCTTTCCTTCCCCGGCGCTGTATCAAGAATCAATGGTGTTATTGGAAGATCGCCACCGTCGTCTCGTGAGAGGACGGGAGGGGCTTGCTCTGTTGGTAGTCACTGGTTGTGTATAGTATACCACTTTTCTGTTTCCAAAATTGCACCTCCACATTACCCTCTGGAGAAACCTATTCGCCCTGAATCCTTGCGGCCTGAGGAGCCAAGGAATTCTATACACCCTTCCCTGAGAAAACCAAAGAGCGGTGAGCAACCAAGCAGTGGGATGGTCAAGGACGACGGTGTGCATGCAGCCGACTCCAAAAACAAATACCAATAATGTCTGAGATCGTTACAAGATGAGTTGGTCTGTTGTAACTAAGGAGGAACGAGAGAGAGAGATAATGTAAGAAGAGAAAGCAAGAAATAACTAAAGAAACCCCATGAAAAAGACAGAAGACAGATAGACGAAGAAGGAAATCATCTAAGGGAAGAAATAACAAAAGGGAATATAATGGAAAGCCATTAACTTGCGAAAGAAAGAAAAGACCCAAAAGCGCAAAAGCTTGCTCGGCCATTCCTGTATACACAGACACACACACGCAATGCAGCAAACTCCCACGATCTCTCGAGTAAGCGGGACGAGAGGTGAAAAAGGGAAGAAAGAAAAACGACCCGGCCCTTAGTGCGTGCGGAGAGAGAGAAAGAGAGAGAAAGAGGAAGAGAGAGAGAGAGTAAGAGACTAAGAGAGAAGTATACCAATGACGACCATGAGACATGCGCGAACAAAGACCTGTGGACCAAACAGACGAATTTACGACAACCACAATCCATACTTTGGCGTGTTCGAGTCTGTCAAGCCCAGTCTCCTCGTCCGCCTCGCCTCGCTACACCGCTCGTGGCCCCGTGAGCGGTGACGATCGACAGCCACTTCAGCAGCATTTGCCACCCATTCCAGCCCCTACGCCGGCGTTCTGATCGTTAATGGGGACACCCTGAGATTGCGTCTGGTCGGTACGCGCGGTGTCGATGATCCGCTTCTTGATGTCCGCCGCCAGGCTGTAGAAGGCCTTATCGACATTGATGTTGCTCTTCGCCGAGACCTCGAGGAAGGGGATGCCGAGCTCGTCCGCTAGAGCCTGACCGCGCTCGGTCGAAACCACCCGCTTCTCCTCCCAGTCACACTTGTTGCCGATGAGTATCTTGTTTACGCCCTCGGTGGCATGCTGTTCCACGTTGGAGAACCAGGTTCGGATGTCTGTGGGCGAGATTCAGGTCGTGTTAGTGAACCAGCTAGTCCCGGGCTCGGGTCCGGCTAGAGGAAACCACGCGGAGCCGATTGACTTACTGTTGAAGGAGCGCTCGTCCGTCACGTCATAAACCAGTAATATTCCCATTGCGCCTCTGTAGTATGCCGTCGTGATGGTCCTGAAGCGTTCCTGCCCAGCAGTGTCCCATATCTGCAGCTTGACCCGTTTTCCATCCAGCTCGATCGTCCGGATCTTGAAATCGATACCGATCGTCGTTATGAAAGAGGGTGTGAAGGAGTCTTCGCTGAAGCGGAGCAAGCAGCACGACTTGCCCACGCCGGAGTCTCCGATAAGGAGGAGCTTGATCTGCACGGGACGGTCAGCGGTTCGCGCTGCAAGATGGAGCGGCATGATCTTACTAGGAAATCATAGTTTCTCGTTCCGGCCATCTCGGATGTGTTATGCAGTTGATGTCGGTGATAGTTGGTTGCGGAGGAGCACCGCCTCGTCCGGCTGGCGTGTATGTGCGGAGAAGTGATCGGTTCGAAGGGTGATTGCAGGAGGAGGAGAAGGAGATTCGGACGCCCTGGATATCCGGCTCAACGGGATTAACGTGTGGGAAAGGTTGACAGGTAGTTGCAGAATGGACTGGTTGACATGCGGTTCCTGGATACGTATGTTCGATTTGAGGTAGGCCAAGCCGAGGAGGGAGGGCCCCAAGCGAAACGCAGCCCTCCAACAAAGTCCCTTGCCCCAGCCACAGGCTCCACTCAAGACGCGATACAATAGTATGCCCGTTTACTCCGTCACAGAAGACCCGGGCTCACCGGTCTGAATGCGGGTACATGATGGAACCCGTCCACCGACCCTGATTTGCCTTTTTGTACATAAGGAAATGGTAATAATATGATTGCTCAGTCTATGCTCATCATCATACGTCGTCTCGGCATAACTGGCAGTACGACAGAAACGACCTGATCCCAGAGACCCACAAGCCGTCACCATTCTATCCACCGGCAACCTCGGGGCCTCAGTGAATCCACCTTGAGTATGCCCATCGCACCCTTTCAACGACCTTCAACTGCCTGTCTATCCCGGTCCTGACGTCCACGAGGTCATCGAGATCCTCAACCAGATCATGGAATACTTTCTTCGGGAGAATTTCCGCGGCCGTCTGGCGTAGCAGATGCACCTCGCATAGCAGCAAACCATGGTCCTTGTACGAGAGCTCGCCGAACTCTGTCGGCGTGGCGGTAACAAGGATGCGGTCGATGTTCCTATTACGCACCAAGTTAGCCACACAGCTCGTTTACGCCGTATCTCCATGAGAAAGGTTTGCAATGCCCACCTGAGTATTCTAAGAAGTTGTCCTCGCCTACTCCCAACTTTGAGGCCCTTCCTGTTCGTGAGAACCCCACTCACCCAGCGCCATACCGCAATCGAAACCAAGACTCCAGGCGTGAGACCAATAAACCTGTTCACGTTAGCGACGCCGAGCTCCGAACGCGGGAACCGTGATATTTCCTTAGACTTACCCGAATAGAAGCTCCTGGCTCTTCAGGATCGAGTCGATTCCACTCATGGCAACCTCAACATCCACCTTGGTTTTCTGGACCTGGATTAATAGTGTGCGGATGAGGTTTCCTTTGATGGCACCGAGAATGGGTTTTTCCATGTCTTTCTCGTACGCTTTCAAGACAGGAGTTAAGTCGCCCTCCCTGACTTTGGCCCTGACCTCGGCCAGCTCTACCTCGGAAAGAGGTTTGCCGTCGGGGTGCGAGGCAGCAAAGTCGACCACCATCCGCTCTAGGCTTTCCCGATCCCCTTCCAAGCTTCTCTTGCTCATGATGGATACTTCGCTCCCCTCGTCGTGTCTTATGGTACCGATGACCTTTTTTGCAGGCTCCACGACCCAATTCCTCCAGAAGTCTATCACAGTGGCTCCGAACTCACGAATCCATGTAATGATCTCCTCTTTGCGGTTCACCAGAATGCGAAGAATGGTGCTTGATGATATGAGGAGGATCGACACCGGGAGCCAGTAGCGAACGATGACAGGGGGTTTTCCGTGCTTCTTTACCATAGTGTTGAAACCTGACTTATATTCCGGGAGTCTGTCAGAAAGAAGGTTATGTAGGCGTTCCGCTACCGCAGACGGTTTCAACGAAGTCGCGACTTTGTCCCCATTCTGGGCGTGAATCTCATAGTAAGGATCGTCTTGACTAGCAGTAGCTACTGCATCGTCAAACTTATCCGCAGTGAGATCTTCTTTGTTGACGTTGGCGAGAACAACCTCCATGAGGACAATGCTTTTAGCAACAGTGCTCTTCCACTTCTGGCGGAGTTGCTGACTGGAGAAGCCCTCAACTGGGCTCCGCAACTCGTCATCATGGACACTGAGATCCTTGTTAGCGAAAGTCCAATGGAAATCGGATACGGAGGACGACTTGACTACCTCTCATTTCCAAGCCCTTCTCCCAGTAGGACCCCCAGTGCATTTGCATTCACATAGCGCATCTGCTTCAGATGCGCTTGCTTTCGGCGGGCTTCACTGCGAACCAGTGCAAGCGGGGAGATCACACGCCTTCGGATATCTGCTACAGAGCGTTCCTTGACCACTTGTCTTACCAGCCCGTAGAATCGTTGCCAGTCTTCAGCTACGGCTCCTCCTCTTGCCCGAACATCGTAATAGATGGTCTTCGACCAGCCCCAGAGACGCAGAGGAGAAGTCTGGATCGAATAGATGCCAGCGTAACGATAGGATGATAGGACGTCGTCCCAATACCATATATCATCGCTCAATGGTATAGTCTGTTCTAGAATGGCGTTGAGTATGTGCCCATAGGCTTGCACGGTCGCCTTGCTTAGAAGAAGCCATGATAGCTCATGCTCGTAGTTAATAGTGGTGTGCCCCGCCTCCGTATCTGCCGTTTCACGTTGCTCGTGCCTGCCGTCCCACGAATCTGCGCCTGCGAAGGTACGGGCATGGTCCAGGGCCTTCAAGATCCGGCGGATGGACACCAACGGCGTTTTCGAGGAAGATGCAGACGAGAGCGACTTTATGAGGGATTGAAGATGCGCAATTCGAGCGGAAACAGCCGGATCACGGTAATCCTCTTCTGTCAGCCCATAGCCTTGCACCTGTGCAGTGCTTGAGGGAATCTCCGAAAGCTGGACCCGATCCAGTTGGGCATCGATCCGCCTGACATGGCTGGCGACAAGAGCGTTAGCGCTACAGTACTGGCGCACGTCGGTGCAGCGACATACTCTATCACGAAGGACATGGTGGGAGCGAGGGGCAGGGATGGCCCTCAGCTGTGCGTGTTCATTCTACCCGCGGGTGGGTGCAGACCTGAAACAAACATGAGCCGGACGGAGAATTGATGTTCTGCGCGCAGACCATCATCACCCGATGACGTCGTTTGCCGACGCCGGGAGCTTGACCAGATTGCTCTCGAATCCCAACGTTGTTCCAGATCTGATTAACACCCCTCGCCTGTGAACAACGTAAATCTGGTGGAAAACGTAGGGTTGGTGGGCAAAGACGGTGGCGGTCACCGCTTACCTGAAACAACTATTTATTGCACATTGCTCCGTGGGAATGGGACGCTCGACGGGGACGAAATAAACATGATATTTTTATGATGGGTCTAGTTCTCCAACTGACGTGATGTACAAGTGAATAATGCAACATCTAGAGAAATTCGATGCCGACGCCAAAACTCAGCCCTTTCCGACCTTCTTCGCCTTTCCTGATCACCAGGGGAAGACTGAAGTTGAGCTCGAAGCGCGCCATGGGATGGGCGTAGACCAGCCCCACGCCGGCGGCGCAGCTAGGGAACCCCTTTCTCAACTCTGCAATCGTTTTCTTCATGGTATCCTTTACATCTTCACTGCTAAGAGGAGCTTCGTCCTTGCCCTTGCCCTTCAGGGCCAAGAGTCTGCCACCGTTGATGAAAGCCTGCAGCCTCAATGGGGTCTCTGGGCCGACGCGGGGAATTGGGAATAGGATGCTCGCACTGCCTGCCGCATATACGTCCCCTCCCACGGCATCTGGCCCGTCTCTTGGTCCCAGACCAGACAGCCTGAACCCACGGACATCCGTAGGACCACCCAATTGGAAGCGATCGTTGATGCGGCTATGAACAGGGACATCACCGCCACCCAGAGTCAGAGGGTAGAGCATGCCAGCGCGGAAACCAGCGTTGAACGCGACCCCGCTATCACCCCTGATCCCTGGTATCGGGACTGGGACAGCCGCCTGGGACTCGACTTGCAGTTTTCCAAAAGCAACATCGCCCTTCAACGGACCAAATCCAGCTAATTCAGAGGTAGACTTGAAGAAATATCCTCGGCTAGGTAGCAGAGGATAGTTTCGACGGTCGTTCACCCAAGTATGCGTCAGGCTGGACTTGAAGCTGTCTCCGGCGTCCGCGCGCACTGTAGGGGAAGCGGTTTCTGCGAGACCTGTAACCTGCCGCCAAAGACCGGAGTATGCAAGCTCATGGCGATGACCACCGGGAGTCAACCATTTGAATTTTCCATGCCCACCGCGAAGGACCTCTTCGTGCGAGGCGAACGTCTTTAGAGTAGAGGAACCAATACCGCCGAGCTCGAACCTCAGATTCGGGTTGCTGAGGATGGGGCTTTCGAAACCGACGGAGTATGCAGAACGAGTCCTGGTGCCGAGAGACGCATGGGCGTTCAGTGACTCGGCACCGCCGAAAAGATTGCGGAGATGAACATTCGCAAAGGCGGAGCCTTCGGCATGACCTGCCTCCGTGCCGGTCTTGATCGTGTAACGAGACTTTTCTTGCGCAGAGAGGTACACGGCGATATCGGTAGGTGTAGTACTCGGGTCGGTCTGATCCGGCTTGTCAATGAATACAGAGATAGGAGACTTGAAGATGTCTAAATGGGTCAATTAGTAGTGAGAAGAACACCGAGTTCCGAACGCCACGCAATACCGAATCTGTTCAGCTTGTCCGCAGCTGCCGAGATGGCCGCGACCGCCTCCGCCAATGTGTAAGGCTCATCCTGTTGGGCCTTCAGTATCGGGTCGAAGACGCGTTCCAAGAAACCGCGCCTGGTGTGCTTTGCATGTAGCACACGGATCGAGGAAATGGTGACGGGTAGGGTGCTGTTGTCGGCGAACTGGTGTCACGATCAGCATGCAACCTGAGGCGATCAATGGCTGCGGATCCAGAGAAACCCCATACCAACTCGGTGATGCGCTGTTGAGCCTTCTCGTACTGGGCGTGTATCTTTGCGTTCAGTTCCTGCTCCCGTTTCTGCTTCTCTGCCGGGTCGGCCTTCTGCCTGAGCTTCTCGAAGATCTGCGAAACGGAGCAGATGCAATTGCATTAGTTGGCGGCATGACAGGTTCGTCAGCAAGGCAGACTCACTTCTCCATCCGTAGGCGAAGCCATTGCTGGCTATACCGAAGCGTGAATGATCTTTGCCGAGTGCCGTAGCGACTGTCGATGGAACTTCCGTAACGTCGTAGAGCGCCGTGCGGGCTCCGGTCACTGATGCCAAGCCGGACGTCCGCGCAGGCCGGAGCTTCCTCGGAAGAATCCGTGAGCCACAGGCCCCAAGCCACAAGCCACTTGGGACGACAGGTGTACCTAGACTGTACATGTAAATACCTCCGGAGTGCGACGACTCTCTGTGATCGTCAATCCTCCTCCCCTCCTTCAACACTGCCCTTCATATCTGCTATATACCCGACCCATAACGACTCCCTTACCCTCTTTCCCCTCCTCATCTACAGATCCATACTCCTTTTCTTGATCCTCTCGTCAGAATCCGACCGAGCAGAGGCCCTGCACCTCCTTTCACGTCCGATAAGAACACCGTATCTGACCTACTTTCCGGCCGCATCATACGCCGTTCGACCGCGATGGCTACCTCCGCAGCGACGAAGCGCTTGACCAAGGAATACAAGTCAATCACACAGAACCCACCTCCGTACATCATCGCACACCCCTCGGAGAAGAACATATTGGAATGGCATTACATTCTGACCGGTCCACCGAACACGCCTTATGAGGGCGGTCAGTACTGGGGCACCCTTATGTTCCCTCCGGACTACCCCTTCGCGCCCCCGGCGATCCGCATGCACACTCCCAGTGGCCGTTTCCAACCCTCGACGAGACTGTGCCTGAGCATTAGCGACTTCCATCCCAAATCCTTCAATCCCGCCTGGGAGGTCTCCACCATTCTGATCGGCCTGCTCAGCTTCATGACCTCGGAGGAGATGACGACGGGCAGTGTGCGCGCGTCCGACCAGGAGAGGCGCTTCCTGGCCAAGCAGACGCGGTGGTGGAACTCCACTGGCGGTGGGAGCAGCGGCCGCACCATCCCCGGCGTCTTGACCTCCAGCTCCAACACTAAGGGCGTCGGCGCCATCAAGGCTGGCGACGGCGGTGCCAAGTTTCGGACGGAGTGGCCCGAGATCGATGAGGAGAACTGGAAGTGGATGAAGGACAACCGCATCGACCCCGCCACCGGCCTGGCCGTCCCCGAGCCGTCCGCGCACGCTCCCTGCGCGCCCGAAGCGGCCGCCCTCCGTCGCCGACCGGGCGGAAGCGCGAGCAGTGGCATCGGCGCGGTAGTGGAAGGCGGTCAGGTCGCCAGGAACGCGGGACAGGGCTGGCTGGGTAGGCACAAGTACATGGTCGGGGCCGTGCTCCTCTTCACGTACGTCATCGTCGCGAGGCTACTGGGCGAAGGCACTATTTCACCTCCCACCTAAGGAGAGACATGTGCAGAGATTGGGTTGGGTTCGGACAGTACAGCTTAGGTCGTCGCAAAGGATATAGGATCTTTGGGTAATCATGGGTAAGGCGTCATTGGAAGGGGGGCGGAATAATACTGCGGAGATCTTCGATTCTTGTATTTTTTGGTGGGGGGAAGAAGGACCGGGGATCGTCCAGCATGTCTGTGGGGTTGTTATCTTTGTTGTAGTCGAGGTTCCAGTGCTTCACTTGTTCGTGGCTGTCCAGGTGCCTGACCGGCCATTCGCCAACCTCTTCTCGATTAATTTAAGATGGCTCTATCTCTACTCCTCCTGCTCTTCATCTCTAGGAAAGAATAAAAAAAAACTAAAAAAGCGCGCGTAAAGCTGGACGGAGAAAACCTCTACCCACCGAATTATTGCCATCCTAACTCGTGCCATTTTCATACACCCCCCCCAAGAAGGTATCGTGCAATCAGATATCAAAGAAACCCTCAATCAAGTCCGAAGTGTTATCGGAGAATCGAACCAAAAAAGTATAAGGGAACCACACATGGCTTTTGCCGGAGCCTTGCCCTAACGTGCCTCGAGTCCCGCTTCCTCTGACCCCTCAGAAATCAACCCCCCCCTCCACCAAAGCATCGTCTACGCCTTCAAAACCATCCTAGTGACGCCGACGACCACCTTGGTCAACACCTTTACGCCGATCATCAGAATCCAGATCACCGTCCGCACGCCCAAGCCCAAGACCTTGAGGATTCCCCGTGTAATCCATGGCAGACCTTCCTCATCCTCTCCGTTGTCGTCGTGGTACCAGGCGTCCCCCCTTTTCTGGTCTAAGCCTCTGACCTTGAACGCGGGGAACTCCACCATTTCGATGTCCATCTCGTGTGTTCTCGACCGCCCTTTGCTCCCCCTCAGTGACCATTTCTTCTTCGGCCGACCCTGCTTTGTGTGATGTGTCGTCCGTGGCCCCGAGGACGCCACGCTTCCAAATGTGCTGCCCGACCACGGTTCTGAACGGATGGAACTGCACGTCACTGCGCGGGGCGGCGCCAGCGGAGGAGGCGGCGGCGGCTCGAAAACCATCCCCGACCCGGAACTCCGGGCTCTCCTCTCCTCTGCCACGGCAATGGAGAGCAAGGTCGTGACAGCGACATCGATCAGGTGCGGATTGGCAAATGGCAGGATCGCCGCGATGTTGAGCATCAGTGACTCCGTGCCGAAGTCCAGCCGTGCGAGGACAGCGTCGTCTGCCAATGGTGCCGGCAGGCTGTCCAGGCGCGGACTGGGATTCTCCGGATGTGCCACCCGGCGGGGGTTGAGCAAAGATATGGAACCAGACTTCGTGCGGCCATTGCGGCTTCGATGAGGTGCTGGTGTGGAAAAATTTGGACTCGGAATTTCACGGGCGAGGTGGACGGAGCCCTGAACGGCGATGGGGAATACTCCTAGGGAGGGATGATGTAAGGCATATGTCCCGGAGACGGAGTATGGTGATGAGGTGTCTCGGGTCCAGGTCAGGGCGCAGCACTCCCGCTCTGCAGCATTTCGAAGGACATCCTCAGCGAGGCGCATCGCAGCAGGGGAGGTGGCGTCGGGGTCCACTAAGGCGATGTTCGAGGCTGCCGGAGACTGTGCCGCTGCATCTAAAGCTCTTAGAGCGGCCAGTTTCGGATAAACCGTCGTGACAAGAGTGGGGGGTTCCTGTTGAAATTCATCCAGAGAGCTGGAGACGGTGAGAGATTTCGCAAGTGGTAGTGTAAGTGATGAATGCGTGACAGGGATAGAAGTGGGTTTCGTAGGATGGTGACGTCTAATAAGGAGTTCCGGATCTTGTGGGCCGTCTTCATTGTCCGGTGCTGGCGGTTGGGTTAAGCTATAAAAAGGTAGGGAGGGGGTCGGTCCAAGCGTGACATGTGAGGCTGTGCTGGATGCTCCCGATGTGTATGGGCGGTGCATTTGCAAGGTGAATATCTGAACGGACGGCATGCCCTGCCCGTTAGCGACATCCCAAAGGCTTTCCAGGCCAGTGGCTGGCGTATAGTAAGGGGTCGGTGGGGGAATAAAGTCATTTCCATCGCGCTCGATGTTGGAGTGTGGAGAATAGACTATCGGAGTATATGCTGGTTTGCTGATCTTATTCTTGGGTAGCCGAGAGGGGGATGCTTGTGCTGGGCGGTAAATTTGCTGAGAAAGCGGTAGACTTGAGTCTAATCTAGGAAAAATAGAGCGCATTGGAATTTCCGGGCTTGGTGGTGAGTTCTCAGGCGCTGGGGTCTGGGCCCTTGCCAGTGCAGGCGTTTCCGAACGGGGTGAGAGCGCTTGCGACGAGGTTGGAGTGGGTGAACGCTGAAGAGGATTGTTTGGCATTGGAGAAACCGGATTTAATACTGCAGGAGACGTCCGTTCCGGGGAAGAGGGGGAGCCAACTCTGGTACGTTTTGGACTTGTGCTTGAGGGGGGCACGGCCCGTCCAGCAGCAGTGGAGGGCGATGCCGTCCTTGTTTGCACCCACGATTGCAGTAATTCGCCCTGTTGCGGAGATCGTACAGCGGACCCATGCGTACCCTCCAGTCCGGCCGCTGGTGAGGATGGTGAGGTGGGCTTCGAATCTACACGGATGACCAGTTCGTGGAAGTCAACCGGCGTCTTCGCACGCTCCATGGTTTCCACGCCAGGAGAAACACAGTTGAGCGAGGGTCTTGACGGGCGTCCCCCGTTAGGCTGACTCCTTGGGGGTTTTGACGGAGGGGGAAATAACTGCAATGTGCCGCTGGAGGATGACATGATAGGCGGACGAGAAACCCAAAAACTCTTCAAGGACTAAGACGTAAAATTTGGGAAGATGATACAAAGCAACACAGGCGTGCGATATAGTAAGGTGATAATGATACTGAAGAGACAACAGAACGCAGGGCCAGCCTGCACACGGGCATGAAACCGACGGGACATGCACCAATATAAGGTTAACTGAGAAAGCGAGTATTCAACCCCGCCGCTCATGGCACACCGGGGTTGGTATCCAGAACCGAGGGCGGCCCTTTTGCCAGTGAAGCGCCTCTTAGGGCTCGTCCACTAGGGAGCGCGTGGCTCTACGAATTCGCCCAGCCTGTCAGCCCGGCGCGTACGGACAGGAGAGACGCACAAGGATGGCCGGCACTTAAGCGCCCACCCCGGACAGACCCCGGACAGACCGGCAAACAGAGGTTGAGATGCTGGGCAGAGTCTCGAAATAGACTGTCAGCCGTTGCCATTGGACTAGCCATCCCTGTGGATCTCGGTAGATTGGACCTGCATGCAGCTGTGCGGAGATATGTGCTTCACCATGCAGGCGGAGCCAAGATAGCATTCGGCTTCGGGCATGGGACGGCAGACCGGGTTGCTGAGAAAGAAAGGACCAAAGCACCGGCAGGGGAAAAGGGCGGAAAGATTGCAACCGCCCTTATCCAGGCCGCCCGTTGAAGCCATCACGGGTGATCAAAAGCGATATCGCTGTGAGCGCCAGCATGGATGTCGCTACGCATGTTCTGGTCAAGAAGGAGTTGAGCAGCAAAGCGCACGCGTGTGCGATTGAAGGCTGTGAGTGAGATATGATGAGACGACGATACGCATCCAAGGCAACATGTATGGGATCGGAAAGAGGGCAAGCATGTGGTTGTGGACACGGAAGAGGTACGGAGTACTCCGACGGATACTAAAGAAGAGGTGCCCTGGGCCTTATCCCTCGCATGGATAACTTTGTTAATGGTAAAAGTTCTTCCGTCTTGGCCCGACAACGGCGTCTAGGTATCTAAACCAGTAAGAGTAAGGCGTAATAGCGATAGTAAGGGCCTTAACGAGCTATTACTAAGCAGGTATAGTATTAAGAAAGTACTAAAGAAGCTATGTTATTATCTATATTAATACCTTAATACTATTAACTATAATAAGTTTCTAGTATCTTTAATTACGCCCTTACTTCTACGCCCTTCCCTTAGGGGTGTAGAAAGCAAGGCGTTTATTAGAAAGAGGGCTAACTTATATAGTCGCTATAGCTATATAGGCGTAATTTATATATAAATACTCTGAAGTACTTATTCTATATACTTATAATATGTAATTTATATATATAACGCGGCCCTAAGCTATAGGAGACCTAGTATACTATTTTTAATAGTTAAAAGCCTCCTTAGGAGCTCCCTATACTACCGCCGCCGCCGCCGTAATAATACTATTAGTAGATATTTATACTACTATCTAGTTAGCTAATATAGCTATATATAAGCTAGAATTAGCTATTATAAGCTAGTTTAATACTAATTAAGTCTTATTTAATACTTCTTAATTTATAGTATAAGGCTATAAGCTAGTAGTATAGGCCTAATATAATAAAGCTAATAGAAATTAATAAGCTTAAGGAGATACTAGTTAAGGACCCCCTAGAAGCTAGCGAACTACTACTTAATACTAACGTTAATTTTAAGCTTCTACTACTAGTAGACTAGAAGCTACTTAAGCTAAAGTTACTTATAATATTTTTTAGTAGGGAAACTACGTTAATTTCCGTTAGTAGTAACTTTATAATAAGTTTATATTAGTATCCTAAGAGTAAGTATTTAAATACCCCTATAGCGAGTCTAGAAGCTATTCGGATAAGGAATAAATTTACTATTAATATTATAATTACTCGCTAGAATACTCCCTTTTATTTTTTCGCGTTATTCTTTACTAAGTTATTATTTTAAATAATTATTAATAATATAAATCGATACGCAGCCTATTACTATATATTTAAATACTCTTAACTACTTTAATATTATTAGTATCGCTAGCGTAATATTACTATTAGGGAGTTAATAATTTAGATAGGAATTATAATTTACTTATAAGTATTAAGACTTACTAGACTACTTAATTACTAGAAGATTAATACTAAATAGCTTTAGTATTTAGTATTATAATATATATTAATAAATAGATAGTAGTAAATTAAGTAGTATTTATACTTATTAGGGCTTACTAATAATAGTAGAAGTAGGAGAGTCCTAGTATTTCAAAAGGTCGCTAAGTTTATAAAATTACTTAATAAGGCTTTTCGGGCCTATATTATTCCAGGCTTAAATCTAATAGTAGCTATTAATAAGATAATAGTATAGTTTACTAGTAAGTTAAATTAGAACTTTAAGATACTAAATAAGCCTATACCTAAGAGCTATAAGATTCTCGTAATATTATTATAAGGATACTATTATAACTTCCTCTTCTATACTTAGTATTAATTAGATATTATAGTAGTAAATAATATATAATTTAATAAGTTATCTAGATAACAGCCTTATAGTATTAATATAGTAGACGATCGGCTAAATATTAGTAATTAACTAAACCCTAGCTTAGAGAGTTTTATCTAGCTCTTACCTCGCTTAAATAACTTAGATATTACTCTTAATAATACCTTTAAAACTATTTATTATCTCTATAAGAGCCTACCGCTTTATATTTATTAGTTTATTATCTTCTATAATAACTACTTTACTAATTTACTACTTTTTATAGCTCTGTAATAGTTAAGAATAAGTACTTATAATATAGTAAAGCTTAATTTAGAGAACTATCCTATTACCTACTAGAGGGTTAATTAGCGGCGTACTAAGTAGCCTTTTAATACCTACTTAGCTATTATAATTAATAGTATATAAGATATTCTAAGTATTTTCTAGTAGGATAGATAGCTAGTAAGATTCCTTACTACTATATATTTACTATTTAACTATAGTATAGTAGCGCGTAGGCGGCTAAATCCTTATAATTTATACTTATAGTACTTAGTTACTAATATCTAGAGCCTTCTAGTAAGGAAGGAGTTATAACTTCTATACCTCGTAATTAATTATAGTAAGTAGATAGGAAGCGTTAATAAGTATAATTAAATAAGAAGCTACTATTCTATATAGCTTATTACTTATTATACCTAGATACTATAATTATTAATACCTTTATTATTTATAAGGCTTAGCTTAATAGTAGTAGTTTCTATTTATATAAAAAGCTTTATTTCTTATATTAATACTATAACTTCTATATCTACCTAGCTTAGAACCTTATTATACTTAGCAGCCTACTTAATAAGAAGGCGCTATATTAATAATAATAATATACTAATAATTATAATAATTATAATACTTATAGTTACTTCTAACCTAAATATAATAGAGCTTAGATAAAGTAACGTTAGTAATATAAAACTATTATAAGAAAGACTATATTACTACTTAAAAGATATCTACTAGAGCCTTATTAAAAGGAATACTTAAGAAGGTAAACTCGCTACTTCTACTATATATATTTATACTACTAAAATTTATAGTAGAAGCTACGGACGATAATAAAGAGCTATTCTTTTTATAAAGTACTACTTTATAAGGACTATTTTAACGCCTTTTATTAGTAATACTATATAATATAATTTAATAATATATTAATCTTTTAAAGCTTTAAAAAGTACCTTTTTTAAAGCCTAAAAGCTGCTTTTTTTAAAGCTTAAAAGCTGCTTAATTTTAATACTCGTTATAATACTAAAGATATAGTAGTATATAAGTAATAGGGCTCTGAAGACTAATTAGAAGCTTTAATAATAGTAGGGGCCTATATAATTTATATAAGGAACTGCTATTAGTAAAGACAGCTCTTAGCTCGCCGATTAAAAGTCTTATCCTGGCTCCTCTTTGCCACTGATACTATTACACCCATGCGAGGGATAGGTACCTACCAGGTAAACCTAGCACATCGCTTACTAATCAGAAGGGTTACAACGGGGGGGAACTGCAAACGCTGCAAACGGAGATCCTCAGCCGGATGCCTAAGGCTCGGTTCACCCGCGCGCTGCAAACACAGCTGAAGGGACCGCCGGCGGACCGCAATCAACACGTGCGAACCTCAAGTTCCAATCCTCGACCTCCTTTTTCCCTCTTTGCGACCGACCAAACTGCCGCCCAACTCAAACCTCCTCACTCACTCTCACTCAGTACCCGACCGATCTTGCCTCCTTCCGAGCACTCTCTTTCAGCCTCTCCAAAAACCCTCCTCCCCGCGTCCTTTCGCTCGCCGGATTACATCATCTTCAGAGAGCCACGGCCACTACCACTGCCACGCTACCGCCCTCCACCGAGACGCCTCTTCGCCGAGTCGACGAGAGAGCTTCTCCAAAGAAACTCGGGCTTTCACCTCCCTTCCCTCGCCTCTCTTCTCACTCACGCACACGCACACGCACACAAAACACGCAACCATGGGTGGCTGGATGTCAAGGATCATGTCCCTCACGGGCTTCGCGAAGAAAGAGATCCGTATCCTGATACTGGGACTGGTATGCACGCACCGCCACGCTGGCTGGGACCGAGCTATGGCCTAGGCGCCCGGGTCGCGCTGAAGGAATGGAAGGAAAGGAAGACAAAAAGACGCAAAGGCTGACTTGGTGGCGGACGACAGGATAACGCGGGCAAGACAACATTGCTATACCGGCTGAAGGTACGTGGGCTGAGCATGGAAGGCTTTCAGGAGAGATCTGGCTAACAGAAGGCGTTCTCCTTCGGTTGCGCGCGCGTGTAGATCGGCGAGGTTGTCACCACGATACCGACGATCGGGTTCAATGTCGAGTCGGTCACATATAAGAATCTAAACTTCAACGTCTGGGTATGTTTTGTTTTCCTTTTTCCCTGCTTGGAACAGAGAGGAGTGAGGTTCTCCGTCGGCGGACAGGGCTAATATCTTTCCTCTTCTAGGATCTCGGAGGCCAGACGTCCATCCGGCCATACTGGCGGTGCTACTACGCCAACACGGCCGCCGTCGTCTTCGTCATCGACTCGACCGACATCGACCGGCTTGGCACGGCGGCGGAGGAGTTGGCGGCGATGCTGAACGAGGAAGAGCTGCGCGACGCCGCCCTGCTCGTCTTCGCCAACAAGCAAGACCAGCCCGGCGCCAAGGGGGCGGGGGAGATCTCGGAGGCGCTCCGCCTAGGCGAGCTCCGGGACCGGAATTGGAGCATCGTGGCCTGCTCGGCGATCGACGGCCGGGGCATCGATGAAGGCATGGATTGGCTGGCGGTGAGTCCCTCGGCTTTGTCTCTTTCTTTCTGTCTTTTATTGCACCTACCTCTTGTTCGGCGAGCGGGATTATACAGGGATATGGCAAGCGTGCTAACGAGAAACGTAGCAAACGGTGCAATCGGAGAATCAATAGAGCGAGCGAAGCGGAGCGAGCCGTGTGACAGTGGAAAAAGTCAGGAAACAAGACAAAGCGCATGGTGTGCCCCTCACTCATGAGGGTCTTGGAGGATACATCAGTGTAAGGAGGAACGCCTCATGGTCCCGAGGGAGGGATTTCCCGCGGACCCATGCCTCTCATCAACATGGCTTTCACGATGGTTTGAGATTTAAAAGGAGCTCCTCTCCCGGAGGGAAGACGCTTTGCTATTAACTTACTCACCGACGCACACTGTCAACGACAAAGCCCGTTCTGCTCTCTCTTTTTTTTGGTCCCTTCTTCCTCTTTCCTCATTTCTTTGCTTCGCATGCTCTCNNCTCCTCCCCCTCCCTGCTCGCGTTCTTTGGGAAAGGATTGGCGAGGGGCGGATGGGGGTTGGGATTTGGATCTCTCGGCGTTTTTTCCTTCATTGTTCATCTATGTCCTTATTTCATTGCTCGGAGTGCGCTACGTGGGAACGACGAAGGATTGAGTGAAGCGGGGGGGTTTCGTTCACTCTCTTCCTTTTTGTCTCTCCTTGCTGGGAGGAAATGCGATAGGATACGAAAGGAGGGGTTGACAAACACAAGCAAGGAAGGAGCTTGAAGGGGCATGGCAGCCCGACCCCTTTCTCGGGAACCTCCCCGTTTTCGGATGGATGGGGAGGTCGGGGCTGTGAGGTGGGATGTGGCGTGGTGCGGGCGGGTAGGCTGGTATGTCCATGCATCGGAAATGCAATGCGGACGATCGGAGCGATATGATACCGTAGGATCAAACAGGGAAACAAGGGGCAATGGACATGTCTGATCCCGATCTATCATCCTTTCACCTTCGGCCTCTGGGCTTAACGTCTTCTCCGTCCTATGTACACGATCTCCCATCTCCTCCACGCAAAACGCAAAGTGAAGCGACGCGAAGTAAAGAAAAGCAAAGTGACACCACCACCACTCCCCCTTGCACGCCTCACTCCAACGGCTCGAACCGAGCGGTCCGGTGGACGAGGCGGCCCTTGACCCAGACGGCGACCGTATTGCGGTCGTCGCCGTTGTAAACCCACTTCATCACGCGGTCCGGGGCGGACTCCCAGCCAAAGATATCGACGGGGTCGCGGGCAAGATCATCAGCATCGGCGTCAGCGTCAGTGTCGGCGTCAGCGTCGGGGACCTCGCGTAGTCGCACCCACTGGGCGTCCCAGTCGAGGCCGACGTCGAAGCCGCCGAGGCGGGCGTGGAGGCCGAGGACGCGGGCGCCGCCGCGGGTGGCGAGGTAGAGGGCCTCCGGGGTGGCGAGCTTGTCGGGGTCGCGGCCGGAGGCGAGGGCGACGGTGCGGCTGACGCCGACGGCGTGGCGGACGGCGTCGAGGACGGAGGGGTGGTAGCCGCCCGAGACGTCGGTGCCGAGGCCGACGGGGATGCCGTGGTCGAGGAGGGCGCGGACGTGGCAGGCGCCCGAGCCGAGGAAGGTGTTGGAGGCCGGGCAGTGGGCGACGCCGCTGCCGCGGGCGGCGACGAGGTCGCGCTCGGCCGGGGAGAGGTGCACGCAGTGGGCGAGGACGGTGCGCGGGGTGAGGAGGTGGTGGGCGTCGTAGACGGCGGTGTAGGAGGGGGCGTCGGGGAAGAGCGAGCGCACCAGCGCGATCTCCGCCGCGTTCTCCGAGAGGTGCGTCTGCACGGGGAGGTTGTGGGCGGCGGCGAGGTCGCCCAGGCCGGCGAGGAGGGCGGCCGTGCAGGAGGGGGCGAATCGCGGCGTCACGATCGGCTGGACAATCGCCCCGGCCGGGTCGAGGGCGCGGGTGTGGGCGACGTGCTCGCGGGTCAGGGCGAGAGCGGCGGCGGCGGACGGGTCGCGGTAGCCGTCCGGGGCGAGCGAGTCCATGCAGACGCGGCCGACGAGGGCACGCTGGCCCCGCGACAGGCAGAGCTCGGTGAGGAGGTCGGTGGCGGGCAGGTGGGCGGTGCCGAAGTAGGCGGCCGTCGTCGTGCCATGGGCGAGGGTGCGGCTGACGACGCGGGCGTACAGCCGACGGGCTCGGTCGAGGTCGGCGAAGGAGGACTCGAGCGGCCAGGTGTACGTCTCGAGCCAGTCGAGCAGGGTGGAGTTGCCGAAGAGGCCGGCATTGGGGTACTGCGGCGCGTGGATGTGCGTGTCTGGCCGGCGATGGGCGCGGAAGAGGAGAAGCAAGTCATGTTAGGGGCACGTCCGGAGCTCACGGGCAATGGCGGGGATGGGAGGGGGGCATGGCACGTCGTCACGTTGGGTCGGATCGGCGCGAATGGGTAGCACGACGCGACCGGGCACCTCGCAACAGCATGGCTCGGTCCATCAGGCACCGGAAGGTACTGCACTCACCGATGAAGCCCGGGAAGAAGAAGCCGTCGTCCTTGATCCGCACCACCCGCGCTTCCGTCCACCGGCCGTCCCCTTCCGCTCTAGCATACTTTGCCAGCAGCGCCTCTACGCTGTCCACCCCCCGCTCCACGAAGGCGATGACGCCCGCCTCGTCCACACCGATCGCGCCGGCAACGCAGATGTCGAGCTCCGTGAGCGTCTTGCAGTGCACGAACGGCCCCACGTAGACGGTCCGGGAGGGCAGCGGGGTGAAGAAGTCCGGTGTCGGCAGTACCATCCTGTGATGGGATCGGACGAGGGGAACGGCGCGAGCGAGCGGGGAACGAGATGTGGGAGAGGAGACAGATGCTCGGAGGGAAGGGAGAGGCAGAGAGAGATGGGGGTAAAGAGAGGAACCGGAACGGAGGAAACCGAACAGATGCGAGACGTTGTGACGAAGTCCGTAAGAAACAGGAATGGAAGCGGAAGAGGCAGCGGAAGAAGCGGAAGGAGACGAAGATGCAAACAACAAGGGAACCAGAACAAACAAAGCGCAGACGACCACGAGCCTCACGCAAACGAGAAAAGGGGAAAGAGAAAGGGGGATAGATATGAGAGATATGTATGTACTAAATAGGAGCACTAGGTATTGTAGGTACTGTCTGTTGTTGATAAGTCCGGTCCCTGTCGGGGCTCGCCGGCGGCTAAACGATGGTGGCTGGTTTGGTGGGGGCGGGGCGGGCGTGGGGCAGCCACTTCCCGCTCTCTCTCTCTCCTATCGGCCATCTCCGTCCTCCCGCCAGCCGAAGGTGAACGATGTTAGGGCATCAGAGAACAAACAAGTCCGAATTGACTTGGCGAGGAAAAGGGAGAAAACCTAGTGAATGTATAGTACAAACACGCCCTCCCCAATCCTCTTTTCCCATGGGGTATGGCGACCACAAAGAAGGTCGTAATAGTGTATAGAGAATAAGTTATTCCTGAACTGTCTTTGACCCATCTCAACTCCCTTAAAACACCACCCCCCTTTTCCCTTCCTCCGTTTCCCACCTGGAACGAAGGACCCGAAAAAGACCTTCTGACTAGAAGAGAAAACAAAAGGAAAGAACCACCTGCCAAAAGCCTCCCTCCCCTCCTCTCCCCTCCCATCCCCTCCTTCCTCCCTTCCGCCCCTCACATAATCACATACTCATGAATCCCCGCCGGACCCTGCTCATTATAATCAGGCCGAGTCATATACGCCTTGCCCGTCTGATTATTGGCACCGCTGCCGCCGCCGCCGCCACCACCACCGCCCGCATCAACGATGAACACGACCTTGGCGGCGACCTGGGCGCCCAGGAACACGGCCTCGTCGAACCCGGCCTCCTTCCACTCCGGGAAGTAGTCCGGCTGCTTGACGTACTTGATCGCCGTCGGCGTCTGCCCGTGCGAGGAGTGGTGGCTGTGATGTTGCTGTTGCTGTTGGGGGGTTGGTCCTTGGTGCTGGTGGCTGCCGCCCGGCGTGCCCGGCGCGGTGGGGAAGCCGGGGGTTTGCATGTGCGCGTTGGAGGTCGTGGCGGCGAGGAGGAGGGGGTTTACTTGGGAGGCGTTGCTCGCGCCGCCGTGCGGGCCGAGCTGCGATTGCGGTTGCGGCGTGTTGGCGCCGGTGCCGGTGGGGGTGGAGAGGTTGGAGGGCAGTTCGGAGGTGAAGATGGTTGCGCTGGAGGGGGAGATGAGGTATTTGGTTTGGAGGATGGAGAGCAGGGCGTCACGGAAGCCTGTTCTCGTCAGCGCTTGTTATTTAATGGGTAGCGCATTCACGTACCTCTTATCTTGGCGCCATTGCCGACGATGATGATGTTCTCCCAGAGCTCGCTGCGCTTGTTGACTTCTTCCACCGCCGAGATGACGCGATGCATTGCGTCCGCTATGCGCTCTAACGTCCCGCCGCTCGCCGCCTGGAAGCGCTCGATGCCGACTTCAATCTCCCGTCTGATCGTCTGGCCGTTGACCGTTGTACTCGTACCGCTTGCCTGGCCACCAGTCGTCTCCGTACCCGGCTGAGCCGTTCCCGCCCCCTCGTCCAGCACCGCGCGAGCTTCCGCGAGCTGCTCCGAGCCCAGGTTCATGTTCTTGAGCGTGTCGAGGAGCGCATGGTCTTCGTAGACGAACGTGTTCTTTTCGCGCTTGGAGTTCGGCAGTCGGACAGGTTTCGCGGCCGTCGCGGCCGTCGCGGCCGCCTCCGCGCCCTTCTTCTTGGCCGCGGCCTTCTCCTGCTTCTCCTTCTCCTTGCGCGCCAGGAACTCCGTCATGTTTCCACGCGCGACAATGCTCGCGACATCGAGGACGCCCTCGTTGTCCTCTCCGGCTGGCTCTTCGCCAACCTGCGTGTCCGGACCGGGTCCAAGCGGCACCGTACCCATCGCGCCCGCAGTCTCCCGGTTTCCCGGCCCGGAAGCCGTTGCACCTGTCGATGCGGCGGCGGCGGGGTTCGCGGCATCCTGAGGTCCGTCCGCGCCTGGCAGCGGCGTACCGACGGGGAGAATCTCGCAGATCGGGCTCCTCTTCAGCTGTTCGCACATCTCTCTCGTGAACCCTCGATGCTTCAGCAATTCCATCAGTCTCTGCGTGAACGACTCTCCACCACAGCCTTCCAAGGCAATCGCGCGGCCGATGTCGTGCACGAGGAAATCGCTGATCGCTGTCACATCCGCCTTCTCGAAACCGATGTCCACCACGGTCGCCGACGAGATTCCGAACGCGTACATGGAAGCGAGGGCGGAGTCCATGATCGCGAAGGCCGGGGTCTTGAACCGCTCGAAGAAGAACTGCGTAAGCTTCTCATGTTCTCGAGGCGTCCAGCACGGTTGCGCGATGAGGAGAATCGGTGTGTGGAACGGCGGGTTGAGGGTATTGTAGACATGGGTCATGAGCGCATAGAAGCAGGGCCAGTTGACGATGCGCCCTTCGACGATCGGCCACACAGCGCCCTCGTCCGTCACATGATCCTCCTCGTACGCGACCTCCTCTTCGGTCTCACCGAGCGACTTGCCCATCTCCTTGATCTCCTCGACCTCTTCCTGGGAGACGTTGGGGTTGGCGGCAGCTGTCTGTCCGGTTCCGTTCTTCCGCTCCACCTTGCGCACCCGGTACGGCTCCCATTCGCCTTCCTTTTCCGCGGGGAACATGCGCGACTTGACGCGCAGCTTGGCCGGCGTGAACGATTCGGGCAGGCCGACCTGCGCGAGCGTGGTCTGCGACCCCGGCGCGATGATCTGAATGAATTGGTAAGCTTCTGCGCCGTCCGACATGTCGAGCGCGGTGTCGGGTTTGGGGGAAAGGTAAGGTAGTAGGTAGGCATTGCAGAGGGACGCACTATGATCTGGTCATCTTTAAACGGAGGCATGGCTGTTGTGCTGGCCTCGTTTGTGCCCGGCCGTCTGGTTTGTCTGCAGGCAGCTTGTGACTTGGGCGCCGGTCGCAATTACTGTCGCAAGATGGGCGGCGGGGACGAGAGGGCGCGTTGTGGTGAGGGAAGCAATGAGGTTTGCTTGGTTTGCGCGTAGTTCATGCCTCAGGTTTGAATGTGTCTTTGGCCTGAGGTATTAAGGCACACAATATTATTTCTGCCTGACCATGATAATTAATGCCTGAATCTCTCAATGCCTGCATGCCTGATCGGGATCGAGAATCGAGAGATGGATGGATGGGGTTTCCCGATCGGCCAATAGTTGCTTTCACCGGGCTTCTCACAAATTCCACGTCCAGCAAATCACGAACGATAGAAAAACTTCCCATGAACTTCCATTTTCGCGGACGGATGTGGGATGCAGTATTTACAGTCGAAGGGCGGCAGCTTACATAAATACTAAAGTGATCTCTGGCACACCGCATCCTTCCGTGTTTCAAGGCAAGGTACAGGACAACCTAAGGTTCGGGCAAGGCAACCGGGCCAGCCACCATGGCCTCCTCGCTCATCGCCAACTCCTCTGCCGTCATGGCAGCTTCGGTGGCAGTCTCAGCACCGCCTTCTGCCCTAGCCACCACCACCGCCGCCGTTGCAGCCTCCTCTTCAACGTTCGGTCTGCTCGGACGGGTCATCCTGGCCGTCTTGAAGGTGTTGCCCGGCATGTTGTTCTGGATCATCACCTTCACGACCATCTCCCTGCCGACCTTTCTGTTTAACATGTTCTCCACCAGCCTGACTTTCACCCTGAATGCCACAACCCTGTGAGTAAACAGTTCAAGGGACCTCGAAAAGAGAGCATGTTCTGATATATATATTCCAGCGTGTTGATCCTCCTGGCCTTTGCCAGCACGATATCATGGGTCGTCCGCTATCGCTTTCTGAACATGTACACACGCTTGCCTCCCGAACCCCAACGGGAGGAGCCAAAGATCGAAGTCTTCCCGGATTCCCAGGAAAGTGACTCGAAGAGAGGCCTTTCCAACTATCTTGACGAGTTCTTGAGCGCCATCAAAGTCTTCGGTTACCTGGAGCGGCCAGTCTTCCATGAACTAACCCGGACCATGCAGACTCGCAAGATGATGGCAGGCGAGACTCTGATGCTTGAGGAAGAGAAGGGGTTCTGCCTTGTTGTCGACGGCTTAGTGCAGATCTTCGTCAAGTCTGGTACCGGCCGAGAGGGGCCTGATTCAACTAATTACTCTACTTCTGCGATTGAAGCCTCGGAGGACGAAGACGACCCTGGCAGCTATGCTCAAGGCTACCAGCTTCTGACTGAAGTAAAGAATGGGGCTCCCATGTCGTCTCTTTTCTCGATCCTTTCGTTGTTTACTGAGGATGTCAAACTTCGCCACGAGGATGATCTAGATAGTAGACCTGCCACCAGCAGGAACCGTGTAAGATCTGCCCATGGCTCCTTTGCAGCAGGCACCATGACGCCTGACTCATCAACCGACATCCCTGTACCGGACACGGAGAGTCCGAATGTCCGTGACTTGGGCCGCCGAAGAAGCTCAGGCATCGTCACCCCTCCTTCCGGTGGGCGATTGCCTAGAGTGCCGCCGTTATCCCTGGACTCCGATAGCAGGGAGGGAAGTGAAGGCAATGACCGGCGTCCATCTGGCTCACCGCGGAATTCCCACTCTCGCTCTCGTAAACCGTCAGCGCATCCCGATATCGTTGCCAGGGCTGTGGTGGATACTACGATCGCTATCATCCCAGCCACGGCCTTCAAGCGACTCACTCGCCTGTACCCCAAGGCCACTGCGCATATCGTCCAGGTCATCCTAACGCGGTTACAGCGGGTGACCCTCGCCACTGGCCATGCCTATCTCGGGTTGACGAGTGAGGTTATCAGAACCGAAAAGCTGATGAACAAATATACCACCTATGATCTGCCTGGATACCTGAAGGACGCTGCACTGGCTAGGCTCAAAGAGAAATTTGCAAAGGAGAGGGAACGCATAGGTCTCGAGGAGGGAATGAAAGGGATCGCGCTCCATAATCCGCATGCCGGGCGACGCAGGTCTGGCGGTGGACTGAGAAAGGATGCAACCACCCCAGCCCGATTTGCTGCTGCCCGTGCCGCAACGTTCGCTTCTCCGGCCAGTCTCCAACCACAACGGATGGGTTCGTCCCCTGCTCCTGACGTGACCGAAAGGTCCGGAGTGAGCGCCGGGGACTTGCTCACTAACATGCATCCGCCCAAGCCTGGAGGGACGCATGGGCGGTTGTCCTTCTCTCAGCCTTACCAGACGCCGGCGTTGCCTCAGGAGATCAAAACACATATGCCGAAGCGCGACTATTTCCACCCATTCACCGGCGCCCTACGTGCGCCGCTTCAACGACAAGAGTCGGTGGATGAAGATAGTTCTTTCAGGGAGTCGGTTTTGGACTGTATGTTCAAAGCTATCGGGCTCATGAACAACAAGAACCCCCTCGGCAAGCCCGTTCCCGACTCTCTTCCACAATCTCCTCGTCTGGTTGCGTTTGATACTAAACGCCAGAGGGCTTTCTTCTCGAACGCTTTCGGGCTCATCGACCCTTATGAAGCATCAGTCGATGCTGATGCGGAGTCTGTCACATCCAATCAATTATCCACTGCCAGCGCGACGCCAACATCAACGAACAACGTACTGGAGGATTTTGCCAGTGAGGTCGAAATCGTCTTCTTTCCAAAAGGTGCTGTGCTGGTCGAGCAGGGCGAGCGTAATCCTGGTCTATACTACGTTATCGACGGTTTCCTTGATGTCAGCGTTCCCGTCGACGAAGGTGAAACCGACAACAACATCCTAGGCACAGTTCCGGGGGATGGATCGACCACATCAAGCCTTTTCGGCTCGCCGGTGCGGGAAAGATCATCGGGACCTTCGCAAATTGGCCGTGCAAGCAGTAAAGGCAGGAAGGAGACACGCAAACGCAAGAGCTTGTTCATGACGAAGCCTGGTGGTCTTGCTGGATACCTTGGCACCGTCTCTTCTCAACGCTCTTTCATTGATGTCACAGCGAAAACTGACGTGTACGTCGGTTTTCTACCGCGCCATGCCATCGAACGAATTGTAGATCGATATCCGATTGTCCTACTTACCATGGCAAAGCGTCTCACCACGCTTCTTACGCCTCTGATACTGCATATCGATTTCGCCTTGGAATGGGTGCAGGTCAATGCTGGACAGGTCATCTATAACCAGGGCGACGAAAGCGACGCGATATATATCGTGCTTAACGGTCGCTTGCGTGGGATCAAAGAAGATGGTGATGAAGGGATGAGGGTGATTGGCGAATACGGCCAAGGTGACAGCGTAGGAGAGTTGGAAGTCCTGACGGAGTCTGTGAGACCGGGGAGCTTGCATGCTATCCGTGACACCGAACTCGCCAAGTTCCCGAAGACGTTGTTCAACAGCCTGGCATTGGAACATCCGGGGATTACGATCAAGATCTCCAAAATCATCGCGACCCGGATGCGGGCACTTATCGATAACCCGTTGAATGAGCAGTCCAAGGAGAAGGGCGCGGTGGCCACCCGGACTAACATCTCTTCCACGGTCAATCTGCGAACCGTGACTGTACTGCCTGTTACGGCTGGTGTTCCGGTCGTGGAGTTCAGTCAACGTCTGGTGAATGCACTGTTGCAGATTGGCACGCCGAATGGCGTCGTCTCTCTCAACCAGGCCTCGATCTTGAAGCATCTCGGCCGACATGCTTTCAACAGAATGGGCAAGCTCAAGCTTTCCCAGTATTTGGCTGACCTCGAAGAGAAATACGGACTCGTCATCTACGTCGCTGATACTAATGTCAAATCGCCCTGGACGCAGACCTGCATCAGCCAGGCGGATTGCATCCTCATCGTTGGCCTCGCTGAGGGCTCGCCCAGCATTGGCGAGTACGAGCGATTCTTGTTGACTACGAAGACCACCGCGCGCAAGGAACTGGTACTCTTGCATTCAGAGAGGTACTGTCCGCCGGGTTTGACGAGAAAATGGCTGAGGAATCGTGTGTGGATCAACGGCTCTCACCATCATATTCAAATGAGCTACCGCCCAACGCCGGAGCCGGTACATCCGGCCAATAAGCGCTTCGGCGCTCTGAAGCAACGGGTCCAAGTGATCCAGGCTGAAATCCAGAAGTATACATCCAGGAAAATTCGACAGACGCCGCTGTACTCTGCGGAAACACCATTCAAGGGAGACTTCCACCGTCTGGCCAGGAGACTCTGCGGGAAGTCTGTCGGCTTGGTGCTCGGAGGAGGTGGAGCGAGAGGCATTGCTCATGTGGGAGTCATCCGAGCGATGGAGGAGGCAGGCATCCCGATCGATATCGTGGGCGGTACTAGTATTGGTAGCTTCATCGGTGCGCTGTATGCCTGGGATGCGGATATGGTGCCGATGTACGGGCGAGCCAAGAAGTTTTCCGGGAGGATGGGCAGCATGTGGCGGTTTGCTCTGGATCTCACATACCCTGCGTAAGTTCCTCCATCACGCTTTGATTTTCGACTTGACACTAACACCACCTCTTACAGAGTGAGTTACACGACCGGCCACGAGTTCAACCGCGGTATCTTCAAGACCTTCGGCGATGCCCAGATCGAAGACTTCTGGCTCGAGTTCTACTGCAACACCACCAACATCACCAAGTCCCGCAGCGAGATCCATACCTCGGGCTATGTCTGGCGGTACGTGCGGGCCTCCATGTCGCTCGCCGGCCTGATCCCTCCTCTTTGCGACAACGGCTCCCTGCTCCTGGACGGTGGCTATCTCGACAACCTCACCGTCGCGCACATGAAGAGCCTGGGCGCGGACGTCATCTTCGCTGTCGACGTTGGCGCCGTCGACGACGACACCCCGCAAGCATACGGCGACTCGCTCAGCGGCTTCTGGGCCTTCCTCAACCGCTGGAACCCATTCAGCAGCTACCCGAATCCGCCCACGCTGTCGGAAGTGCAGAGTCGGCTGGCGTACGTGAGCAGCATCGACGCGTTGGAGCGCGCGAAGTCGATGCCGGGCTGCCGATACATGCGCCCGCCCATCGACAAGTACGGCACCTTGGAGTTCTCCAAGTTCGATGAGATCTACCAGGTGGGATACAAGTATGGAAAGGAGTTCTTGGCGGAGCTGAGGGAGAAGGGTGTCTTGCCGGATGTGAAGGAGACGGAGAAGGAGAGGGAGCTGAGGAGGACGATGGCGCCAAGGAGAGCAAGTATTTGAGCGTGATTAGAGCATGCGTGTCTGTATGGCGTTGGGTGGTGATGGAGAATAGGAAGGGACGACACGACGGTTTCTATATTGCCCTGTGCTGTGGGAAAGGCCTGGATATTGCTCTCCGGCATCCGGCATGGAACGGTGTGTACAGGTTTCGATATTGTTGCTTGCATGATGGTGGAATTTGTCAGGATTTGCCGCAAAATGAAAGAAAAGCAGCAAGAGTATCCAATCACAGGTCACACGCAAGTAGATATATATATTATATGAAAAGTGAACAGATATAGAATGATTTTCACTCTGCAGGACTGTATAGAAATTCCTGATTTTTATCTCGCGCCCGAATTGCTAGAAGACCCACCATTGCCCGCATGTTAAAGGCTTGCGAGTGATGGTGGACTTTAAGGGGGAAAGGGGGAGAAACTGACCTTGCTTTGACTGTACGTGAAGAGCGACGGACAAGCATCATCCAACGCCGTCCAACCGATAGTCGATAATACGGCTTTACATATATATATATGTACTGTCGACAAGCCGGTATCTTCGAATTGTCAGGCCGTAGTAAATTAAAGAAGGGAACAAAAAACAATATAAACGTCTGACATTCCACGCTCACCTCATGACGATAGAGCAGCATGTGCGACTCAGGTCCCCATCGCCCGCTGCTTCGGCTGGGTCCGAAAGGGCAGCACGGCCGTAGTGGAGAATACTATACAGCCAGCCAGGCCGGGGAGCTCATGTCCCAGATCCCATCTTCCGCCTCCGACTTCACCTTCAACTTCTAGGCCAAGCAGCGCGCTGCCTCCCCCGTGAGTTGAACATAGCCACGAAAAACCTCCGGGGCGGGGGGGGGGGGGGGGGGGG